>CM059434.1:78530061-79118018 GCA_030390025.1 Squalus acanthias | reverse complement strand
GATGGTTGTTGTTGTATTGGAGAGGATGGTTGTTGTTGTATTGGAGAGGATGGTTGTTTTTGTATTGGAGAGGATGGTTGTTGTTGTATTGAGAGGATTGGTCAGGTTGTTGTATTGTGAGGATGGTCGTTGTTGTATTAGGAGAGGTTGGTTGGTTCGTTGTTGTATTGGAAGAGTGATGGTCAGTTGTTGTATTGGTGAGGATGGTTGTTGTTGTATTGGAGAGGATGGTTGTTGTTGTATTGGAGAGGATGGTAGTTGTTGTATTGGGGAGGATGGTTGTTGTTGTAATTGGAGAGGATGGTTGTTGTTGTATTGGAGAGGATGGTTGTTGTTGTATTGGAGAGGATGGTTGTTGTTGTATTGGAGAGGATGGTTGTTGTTGTATTGGAGAGGATGGTCAGTTTGTTGTATTGGAGAGGATGGTTGTTGTTGTATTGGTGAGGATGGTCATGTTGTTGTATTGGAGAGGATGGTAGTTTGTTGTATTGGAGAGGTATGGTCTGTTGTTGTATTGGAAGAGGATGGTTGTTGTTGTATTGGAGAGGATGGTCTGTTGTTGTATTGGAGAGGATGGCTCAGTTGTTGTATTGGAGAGGTTGGTTGTTGTTTGTATTGGAGAGTATGGTTGTTGTTGTATTGGAAGAGGATGTGTCAGTTGTTGTATTGGAGAGGATGGTTGTTGTTGTATTGGAGAGGATGGTTGTTGTTTGTATTGGAGAGGATGGTCAGTTGTTGTATTGGAGAGGATGGTGTTGGTTTGATTGGAGATGGATGTTGTTGTATTGGAGAGGATGGTTGTTGTTGTATTGGTGAGGATGGTTGTTGTTGTATTGGAGAGGTTGTCTGTTGTTGTATTGGAGAGGATGGTTGTTGTTGTATTGGAGAGGTTGGTCTGTTGTTGTAATGGTTGAGAGTGGTTTGTTGTTGTTTTGGAGAGGATGGTCTGTTGTTGTATCTGGAGAGGATGGTTGTTGTTGTATTGGAGAGGATGGTTGTTTGTTGTATTGGAGAGGTAGGTTGTTGTCTGTATTGGAGAGGATGGTTGTTAGTTGTATTGGAGAGGATGGTTGTCTGTTGTATTGGAGAGGATGGTCAGTTGTTGTATTGGAGAGGATGGTTGTTGTTGTATTGGAGAGTATGGTTGTTGTTGTATTGGAAGAGGATGGTTGTTGTTGTATTGGAGAGGATGGTTGTTGTTGTATTGGAGAGGATGGTCAGTTGTTGTATTGGAGAGGATGGTTGTTGTTGTATTGGAGAGGATGGTTGTTGTTGTATTGGAGAGGATGGTTGTTGTTGTATTGGAGAGGATGGTTGTTGTTGTATTGGAGAGGATGGTTGTTGTTGTATTGGAGAGGATGGTTGTTGTTGTATTGGAGAGGATGGTTGTTGTTGTATTGGAGAGGATGGTTGTTGTTGTATTGGAGAGGATGGTCTGTTGTTGTATTGGAGAGGATGGTTGTTGTTGTATTGGAGAGGATGGTTGTTGTTGTATTGGTGAGGATGGTTGTTGTTGTATTGGAGAGGATGGTCAGTTGTTGTATTGGAGAGGATGGTTGTTGTTGTATTGGAGAGGATGGTTGTTGTTGTATTGGAGAGGATGGTCAGTTGTTGTATTGGAGAGGATGGTTGTTGTTGTATTGGTGAGGATGGTTGTTGTTGTATTGGAGAGGATGGTCAGTTGTTGTATTGGAGAGGATGGTTGTTGTTGTATTGGAGAGGATGGTTGTTGTTGTATTGGAGAGGATGGTTGTTGTTGTATTGGAGAGGATGGTTGTTGTTGTATTGGAGAGGATGGTTGTTGTTGTATTGGAGAGGATGGTTGTTGTTGTATTGGAGAGGATGGTCAGTTGTTGTATTGGAGAGGATGGTTGTTGTTGTATTGGAGAGGATGGTCAGTTGTTGTATTGGAGAGGATGGTTGTTGTTGTATTGGAGAGGATGGTTGTTGTTGTATTGGAGAGGATGGTTGTTGTTGTATTGGAGAGGATGGTCTGTTGTTGTATTGGAGAGGATGGTTGTTGTTGTATTGGAGAGGATGGTTGTTGTTGTATTGGAGAGGATGGTTGTTGTTGTATTGGAGAGGATGGTTGTTGTTGTATTGGAGAGGATGGTTGTTGTTGTATTGGAGAGGATGGTTGTTGTTGTATTGGAGAGGATGGTTGTTGTTGTATTGGAGAGGATGGTTGTTGTTGTATTGGAGAGGATGGTTGTTGTTGTATTGGAGAGGATGGTTGTTGTTGTATTGGAGAGGATGGTTGTTGTTGTATTGGAGAGGATGGTTGTTGTTGTATTGGAGAGGATGGTCAGTTGTTGTATTGGAGAGGATGGTTGTTGTTGTATTGGAGAGGATGGTTGTTGTTGTATTGGAGAGGATGGTCAGTTGTTGTATTGGAGAGGTTGGTTGTTGTTGTATTGGTGAGGATGGTTGTTGTTGTATTGGAGAGGATGGTTGTTGTTGTATTGGAGAGGATGGTTGTTGTTGTATTGGTGAGGATGGTTGTTGTTGTATTGGAGAGGATGGTTGTTGTTGTATTGGAGAGGATGGTTGTTGTTGTATTGGAGAGGATGGTCAGTTGTTGTATTGGAGAGGATGGTTGTTGTTGTATTGGAGAGGATGGTTGTTGTTGTATTGGAGAGGATGGTTGTTGTTGTATTGGAGAGGATGGTTGTTGTTGTATTGGAGAGGATGGTTGTTGTTGTATTGGAGAGGATGGTTGTTGTTGTATTGGAGAGGATGGTCTGTTGTTGTATTGGAGAGGATGGTTGTTGTTGTATTGGAGAGGATGGTTGTTGTTGTATTGGAGAGGATGGTCTGTTGTTGTATTGGAGAGGATGGTTGTTGTTGTATTGGAGAGGATGGTTGTTGTTGTATTGGAGAGGATGGTTGTTGTTGTATTGGAGAGGATGGTTGTTGTTGTATTGGAGAGGATGGTTGTTGTTGTATTGGAGAGGATGGTTGTTGTTGTATTGGAGAGGATGGTCTGTTGTTGTATTGGAGAGGATGGTTGTTGTTGTATTGGAGAGGATGGTTGTTGTTGTATTGGAGAGGATGGTTGTTGTTGTATTGGAGAGGATGGTTGTTGTTGTATTGGAGAGGATGGTTGTTGTTGTATTGGAGAGGATGGTTGTTGTTGTATTGGAGAGGATGGTTGTTGTTGTATTGGAGAGGATGGTTGTTGTTGTATTGGAGAGGTTGGTTGTTGTTGTATTGGAGAGGATGGTTGTTGTTGTATTGGAGAGGATGGTTGTTGTTGTATTGGAGAGGTTGGTTGTTGTTGTATTGGTGAGGATGGTTGTTGTTGTATTGGAGAGGATGGTCAGTTGTTGTATTGGAGAGGATGGTTGTTGTTGTATTGGAGAGGATGGTTGTTGTTGTATTGGTGAGGATGGTTGTTGTTGTATTGGAGAGGATGGTCAGTTGTTGTATTGGAGAGGATGGTTGTTGTTGTATTGGAGAGGATGGTTGTTGTTGTATTGGAGAGGATGGTTGTTGTTGTATTGGAGAGGATGGTTGTTGTTGTATTGGAGAGGATGGTTGTTGTTGTATTGGAGAGGATGGTCAGTTGTTGTATTGGAGAGGATGGTTGTTGTTGTATTGGTGAGGATGGTTGTTGTTGTATTGGAGAGGATGGTCAGTTGTTGTATTGGAGAGGATGGTTGTTGTTGTATTGGAGAGGATGGTTGTTGTTGTATTGGAGAGGATGGTTGTTGTTGTATTGGAGAGGATGGTTGTTGTTGTATTGGAGAGGATGGTCAGTTGTTGTATTGGAGAGGATGGTCAGTTGTTGTATTGGAGAGGATGGTTGTTGTTGTATTGGTGAGGATGGTTGTTGTTGTATTGGAGAGGATGGTCAGTTGTTGTATTGGAGAGGATGGTTGTTGTTGTATTGGAGAGGTTGGTTGTTGTTGTATTGGTGAGGATGGTTGTTGTTGTATTGGAGAGGTTGCTCAGTTGTTGTATTGGAGAGGTTGGTTGTTGTTGTATTGGTGAGGATGGTTGTTGTTGTATTGGAGAGGATGGTTGTTGTTGTATTGGAGAGGATGGTTGTTGTTGTATTGGAGAGGATGGTTGTTGTTGTATTGGAGAGGATGGTTGTTGTTGTATTGGAGAGGATGGTTGTTGTTGTATTGGTGAGGATGGTTGTTGTTGTATTGGAGAGGATGGTCAGTTGTTGTATTGGAGAGGATGGTTGTTGTTGTATTGGTGAGGATGGTTGTTGTTGTATTGGAGAGGATGGTCAGTTGTTGTATTGGAGAGGATGGTTGTTGTTGTATTGGTGAGGGTGGTTGTTGTTGTATTGGAGAGGCTGCTCAGTTGTTGTATTGGAGAGGTTGGTTGTTGTTGTATTGGTGAGGATGGTTGTTGTTGTATTGGAGAGGATGGTTGTTGTTGTATTGGAGAGGTTGGTTGTTGTTGTATTGGTGAGGATGGTTATTGTTGTATTGGAGAGGATGGTTGTTGTTGTATTGGAGAGGATGGTTGTTGTTGTATTGGAGAGGATGGTTGTTGTTGTATTGGAGAGGATGGTCAGTTGTTGTATTGGTGAGGATGGTTGTTGTTGTATTAGAGAGGTTGGTTGTTGTTGTATTGGTGAGGATGGTCAGTTGTTGTATTGGAGAGGATGGTCAGTTGTTGTATTGGTGAGGATGGTTGTTGTTGTATTGGAGAGGTTGGTTGTTGTTGTATTGGTGAGGATGGTTGTTGTTGTATTGGTGAGGATGGTTGTTGTTGTATTGGAGAGGATGGTCAGTTGTTGTATTGGTGAGGATGGTTGTTGTTGTATTGGAGAGGTTGGTTGTTGTTGTATTGGTGAGGATGGTTGTTGTTGTATTGGAGAGGATGGTCAGTTGTTGTATTGGACAGGATGGTTGTTGTTGTATTGGTGAGGATGGTTGTTGTTGTATTGGAGAGTATGGTTGTTGTTGTATTGGAGAGGATGGTCAGTTGTTGTATTGGAGAGGATGGTTGTTGTTGTATTGGTGAGGGTGGTTGTTGTTGTATTGGAGAGGCTGCTCAGTTGTTGTATTGGAGAGGTTGGTTGTTGTTGTATTGGTGAGGATGGTTGTTGTTGTATTGGAGAGGATGGTTGTTGTTGTATTGGAGAGGTTGGTTGTTGTTGTATTGGTGAGGATGGTTGTTGTTGTATTGGAGAGGATGGTTGTTGTTGTATTGGTGAACATGGTTGTTGTTGTATTGGAGAGGATGGTCAGTTGTTGTATTGGAGAGGATGGTTGTTGTTGTATTGGAGAGGATGGCCAGTTGTTGTATTGGTGAGGATGGTTGTTGTTGTATTGGTGAGGATGGTTGTTGTTGTATTGGAGAGGATGGTTGTTGTTGTATTGGAGAGGATGGTTGTTGTTGTATTGGAGAGGATGGTTGTTGTTGTATTGGAGAGGATGGTTGTTGTTGTATTGGTGAGGATGGTTGTTGTTGTATTGGAGAGGATGGTCAGTTGTTGTATTGGAGAGGATGGTTGTTGTTGTATTGGAGAGGATGGTTGTTGTTGTATTGGAGAGGATGGTTGTTGTTGTATTGGAGAGGATGGTTGTTGTTGTATTGGAGAGGATGGTTGTTGTTGTATTGGAGAGGATGGTTGTTGTTGTATTGGTGAGGATGGTTGTTGTTGTATTGGAGAGGATGGTCAGTTGTTGTATTGGAGAGGATGGTTGTTGTTGTATTGGAGAGGATGGTTGTTGTTGTATTGGAGAGGATGGTTGTTGTTGTATTGGAGAGGATGGTTGTTGTTGTATTGGAGAGGATGGTTGTTGTTGTATTGGTGAGGATGGTTGTTGTTGTATTGGAGAGGATGGTCAGTTGTTGTATTGGAGAGGATGGTTGTTGTTGTATTGGAGAGGATGGTTGTTGTTGTATTGGTGAGGATGGTTGTTGTTGTATTGGAGAGGATGGTCAGTTGTTGTATTGGAGAGGATGGTTGTTGTTGTATTGGTGAGGATGGTTGTTGTTGTATTGGAGAGGATGGTCAGTTGTTGTATTGGAGAGGATGGTTGTTGTTGTATTGGTGAGGATGGTTGTTGTTGTATTGGAGAGGATGGCTCAGTTGTTGTATTGGAGAGGTTGGTTGTTGTTGTATTGGTGAGGATGGTTGTTGTTGTATTGGAGAGGATGGTTGTTGTTGTATTGGAGAGGTTGGTTGTTGTTGTATTGGTGAGGATGGTTGTTGTTGTATTGGAGAGGATGGTTGTTGTTGTATTGGAGAGGATGGTTGTTGTTGTATTGGAGAGGATGGTTGTTGTTGTATTGGAGAGGATGGTCAGTTGTTGTATTGGAGAGGATGGTTGTTGTTGTATTGGAGAGGATGGTTGTTGTTGTATTGGAGAGGATGGTCAGTTGTTGTATTGGAGAGGATGGTTGTTGTTGTATTGGAGAGGATGGTTGTTGTTGTATTGGAGAGGATGGTTGTTGTTGTATTGGAGAGGATGGTCAGTTGTTGTATTGGAGAGGATGGTTGTTGTTGTATTGGAGAGGATGGTCAGTTGTTGTATTGGAGAGGATGGTTGTTGTTGTATTGGAGAGGATGGTCAGTTGTTGTATTGGAGAGGATGGTTGTTGTTGTATTGGAGAGGATGGTTGTTGTTGTATTGGAGAGGATGGTTGTTGTTGTATTGGAGAGGATGGTTGTTGTTGTATTGGAGAGGATGGTTGTTGTTGTATTGGAGAGGATGGTTGTTGTTGTATTGGAGAGGATGGTTGTTGTTGTATTGGAGAGGATGGTCAGTTGTTGTATTGGAGAGGATGGTTGTTGTTGTATTGGAGAGGATGGTTGTTGTTGTATTGGAGAGGATGGTTGTTGTTGTATTGGAGAGGATGGTTGTTGTTGTATTGGAGAGGATGGTCTGTTGTTGTATTGGAGAGGATGGTTGTTGTTGTATTGGAGAGGATGGTCAGTTGTTGTATTGGAGAGGATGGTTGTTGTTGTATTGGAGAGGATGGTCAGTTGTTGTATTGGAGAGGATGGTTGTTGTTGTATTGGAGAGGATGGTCAGTTGTTGTATTGGAGAGGATGGTTGTTGTTGTATTGGAGAGGATGGTTGTTGTTGTATTGGAGAGGATGGTTGTTGTTGTATTGGAGAGGATGGTTGTTGTTGTATTGGAGAGGATGGTTGTTGTTGTATTGGAGAGGATGGTTGTTGTTGTATTGGAGAGGATGGTTGTTGTTGTATTGGAGAGGATGGTTGTTGTTGTATTGGAGAGGATGGTTGTTGTTGTATTGGAGAGGATGGTCCGTTGTTGTATTGGAGAGGATGGTTGTTGTTGTATTGGAGAGGATGGTTGTTGTTGTATTGGAGAGGATGGTCAGTTGTTGTATTGGAGAGGATGGTTGTTGTTGTATTGGTGAGGATGGTCAGTTGTTGTATTGGTGAGGATGGTCAGTTGTTGTATTGGAGAGGATGGTTGTTGTTGTATTGGAGAGGATGGTTGTTGTTGTATTGGAGAGGATGGTTGTTGTTGTATTGGAGAGGATGGTTGTTGTTGTATTGGAGACCTTGGTTGTTGTTGTATTGGAGAGGATGGTTGTTGTTGTATTGGAGAGGATGGTTGTTGTTGTATTGGAGAGGATGGTTGTTGTTGTATCGGAGCGGTTGGTTGTTGTTGTATTGGTGAGGATGGTTGTTGTTGTATTGGAGAGGTTGCTCAGTTGTTGTATTGGGAGGTTGGTTGTTGTTGTATTGGTGAGGATGGTTGTTGTTGTATTGGAGAGGATGGTTGTTGTTGTATTGGTGAGGATGGTTGTTGTTGTATTGGAGAGGATGGTCAGTTGTTGTATTGGAGAGGATGGTTGTTGTTGTATTGGAGAGGATGGTCTGTTGTTGTATTGGAGAGGATGGTTGTTGTTGTATTGGAGAGGATGGTCAGTTGTTGTATTGGAGAGGATGGTTGTTGTTGTATTGGTGAGGATGGTTGTTGTTGTATTGGAGAGGATGGTTGTTGTTGTATTGGAGAGGATGGTTGTTGTTGTATTGGAGAGGATGGTTGTTGTTGTATTGGAGAGGATGGTTGTTGTTGTATTGGAGAGGATGGTTGTTGTTGTATTGGAGAGGATGGTTGTTGTTGTATTGGAGAGGATGGTTGTTGTTGTATTGGAGAGGATGGTCTGTTGTTGTATTGGAGAGGATGGTTGTTGTTGTATTGGAGAGGATGGTTGTTGTTGTATTGGAGAGGATGGTCAGTTGTTGTATTGGAGAGGATGGTTGTTGTTGTATTGGAGAGGATGGTCTGTTGTTGTATTGGAGAGGATGGTTGTTGTTGTATTGGAGAGGATGGTCAGTTGTTGTATTGGAGAGGATGGTTGTTGTTGTATTGGAGAGGATGGTTGTTGTTGTATTGGAGAGGATGGTTGTTGTTGTATTGGAGAGGATGGTTGTTGTTGTATTGGAGAGGATGGTTGTTGTTGTATTGGAGAGGATGGTTGTTGTTGTATTGGAGAGGATGGTTGTTGTTGTATTGGAGAGGATGGTTGTTGTTGTATTGGAGAGGATGGTTGTTGTTGTATTGGAGAGGATGGTCAGTTGTTGTATTGGAGAGGATGGTTGTTGTTGTATTGGAGAGGATGGTTGTTGTTGTATTGGAGAGGATGGTTGTTGTTGTATTGGAGAGGATGGTTGTTGTTGTATTGGAGAGGATGGTAGTTGTTGTATTGGAGAGGATGGTTGTTGTTGTATTGGAGAGGATGGTTGTTGTTGTATTGGAGAGGATGGTTGTTGTTGTATTGGAGAGGATGGTTGTTGTTGTATTGGAGAGGATGGTTGTTGTTGTATTGGAGAGGATGGTTGTTGTTGTATTGGAGAGGATGGTCAGTTGTTGTATTGGAGAGGATGGTTGTTGTTGTATTGGAGAGGATGGTCAGTTGTTGTATTGGAGAGGATGGTCAGTTGTTGTATTGGAGAGGATGGTTGTTGTTGTATTGGAGAGGATGGTTGTTGTTGTATTGGAGAGGATGGTCTGTTGTTGTATTGGAGAGGATGGTCTGTTGTTGTATTGGAGAGGATGGTTGTTGTTGTATTGGAGAGGATGGTCTGTTGTTGTATTGGAGAGGATGGTTGTTGTTGTATTGGAGAGGATGGTTGTTGTTGTATTGGAGAGGATGGTCAGTTGTTGTATTGGAGAGGATGGTTGTTGTTGTATTGGAGAGGATGGTTGTTGTTGTATTGGAGAGGATGGTCAGTTGTTGTATTGGAGAGGATGGTTGTTGTTGTATTGGAGAGGATGGTCAGTTGTTGTATTGGAGAGGATGGTTGTTGTTGTATTGGAGAGGATGGTTGTTGTTGTATTGGAGAGGATGGTCAGTTGTTGTATTGGAGAGGATGGTTGTTGTTGTATTGGAGAGGATGGTTGTTGTTGTATTGGAGAGGATGGTTGTTGTTGTATTGGAGAGGATGGTTGTTGTTGTATTGGAGAGGATGGTTGTTGTTGTATTGGAGAGGATGGTTGTTGTTGTATTGGAGAGGATGGTTGTTGTTGTATTGGAGAGGATGGTTGTTGTTGTATTGGAGAGGATGGTTGTTGTTGTATTGGAGAGGATGGTTGTTGTTGTATTGGAGAGGTTGGTTGTTGTTGTATTGGAGAGGATGGTTGTTGTTGTATTGGAGAGGTTGGTTGTTGTTGTATTGGAGAGGATGGTTGTTGTTGTATTGGAGAGGATGGTTGTTGTTGTATTGGAGAGGATGGTCAGTTGTTGTATTGGAGAGGATGGTTGTTGTTGTATTGGAGAGGATGGTCAGTTGTTGTATTGGTGAGGATGGTCAGTTGTTGTATTGGAGAGGATGGTTGTTGTTGTATTGGAGAGGTTGGTTGTTGTTGTATTGGAGAGGATGGTTGTTGTTGTATTGGAGAGGATGGTTGTTGTTGTATTGGAGAGGATGGTCAGTTGTTGTATTGGAGAGGTTGGTTGTTGTTGTATTGGTGAGATGGTTGTTGTTGTATTGGAGAGGTTGGTCAGTTGTTGTATTGGTGAGGATGGTCAGTTGTTGTATTGGAGAGGTTGGTTGTTGTTGTATTGGAGAGGATGGTCAGTTGTTGTATTGGAGAGGATGGTTGTTGTTGTATTGGAGAGGATGGTCAGTTGTTGTATTGGAGAGGATGGTCAGTTGTTGTATTGGAGAGGATGGTTGTTGTTGTATTGGTGAGGATGGTTGTTGTTGTATTGGAGAGGATGGTCAGTTGTTGTATTGGTGAGGATGGTTGTTGTTGTATCGGAGAGGTTGGTTGTTGTTGTATTGGTGAGGATGGTTGTTGTTGTATTGGAGAGGATGGTCAGTTGTTGTATTGGAGAGGATGGTTGTTGTTGTATTGGAGAGGATGGTTGTTGTTGTATTGGAGAGGATGGTTGTTGTTGTATTGGAGAGGATGGTTGTTGTTGTATTGGAGAGGATGGTTGTTGTTGTATTGGAGAGGATGGTTGTTGTTGTATTGGAGAGGATGGTTGTTGTTGTATTGGAGAGGATGGTTGTTGTTGTATTGGAGAGGATGGTCAGTTGTTGTATTGGAGAGGATGGTTGTTGTTGTATTGGAGAGGATGGTTGTTGTTGTATTGGAGAGGATGGTTGTTGTTGTATTGGAGAGGATGGTTGTTGTTGTATTGGAGAGGATGGTCTGTTGTTGTATTGGAGAGGATGGTTGTTGTTGTATTGGAGAGGATGGTTGTTGTTGTATTGGAGAGGATGGTCAGTTGTTGTATTGGAGAGGATGGTTGTTGTTGTATTGGAGAGGATGGTTGTTGTTGTATTGGAGAGGATGGTCAGTTGTTGTATTGGAGAGGATGGTTGTTGTTGTATTGGAGAGGATGGTTGTTGTTGTATTGGTGAGGATGGTTGTTGTTGTATTGGAGAGGATGGTCAGTTGTTGTATTGGTGAGGATGGTTGTTGTTGTATTGGAGAGGATGGTTGTTGTTGTATTGGAGAGGATGGTTGTTGTTGTATTGGAGAGGATGGTCAGTTGTTGTATTGGAGAGGATGGTTGTTGTTGTATTGGAGAGGATGGTTGTTGTTGTATTGGAGAGGATGGTTGTTGTTGTATTGGAGAGGATGGTTGTTGTTGTATTGGAGAGGATGGTCAGTTGTTGTATTGGAGAGGATGGTCAGTTGTTGTATTGGAGAGGATGGTTGTTGTTGTATTGGTGAGGATGGTTGTTGTTGTATTGGAGAGGATGGTCAGTTGTTGTATTGGTGAGGATGGTTGTTGTTGTATTGGAGAGGTTGGTTGTTGTTGTATTGGAGAGGATGGTTGTTGTTGTATTGGAGAGGATGGTCAGTTGTTGTATTGGAGAGGATGGTTGTTGTTGTATTGGTGAGGATGGTTGTTGTTGTATTGGAGAGGATGGTTGTTGTTGTATTGGAGAGGATGGTTGTTGTTGTATTGGAGAGGATGGTTGTTGTTGTATTGGAGAGGATGGTTGTTGTTGTATTGGAGAGGATGGTTGTTGTTGTATTGGAGAGGATGGTTGTTGTTGTATTGGAGAGGATGGTCAGTTGTTGTATTGGAGAGGATGGTTGTTGTTGTATTGGAGAGGATGGTTGTTGTTGTATTGGAGAGGATGGTCAGTTGTTGTATTGGAGAGGATGGTTGTTGTTGTATTGGTGAGGATGGTTGTTGTTGTATTGGAGAGGATGGTCAGTTGTTGTATTGGAGAGGATGGTTGTTGTTGTATTGGTGAGGATGGTTGTTGTTGTATTGGAGAGGATGGTTGTTGTTGTATTGGAGAGGATGGTTGTTGTTGTATTGGTGAGGATGGTTGTTGTTGTATTGGAGAGGATGGTTGTTGTTGTATTGGAGAGGATGGTTGTTGTTGTATTGGAGAGGATGGTTGTTGTTGTATTGGAGAGGATGGTTGTTGTTGTATTGGAGAGGATGGTTGTTGTTGTATTGGAGAGGATGGTCTGTTGTTGTATTGGTGAGGATGGTTGTTGTTGTATTGGAGAGGTTGGTTGTTGTTGTATTGGTGAGGATGGTCAGTTGTTGTATTGGTGAGGATGGTTGTTGTTGTATTGGAGAGGTTGGTTGTTGTTGTATTGGAGAGGATGGTCAGTTGTTGTATTGGTGAGGATGGTTGTTGTTGTATTGGAGAGGATGGTTGTTGTTGTATTGGAGAGGATGGTCAGTTGTTGTATTGGAGAGGATGGTTGTTGTTGTATTGGAGAGGATGGTTGTTGTTGTATTGGAGAGGTTGGTTGTTGTTGTATTGGTGAGGATGGTTGTTGTTGTATTGGAGAGGTTGGTTGTTGTTGTATTGGAGAGGATGGTCAGTTGTTGTATTGGAGAGGATGGTCAGTTGTTGTATTGAAGAGGATGGTCAGTTGTTGTATTGGAGAGGATGGTTGTTGTTGTATTGGAGAGGATGGTTGTTGTTGTATTGGAGAGGATGGTTGTTGTTGTATTGGAGAGGATGGTTGTTGTTGTATTGGTGAGGATGGTTGTTGTTGTATTGGAGAGGATGGTCAGTTGTTGTATTGGAGAGGATGGTCAGTTGTTGTATTGGAGAGGATGGTCAGTTGTTGTATTGGAGAGGATGGTTGTTGTTGTATTGGAGAGGATGGTCAGTTGTTGTATTGGAGAGGATGGTTGTTGTTGTATTGGAGAGGATGGTCAGTTGTTGTATTGGAGAGGATGGTTGTTGTTGTATTGGAGAGGATGGTTGTTGTTGTATTGGAGAGGATGGTTGTTGTTGTATTGGAGAGGATGGTAGTTGTTGTATTGGTGAGGATGGTTGTTGTTGTATTGGAGAGGATGGTAGTTGTTGTATTGGAGAGGATGGTTGTTGTTGTATTGGAGAGGATGGTTGTTGTTGTATTGGAGAGGATGGTTGTTGTTGTATTGGAGAGGATGGTTGTTGTTGTATTGGAGAGGATGGTCAGTTGTTGTATTGGAGAGGATGGTTGTTGTTGTATTGGAGAGGATGGTCAGTTGTTGTATTGGAGAGGATGGTTGTTGTTGTATTGGAGAGGATGGTCAGTTGTTGTATTGGAGAGGATGGTTGTTGTTGTATTGGAGAGGATGGTCAGTTGTTGTATTGGAGAGGATGGTCTGTTGTTGTATTGGAGAGGATGGTTGTTGTTGTATTGGAGAGGATGGTCAGTTGTTGTATTGGAGAGGATGGTTGTTGTTGTATTGGAGAGGATGGTTGTTGTTGTATTGGAGAGGATGGTTGTTGTTGTATTGGAGAGGATGGTTGTTGTTGTATTGGAGAGGATGGTTGTTGTTGTATTGGAGAGGATGGTTGTTGTTGTATTGGAGAGGATGGTTGTTGTTGTATTGGAGAGGATGGTCAGTTGTTGTATTGGAGAGGATGGTTGTTGTTGTATTGGAGAGGATGGTTGTTGTTGTATTGGAGAGGATGGTCAGTTGTTGTATTGGAGAGGATGGTTGTTGTTGTATTGGAGAGGATGGTCAGTTGTTGTATTGGAGAGGATGGTCAGTTGTTGTATTGGAGAGGATGGTTGTTGTTGTATTGGAGAGGATGGTTGTTGTTGTATTGGAGAGGATGGTTGTTGTTGTATTGGAGAGGATGGTTGTTGTTGTATTGGAGAGGATGGTTGTTGTTGTATTGGAGAGGATGGTTGTTGTTGTATTGGAGAGGATGGTCAGTTGTTGTATTGGAGAGGATGGTTGTTGTTGTATTGGAGAGGATGGTTGTTGTTGTATTGGAGAGGATGGTTGTTGTTGTATTGGAGAGGATGGTTGTTGTTGTATTGGAGAGGATGGTCAGTTGTTGTATTGGAGAGGATGGTTGTTGTTGTATTGGAGAGGATGGTCTGTTGTTGTATTGGAGAGGATGGTTGTTGTTGTATTGGAGAGGATGGTCAGTTGTTGTATTGGTGAGGATGGTTGTTGTTGTATTGGAGAGGATGGTCAGTTGTTGTATTGGAGAGGATGGTTGTTGTTGTATTGGAGAGGATGGTTGTTGTTGTATTGGAGAGGATGGTTGTTGTTGTATTGGTGAGGATGGTTGTTGTTGTATTGGAGAGGATGGTCAGTTGTTGTATTGGTGAGGATGGTTGTTGTTGTATTGGAGAGGATGGTCAGTTGTTGTATTGGAGAGGATGGTTGTTGTTGTATTGGAGAGGATGGTCAGTTGTTGTATTGGAGAGGTTGGTTGTTGTTGTATTGGTGAGGATGGTTGTTGTTGTATTGGAGAGGATGGTTGTTGTTGTATTGGTGAGGATGGTTGTTGTTGTATTGGAGAGGTTGGTCAGTTGTTGTATTGGAGAGGATGGTTGTTGTTGTATTGGAGAGGATGGTTGTTGTTGTATTGGAGAGGATGGTCTGTTGTTGTATTGGAGAGGATGGTTGTTGTTGTATTGGAGAGGATGGTCTGTTGTTGTATTGGAGAGGATGGTTGTTGTTGTATTGGAGAGGATGGTTGTTGTTGTATTGGAGAGGATGGTTGTTGTTGTATTGGAGAGGATGGTTGTTGTTGTATTGGAGAGGATGGTTGTTGTTGTATTGGAGAGGATGGTCAGTTGTTGTATTGGAGAGGATGGTTGTTGTTGTATTGGAGAGGATGGTAGTTGTTGTATTGGAGAGGATGGTTGTTGTTGTATTGGAGAGGATGGTTGTTGTTGTATTGGAGAGGATGGTTGTTGTTGTATTGGAGAGGATGGTAGTTGTTGTATTGGAGGATGGTTGTTGTTGTATTGGAGAGGATGGTCTGTTGTTGTATTGGAGAGGATGGTTGTTGTTGTATTGGAGAGGATGGTTGTTGTTGTATTGGAGAGGATGGTTGTTGTTGTATTGGAGAGGATGGTTGTTGTTGTATTGGAGAGGATGGTTGTTGTTGTATTGGTGAGGATGGTTGTTGTTGTATTGGAGAGGATGGTTGTTGTTGTATTGGAGAGGATGGTTGTTGTTGTATTGGAGAGGATGGTTGTTGTTGTATTGGAGAGGATGGTTGTTGTTGTATTGGAGAGGATGGTTGTTGTTGTATTGGAGAGGATGGTCAGTTGTTGTATTGGAGAGGATGGTTGTTGTTGTATTGGAGAGGATGGTTGTTGTTGTATTGGAGAGGATGGTCAGTTGTTGTATTGGAGAGGATGGTTGTTGTTGTATTGGAGAGGATGGTTGTTGTTGTATTGGAGAGGATGGTCTGTTGTTGTATTGGAGAGGATGGTTGTTGTTGTATTGGAGAGGATGGTCAGTTGTTGTATTGGAGAGGATGGTTGTTGTTGTATTGGAGAGGATGGTTGTTGTTGTATTGGAGAGGATGGTCAGTTGTTGTATTGGAGAGGTTGGTTGTTGTTGTATTGGAGAGGATGGTTGTTGTTGTATTGGAGAGGATGGTCAGTTGTTGTATTGGAGAGGATGGTTGTTGTTGTATTGGAGAGGATGGTCAGTTGTTGTATTGGAGAGGATGGTTGTTGTTGTATTGGAGAGGATGGTTGTTGTTGTATTGGAGAGGATGGTCAGTTGTTGTATTGGAGAGGATGGTTGTTGTTGTATTGGAGAGGATGGTTGTTGTTGTATTGGAGAGGATGGTCAGTTGTTGTATTGGAGAGGATGGTTGTTGTTGTATTGGTGAGGATGGTTGTTGTTGTATTGGAGAGGATGGTTGTTGTTGTATTGGAGAGGATGGTTGTTGTTGTATTGGAGAGGATGGTTGTTGTTGTATTGGAGAGGATGGTTGTTGTTGTATTGGAGAGGATGGTTGTTGTTGTATTGGAGAGGATGGTCTGTTGTTGTATTGGAGAGGATGGTTGTTGTTGTATTGGAGAGGATGGTTGTTGTTGTATTGGAGAGGATGGTTGTTGTTGTATTGGAGAGGATGGTTGTTGTTGTATTGGAGAGGATGGTTGTTGTTGTATTGGTGAGGATGGTTGTTGTTGTATTGGAGAGGATGGTTGTTGTTGTATTGGAGAGGATGGTTGTTGTTGTATTGGAGAGGATGGTTGTTGTTGTATTGGAGAGGATGGTTGTTGTTGTATTGGAGAGGATGGTTGTTGTTGTATTGGAGAGGATGGTTGTTGTTGTATTGGAGAGGATGGTTGTTGTTGTATTGGAGAGGATGGTTGTTGTTGTATTGGAGAGGATGGTTGTTGTTGTATTGGAGAGGATGGTTGTTGTTGTATTGGAGAGGATGGTTGTTGTTGTATTGGAGAGGATGGTTGTTGTTGTATTGGAGAGGATGGTTGTTGTTGTATTGGAGAGGATGGTCAGTTGTTGTATTGGAGAGGATGGTTGTTGTTGTATTGGAGAGGATGGTTGTTGTTGTATTGGAGAGGATGGTTGTTGTTGTATTGGAGAGGATGGTTGTTGTTGTATTGGAGAGGATGGTTGTTGTTGTATTGGAGAGGATGGTTGTTGTTGTATTGGAGAGGATGGTTGTTGTTGTATTGTAGAGGATCGTTGTTGTTGTATTGGAGAGGATGGTCAGTTGTTGTATTGGAGAGTATGGTTGTTGTTGTATTGGAGAGGATGGTCAGTTGTTGTATTGAAGAGGATGGTCAGTTGTTGTATTGGAGAGGATGGTCAGTTGTTGTATTGGAGAGGATGGTCAGTTGTTGTATTGGAGAGGATGGTTGTTGTTGTATTGGTGAGGATGGTTGTTGTTGTATTGGAGAGGATGGTTGTTGTTGTATTGGTGAGGATGGTTGTTGTTGTATTGGAGAGGATGGTTGTTGTTGTATTGGAGAGGATGGTTGTTGTTGTATTGGAGAGGATGGTTGTTGTTGTATTGGAGAGGATGGTTGTTGTTGTATTGGTGAGGATGGTTGTTGTTGTATTGGAGAGGATGGTCAGTTGTTGTATTGGTGAGGATGGTTGTTGTTGTATTGGAGAGGATGGTCAGTTGTTGTATTGGAGAGGATGGTTGTTGTTGTATTGGAGAGGATGGTTGTTGTTGTATTGGAGAGGATGGTTGTTGTTGTATTGGAGAGGATGGTTGTTGTTGTATTGGAGAGGATGGTTGTTGTTGTATTGGAGAGGATGGTCAGTTGTTGTATTGGAGAGGATGGTTGTTGTTGTATTGGAGAGGATGGTTGTTGTTGTATTGGAGAGGATGGTTGTTGTTGTATTGGAGAGGATGGTTGTTGTTGTATTGGAGAGGATGGTCAGTTGTTGTATTGGAGAGGATGGTTGTTGTTGTATTGGAGAGGATGGTTGTTGTTGTATTGGAGAGGATGGTTGTTGTTGTATTGGTGAGGATGGTTGTTGTTGTATTGGAGAGGATGGTTGTTGTTGTATTGGAGAGGATGGTTGTTGTTGTATTGGAGAGGATGGTTGTTGTTGTATTGGAGAGGATGGTCAGTTGTTGTATTGGAGAGGATGGTCAGTTGTTGTATTGGAGAGGATGGTTGTTGTTGTATTGGAGAGGATGGTTGTTGTTGTATTGGAGAGGATGGTTGTTGTTGTATTGGAGAGGATGGTCAGTTGTTGTATTGGAGAGGATGGTTGTTGTTGTATTGGAGAGGATGGTTGTTGTTGTATTGGAGAGGATGGTCTGTTGTTGTATTGGAGAGGATGGTTGTTGTTGTATTGGAGAGGATGGTTGTTGTTGTATTGGAGAGGATGGTCAGTTGTTGTATTGGTGAGGATGGTTGTTGTTGTATTGGAGAGGATGGTTGTTGTTGTATTGGAGAGGATGGTCAGTTGTTGTATTGGAGAGGATGGTTGTTGTTGTATTGGAGAGGATGGTTGTTGTTGTATTGGAGAGGATGGTTGTTGTTGTATTGGAGAGGATGGTTGTTGTTGTATTGGAGAGGATGGTTGTTGTTGTATTGGAGAGGATGGTCAGTTGTTGTATTGGAGAGGATGGTTGTTGTTGTATTGGAGAGGATGGTCAGTTGTTGTATTGGAGAGGATGGTCAGTTGTTGTATTGGAGAGGATGGTCAGTTGTTGTATTGGAGAGGATGGTCAGTTGTTGTATTGGAGAGGATGGTAGTTGTTGTATTGGAGAGGATGGTTGTTGTTGTATTGGAGAGGATGGTTGTTGTTGTATTGGAGAGGATGGTCAGTTGTTGTATTGGAGAGGATGGTTGTTGTTGTATTGGTGAGGATGGTTGTTGTTGTATTGGAGAGGTTGGTTGTTGTTGTATTGGTGAGGATGGTCAGTTGTTGTATTGGAGAGGATGGTTGTTGTTGTATTGGAGAGGTTGGTTGTTGTTGTATTGGAGAGGATGGTCAGTTGTTGTATTGGAGAGGATGGTTGTTGTTGTATTGGAGAGGTTGGTTGTTGTTGTATTGGAGAGGATGGTTGTTGTTGTATTGGAGAGGATGGTCAGTTGTTGTATTGGAGAGGATGGTTGTTGTTGTATTGGAGAGGATGGTTGTTGTTGTATTGGAGAGGATCGGTTGTTGTTGTATTGGAGAGGATGGTCAGTTGTTGTATTGGAGAGGATGGTTGTTGTTGTATTGGAGAGGATGGTTGTTGTTGTATTGGAGAGGATGGTTGTTGTTGTATTGGAGAGGATGGTTGTTGTTGTATTGGAGAGGATGGTTGTTGTTGTATTGGAGAGGATGGTCAGTTGTTGTATTGGAGAGGATGGTTGTTGTTGTATTGGAGAGGATGGTTGTTGTTGTATTGGAGAGGATGGTTGTTGTTGTATTGGAGAGGATGGTTGTTGTTGTATTGGAGAGGATGGTTGTTGTTGTATTGGAGAGGATGGTTGTTGTTGTATTGGAGAGGATGGTTGTTGTTGTATTGGAGAGGATGGTTGTTGTTGTATTGGAGAGGATGGTCAGTTGTTGTATTGGAGAGGATGGTTGTTGTTGTATTGGAGAGGATGGTCAGTTGTTGTATTGGAGAGGATGGTTGTTGTTGTATTGAGAGGATGGTCAGTTGTTGTATTGGAGAGGATGGTCAGTTGTTGTATTGGAGAGGATGGTTGTTGTTGTATTGGAGAGGATGGTTGTTGTTGTATTGGAGAGGATGGTTGTTGTTGTATTGGAGAGGATGGTCAGTTGTTGTATTGGAGAGGATGGTTGTTGTTGTATTGGAGAGGATGGTCAGTTGTTGTATTGGTGAGGATGGTTGTTGTTGTATTGGAGAGGATGGTTGTTGTTGTATTGGAGAGGATGGTTGTTGTTGTATTGGTGAGGATGGTTGTTGTTGTATTGGAGAGGTTGGTTGTTGTTGTATTGGAGAGGATGGTTGTTGTTGTATTGGAGAGGATGGTTGTTGTTGTATTGGAGAGGATGGTTGTTGTTGTATTGGAGAGGATGGTTGTTGTTGTATTGGAGAGGATGGTTGTTGTATTGGAGAGGATGGTTGTTGTTGTATTGGTGAGGATGGTTGTTGTTGTATTGGTGAGGATGGTTGTTGTTGTATTGGTGAGGATGGTTGTTGTTGTATTGGAGAGGATGGTCAGTTGTTGTATTGGAGAGGATGGTTGTTGTTGTATTGGAGAGGATGGTTGTTGTTGTATTGGAGAGGATGGTCTGTTGTTGTATTGGAGAGGATGGTTGTTGTTGTATTGGAGAGGATGGTTGTTGTTGTATTGGAGAGGATGGTCAGTTGTTGTATTGGAGAGGATGGTTGTTGTTGTATTGGAGAGGATGGTTGTTGTTGTATTGGAGAGGATGGTCAGTTGTTGTATTGGAGAGGATGGTTGTTGTTGTATTGGAGAGGATGGTTGTTGTTGTATTGGAGAGGATGGTTGTTGTTGTATTGGAGAGGATGGTTGTTGTTGTATTGGAGAGGATGGTTGTTGTTGTATTGGAGAGGATGGTCAGTTGTTGTATTGGAGAGGATGGTTGTTGTTGTATTGGAGAGGATGGTCAGTTGTTGTATTGGAGAGGATGGTTGTTGTTGTATTGGAGAGGATGGTTGTTGTTGTATTGGAGAGGATGGTCAGTTGTTGTATTGGAGAGGATGGTTGTTGTTGTATTGGAGAGGATGGTTGTTGTTGTATTGGAGAGGATGGTTGTTGTTGTATTGGAGAGGATGGTTGTTGTTGTATTGGAGAGGATGGTTGTTGTTGTATTGGTGAGGATGGTTGTTGTTGTATTGGAGAGGATGGTTGTTGTTGTATTGGAGAGGATGGTTGTTGTTGTATTGGACAGGATGGTTGTTGTTGTATTGGAGAGGATGGTTGTTGTTGTATTGGAGAGGATGGTTGTTGTTGTATTGGAGAGGATGGTTGTTGTTGTATTGGAGAGGATGGTCTGTTGTTGTATTGGAGAGGATGGTTGTTGTTGTATTGGAGAGGATGGTTGTTGTTGTATTGGAGAGGATGGTCAGTTGTTGTATTGGAGAGGATGGTTGTTGTTGTATTGGAGAGGATGGTTGTTGTTGTATTGGAGAGGATGGTTGTTGTTGTATTGGAGAGGATGGTCAGTTGTTGTATTGGAGAGGATGGTTGTTGTTGTATTGGAGAGGATGGTTGTTGTTGTATTGGAGAGGATGGTTGTTGTTGTATTGGAGAGGATGGTCAGTTGTTGTATTGGAGAGGATGGTTGTTGTTGTATTGGAGAGGATGGTTGTTGTTGTATTGGAGAGGATGGTTGTTGTTGTATTGGAGAGGATGGTCGGTTGTTGTATTGGAGAGGATGGTTGTTGTTGTATTGGTGAGGATGGTTGTTGTTGTATTGGAGAGGTTGGTTGTTGTTGTATTGGAGAGGATGGTCAGTTGTTGTATTGGTGAGGATGGTTGTTGTTGTATTGGAGAGGATGGTTGTTGTTGTATTGGAGAGGATGGTTGTTGTTGTATTGGAGAGGATGGTTGTTGTTGTATTGGTGAGGATGGTTGTTGTTGTATTGGAGAGGATGGTTGTTGTTGTATTGGAGAGGATGGTCAGTTGTTGTATTGGAGAGGATGGTCAGTTGTTGTATTGGTGAGGATGGTTGTTGTTGTATTGGAGAGGTTGGTTGTTGTTGTATTGGAGAGGATGGTCAGTTGTTGTATTGGTGAGGATGGTTGTTGTTGTATTGGAGAGGTTGGTTGTTGTTGTATTGGAGAGGATGGTTGTTGTTGTATTGGAGAGGATGGTTGTTGTTGTATTGGAGAGGATGGTTGTTGTTGTATTGGAGAGGATGGTTGTTGTTGTATTGGAGAGGATGGTCTGTTGTTGTATTGGAGAGGATGGTAGTTGTTGTATTGGAGAGGATGGTTGTTGTTGTATTGGAGAGGATGGTTGTTGTTGTATTGGAGAGGATGGTCAGTTGTTGTATTGGAGAGGATGGTTGTTGTTGTATTGGAGAGGATGGTTGTTGTTGTATTGGAGAGGATGGTTGTTGTTGTATTGGAGAGGATGGTTGTTGTTGTATTGGAGAGGATGGTCAGTTGTTGTATTGGAGAGGATGGTTGTTGTTGTATTGGAGAGGATGGTTGTTGTTGTATTGGAGAGGATGGTTGTTGTTGTATTGGAGAGGATGGTTGTTGTTGTATTGGAGAGGATGGTTGTTGTTGTATTGGAGAGGATGGTTGTTGTTGTATTGGAGAGGATGGTTGTTGTTGTATTGGAGAGGATGGTTGTTGTTGTATTGGAGAGGATGGTCAGTTGTTGTATTGGAGAGGATGGTTGTTGTTGTATTGGAGAGGATGGTCTGTTGTTGTATTGGAGAGGATGGTCTGTTGTTGTATTGGAGAGGATGGTTGTTGTTGTATTGGAGAGGATGGTCTGTTGTTGTATTGGAGAGGATGGTTGTTGTTGTATTGGAGAGGATGGTTGTTGTTGTATTGGAGAGGATGGTCAGTTGTTGTATTGGAGAGGATGGTTGTTGTTGTATTGGAGAGGATGGTTGTTGTTGTATTGGAGAGGATGGTCTGTTGTTGTATTGGAGAGGATGGTTGTTGTTGTATTGGAGAGGATGGTTGTTGTTGTATTGGAGAGGATGGTTGTTGTTGTATTGGAGAGGATGGTCAGTTGTTGTATTGGAGAGGATGGTCAGTTGTTGTATTGGAGAGGATGGTTGTTGTTGTATTGGAGAGGATGGTCAGTTGTTGTATTGGAGAGGATGGTTGTTGTTGTATTGGAGAGGATGGTTGTTGTTGTATTGGAGAGGATGGTTGTTGTTGTATTGGAGAGGATGGTCAGTTGTTGTATTGGAGAGGATGGTTGTTGTTGTATTGGTGAGGATGGTCAGTTGTTGTATTGGAGAGGATGGTTGTTGTTGTATTGGAGAGGATGGTCAGTTGTTGTATTGGAGAGGATGGTTGTTGTTGTATTGGAGAGGATGGTTGTTGTTGTATTGGAGAGGATGGTTGTTGTTGTATTGGAGAGGTTGGTTGTTGTTGTATTGGAGAGGATGGTTGTTGTTGTATTGGAGAGGATGGTTGTTGTTGTATTGGAGAGGTTGGTTGTTGTTGTATTGGAGAGGATGGTTGTTGTTGTATTGGAGAGGATGGTCAGTTGTTGTATTGGAGAGGATGGTTGTTGTTGTATTGGAGAGGATGGTAGTTGTTGTATTGGAGAGGATGGTTGTTGTTGTATTGGAGAGGATGGTTGTTGTTGTATTGGAGAGGATGGTTGTTGTTGTATTGGAGAGGATGGTTGTTGTTGTATTGGAGAGGATGGTTGTTGTTGTATTGGAGAGGATGGTTGTTGTTGTATTGGAGAGGATGGTTGTTGTTGTATTGGAGAGGATGGTCTGTTGTTGTATTGGTGAGGATGGTTGTTGTTGTATTGGAGAGGATGGTTGTTGTTGTATTGGAGAGGATGGTTGTTGTTGTATTGGAGAGGATGGTTGTTGTTGTATTGGTGAGGATGGTTGTTGTTGTATTGGAGAGGATGGTTGTTGTTGTATTGGAGAGGATGGTCAGTTGTTGTATTGGAGAGGATGGTTGTTGTTGTATTGGTGAGGATGGTCAGTTGTTGTATTGGAGAGGATGGTTGTTGTTGTATTGGAGAGGATGGTTGTTGTTGTATTGGAGAGGATGGTTGTTGTTGTATTGGAGAGGATGGTTGTTGTTGTATTGGAGAGGATGGTTGTTGTTGTATTGGAGAGGATGGTTGTTGTTGTATTGGAGAGGATGGTTGTTGTTGTATTGGAGAGGATGGTTGTTGTTGTATTGGAGAGGATGGTTGTTGTTGTATTGGTGAGGATGGTTGTTGTTGTATTGGAGAGGATGGTTGTTGTTGTATTGGAGAGGATGGTCAGTTGTTGTATTGGAGAGGATGGTTGTTGTTGTATTGGAGAGGATGGTGTTGTTGTATTGGAGAGATGGTTGTTGTTGTATTGGAGAGGATGGTTGTTGTTGTATTGGAGAGGATGGTTGTTGTTGTATTGGAGAGGATGGTTGTTGTTGTATTGGAGAGGATGGTTGTTGTTGTATTGGAGAGGATGGTCTGTTGTTGTATTGGAGAGGATGGTTGTTGTTGTATTGGAGAGGATGGTCTGTTGTTGTATTGGAGAGGATGGTTGTTGTTGTATTGGAGAGGATGGTCAGTTGTTGTATTGGAGAGGATGGTTGTTGTTGTATTGGAGAGGATGGTCTGTTGTTGTATTGGTGAGGATGGTCAGTTGTTGTATTGGAGAGGATGGTTGTTGTTGTATTGGAGAGGATGGTTGTTGTTGTATTGGAGAGGATGGTTGTTGTTGTATTGGAGAGGATGGTCAGTTGTTGTATTGGAGAGGATGGTTGTTGTTGTATTGGTGAGGATGGTTGTTGTTGTATTGGAGAGGATGGTTGTTGTTGTATTGGAGAGGATGGTTGTTGTTGTATTGGAGAGGATGGTCTGTTGTTGTATTGGTGAGGATGGTTGTTGTTGTATTGGAGAGGTTGGTTGTTGTTGTATTGGAGAGATGGTTGTTGTTGTATTGGAGAGGATGGTTGTTGTTGTATTGGAGAGGATGGTTGTTGTTGTATTGGAGAGGATGGTTGTTGTTGTATTGGAGAGGATGGTTGTTGTTGTATTGGAGAGGATGGTTGTTGTTGTATTGGAGAGGATGGTTGTTGTTGTATTGGAGAGGATGGTTGTTGTTGTATTGGTGAGGATGGTTGTTGTTGTATTGGAGAGGATGGTTGTTGTTGTATTGGAGAGGATGGTAGTTGTTGTATTGGAGAGGATGGTCAGTTGTTGTATTGGAGAGGATGGTTGTTGTTGTATTGGAGAGGATGGTTGTTGTTGTATTGGAGAGGATGGTTGTTGTTGTATTGGAGAGGATGGTTGTTGTTGTATTGGAGAGGATGGTCAGTTGTTGTATTGGAGAGGATGGTTGTTGTTGTATTGGTGAGGATGGTTGTTGTTGTATTGGAGAGGATGGTCAGTTGTTGTATTGGTGAGGATGGTTGTTGTTGTATTGGAGAGGATGGTTGTTGTTGTATTGGAGAGGATGGTTGTTGTTGTATTGGAGAGGATGGTTGTTGTTGTATTGGAGAGGATGGTTGTTGTTGTATTGGAGAGGATGGTTGTTGTTGTATTGGAGAGGATGGTTGTTGTTGTATTGGAGAGGATGGTTGTTGTTGTATTGGAGAGGATGGTTGTTGTTGTATTGGAGAGGATGGTCAGTTGTTGTATTGGAGAGGATGGTTGTTGTTGTATTGGAGAGGATGGTCAGTTGTTGTATTGGAGAGGATGGTTGTTGTTGTATTGGAGAGGATGGTTGTTGTTGTATTGGAGAGGATGGTTGTTGTTGTATTGGAGAGGATGGTCAGTTGTTGTATTGGAGAGGATGGTTGTTGTTGTATTGGAGAGGATGGTTGTTGTTGTATTGGAGAGGATGGTTGTTGTTGTATTGGAGAGGATGGTCAGTTGTTGTATTGGAGAGGATGGTCAGTTGTTGTATTGGAGAGGATGGTTGTTGTTGTATTGGAGAGGATGGTTGTTGTTGTATTGGAGAGGATGGTCAGTTGTTGTATTGGTGAGGATGGTTGTTGTTGTATTGGAGAGGTTGGTTGTTGTTGTATTGGAGAGGATGGTCAGTTGTTGTATTGGTGAGGATGGTTGTTGTTGTATTGGAGAGGATGGTTGTTGTTGTATTGGAGAGGATGGTTGTTGTTGTATTGGAGAGGATGGTTGTTGTTGTATTGGAGAGGATGGTTGTTGTTGTATTGGAGAGGATGGTTGTTGTTGTATTGGAGAGGATGGTTGTTGTTGTATTGGAGAGGATGGTTGTTGTTGTATTGGAGAGGATGGTCAGTTGTTGTATTGGAGAGGATGGTTGTTGTTGTATTGGAGAGGATGGTTGTTGTTGTATTGGAGAGGATGGTTGTTGTTGTATTGGAGAGGATGGTCTGTTGTTGTATTGGAGAGGATGGTTGTTGTTGTATTGGAGAGGATGGTTGTTGTTGTATTGGAGAGGATGGTTGTTGTTGTATTGGAGAGGATGGTCAGTTGTTGTATTGGTGAGGATGGTTGTTGTTGTATTGGAGAGGTTGGTTGTTGTTGTATTGGAGAGGATGGTTGTTGTTGTATTGGAGAGGATGGTTGTTGTTGTATTGGAGAGGATGGTTGTTGTTGTATTGGAGAGGATGGTTGTTGTTGTATTGGAGAGGATGGTCAGTTGTTGTATTGGAGAGGATGGTAGTTGTTGTATTGGAGAGGATGGTTGTTGTTGTATTGGAGAGGATGGTTGTTGTTGTATTGGAGAGGATGGTAGTTGTTGTATTGGAGAGGATGGTTGTTGTTGTATTGGAGAGGATGGTTGTTGTTGTATTGGAGAGGATGGTTGTTGTTGTATTGGAGAGGATGGTTGTTGTTGTATTGGAGAGGATGGTTGTTGTTGTATTGGAGAGGATGGTTGTTGTTGTATTGGAGAGGATGGTCAGTTGTTGTATTGGAGAGGATGGTCAGTTGTTGTATTGGTGAGGATGGTTGTTGTTGTATTGGAGAGGTTGGTTGTTGTTGTATTGGAGAGGATGGTCAGTTGTTGTATTGGAGAGGATGGTTGTTGTTGTATTGGAGAGGATGGTTGTTGTTGTATTGGAGAGGATGGTTGTTGTTGTATTGGAGAGGATGGTCAGTTGTTGTATTGGAGAGGATGGTTGTTGTTGTATTGGAGAGGATGGTTGTTGTTGTATTGGAGAGGATGGTTGTTGTTGTATTGGAGAGGATGGTTGTTGTTGTATTGGAGAGGATGGTCAGTTGTTGTATTGGAGAGGATGGTCAGTTGTTGTATTGGAGAGGATGGTTGTTGTTGTATTGGAGAGGATGGTTGTTGTTGTATTGGAGAGGATGGTTGTTGTTGTATTGGAGAGGATGGTCAGTTGTTGTATTGGAGAGGATGGTTGTTGTTGTATTGGAGAGGATGGTTGTTGTTGTATTGGAGAGGATGGTTGTTGTTGTATTGGAGAGGATGGTTGTTGTTGTATTGGAGAGGATGGTTGTTGTTGTATTGGAGAGGATGGTTGTTGTTGTATTGGAGAGGATGGTTGTTGTTGTATTGGAGAGGATGGTCTGTTGTTGTATTGGTGAGGATGGTTGTTGTTGTATTGGAGAGGATGGTCTGTTGTTGTATTGGAGAGGATGGTCAGTTGTTGTATTGGTGAGGATGGTTGTTGTTGTATTGGAGAGGATGGTTGTTGTTGTATTGGAGAGGATGGTTGTTGTTGTATTGGTGAGGATGGTTGTTGTTGTATTGGAGAGGATGGTTGTTGTTGTATTGGAGAGGATGGTTGTTGTTGTATTGGAGAGGATGCGTTGTTGTTGTATTGGTGAGGATGGTTGTTGTTGTATTGGAGAGGATGGTTGTTGTTGTATTGGAGAGGATGGTCAGTTGTTGTATTGGAGAGGATGGTTGTTGTTGTATTGGAGAGGATGGTTGTTGTTGTATTGGAGAGGATGGTCAGTTGTTGTATTGGAGAGGATGGTTGTTGTTGTATTGGAGAGGATGGTCAGTTGTTGTATTGGAGAGG
This sequence comes from Squalus acanthias, assembly GCA_030390025.1. Taxonomy (NCBI): domain Eukaryota; kingdom Metazoa; phylum Chordata; class Chondrichthyes; order Squaliformes; family Squalidae; genus Squalus; species Squalus acanthias. Next base: position 79,091,272 of record CM059434.1, on the reverse strand, counting down.
ATGGTTGTTGTTGTATTGGAGAGGTTGGTTGTTGTTGTATTGGAGAGGATGGTTGTTGTTGTATTGGAGAGGATGGTTGTTGTTGTATTGGAGAGGATGGTTGTTGTTGTATTGGAGAGGATGGTCAGTTGTTGTATTGGAGAGGATGGTTGTTGTTGTATTGGAGAGGATGGTTGTTGTTGTATTGGAGAGGATGGTCAGTTGTTGTATTGGAGAGGATGGTTGTTGTTGTATTGGAGAGGATGGTTGTTGTTGTATTGGAGAGGATGGTTGTTGTTGTATTGGAGAGGATGGTCGTTGTTGTATTGGAGAGGATGGTTGTTGTTGTATTGGAGAGGATGGTCAGTTGTTGTATTGGAGAGGATGGTTGTTGTTGTATTGGAGAGGATGGTCAGTTGTTGTATTGGTGAGGATGGTTGTTGTTGTATTGGAGAGGATGGTTGTTGTTGTATTGGAGAGGATGGTCAGTTGTTGTATTGGTGAGGATGGTTGTTGTTGTATTGGAGAGGATGGTTGTTGTTGTATTGGAGAGGATGGTTGTTGTTGTATTGGAGAGGATGGTTGTTGTTGTATTGGAGAGGATGGTTGTTGTTGTATTGGAGAGGATGGTTGTTGTTGTATTGGAGAGGATGGTTGTTGTTGTATTGGAGAGGATGGTTGTTGTTGTATTGGAGAGGATGGTTGTTGTTGTATTGGAGAGGATGGTTGTTGTTGTATTGGAGAGGATGGTTGTTGTTGTATTGGAGAGGATGGTTGTTGTTGTATTGGAGAGGATGGTTGTTGTTGTATTGGAGAGGATGGTTGTTGTTGTATTGGAGAGGATGGTCAGTTGTTGTATTGGAGTGGATGGTTGTTGTTGTATTGGAGTGGATGGTTGTTGTTGTATTGGAGAGGATGGTCAGTTGTTGTATTGGAGAGTATGGTTGTTGTTGTATTGGAGAGGTTGGTTGTTGTTGTATTGGAGAGGATGGTTGTTGTTGTATTGGAGAGGATGGTTGTTGTTGTATTGGAGAGGATGGTCAGTTGTTGGATTGGAGAGTATGGTTGTTGTTGTATTGGAGAGGTTGGTTGTTGTTGTATTGGAGAGGATGGTTGTTGTTGTATTGGAGAGGATGGTCAGTTGTTGGATTGGAGAGTATGGTTGTTGTTGTATTGGAGAGGATGGTCAGTTGTTGTATTGGTGAGGATGGTTGTTGTTGTATTGGAGAGGATGGTTGTTGTTGTATTGGAGAGGATGGTCAGTTGTTGTATTGGTGAGGATGGTTGTTGTTGTATTGGAGAGGATGGTTGTTGTAGTATTGGAGAGGATGGTTGTTGTTGTATTGGAGAGGATGGTTGTTGTTGTATTGGAGAGGATGGTCAGTTGTTGTATTGGAGAGGATAGTTGTTGTTGTATTGGAGAGGATGGTTGTTGTTGTATTGGAGAGGATGGTTGTTGAATTGGAGAGGATGGTTGTTGTTGTATTGGAGAGGATGGTTGTTGTTGTATTGGAGAGGATGGTTGTTGTTGTATTGGAGAGGATGGTTGTTGTTGTATTGGAGAGGATGGTCAGTTGTTGTATTGGAGAGGATAGTTGTTGTTGTATTGGAGAGGATGGTTGTTGTTGTATTGGAGAGGATGGTTGTTGTTGAATTGGAGAGGATGGTTGTTGTTGTATTGGAGAGGATGGTTGTTGTTGTATTGGAGAGGATGGTTGTTGTTGTATTGGAGAGGATGGTTGTTGTTGGATTGGAGAGTATGGTTGTTGTTGTATTGGAGAGGATGGTCAGTTGTTGTATTGGTGAGGATGGTTGTTGTTGTATTGGAGAGGATGGTTGTTGTTGTATTGGAGAGGATGGTCAGTTGTTGTATTGGTGAGGATGGTTGTTGTTGTATTGGAGAGGATGGTTGTTGTAGTATTGGAGAGGATGGTTGTTGTTGTATTGGAGAGGATGGTTGTTGTTATATTGGAGAGGATGGTTGTTGTTGTATTGGAGAGGATGGTTGTTGTTATATTGGAGAGGATAGTTGTTGTTGTATTGGAGAGGATGGTTGTTGTTGTATTGGAGAGGATGGTTGTTGAATTGGAGAGGATGGTTGTTGTTGTATTGGAGAGGATGGTTGTTGTTGTATTGGAGAGGATGGTTGTTGTTGTATTGGAGAGGATGGTTGTTGTTGTATTGGAGAGGATGGTTGTTGTTGTATTGGAGAGGATGGTCAGTTGTTGTATTGGAGTGGATGGTTGTTGTTGTATTGGAGAGGATGGTTGTTGTTGTATTGGAGAGGATGGTCAGTTGTTGGATTGGAGAGTATGGTTGTTGTTGTATTGGAGAGGTTGGTTGTTGTTGTATTGGAGAGGATGGTTGTTGTTGTATTGGAGAGGATGGTTGTTGTTGTATTGGAGAGGATGGTCAGTTGTTGGATTGGAGAGTATGGTTGTTGTTGTATTGGAGAGGTTGGTTGTTGTTGTATTGGAGAGGATGGTTGTTGTTGTATTGGAGAGGATGGTCAGTTGTTGGATTGGTGAGGATGGTTGTTGTTGTATTGGAGAGGATGGTTGTTGTTGTATTGGAGAGGATGGTCAGTTGTTGTATTGGTGAGGATGGTTGTTGTTGTATTGGAGAGGATGGTTGTTGTAGTATTGGAGAGGATGGTTGTTGTTGTATTGGAGAGGATGGTTGTTGTTATATTGGAGAGGTTGGTTGTTGTTGTATTGGAGAGGATGGTTGTTGAATTGGAGAGGATGGTTGTTGTTGTATTGGAGAGGATGGTTGTTGAATTGGAGAGGATGGTTGTTGTTGTATTGGAGAGGATGGTTGTTGAATTGGAGAGGATGGTTGTTGTTGTATTGGAGAGGATGGTTGTTGTTGTATTGGAGAGGATGGTTGTTGTTGTATTGGAGAGGATGGTTGTTGTTGTATTGGAGAGGATGGTCAGTTGTTGTATTGGAGAGGATAGTTGTTGTTGTATTGGAGAGGATGGTTGTTGTTGTATTGGAGAGGATGGTTGTTGTTGTATTGGAGAGGATGGTTGTTGTTGTATTGGAGAGGATGGTTGTTGTTGTATTGGAGAGGATGGTTGTTGTTGTATTGGAGAGGATGGTTGTTGTTGTATTGGAGAGGATGGTTGTTGTTGTATTGGAGAGGATGGTCAGTTGTTGTATTGGAGAGGATGGTTGTTGTTGTATTGGAGAGGATGGTTGTTGTTGTATTGGAGAGGATGGTCAGTTGTTGTATTGGAGAGGATGGTTGTTGTTGTATTGGAGAGGTTGGTTGTTGTTGTATTGGAGAGGATGGTTGTTGTTGTATTGGAGAGGATGGTTGTTGTTGTATTGGAGAGGATGGTTGTTGTTGTATTGGTGATGATGGTTGTTGTTGTATTGGAGTGGATGGTTGTTGTTGTATTGGAGTGGATGGTTGTTGTTGTATTGGAGAGGATGGTCAGTTGTTGGATTTGAGAGGATGGTTGTTGTTGTATTGGAGAGGATGGTTGTTGTTGTATTGGAGAGTATGGTCAGTTGTTGGATTGGAGAGGATGGTTGTTGTTGTATTGGAGAGGATGGTCAGTTGTTGGATTGGAGAGTATGGTTGTTGTTGTATTGGAGAGGTTGGTTGTTGTTGTATTGGAGAGGATGGTTGTTGTTGTATTGGAGAGGATGGTTGTTGTTGTATTGGAGAGGATGGTTGTTGTTGTATTGGAGAGGATGGTCAGTTGTTGTATTGGAGTGGATGGTTGTTGTTGTATTGGAGTGGATGGTTGTTGTTGTATTGGAGAGGATGGTCAGTTGTTGGATTTGAGAGGATGGTTGTTGTTGTATTGGAGAGGATGGTTGTTGTTGTATTGGAGAGGATGGTTGTTGTTGTATTGGAGAGTATGGTCAGTTGTTGGATTGGAGAGGATGGTTGTTGTTGTATTGGAGAGGATGGTCAGTTGTTGGATTGGAGAGTATGGTTGTTGTTGTATTGGAGAGGATGGTCAGTTGTTGTAATGGTGAGGATGGTTGTTGTTGTATTGGAGAGGATGGTTGTTGTTGTATTGGAGAGGATGGTCAGTTGTTGTATTGGTGAGGATGGTTGTTGTTGTATTGGAGAGGATGGTTGTTGTTGTATTGGAGAGGATGGTTGTTGTTGTATTGGAGAGGATGGTTGTTGTTATATTGGAGAGGATGGTTGTTGTTGTATTGGAGAGGATGGTTGTTGTTATATTGGAGAGGATAGTTGTTGTTGTATTGGAGAGGATGGTTGTTGTTGTATTGGAGAGGATGGTTGTTGAATTGGAGAGGATGGTTGTTGTTGTATTGGAGAGGATGGTTGTTGTTGTATTGGAGAGGATGTTCAGTTGTTGTATTGGAGAGGATGGTATGTGGGAGTTGTGGTGTTTCTTATTGGAAACCGGGCTGGATGACGGTGTTTCAAGCCTCGCATTTCATGGATCTTCCTCTCCTCCCCTTCATCGCTGCCTTGCTGTGGGGCTGCTGCTTCACTGGGCTCCTCAGCCTCCAGCTTACCCCTCTTGATAGAGCACGATAATGCAGCATGCAGCAGACGGTGATGGTCTTAGCCACTTTGGCTGGACTGGAGAGTGACACCCCATCGGTGCGTTCCAAACATCACAGCCATCATTTGCCAATCCCTATGGTCCACTCATGTGCGTTGGATGCTGGTGTGGGCTTCGTTATATCCGTCATCTGCTGCTGAGCTCGGATTCCAACATGATGTCAGGAACTGGGGTACAGGAAACTCAGGCCCATAAATATAAGACAGTCACTAATAAATCCAATCGGGAATTCAGGAGAAACTTCTTTACCCAGAGAGTGGTGAGAATGTGGAACTCGCTACCACAGGGAGTAGTTGAGCCGAATAGTATAGATACCTTTAAGGGGAAGCTAGATAAACACATGAGGGAGAAAGGAATCGAAGGATATGCTGATAGGGTGAGATGAAGAGCGGTGGGAGGAGGCTCATGTGGAGCATAAACACCGTCACAGACCAGTTGGGCCGAATGGTCTGTTTCTGTCCTGTAAACACTATGGCTGAGGTTTTGCTCAGCTCGGCGGGCCTGGGGCGGGCAACGTCGGTGGCGGGTCCCGACCACGCTGCTGGCTCCATCCCGCTGTCCAAAATGATTTTCCCTTGATAGGGCTTGTTAAGCCCGCCCAGTGCATTTGCCGGTCCAATTAGAAGAAGCGGGTCTGGTGACGTCATTTCATGATGCGTCATCAGCCAGTTTCCTTAAAGGGACCATGGCCAACTTTATTTTGACATTTGTGCTGTCAGTGTTCTACAGCATTGAGGTGCTGCAAACACTGATAATGACTGCACAGAGGTGCAGGGCTGCACCCAGGCTCTCCCATGACTCCCTCCATATGCTTATGCAGGGAGTCAGAGCACGCAAGGAGGTCCTCTTCCCTTCCGATGGGCGGAAGAGACCTCCCCAGGAGACCAACATAGCCTGGTTGCACATTGCACAGGAGGTCACAAGCAGGGATGTGAACAGAAGGACCTGGGTGCAGTGGAGCAAACCTTTCAATGATCTCAGTAGATCACGAAACGTTAGTACAAAGCCACACTCAACCTCATCCTGCTGTGTCTCTCATCACATCCCCATCACTCTGTCTTCCCTACCCTACTCCTGCACATCCTTACTCACACCAACTTACCTTGCACCTCCACCCAACCCTCTCTATCTACATTATCACATCCCCATTTCACTCGTCACCCCTCACACTCACCCTCATCCTAGTGCAATCATACCAACTAACAACACACAAGGGTAGGCACTTGGGTGTTTTATCCAATGTTCATGTGAAGTTTCTGTTAACGTGCTGTCAAACATTGAAACCTTTATTTTCAACACTTTGCGTTCTTGGACAGATTTGTGTGCACCTTTGGAAGTGGCTTAGTGAGTTGCAGTGAATGGTGAGACATAATGGTACTCCCCGCAATGGTGGTGAGTGTGAAAGGAATGACTTGGACATTGTAGGGATGCTTTATGGTATTGGTGTGGGGTGGTGCCAACCTGGCGCATCATGTGGCTGACATGGTATACAGCATCAAGTGAAGTAAATCTGACCATGGTGAGGCCATCGCTGACGTCCCGGCAGCAATGTGGTCGGGTGCTGATGCCCTCTGTCCTGTGCAGCACCAGGTGATTGCAGAGAAGGTTGGTGTTGTTGTTGGTGCTGCTGGTGTGCCTGGTGCTGCTGGTGTTGGGGCTGATCGTGGTTGGATTCTGAGGACCAAGGTGAGACAGTATGAAGGACACCCATGTTGATGGAATAGATGGCAGGTGAAATAGAGATGACAGAAGCGATCTGTCAATGGTGTGAAAGTTCCTCCAATGAGGTGAGAATGGATGGAGAGTGAAAGTGGAAAGCCTGCAGAATCTGTGCTTGAAATGGACTGAGAAACAGCTTGTGGCTGAGGAAGGTGATGATCTGTCAGGTGGGAGCTTTTACTGTACATTTGAAGCTGTCAAGTAATCAGCTGGAGCAATGGCCACTGAACTCCCGCCTCAGGTTGACAGCCATGGTCCCCGAACAACGTGGTTCCCATGGCCACGAAGTTAAAGTGAAAAGGTAAGTTAAAAAACCCTGTTAATGATATGTCACCTAGATGTTAATGAGATTAATTGGGCCCCCCGCCACTGCCTGTCGGGTCTGCTCAGCAGTGACAGACCCGACATTGGGAAAGGCGCGTGGCGGCGGGTTGACAGCGGGGTTCCGACCTGCTGTCAAAAAAAAACCACTTTCCCACCTGACCCACCACCGATCCCGTCCGCTGACCCCCTGGAAAATCTCGGCCTAAGTAATTCTGTGTACATTGCAGGCGGCAAGGACACCCGTCGGAGCCGGGCTGGTCCTTCTTTAATATGTAGATCAGACTCTAATGATGTCATCGAGCCCCGACTGCTATTTTTACCTGAGACCTGAGCGGAGGAGCAGTGATGGCTCCCCCGCCAGGCCAAACCCTGCTGAGAACAGGAATAAGGACCAGAAGAGGCTCAGGTAAGAGTACATTTTTAATTTTACACATGTGTCCTTGTGCAGCAGGGGGGCTCCTCTGGGCCCCGCAAGGAAACCTTAGGCCTCCCCTGCCCCAGGCGTCCCACACAGCCACACTTCCCTTCCCTGAGCCCCCCCAGTGCACTCACCTAGTGCCGGGGACCATTCCCCCTCACACCCCAGGCGGTGACCTCCGAGCCGCCCGATTTTAACGGCCGGGCAGAAGCTTTCCTCTGGGATTTGTTCAGGAAGTTGGCAAGCGGCTTGGCAATGAGGCCTGGCCGTTAACACTGGCCGAGCCTCCCTGCTACCGCTCCCGGAAGGGCAGGCCCCTCGCTCGGCCATGTTCCAGCCCAGGAGTTAAAATCGATCCCATGGTCGCACTGGGTGGCCGTGGTCCCAGAGAACCAGCCAGACATCCTGTTACCACCTTCAATCAATGTGGGCAGCGGCGACTGCTGCAACATGAAGCATTGTTGTGTTCGGAGACCACCTGCTCACGAAGGGAGTGGAAACCCTTCCTGTTCAGGTAGGTGTCTGGATTGTGATCACCAGCCCTGATGACGTTGCCTGTGTCCTCCAATACGTAAAGGCCTCTTGGGAAGCCAATTGGTTGGAATAGTTATGTTAGCAGAGTGACTGAATTCTTATTTTCGGATGTTGTTGATTACCTTTTGAAGGAGTATGGAAATTGAAGGACTTTTAATGCCCTATTCCGCAAGTGAGTGAAGACTCAGTGCATTCAAGTGTTAAAGACAGTTTAACATGCTGGACTATTACTCAATAACGTAATCTGATCAGAATTAGTCTAACAAAGATAGCACTTGGCAAACACTAAAGGAATGAAGCTCACTGACCTTCTAACCATAATGGGAGATGACGAGACCTTACTCCCATGACTCTTCACACTATGGCACAAATCAGCCACCATTCCTGAGACTTTAAAGAAAAGTTGAACAGTCCTAGTTCCAAAAACTGAGGAGGCTGTGCTCTTAAATAATGGCCCAGAAATTCCAGTCGGAGGCTTCCCGCGGGCGCAAGCCCCCGACCTGCACTTAAGAAGCGCGCCTACCATTGTGCTCTGGGCCCGCGCAGAATTCCGTTGCTGTGCCTGCTCCAGCTGCCGGTGTGCAGTGCTTGCGTATCCCAGGGGCGCAGCTAGTTCACAACGTCCCTGGGATCACGTGGGCCATGGGGAGCCAATCGGAGCAGGGAATCTCCATTCATAGATTTGACAGGACCTGTCAAATCTATGAATAGAGATCGGCCCCAAAACCTAAGTAAAACTTCAAATAAATTTTTTTTTTTAAATCACATTTTAAAAATAACTATAAATTACATAAATTAACTACTTTAAACAAAAATAAAAAATTTTGAAAAAAATAATTAAAGTTTTAACGGGGCTAAAAATAAACTTACCTTTCTTTAAAGTATTTTAAAATGATAAACCTGTGGAAAAAATGTTTTACTTTTACTTTCTTCACCTCTTACCTTGTTAGAAGCAGGCCTTGCGCCTGCTTTTTCCACACGCAGCTGCTCGGGACTTATCCGCACTGCATCAACTGAGAAAAAAACGGAAGTTCGATGCGTACGCGCTGCCTCTCCCGCGCACACAGTTGACCTGTGAACCCCTTCCTTCAAGAGAACGGAAGTTCCGGTTTCCAGCGCAAGCGCAGTGCATGCGCGAAAACCGGCACTTCCGTTGGCCCTACGGGTGAGTACACAGCGCGTACACACCCGTAGGGAACGGAATTTCAGGGCATAATTGGCGGCCGATAACAATCAGACCCATGTTGCTGTGCCCCTTCACTTAGATCATAGCGAAGAGGCTAACCGAGGCCGTGGAACTCAACCCTCGGCAGAAGGGTTTCATAGCCGCTACCCCCGGATGCAACGAGAATATCGTCATCCTACAGAACATAACGAAGGGGGCAAAGAACCACAACAAAGAGCTGGCAATAGTCTTTGTAGAGTTAGCCAAAGCCTTTGGCTCGGTTGGGCACAAAATGTTATCGAAGGCCCTTGAAAGGATGGGCGTGCCCAAAAGGTTCATTCACCTGGTCGAGAACCTATATACCGATACCACAACGGTTATAGAGGGTGACAGAACCAAAATGGACCCAATCCACATAAAGAGAGGCATCAAACAAGGCGACCCTCTATCACTGCTACTATTCAATATAACAATGGACCCCCTTATATGCTCACTAAAATGAGAAAATATGGGCGTGGCAATGCAACTAACTAACGGGTCCATTAACTGCTCATTGCTTGCTTTTGCGGACGACATAACAATTCTCAGCGACTCCTCTCGGAATGACCGAGAATCTCAAAATCACACAGTCATTCTGTAAAAACACGGGGCTTGAAATAAAGGTCAAGAAAACGGCAGGCTTCCACTTCATAAGCAAAAGGAAGATCTTCCGATACAACCACAAAGACAAGTGGTGGGAGTCCCGTGAGCTACATCCCCACCACCCCCGCCACCAGGGGAGATGAAAAAATACCCGGGTGCCCGAATAGACCCGTGGGCAGGAGTCGCAGAAGGCAAATGCACAGTCAAGCTCTGTTCATGGATAGTGGGTCTAAAGGAGATCAAACTAAAACCTACCCAAGTGTTCGAGATATTGAAAACCCACATAATTCCAAGGATTTATTATCACCTAAACCTGACTGAAGCTTCACAAAACACACTCACAGAATTAGACAGATGAATAAAAAAGTCAGTAAAGGAGATACTCCACCTCCATACGTAATCCTGTTCGCAGGTAACAAAGTTGGGGGCTTGGGCTTCCCAACATTGGAGATTCAAATCCCTTCTGCGATCATCCGGAAACTCAATTCCCTTGGGAACGCCAATGATGCAGTCATCAAGGCATCATACCAATACCGCGGGGAAAGCAATGTTGACAACATCGCAAGGTTTAGGAACCTGAAAGCCCTCAGGGAGGTCGAGGAATTCCTAAAAAATTAAGCGAAGCCACCCACCGAAGGCAATGACCAACAAGGACTGCCACCCATAACAGAGGAGATACTGGACATGCGAGGTGCACACACCAGTCCGCCCCGTGAGAGAGTGAAATCTGGGAATAGGTTTGCGGAATGGAGACAATGGGAGTTCAGGAGATGGGCGAATCTCCGATGCCAAGGCTCCGGCATCAAATATTACCAAAACAACAGAACGTCCAATTCATGGATAAACACATATCGTAAACTCGAACAATCCCAGTTCATAAAGGGACTGCTCTTAACGTGTAATCTATATCCAACTAGGTGCATATGGCCGAACCAATATGGTAAAATTTTGCAAGGGATGCAATATGGCAAGCGAGACACTTGCACACATATCTGGTTGTTGATGCCACGGTAAAGTACGAAGACAATAACATGGTGCTTGAGAAGGCATAGGTTGAGAAGAGCGAAAAATACAAGCACTTAATGCCACAAATTATAGATCTGACCAAAGGCACCTCAGTCAAATTCTTTGGCTTTGTAATGGGAGCAAGAGGGAAATGGCTGGAAAACAATAACACCCTCATGGATTATTTGAGTATCGAAAGGTACAAGGCCTTCTCGATGCAAATCTCCAGACTAACAATTTTGCTCAATCTGGAAAGCCTACAATTCTTCAACGATTTGTAACCTCTGATATAGGGCTGGATTTTTCCAACCTTGGCGGGTCCGTGGCGGGCGACGTCCGTGGAGTGTGGGGACCCCGCATCTGTCTCGGTCCCGGCCTGCAACAAGATTTTCCGTTGATGGGGCTTGCTAAGCCCACCCTGCGAAGTTCCCGGCCAATTAATAGGAAGCGGGTCTGATGACGTCATTTGATGACATGTCATCAGCCGGTTTCCTTAAAGGGGCCATGTCCACATTGATCTTGACAGTTGTGCAGTCAGTGTTCTACAGCATTGAGGTGCTGCAAACACTGACAAACACTGCACAAAGATGCACGGCTGCAACCAGGCTCTCCCATGACTCCCTCCATATGCTTATGGAGAGAGTCACAGCACGCAGGGAGGTTCTCTTCCCTTCCCATGGGCAGAAGAGACCTCCCCAGGAGATCAACGCGGCTTGTTTGCACATTGCAGAGGAGGACACAAGCAGGGATGTGGTCAGGAGGACCAGACTGCAGTGGCACAAACCTTTCAATGATCTCAGTAGATCACGAAACGTTACTGCAAAGCCACACTCAACCTCATCCTCCTGTGCCACTCATCACATCCCCATCACTCTGCCTTCCCTACCCTACTCCTGCACATCCTTACTCACCAACTTACCTTGCACCTCCACCCATCCCTCTCTATCTATATTAACACTTCTCCATCTCACTAGCCACCCCTCACACTCACCCTCACCCTAGTCTAATCATACCAACTAACAACACACAAGGGTAGGCACTTGGGTGTTTTAGCTAATGTTCGTGTAAAGTTTTTGTTAATGTGTTGTCAAGCATTGAAATCCTTATTGTCACCACTTTGCCTTCTTGGACAGATTTGTGTGCACCTTTGAAAGTGTCTTAGTGAGTTCCAGTGAATGGTGAGACATAACGTCCACCCCCCCCCCGCACCCCCAATGCTGATGAGTGTGAAAGGAATAGCTTGGACATTGTAGGGATGCTTTATGGTGCTGGTGTGGGGTGGTGCCAACCTGGTGCATCATGTGGCAGCCAGGGTGTACAATTCGGCCCTTCGAGCCTGCTCCGCCATTCAATAAGATCACGGCTGATCTTCTGCCTCAACTCCATTCACCAGCCCTATCGCCATATCCCTTGATGCCTTTACTAGTCAGAAATCTATCGACTTCTGTTTTGAATATACCCAATGACTGAGCCTCCACAGCCCTCTGGGGTAGAGAATTCCAAAGATTCACCACCCTCTGTGTGAAGAAATTTCTTCTCATCTCAGTCCTGAATGGCCTACCCTTTATCCTGAAGCTGTGGCCCCTTGTTCTAGACTCCCCAGCCAAGGGAAACATTCTCCCAGCATCCACCCTATCAAGCCCTGTAATAATTTTGTATGCTTCAATGAGATTCCCTCTCATTCTTCTGAATTCAAGAGAATACAGGCCTAGTTTACGCAATCTCTTCTCATACGACAGTCCCACCATCCCAGGAATCAATCTCGTGAACCTTCGTTGCACTTCCTCTATGGCAAGTATATCCTTCCTTAGGTAAGGAGACCAAAATTGTACACAGTACTCCAGGTGTGGTCTCACCTACATAATTGGAGTAAGGCTTCTTTACTCCTGTACTCAAATCCTCTTAAAATGAAGGCCAGCATACCATTTGCCTTCCTAATGGCTTGCTGCACCTGCACATTCACTTTCAGTGACTCATGTACAAGGACACCCAGGTCCCTTTGAACATCTGCATTCCCCAATCTTTCACCATTTAGGAAATACTCTACCTTTCTGTTTTTTCTACCAAAGTGGATAACTTCACATTTATCCACATTATATTCCATCTGCCATGTTCTTGCCCACTCACAGAGCCTGTCGAGATCCCCTTGAAGCCTCTTCACATCCTCTTCACAACTGACACTGCCACCTAGCTTTGTATCATCAGCAATGAGGGAGTGGGAGAAAATTTATCTAAAGTAAAAAAAGTGAACAGTGAAGAATATCAGAAAAAGAAATCAGAGAAAGAATGAAAAACGTCAATGAGACACGAGAGAAGTAGACTTTAGAAAGGAAATGTGGGAAACATTGGCCCGGATTTTGCGGTCAGCAGCGAAGGAACGGCGCGCGCTGTTCATCCCACTGACAGCTGCCCACAGACTTTTTGCGGGCTTTTGAGCGGAGACTTGCGGGATTTAGAGATCATTTCCAGCGCGGCGCTCTCTACAATGGGATCTGTGGCATGTGCGAGCAGGTCAAGCAACTGCGAGGCTCTTCAAGCAATCAGATTGAAGAATCCTCACTAAGACACGTGGAATCTAAACCAGGAAGTACAAAGCAGGAAGTCTAAATTAGATTTAATTCATTGTAAAATCATGTACAGAAAGTGAAATAAAGTGAGAGAAAGAAAGATGGGATTAAGAGAGAAAGATGAAAGAGACAAAGAAAAGTTAAAAAAAAAATGTTTTTTAATCTCAACACTAATTAAATTCTGAAGGAATGAGACTCCAAACTTGTAAAATTAAATTTTCAGTGCCAGAGCGACTGTTTGTCAGTGATTATCACTTATCACACTGTTAGAAATTCATTTACTCCCTGAATGCACCTGCCCTAACCTTTTCTGGTGTGTTCAGTGGGTAACTCATGGGTAAGTACCCCAACTTCATGTCTTTCAATGCCGTTCTATCGGCGAGGTACTGTTATAGCGCAGCCTGTGGAGGAGCAGGGAAACTTGGACAGCAACTTCTGGAGCAGGGAAACTTGGACAGCAACTTCTGGAGCAGGGAAACTTGGACAGCAACTTCTGGAGCAGGGTAACTTGGACAGCAAGTTGCTGTCTGATTTACTCCAGAATAACTGTTAGTCTCAACAACAACAACAACAACTTGTATTTATATAGCGCCTTCAATGTAGGAAAATGTCCCAAGGCGCTGCACAGGAGTGTTATAGGATAAACAATTTGATACCAAGCCACATAAGGAGAATTCAGGGCAGGTGACCAAAAGCTTGGGCAAAGAGGTAGGTTTTAAGGAGCGTCTTAAAGGAGGAAAGAGAGACAGAGAGGTGGAGAGGTTTAGGGAGGGAATTCCAGAGCTTAGGGAGATTATAATCAGGGATGCTCAAGAGGGCAGAATTAGAGGAGCGCAGATATCTCGGTGGGGGGGTTGTGGGGCTGAAGGAGATTATAGAGATGGGGAGGGGCGAGGCCATGGAGGGATTTGAAAACAAGGATGAGAATTTTGAAATCAAGGCGTTGCTTAACCGGCAGCCAATGTAGGTCAGCGAGCACAGGGGTGATCGGCGAACAGGACTTGGTGCCAGTTTGGACACGAGCAGCCGAGTTTTGGATGACCTCAAGTTTACGTAGGGTGGAATGTGGGAGGCCAGCCAGGAGTGTGTTGGAATAGTCAAGTCTAGAGGTAACAAAGGCATGGATGAGGGTTTCAGCAGCGGATGAGCTGAGGCAAAGGGAGAGACGGGCGATGTTACGGAGGTGGAAATAGGCGGTCTTAGTTATGCCACAGATATGTGGTTGGAAGCTAATTTCAGGTCAAATATGACACCAAGGTTGCGAACAGTGTGGTTCAGCCTCAGACACTGCTCAGATGCTAGAGAGAGGGATGGAGTCAGTAGCTAGGGAATGGAGTTTGTGGCGGGGACCGATAACAATGGCTTCGGTCTTCCCAATATTTAATTGGAGAAAATTTCTGCTCATCCAGAACTGGATGTCGGACAAGCAGTCTGTCAATGTAGAGACCGTGGAGGGGTCTGACAATGTAGAGAGCGTGGAGGGGTCTGACAATGTAGAGACCGTGGAGGGGTCTGACAATGTAGAGACCGTGGAGGGGTCTGACAATGTAGAGACCGTGGAGGGATCTGACAATGTAGAGACCGTGGAGGGGTCTGACAATGTAGAGCCCGAGGAGGGATCTGACAACGTAGAGACCGTGGAGGGGTCTGACAATGTAGAGACCGTGGAGGGGTCTGACAATGTAGAGACCGTGGAGGGATCTGACAATGTAGAGACCGTGGAGGGGTCTGACAATGTAGAGACCGTGGAGGGATCTGACAACGTAGAGACCGTGGAGGGGTCTGACAATGTAGAGACCGTGGAGGGGTCTGACAATGTAGAGACCGTGGAGGGGTCTGACAATGTAGAGCCCGAGGAGGGATCTGACAACGTAGAGACCGTGGAGGGGTCTGACAATGTAGAGACCGTGGAGGGGTCTGACAATGTAGAGACCGTGGAGGGATCTGACAATGTAGAGACCGTGGAGGGGTCTGACAATGTAGAGACCGTGGAGGGATCTGACAATGTAGAGACCGTGGAGGGGTCTGACAATGTAGAGACCGTGGAGGGATCTGACAATGTAGAGACCGTGGAGGGGTCTGACAATGTAGAGACCGAGGAGGGATCTGACAATGTAGAGACCGAGGAGGGGTCTGACAATGTAGAGACCGAGGAGGGGTCTGACAATGTAGAGCCCGAGGAGGGATCTGACAATGTAGAGACCGTGGAGGGGTCTGACAATGTAGAGACCGTGGAGGGGTCTGACAATGTAGAGACCGTGGAGGGGTCTGTCAATGTAGAGACCGTGGAGGGGTCTGTCAATGTAGAGACCTCTCCTTTATTGTCAGCGCAAAATCCGAACCAATGACAGGGAGGGTTTTGGTCAGCTGACCACCACACGACATGGAGTTTCTGATGATCCGTTCAGTCCGCATATCTGTCATACATAACAGCAGCTGTTAAATGTACTGTATAAGTTTTATTTTTATCTGACCATTCCAAGTTCAAAATTATTATAGAACTAAACTCAGTTTGAACTCACTGGCTAAATGTGAAATGGTTTGTAACTTCTGTTTGCTCTTGAAAAGGTACAAAATAGGTAACAGAAAAAAATCTACGTGGGCAGTTCGATATTTAACAAAATGTATACTTAATTTTGTTCTGTAGATCTAGTTTGTGATACTTGTTTGGTCAATATTTTTGATTCATGAATTATTTTTTTACCATTTCGCACTGTTTCCCAGTTAGAGCGCCTTTAAGAGAGGAATACATTCACAGGAGCGTAATCAGACATAAATTGACACAGAACCAAAGAAGGAGATATTAGGAGAGGTGACTAAAAGCTTGGTCGAAGAGGTAGTTTTTAAGGAGCGTCTTAATGAAGAGACGAGAGGCGGAGAGGTTTAGAGAGGGAATTCCAGAGCATAGTATCCAGACTGAAGGCACGGCTGCCAATGGTGGTGTGAAGGAAGCTGGGAATTCACAAGAGGCCAGAGTTGGAGGAGCACAGAGTTCTCGGAGGGTTGTAGGGCTGGAGGAGGTTACAGAGATAGGGTGGGGCGAGGAGGCCATGGTAGGATTTGAACACAAGGATGAGAATTTTAAATTGGAGGAGTTAATGTAGGTCAGCGAGCACAAGGGTGATGGGTGAACGATGGGTGACTTGGTACAAGTTTGGCTATGGGCAGCAGAGTTTTGGGTGTGCTCACATCGGAGGTGACGTCTTTTGGAGGAGAGATTAAACCAGGTGAACTTTAAAGATCCCACGACACTATTCGAAGAAGAGCGGGGAGTTCTCCCAGAGTCCTGGCCAGCATTTATCCTTCAACCAACAACAGTGAAAAACAAAATTATTTGGTCATGTATCTCATTGCTGTTTGTGGGAGCTTGCTGTGCATAAATTGGCTGCCGCTTTTCCCTACATCACACCAGTGACTACACTTCAAAAGTACTTCGTGGGCTGCAAGACGCTTTGGGACGTCCTGAGGTCGTGAAAGACGTATAAATGCGAATCGGTTTCTTTTTCAAAGACATTGCCACGATTACTTTGAATTTGACACCAACAGACCAACATATTTTCCACCTAAACGCCTCCTGCCCCGATTGTTACATGTCTGTTTAGGGCTGATTTTAACCCTGGCGTGTGGACTTACCCCACCGAGCCCTCTGTCTGCCTGCGGGATTGATCTTAACCTGCTCTTCTGGGCAGGTGAGAGGGGCGCCCGCCAGCAGCCAGCGGGGTCCTTCTTTACATTTGCAGGTCGGGCTCCGATGCTGTAATCGGGGCCCGGCTGTAACACTAACGGGAGGCCTGCGCAGGGGAAGCTGTTGTGGTTTCCCCGCCAGGCCAATCCAGCGGGAGGAGCAAGCGGGGGCCCAGAGAGGCACAAAAAGGTCAGTGGATTTTAATAGTTTTTCTGTTTGTTGTGGGGCCAGGACGAGCAGGAGTGCTTCTCCGGGCACCACAAGGAAAGTTTAGGCCTCCCCTGCTCCGGGCTTCCCAAACGCTTCCCGCGACCGCGAGGCCCTCCCAATCCCCCTCCCAATCCCTTACCTGAGTGCCAGGGATCGTTCCTTCAGGGCCTGGCGGCTTTCTCCTGCCGACCAGCGGCCGGTGCCCGCCGAGCTCAGGCGGGAGACTATACCGGCGATGCCTGGGAGTTAAAATCTCCCCAATCTCACGCTGCGGTGGTCCAGACGGTTTACCGTCTGCCTCGTGTCCCGCCCGCACGACTCTCACCCTGAGTTAGAATCGGGGCTTTTGTGTCCTTTCTCGGTCATGTACCTGGTGCAGCGCAGGTTCACCAAAATGATACCGGGGCTAAAAGGGTTAAATTATGAGGCCAGGCTGTATAAGCATTGAGTTTAGAACGTTGAGGGATGATCTGATTGAGGTGTTTAAAATGTTAAAAGGATTTGATAGGGTAGATATGGAGAAACTGTTTCCTCTGGTGGGGGGAGTCCAGAACAAGAGGGCACAACCTTAAAATTAGAGCCAGGCTGTTCAGGAGCGAAATCAGGAAGCACTTCTTCACACAAAGGGTAGTGGAAATCGGGAACCCTCTCCCGCTGGGGATGCTGGAGGACAATTGGAGCTATTGAGGCTGAAATCTATAGATTTTTGTTCGGTAAGGGTATAAAGGGATATGAAGCTATGGAGTTGAGGTACAGATCAGCTGTGATCTAACTGAATGGTGGAACAGGCTCGAGGGGCTGAATGGACTTCTCCTGTTCCAAATGTTCCTATGCATCATTGCAGTATTGTATGTTAAATAGAGTCACGGTCTATGGAGAATTGTCATGAAGCATGAGTCTGCAGGCTTTTATTTACGCAGTGGCTGTTCAAGCCAGAACAAAATGCACTTTCAGCAAACATAGGAACAGGAGTATCATGGGATATGGCGCAAAGGCAGGTAAATCGAAACATAGGAACAGGAGGAGGCCATTTAGCCCCTCGATCCTGTTTCTCCATTCAATGAGATTGTGGCTGATCTGTGACCTAACTCCATATACTGCCTTTGCCCCATATCCCTTAATACCTTTGGTTAACAAAAATCTATCAATCTCAGATTTAAAATTAACAATTGATCTAGCATCAATTGCCATTTGTGGAAGAGAGTTCCAAACCTCTCCCACCCTTTGTGTGTAGAAGTGTTTCTTAACTTCACTCCTGAAAGGTCTGGCTCTAATTTTTAGACTATGCCCCCTAGAATACCCAACCAGTGGAAATAGTTTCTCTCTATCTATCCTATCAGTTCCCCTTAATATCTTGAAAACTTCGATCAGATCACCCCTTAACCTTCTAAATTCCAGGGAATACAATCCTAGTTTGTGTAATCTCTCCTTGTAATTTAACCCTTGGAGTCCAGGTATCATTCTGGTAAACCTCCGCTGCACTCCCTCCAAGGCCAATATATCCTTCCTAAGGTGTGGTGCCCAGAACTGCTCACAGTACTCCAGGTGTGGTCTAACCAGGGTTTTGTATAGCTGCAGCATAACTTCTACCCCCTTGTATTCTAGTCCTCTAGATATATGGCCAGCATCCCATTAGCCTTTTTGATTATTTTCTGTACCTGTCCATGACATTTTAATGATCAATGTACCTGGACCCCCAAATCTCTCCACTGTTTCTAGCTTTTCACCATTTAGAAAATGTTCTGCTCTATCCTTTTTAGGTCCAAAGTGGATGACCTCACATTTGCCTACATTGAAACACATTTGCTACAATTTTACCCATCCACTTCATCTATCGATATCTCTTTGTAATTTTATGCCCACATCTACACTGCCTACAATGCCGCCTAGCTTTATGTCATCGGCAAACTTGGATATGTGACTGTCTATCCCATCATCTAAGTCGTTAATAAATACGGTGACTAGTTGAGGCCCCAACACAGATCCTTGTCACATCCTGCCAATTAGACTATCTGCCCATGAACCCTACTCTCTGTCACCTGCCACTCAATTTCCTAACCAGGTCAATAATTTGCCTTCAATTCCATGAGTTTCAACTTGAGCAAACAGGCTCTTATGAGGCACTTTATCAAATACGTTACAAATCAAAAAATGCACTCATTGGCAGAAATTATGGGCTGGATTTTGATACTGGGGCAGGTTGGGGTCGTGTCATCCGCATTTCGTGTTATCCACCCGCCTGCAATTGGATGTGGGAGATTGATGCAATTTTCACTTAATTGGGCAATTGAGTTCCAGCATGTAGGAACCCATGAACCAATTAGTGGTTTCAGTCTGAAAGTCGCCTCTGATGATGTCATCATTGCAGGTCAGAGACTGCCTGGTCTCAGAGACTGCCTGGCCTTTGCTGTGAGAGGACCTGGATGCAAAATGAACATCACAGAGAGAGAGCGAGAGAGAGAGGAAAACGTTTCAAAATGGCATTGCAGAGCCAATTTAGGGCTTGTTAAGGGCTTTAATGGCCTCTCCCACCTCTTGGAGGCGGGACGGAGTCGGGAACCCCGCGACCGATTTTGTCAAAATTGCGTGGAGGCGGGATGGGGTCGGGACCCCCGAATCTGCAACTTTAACCCCCCACACGCCTCCAAACCCGACTCCACGGGTCATTCAAAATCCAGCCCAAAGTATCAACAATGATTACGAAAGATTCCTCACATTTCTTGTAAATTGCATCTAAAAGGAAATGGAAGATGTTTTAAAATTCTCATCCTTGTGCTCAAATCCCTCCGTGGCCTCACACCTCCCTATTTCCGTAAGCGCCTCCAAAACTACCACCCTCTGAGAACTCTGCGTTCCTCTGACTCTCCCCCACTTCCTTTGCCCCACCATTGGCGGCCGTGCCTTCAGCCATCTAGACCCTAAGCTCTGGAATTCCCTCCCTAAACCTCTCCGCTTCTCTACCTGTCTCTCCTCCTTTAAAATGCTGCTTAAAACCTACCTCTTTGACCAAGCTTGTGGTCCTCTGCCCTCATATTTCCTTCTTTGGCTCGGTGTCAGTTTGTTTCTGATTACGCTCCTGTGAAGCGCCTTGGGACGTTTTACTACGTTAAAGGCACTGTATAAATTCAAGTTGTTGTTGTTATTAATGTATTTTGTATAAAGGGTGTGCTGCATGCAGGGAGAGCCAGAATATTAGATAGATCAGTTGAGCCAAGGTATTTGATAGGCAGAGAGTGAAGCATTTTACAGGAAACTCTCGTTTAAACGGCACCTAAATATCCGGAATTCTCTAATAACCGGCAGAATTCATACTCCGAAAACTACAGTATACAGTCGTTTATAAGTTTTGTTTTACTGTTAAGTAATTAAAGAGTTATGGATTACCCTCAACTGGCAGTACTGTACTTAATCAAGCATCTTCCACCATCCATTTAACACAACATTCTGTAGGGGAGTACCCAATTATACTGCACATTTCTTGATTTTTTTATTTTTGTTAAAAATAGCCTCGGTAGATATACCTCTCCGTTATCCGGAATTTTTAATCAATCGGCACCATCCTGGTCCCGTCGGTGCCGGATACGAAAGAGTTTCCTGTATATTCATCGAGTGCAGTAGATCAAAGCGGGGACTACACACACTTACTGTTAATGAGCCTTTGCACCACCATATTGTAATCTCTGAAAGTTATTCAATCCCCTAACAAATGTTCCAAGATGTTTGTTGCTGGAACAGGGGACATTGCGCTGAGCAAGGGACCCAGCTGTGCTTTGTGCTTTCATCACCTTGCTGTCCCGACTTCAGTCTAACACATACTGGGATGTTAATTGAAACAATATATTCCCTGACAATAAATTACTGATCAATGTACAGAGAACAATGTCAAGCTGGATTGATTGCAAGGAGGAAATATAATTCAGATACTGCACCAGAAACTGGGGGAATGAAGCTGAAGTGGTTTATATCAGCTGAACCATGAGATTAGACTTGCTCCCTTGAGATCTGTCCTTACACAACATATAATATAATGTAATGTAATGTAATCTAGTGTAATAATATAGTATAATGTAATATAATACAATGTAATGTTATGTAATATAATATAAAACAATGTAATGTAATATGATATAATATGATATAATGTAGTGTCATGTAATGTACTTCATTAGTGGTTCAAAAATGAAATCTGCGACCCTTCCTGGTCTGGCCTATATGTGACTCCAGACCCACGCCAATGTGATTGTCTCTTCACTGCCCTCTGAAATGGCCTAGCATGCCACTCAGTTGTACCAAACCGCTACAAAGACGGAGGACTGCAGCGGTTGAAGAAGGCGGTTCACCACCACCACCTTCTCAACTAGGGAATGGGCAATAAATGCCGGCCTTACCAGCGACGTCCACATCCCAGGGACGAGTAAAAAAAAAAATGTCATATATTAAAAATCTTAAATCTCTGTGCATTTCCTGTCAACTTTTTCGATTATAAATTCCCATGTGCACATTTGTAACTGTCTCTGTAAATGTGGAACTCTCTCCCCTCAAAAGGCTGTGAATGCTGGGGGTCAATTCAAATTTTCATGACTGAGATTGACAGATTTTTGTTGGGTAAGGGTATCATGGGATACGGAGCAAAGACGGGTAAATACAATGAGGTACTTACCAGCCGTGATCTGATTGAATGGCAGACCAGGCTTGAGGGGCTGAATAGCCTCCTCCTGCTGTTAATGTTCGATTTTCGGATGAGACATTAAACCGAGGCCCTGTCTGCCCTTTCAGGCGGACGCAAAATATCCCACGGAACTATTTCGAAGAAGAGCTGGTGAGTTCTTCCAATATTTATCGCTCAACTACCATCTCAAAAACAAAAGCAGATTAACTGGCCGTTATCACATTGCTGTTTGTGGGACCTTGCTGTGCGTAAATGGGCTGCCATGTTTCCTACATTACAACAGTGACCACACCTCAAAAGTACTTCATTGGCTCTAAAGCACTTTGGGGCGTGTTGAGGTCGTGAAAGGCGCTATATAAATGCTAGCCAGTGACTGGAGGGTATAATTACAGTGTGACTAGTTTACATGGGCAGTTTCCATTTTAAATGTGGTTACAATGAAAACGTGTAAAATAAGGACAGAATATATGACTTCAAAATGGGGACTGAATTATGTCTGTGGACCTGATCTGTATATCTCCCACCCTCTATCTCTGCTTCACTTGAAGATTACAGTTGGTTCTGACTGATGTGTAACACCATGGGATATCGACTAGTATACCATAACAATCCAACCACATGCCCAGGGTGACAAAAATTGAATACTTGGTCCATGGTTTATTCCTCATTTTTTATGGCATTTCTGAGGTTAAAATCAGATATCTCAGTCTCGGAGCTGTGCATTTAGTGAACCAATGCAATTTTCTTTCATTCTCGGGATGTGGGCATCGCTGGCAAGGCCGGCATTTATTGCCCATCCCTAGTTGCCCTTGAGAAGGTGGTGGTGGGCCTTCTTGAACCGCTGCAGTCTGTGTGGTGAAGGTACTCCCATGCCTGGGAGTTAAAATCACCCAGATCTCATGCTGCGGAGGTCCAGACCATTTGTCGTTTACCTCACGTCCCTCCCGCATGACTCTCACCTCGAGTTAGAATTGGGGCTTTTGTGTTCTTTCTAGGTCATGTACTTGGTGCAGCGCAGGTTCACCAGAATGGTACTGGGGTTAAAAGGGTTAAATTATGAGGACAAGTTGCATAAACATGACTTGTATCTTTCACTCTACCATTACCATGAAACCAGCCGTCCAACCCTGGTTCAATGAAGAGTGTAGAAAAGCATGCTAAATTTGCAGTAATAGTGTGGAGGACCAGGCGTACCTAAAAATGAGGTGCCAACCTGGGGAAGCTGCAACACAGGGCTACATGCATGCTAAAGAGCGGAAGCAACATGCTATAGACAGAGCTAAGCGATCCCACAACCAATGGATCAGATCAAAGCTCTGCAGTCCTGCCACATCCAGTCGTGAATGGAGGGGTCTCCATGAACATCCCCATCCTTAATGATGGCGGAGCCTAGCATGTGAGTGCAAAAGACAAGCCTGGAGCATTTGCAACCATCTTCAGCCAGAAGTGCCGAGTGGATGATTCATCTTGGCCTCCTCCTGAGGTCCCCACCATCACAGTCTTTAGCCAATTCAATTCACTCCACGTGATATCTACATATAGACTGGGAAAACTAAATTTGCAGTAATAGTGTGGCGGACGAATTCATGGAATGCATACAAGATAGTTTTCTAGATCAGTATGTTGAGGAACCAACTAGGGAACAGGCTATTTTAGATCTAGTATTGTGCAATGAGAAAGGGTTAATTAATAACCTTGTAGCAAAGGGGCCTTCAGGGAAGAGTGACCATAATATGACATAATTTTATATTGAGTTTGAAAGTGATTTAGTTAAATCTGAAACTACAGTCTTAAATCTAAACAAAGCAAACTATGTAGGTATGAGGGGCGAGTTGGCTAAGGTAGACTGGGAAATTACATTAAAAGATATGACAGTAGACAAGCAATGGCTAGCATTTAAAGAATCAATACATGATTTACAACAAATATTATTCCTTTAAGGCACAAAAACCTCACAGGAAAAGTGGTCCAACCGTGGCTAACAAGAGAAGTTAAAGATAGTATTAGATCAAAGGAAGAGGCTTATAATGTTGCCAAAAAGAGTAGTAAGCCTGAGGATTGGGAGGATTTTAGAATTCAGCAAAGGAGGACCATGAAATTGATAAGGAAAGAGAAAAAAGAATATGAGAGTAAATTAGCAAGAGACATAAAAACAGATTGTAAACATTTCTATCGGTATATAAATAAGAAGAGATTAGTGAAAGTAAACATGGGCCCATTACAGGCAGAGACAGGAGAAATTATAATAGGCAATAAGGAAATGGCAGATACATTAAACAAATACATCTGTCTTCACTGTAGAGGACACAAAAAACATTCCAGAAATAATGGGGAACCAAGGGTCTCGAGAGAATGAGGAACTTAAAGAAATCAGTATAAGTAAAGACATAGTACTGGAGAAATTATTGGGACTAAGTGGCGACAAATCCCCTGGGCCTGACGACCTGCATCCTAGGGTTTTAAAAGAGATGGCTGCAGAGATAGTGGATGCACTGGTATTAATCTTCCAGAATTCCCTAGATTCTAGAACAGTCCCCAAGGATTGGAAGGTAGCAAACATAACCCCGCTATTTAAGAAAGGAGGAAGAGAAAAAACGGGGAACTATAGGCCAGTCAGCCTGACATCAGTAGTAGGCAAAATGCTCGAATCTATTATTAGGGATGTGGTAACAGGGCACTCAGAAAATCATAATATGATTGGGCAGAGTCAACATAGTTTTATGAAAGGGAAATCGTGTTTGACAAATCTGTTAGAGGTTTTCGAAGAAGTAACTAGTAGGATGGATAAGGGGGAACCAGTGGATGTAATGTATTTGGATTTTCAAAAAGCATTCGATAAGGTGCCACACAAGAGGTTATTACACAAAATTAGGACTCATGGTATTGGGGGTAATATATTAGCATGGATTGAGGATTGGTTAATGGACAGAAAACAGAGAGTAGGAATAAACGAGACTTTTTCAGGTTGGCAGGCTGTAACTAGTGGGGTGCTGCAAGGATCAGTGCTTGGGCTCCAGCTATTTACAATCTGTATTAATGACTTAGATGAAGGGACTGAGTGTTACGTATCCAAGTTTGCCGATGATACAAAGTTAGGTGGGAAAGTAAGCTGTGAGGAGGACGCAAAGAGGCTGCAGAGAGATATCGACAGGTTGACTGAGTGGGCAAGAACATGGCAAATGGAACGCAATGTGGAGAAATGTGAAGTTATCCACTTTGGTAGGAAAAACAAAAAAGCAGAATATTTTTTGATTGGTGAGAGACTGGGAATTGTTTGCACTCAGAGGGACCTGGGTGTCCTTGTACATGAATCACAGAAAGTTAACATGCAGGTACAGCAAACAATTAGGAAAGCAAATGATATGTTAGCTTTTGTTACAAAAGGATTAGAGTATAAGAGTAAAGAAGTCTTACTACAATTATACAGGGCATTGGTGAGACCACACCTGGAGTACTGTGTACAGTTCTGGTCTCCTTGCCTAAGGAAGGATATACTTGCCTTAGAGGGAGTGCAACGAAGGTTCACCAGACTGGTTCCTGGGATGGGGGGATTGCCCTATGAGGACAGATTGAGTAGACTAGGCCGACATTCCTTAGATTTTAGAAGAATGAGAGGTGATCTAATTGAATCATATAAAATTCTTAAGAGGTTTGACAGGGTTAATGCAGGGAGGATGTTTCCCCTGGCTGGGGAATCTAGAACACGAGGTCACAGTCACAGAGTAAGGGGTCGGCCATTTAGGACTGAGATGAGGAGAAATTTTTTCACTCAAAGGGTTGTGAATCTTTGGAATTCTCTACCCCAGAGATCTATGGATGCTCAGTCGTTGAGTATATTCAAGACAGAGGTCGATAAATTTTTGGGAATGAAGGGAATTAAAGGATATGGGGATAGTGCGGGAAGGTGGAGTTGAGGTAAAAGATCAGCCATGATCTTGATGAATGGCGGAGCAGGCTCGAAGGGCCAAATGGTCTACTCCAGCTCCTATTTCTTATGCTCTTATGTTCTATGATATCAAGAAATGGCTGAGCGCACTGGATACAACAAAGGTTATGGGCCCCGGCAACATCCCGGCTGTAGTGCTGAAGACTTGTGCTCCAGAATTAGCTGTGCCTCTAGTCAAGATGTTCCAGTACAGCTACAACACTGGCATCTACCCGACAAAGTGGAAAATTGCCCAGTTATGTCCTGTCCACAAAAGGCAGGACAAATCCAATCCAGCCAATTACCGCCCCATCAGCCTACTCTCAATCATCAGCAATGTGATGGAAGGTGTTGTCAACAGTACTACTGTAAGCATCAACGCAGGCCCCAAGGATTTTTTTGTATCGGACATTTTGAATAACTGTTACTGCCTGTTTGGAGAAGATGGGAGGGGCCCAGGTGTTCGTGATGGACAGGAGATTCCAGCCAAGGCTACAAACTAATTATGGGAGAATGTCTGGGCAGACAGAATTCTCTGGGAAGACAATGGGTCCGGGTAGGTGACTCATACGGTGACGAGCACCTAGATGAGATAGCCCCGAAAGGTGGGAACCGGACAAAAGAGGGCCATTGTAAATTAATGGGAAGCCACTTAACCCAGGATCAGGTGAGAAGTGCGGCCCATCATCTGCCATTAACACCAGCACCTAGATGGGATAGCCCCGAAAGGCGGGAAACCAGACAAAGAAGACAAAGAAGGGTGATTAAAAAGACATCACTGCAACTACACAGAGCTTAGTGAACTTTCAGGGGATATAGAGAAGGCAGCTTTGGCCATTTGCTCTCTCTCTCGCCTGCTCTCGAACCGAGCACTCCGTCCGGGACGGAGAGAAGAAACCACCACGAGCAACAAGAGCCTTGCCTTGCTCTTCGACTGTAGGAACGAACCTCGAAACTGGGACTTGGATACTGCATCGGCGAT
The DNA here is from genome assembly GCA_030390025.1 of Squalus acanthias. Classification (NCBI taxonomy): domain Eukaryota; kingdom Metazoa; phylum Chordata; class Chondrichthyes; order Squaliformes; family Squalidae; genus Squalus; species Squalus acanthias. The sequence goes on along the minus strand of CM059434.1, from coordinate 79,064,890 downwards.
ACGGAACCAGGAGACACGTTCTACACAGGGGAGCAGCGAGCAAGAAAACGGACAATCAGGGTGAGCATTGTCCAAGCCCACGCATCCTGAAGACCACCGGTACTGTGTGAGGGGGTGTTGTTTGCCCCAACCAATCCAGAGGGGTTTAGTGGGGAGGTTCTGTGTGTATTATATAGTGTATGTTCCGGGGTTTGTGGGACAAGTCCATGTTATACTCTGTATAGCAACACAGTGTGATTTTAGGCGTCTTAATACGAGACGGGGCCTGGTTGGCCGGGCCAAGTTGTATTGTTGAACTGTTTGTTTTACGCCACCAGGCATTTTACGTACTGGAGGCGGGTGTGTGTGTTAACCTTATTAAACACCGTACGGTTGAGTCTGAAAAGCTTGTCTGTGTTCCAATCCTGTTCACCGTAATTCCTGTCATCTAGAACTAAGTAGGAGAGGTGATTCGAACCACCAAGGCAAACCACCTACACTACCAAGCGGCACTTGATCACAATGCTCAGTTTGGGTTCCACCAGGATCATTCGGCTCGAGACCTCATTACAGCCTTGGTCCAAACATGGATGAAAAGAGCTGAATTCCAGAGGTGAGGTGAGAGTGACTGCCCTTGACATCAAGGCAGCATTTGACCGAGTTTGACCGATCCCTAGTAAAACTGAAGTCAATGGGAATCGGGGGGAAAACACTTCACTTGCTGAGTCATACCTAGCACAAAGGCAAATTGTTGTGGTTGTTGGAGGTCAATCATCACAGCCCCAGGACATTGCTGCAGGAGTTCCTCAGGGGAGAATCCTAGGCCCAACCATCTTCAGCTGCTTCATCAATGACCTTCCCTCCATCATAAGGTCAGAAGTGGGGATATTCGCTGATTGCACAGTGTTCAGTGCCATTCACAACTCCTCACATAATGAAGCAGTCCATGCCCACATGCAACAAGACCTGGACAACATCCAGTTTTGGGCTGATAAGTGGCAAATACCATTCGCACTACAGAAGTGCCAGGCAATGGCTATCTCCAACAAGGGAGCGTCTAACCACCGCCCCTTAACATTCAACGGCATTACCATCGCCGAATCCCCCACCATCAACATCCTGGGGTCACCATTGACCAGGAACTTAACTGGTAAATAGAAATATTGTGGCCACAAGAGCAGGTCAGAGGCTGGGTATTCTGCGGCAAGTGTCTCACCTCCTGACTCCCCAAAGTCTTTCCACCATCTACAAGGCACAAGTAAGGAGTGTGATGGAATACTCTCCACTTGCCTGGATGAGTGCAGCTCCAACAACACTCAAGAAGCTCGACACCATCCAGGACAAAGCAGTCCGCTTGATTGACACCCCATCCACCACCTTAAACATTCACTTTAGTGGTGTTTTCACTCCTCTGGTGTTGAAGAACATTTTTTACAACATTACAGCTCTGACTACATTCCAAAAGTACTTCACTGGCTGTAATGTGCTTTGGGACCACGGGCTGTGCGGGTCATTCAAAATTCCGCGCTTGCGCGGTTTTTCTATTTAAAATTTGGCTTACTGGCTGCGCGTGACCTTCAGAGCGCTTAAGGGGAACATTGTTTGGGACATCCTGAGGTTGTGAAAGGGTGCTATATAAATGCCAGTCTTTATTTAATATGGCATAATTAAACTAGAAGTGGTGTCAGAATTATTTTATTGGCTGATATGCAGTTTCTTCATAATGCATTTTATTAATTAGTTGCACTAAGCCAATACAAAAATATCATGGAATTTCAATGTCCTTCTAATTTACTCTGCCAAATATTCAGTAATTGCCTCAGTGTAGCACTTTTGCCTCTGAGTCAGAAAGTCATTTGTTCAAGTCCCACTCCAGAGACTTGAGCACAAAAATCTAGGAGGAGTGTTGCACTGTCGGAGGTACTGTCTTTCAGATGGGACATTAAACCGAGACCCTGTCTGCCCATTCAGGTGGATAATGAAAGATCCTATGCCATTATTTTGAAGAAGAGCAGGGGAGTTAATTCCAGTGTCCTGGCCAATATTTATCCCTCAACCAACATCACTAAAACAGAATATCTGGTCATTATCACATTGCTGTTTGTGGGAGCTTGCTGTGTGTAAATTGGCTGTCACATTTCCTACATTACAACAATGACTACACCTCAAAAGTACTTAATTGGCTATAAAGCGCTTTGGAACATTCTGAGGTTGTGAAAGGCACTATAGAAATGGATGTCTTTCTTTGTTATAATTCCTTTTAACGTTGCCTCTTGTTATGCACCACCTTCTCCTGAAAGAAAGAGGGAAGCCTGTCAGTGAGTGTCATCCAATCTGTTTCACTGATGTGGCTGTCATGGGTGAATAGCTGGCAGTGTGTGCAAGCTGTGAGATGTGGGTGTGATGCTTGCAGCAGCTAAGTGTGTGAGGGTGAGGTGAAGCTATGATTGTTAGGTATATGAGTCGTAATTGATAGATATTGTTGGTAGGTGAGTGAAGGGGGGTGGTGGATTGAGCAGTGTGTGAGCCTAGTGGTTCAGTTATAAGGATATGCCATTTGAAGATGAAATCACTGACCTTGACCACTCGTGTGAGGTCATTAAACTTCTTGCGGCACTGCATCGAGGTCCTCAGGGCTACACTGCTCACATTGACCGCGACGGCTATCTGGTCCCAATGCCTTCTCACAGTTTGTCTGCCAGGCCTCCTGGCCCTCTGTGGATAGAGGACCTCTCTTTTCCTGTCCTGCACCAAGGCCTCCAGTGCTGCGTTTGAAAACCTGGGAGCTCTCTCTCTGCTATGTTGCGCCATCACTCAGTTTTCTCGCACCTCAGTCTCTGTTTCCCAGCCACTTCCACCGCCTGTTGAAGCCAGAATGCACCTCCCCTTTAAGAGATGCAGGCTGCCTTTAAGAAGTGCAGGCCAGCTTTCATTGGTGCGAGCCTCGCACGATCTTGGGCCTCCTGCTGAGGCACTAAGCCACTGAACAGCACGTTTAGCGCTTCCTTACTGCTGCAATCATTTTAACTAGCAGGCAGCACAAAGTTTGCATGCTGCCTGCATTAGACTCAACGGGCATGGGTTAATTGCGCATCGCGAAACCCGCGCCCGTTTTCAGGCCTTATCCAATTTCCAGCCCGTGTTGTTTGTTAGCTTTTATGGTTATATAATAGTCCCTATATGGCACACTCCTCACTGTGGAAGGAGTCACAATTATAAATAACAGATCATGATGTGAGTATACTCTATTTGGAATCACCTAGATTCTATTTGGATACTCACAATTTATAAATAGTGCACTATGCACTAGATGATTTCAGAAAGTAATTATCTTTTGATGACTTCAATGCTACTAGTTGTAATGATATCAGCAGATATGATATAAATGAAATGACACAAGCCTCTTCAAACTACCTTTCGCTGTTACTTGGCTTGTGCAAGGAGGACACTTGCGTTACAGGACAAATCTTCTAATTCGTCCCAATGTACTCCATGGACTGCAAAAGTGCTGATGATGTGAGTATATCTGCCAGCACGTAACATTAAACAGCTTCACGACATCAGTTATGGATCAAGTGGACGCAACTTTCACGCTCAGTAAATCTGAATGAGAGAAGACCATTCTTCAGTTCAATTCTGTCGGGAACTCTCATTACACACATTGTAAAAGCTGCAGTAATTATTATAACCGCAGGTGTTAAAGAGGAATTGTTCTACGTTATCTTTATTTTCCTGAAACTTTTTTAAGGTTATACTGCAAAGAAGCGCTTCCTATTAGTATCTGCCAACTTTACGCCTTCAGTGCACAGAGTGACAGCTGTTATAAGCATAGCAGAAAATGTTTATGGAGAGGTGGAAATGTGGAAGAATTACCTCCCATTAAAAAAGCAGCTGGATTGCTTCAAACACGAACATTCGTTGTTATTGTGAAATCAGGCTGTGTAAAGTAGAGAAATAAGCACCGCAAAGATTGGGTCATACGGAAGATGCAACAGCATTTTTAACATGACACTTTATGAGATCGTTTTGAGTGAATATTGAAAGAATGTCCTTCTAGGATTTGCAGTTGTTTGGAACTTTTGTTCAAACATGTGACAGTGTGAATCATATCAAAGAACCAGCAATTAATGGTTACAAGCACATGGTTATTTACTGACTTATTAAAGCGATTTATACAGGGAATCCAAGTTAAGTTTGAAAGTTTGTTTACAATAATAGGCTTTCGAAGGGATGCTGAAGAGGTATATACCACAGCATGGTACAGTTCAGAATGGTATATAAATAAAGCACAAACTATGCTGAGAAAGGCAGTGTTTTTTAAATGTAATCCCCTTCCACTTTTCAGCATATTTCATGCTCTCTTTCTCCTGCAGTCTCCAGGCACATTCTCTTGAGAATCCTCCCTCCCTTTACCAAACTATCAGCGGTCTTAAAAGGAAGGTCATTGACCTGAGGCAAGCCACTGTTGTAATGTAGGAAACGCAGCAGTCAATTTGCGCACAGCAAGCTCCCACAAATAATGAGAAAAATGGCTAATTTTTGTAAAATGTATTTTAGTGGTGTTGGTTGAGGGATAAATGTTGGCCAGGCACCAGGAGAACCTCCCTGCTCTTCTTCGAATAGTGCCATGGGATCTTTTACATCCACCTGAGGGGGCTGATGGGATCTCGGTTTAACATCTCATCCAAAAGACGGCACTTTTGAGAGTGCAGCAGTCCCTCAGCACTGATTTTTAGTCGAGATTATGTGCTCAAATCCTGGCGTGGGGCTTGAACCTACAACTCAGAGGTGACAATGCTAAGATTGAGCCAAGGCTGACGAGACTGGTTTGTGGTGATATACTGCTTGAATTTTCTCTCTCTATCTATGTGGAAATGCCTTTCCTGTCCTGTAACCTTCCCCTAAAAGCACAGTAAGGCAAATCACATTCATGACAACTTTCATTTATATACTGCCCTTAACATAGAATAACCTTTCAAGGTGCTTCACAGAGGCATAAGAAAAAATGGATGCCAAGCTAAAGAAAGAAGGATTAGGTGAAGCGATTAAAAGCTTGATCAAAGAGGTAGGTTTTAATGAGGGTCTTAAAGGAGGAGAGGGAGGTGGAGAGGTGGAAGGATTTAGGGAAGGAATTTAAGCGAGTGTGGCCTAGACGGCTAAAGGCACGGCCGCTGATAGTTTGGTAAAGGGAGGGAGGATTCTCAAGAGGCTGAAGTCAAAAGAATAAAGAGCATAGGGGCCAGTTGGAGGTCCTCAGGAGGTGACAGACATAAAGAGGCCATGGAGAAACTTAAACACAAAGATGAGAATTTTAAATTTGAGGCGCTGGTTGCCCGGGAGCTGTTGTAGGTCAGCAAAGGTGTGGTTGTTGAAAGGCAGAAAATCTTGCATTTATATAGTGCCTTTCACAACCTGAGGACGTCCCAAAGCGCTTTACAACCAATTAAGTACTTTTGAAGTGCAGTCACTTTTGTAATGTATAGAACATGCACAGCGCAATCCCACAAACAGCAATAAAATAAATGGCCAGACAATCTGTGTGAGTGATGTTGGTTGAGGGATAAATATTGGTCAGGACACCGGGACGAACTCCCTTGCTCTTCTTCGAATAGTGCCGTGGGATTCACTTGAGAGCGGGACTTGGCGTGTGATAGGAGATGGGCGGCAGAGTTTTGGAGAAGTTGAGTTTTACAGAGGGTGGTGGATGGGCCAGGGTGGCATTGGAATGGACGGTGTCTGGGGGTGAGAAATGTACCAGAATGTCATACGTAAATTCACATTGTCCCATTCTGGTGCAGTTGTTGGTTCTGCAAAGCACTATAACTACCCCTCTGCCTGGAAGTGCATTTATGTTTCTAATTATCCTACTGTTGCTGTCACTTCATAATAACATTGCATGTTTTCATTTAAAGTTTTGAAACTGGGGCTTTACTATGAACGAACCGAAAGCAATTTCTATCAAATTATCCTCAATGTATCTGAATTCAAATGATATCTTGTGGGCTTAGCTTCACTCTGAGATCACAAGCTATTCCGTGCAGTAGCCTATCTGAGTGTTAGAAATGTTCATTACATAAACAGCCATCCTTATAACTTTAGAAATCAAATAAGGATCCTGTACTTTCAGCTTTCTGAATACTGGATTGATGGCCAGTGAAGGGTGCTCATGTTTGATGGTGCGGGTGGACCCACCCCATCATAAAGTGCAGCGGGGGTGGGGTAGGGGAGGGGAGTGCGCTCTGTAATCCCCCTGGGAAATGGTTCTCCAAAGACTAAAACCATGAGGAAGGCAACAGGAATCCAGCTCAGCTAGTCTTCCCTCGTAAGTGGCTCAAGAATCTCCTGTGAGACTTGAGTTCGGACCTGCCCCAGGGCAGAGCACAACAGACAGGTGGACTTTCAGCTGTGTATCGTACTGCTGTTCACTTACACTAATCGGATCAGTAACTCCTTAATGCTAGTTCCTCCATTAACATCGTGAGCAAATAGCAAAGATCGACGGAGGATCTCTCTTGAAGTGGCAATAATCCAAGTCCTCTTCAAATGGGGAGTAGCACATATTTGAGGTGAAAGAAAGCCACAGTATCGACACCGGGCCATTGTCTCAGTCTTCACAAAGCTTCAAAACGATTTTAAAATATTTGCCAGTCTTTGCCAAGTTTGAGGGATGGGGGAACGATGGGAGGAGAAGTGCCAAAATGAAATGAGAGGCACAAAATGGATTGTGTGGACAAGTGACAGAGTGGTATGGCATATGACCCACTGCTTAATGCCTGGGACAATGGAAGTGAAACTGCATGGGGCTGGGTGCGAGGAGAGCTGTCCTGTTTGGCACTTCAGAGGATATGGGTGCACCATAACTGGCAACAGGAGGGCTGCAGAACCTGAGAGCAGATGGATAAGGAGATGGCACACTTTCAGGAATCTGGTACGGTAAGATGACATGACACTGTTATGTATTGGGTAGACTGCCCACAAACTGTTGCCTGTCAACTTGTTCTACATTTACTGCTTGCCCGTGCCTCAGTAGGGCACTACTTCAAGACAACATACATTTGAAAGCCTTACCACACTCATATATCTTCTAAGGGTATAACACCTTAAATCATGATGTATAGTCACTTACTGACACTCAGGTTGATTACAGGCTGTGCCCATGTCAGTCACTGTTCACATTCTCCTTCAATGTCCGGCATCTCAAGGCTACTTTTCTGCTCATCTTCGTAACCTCCTCAAGCCCTACAACCCTCCGAGAACTCTGCGTTCGTCCAACTCTGGCCTCTCACGTATCCTCCAACTCCCTTCGCCGCACCTTTGGCGGCTGTGCCTTCGGCTGTCTTTATTTTTTATTAATTCTCAGGCTGTGGGCATCGCTGCAATCCCTATTTGCCCCGAGAAGGTGGTGGTGAGCCTTCTTCTTGAACTGCTGGTAGCAGTTTGATACAACCGAGTGGCTTGCTAGGCCACATTATAGGGTAGTTAAGAGTCAACCATATTGGTGTGGGACTGGAGTTACATATAGGCCAGACTGGGTGAAGACGGAAGGTTTCCTTCCCAACTGGACATTGGCGAACCAGCTTCATTGTCACTTTTACTGATACCAGCTTTTTATCCCCAGATTTAAAAAAACTGAATTCAAGTTCTCAAACTGCCATGGTGGGATTTGAACTCATGTTCTACTGAGTTAGTCGAGGCCTCTGGAGTACTAGTCCAGTAATATAACCACTATATTACCGTACTACGCCCTAAGGTCTGGAATTCCCTCCCTAAACCTCTCTGCCTCTCTCTCTCCTCCTTTAAGATCCTCTGTAAAACCTACCTCTTTGACCAAACGTTTAGTCCTCCCACCTAATATCTCCTAATTTGGTTTGATGTCGATTTATGTCTGATTCTACTTCTGCAAAGCGACTTGTGATATTGTCCTACGTTAAAGATGCTATATACAGTAATTACAAGTTGTTATACAACAAGACGGCACATCAAGGGTCCAATCACAATTGAAGAAAGTCTTCACTGCTGAAGCGTAGGTGGTGAAAACAAATCTACCCAGACAAACCAGGCATGTGGACCAACACTCTTTGGTCAGGGCATGTACACCTCCCTCACCTCTTCATTCTCTAGCTCCCTGAGAGAAAGAGGACTTCTCAGAGGAACGCCCATCCTACGAGCAGAAGCTGTTGCAATCGACAGTGAAACCCTCGTGAATGGTAGATGGTGAGAACGGAGAGTGATAAAATGTAAGATGGAAAGTTAAACTTTTAAATGCAACGAAGCCTTGGCTCAGTCAGTAACTCGCTCGCCTCTGAGTCAGAAGGCCGTGGGTTCAAGTCCCACTCCAGCGACTGGAGCACATAATCTAGTCTGACACTTCAGTGCGGTACTGAGGGAGTGCTGCACTGTCAGAGGTGTCATCTTTCGAATGAGACGTCAAACTGAGGCACCATCTACTCTCTTAGGTCGACGGAAAAGATCCCACGGCACTATTTGAAGAATAGCAGGGAAGTTCTCCCAATGCCCTGGCAAATATTTATCCTTCAACCAACATCACTAAAATAGATTATCTGACTGTTTGTCTCTTTGTTGTTTGCGGGACCTTGCTGTGCGCAAATTGGCTGCCGCATTTCCTTACATTACAACAGCGACTACACTTCAAAAAGTACTTCATTGGCTGTGAAGCGGTTTGGGGCATCCTCAGGATGCGTATGGCGCTATAGAAATGCAAGTTCGTTCCAAAAGCAAACCACAAAGGCAAAAATAATAGCAGCTCACACTCACTCAGAAAGCAACTGCACACACCTTTAAGAAAGTCAGTCCTGAAGACCAGGAAGTTTTATAATGGCATTGATCGATGATGTTGTGCTTCAAAAACAAGGAAGCTGCAGAGAATGCGGGGGAGGGAAGCCAAGCCCACATTTGAATGTTTTTTCATTCTCTTTATGAGGCCTGTTCGTGCTAGGAGGTGCAAGGCTCTGCTATAACCAGCACATCCCGGTTAGAAAATACGGAGCAGCGAGCTCACAGCGCACTTACGAGGCAACATGTCCCCCACCCCAGCCTGAGTTTTTTCCACACCCTCACCCTGGTACTTCACACATGCCTACAGCAGCGAAAATGTTCCCCGTTGGCAACATGTGCTGAAAAATTAATGTGCAATGTGTACTAGGAACAGAGCACCCACCCCCCCCTCCACCACCTCAAACAACATATTTATCTATTTGCTTGGGTGAAATGCTCAATTCTTGAACTTATTTTGCACTACTGCAAAATGCAATTCTCCCTCACACCTGTGAAGAAGATTTCTGCTCTCTCTCAACCACCTTGACTTGAACAAGTAGTTGTTTGACTCGTGGTTTGTGTGGAGCACAGCCTCACCCCTTCCTATCTCTGGAGCCTCCCCCAACCCTCCAACCAATGTTCCCTCTCATTTCTTTTTTGGGTGCGCAGCTCCTTTAACAGGCTGCACAACCCATTCAAATTTCCGTGCATGCGCGGTTTTTCCATTGTGAAGCCGGCAAGTGGCCTGCGCGGGACCTCCAGAGGGACGCGCAGCCGTGCAGCTTAATGGGGACATTGTCTATAACCCTCCAGCAACTCTGCGCTCCTCCAATTCTGTCCTCTTGTGCATCCCCTATTTATTTCGTCCCACCATTGGCAGCCGTGTCTTTAGCTATTTAGACCCTGAGCTCTGGAATTCCCTCCCTAAACATCTCCGCCTCTCTCTCTCCTCCTTTAAGACGCTCTGTAAAACCAACCTCTTTGACCAAGACCTGTCCTAATATCTCCTTATGTGGCTCGGTGTGAAATTTTGTTTGCTAATGCTCCTGTAAAGTGCCTTGGGATGTTTTACTATGTTAAAGGTGCTGTACAAATGCAAGTCGTCGTTGTTGTTGGAGATGAGACAAGTTCTTGATAGCTTTATTTAACTTGCATCATGTTTTCTGTGCAAGTAAGCCAAGCCTTGGTGTTTGATGAGCTGACACACATTGATATACCGCACTACCTTCCAACTCTAGTACTATTTTCTCAGCCTTGGTGCAGCAAGAGAGAGATCAAATTGATCACAGCTTTCTGCTTTTACGATCACACTGAACTTAAAAACACCTTTTATAACAACAAAAGTAAAGCTAGTGTCACTGACTGTCCCAGGGAAAATATTGGCTCCATTGTAATTGCTGCTGCATGTTGATACAAGATTGAATGCTTTCTGATAAAAATTTACTTCACTAAAGATCTTGTTGATTAGCCTGGCACCGAGATTCTTTATGGCATTTGCACTCTCAAGGCTAATGTACTATTATTGATAACAAAGGGACCTTGTTTTTGGAAGGTGAGTCAAATGAAACTAATTGGATTTTATTTGCTAGTTTCCAGGACTTATCTGTGTGCATGTGTAAGCAAAGAAGAGTAAAGTTCAACTGAAGAGAAACTGAAACATGTGATAAACCATTTGTGGAAAATAAACATCTGAGGACAATAAAAATAGGCAGTCCCGCCAGCTTTGGCCTTCCATCTTTACCGAGCTGGGATCAATTCTACCACCGTTCCAGGATACCTAGCCATGTGTCAGACATGCCTTACCCATCATGATCTTCTCACTGTAGCACACTCTGGCCTCGGTTTTGACTCCGAGTGGGTAGGTTGCGAGGTGAGTTGGAAACTCAATCGCTGCTGTAGAAATCGGGCCCATCAGGTGTCAGTCGTGGCTCAGTTGCTAGCACTCTTGCCTCTGGGTCAATTCATCATGGATTCAAGCCCCACTGCAGAGACTTGAGCACATAATCCAGGCTGACGCTCCAGTGCAGCACTGAAGAAGTGCTGAGGAAGTGCTGCACTGTCGGAGGTGCCTTCTTTCGGATGAGACATTAAACCGAGGCCCCGTCTACCCTCCCAGGTGGACATAAAAGATCTCTTGCACACTATTTCGAAGAGGAGCAGGGGAGCTCTCTCCGGTGTCCTGGCAAATATTTATCACTCAACCGACATCACTAAAAAAAGATTATCTGGTCATTATCTCATTGCTGTTTGTAGGATCTTGCTGTGCGCAAATTACGGGCCTCGTTTCTTACATTATAACAGTGACTGCACTTCAAAAGTACTTCATTGACTGTGAAGCGTTTTGAGACGTCCTGAAGTTGTGAAAGGCGCTATATAAATGCAAGTTCTTTCTTTACTGGTTGTATGTAGCTAAGAGTGATACTTCTAAGAAGAGGATTTCTGCTGAGAGACTCTCTAGGATACTTTCTACTGTGGAACTTTTCCAATTCTGCTTTTCATATTTAAAGCTCTTGCTGCGCCACAATGGCTGTAGTCATCATCATCGCGTTGCCTTAATTCTTAAATTTTCATTGACTTAAGCACTTGAGTCAAGTTTCAATAATTATAGGATAGCAAAATACTGTTGTTATTTCAATAATTATAGGTTCAGCTCCTCCATGCAGATACGGTAGCTGTCAGATTTTTTTTAAATTTTAACTTTCAATCCTCTGACATTCCAGTGGGCAATTTTGTGGCCTTTTTGTAACTGTTCAATCAAGATATGGTTGGATATCGTTTATTAGCCAAAATAAAGGGGCAAGGTCTTGCACTGCTCACCTACATACAGGAAACTCTTTGTTATCCGGCACCGATGGGACCGGGGCGGTGCCGGTTGATTAAAAATTCCAGATGACGGAGAGGGTTACCTACCGAGGCTATTTTTAACAAACAAAAAATAAAAAAATCAAGAAATGTGCAGTATACAGTAATTGGGTACTCACCTACAGAATGTTGTGTTAAATGGATGGTGGAAGATGCTTGATTAAGTACAGTGCTTGGACCAACTTTTGGGAATTCCATAATGCAAGATGGGGGAGATAATTCACAATAAAGATGGAGAGACACACAGAAAAATAGCGGATCGGAAGAGACTACTGGCAGCGCGGGAGAGTCAGACTCCCGTTATTGAGGTGTTCGGACTTCCGACAGCGCCAAGAAGCCGAGTAGTGGCAGTTTGGAGAACTACCACCACTGACTAACTCGGCCACCACGGGAGACTCAGACTCGGACTCCGCAACATTTCCGGTTATTGAGGTGTTGTTTTCGGAGTATGAATTTTGCCGGTTAATAGAGAATTCCGGATATTTAGGTGCCGTTTAAACGAGAGTTTCCTGTATTCAAATGAACAGAAAATGCCATACATAATATTCCAGCATTTTGTTACAGATTTTCCAAAAGAGTTGTGTTGTGATGCAATCAGAATATGCATCTGATGTTTATTATGGTTTGTGTATAGACTGGGATGCTCATTTTCATTCCTCTCTAATGCACTGGGTGTGTCTCATGTGAGTGTATCTGTACAATGGTTGCTGTTGGTTTTGAAAAACTTGTTTAAGTGCCATGTCATGCCAGTAATAACTGGACGTATGTTTACCATTGCAGGATAGAGATTGGTTTGACTGTAAGAAAAATGACTCAGCCTTAAAAACACTTGCAGAGATTAGAAAACATGTGTTATGTATTTCGGTATTTCAGAACAGAAGGAGATCAAAGGGCCTGTCTTAGATGTTTACAGTACAGCAGGATGCCATTCAGCCCAACATGTCCGTGCCAGCTCTCTGAAAGAACTACCTATTTCCCTGCCTATTTCCTGTATCTTTTTAAATTGTTCTTTTTAAACTATTTTAGTGCTTCCACCACTGTTTCTGGTCGGGCAATCCATATCCCAAGAACCCCGTGTAAAAATATTTCTCCTAACCTCTTCCATTATTCTTTTGGTGATGATCTTCAATTTATACCCTCTTGTTACTGACTCAACGAGCAGTGGAAATAGTTTCGACCTATTTATTTGAACACCTGTATCAGCTCTCCTCTGACCCATGATGAACCTTTATAAAACACTGCTTCGGCCCCAACTGGAGTATTTTGTCCAATTCTGGGCACTTCACTTAGGAAGGATGTGAAGGCCTTAGAGAGGGTGCAGAAAGATTTTTTTTTATTCATTCATGGGATGTGGGCGTCGCTGGCAAGGCCAGCATTTATTGCCCATCCCTAGTTGCCCTTGAGAAGGTGGTGGTGAGCCGCCTTCTTGAACCGCTGCAGTCCGCGTGGTGAAGGTGCTCCCACAGTGCTGTTAGGGAGGGAGCTCCAGGATTTTGACCCAGCGACGATGAAGAAACGGCGATATACTTCCAAGTCAGGATGGTGTGTGACTTGGAGGGGAACTTGGAGGTGGTGGTGTTCCCATGCAGGCGCATGGGAACACCACCACCTCCAAATTTCCCTCTATCCCTGGAACCATTTATGAGAATGGTTCCAGGGATGAGGGACTTCAGTTATGTGGATAGACTGGAGAAGCTGGGGTTGTTCTCCTTAGAGCAGAGATGGTTGAGAGGAGATTTGATAGAGGTGTTTAAAATCATGATGGGTCTAGACAGAGTGGATGGAGAGAAACTGTTCCCATTGGCGGAAGGGTCAAGAACCAGAGGACACAGATTTAAGGTGATTGGCAAAAGAACCAAAGGCGACATGAGGATAAACTTTTTTACGCAGCTAGTGTTTAGGATCTGGAATGCACTGCCTGAAAGGGTGGTGGAGGCAGACTCAATCTTGGCTTTCAAAAGGATAAGTACCTGAAGGAAAACAATTTGCAGGGCTATGGGGAAAGGACGGGGAAGTAGGACTAGCTGAAGTGCTCTTGCAGAGAGCCGGCATGAGCTTGATGGGCCGAATGGCCTCCTTCTGTGCTGTAACCATTCTATGATTCTATCTCTGTTCCAGCGAAACATGCCCCAGTCTCTCCTCCCAACTGAAGTCTCTCCTCCCTTTGTATCATTTTAGTGAATCTCTTCTGTACTCTTCTCAATGGCCTTGACATTCTTCCTAAAGTAGGGCAGCCAAAACTGAATACAATTGCCAAAGATTTCCTTGGTGAATTCTCTTGATCGCCGCCATAACTCGATGGAAGATTAGCAGAAACTGCATTTGCATGTCTATCTGGGATTAGTCCTAAATTGTGGTATAGTACAACAGCAATATATACATCACTTACATTATACAGTACATTATTGGCACCCCATCCACTGGCTTAAACATCCACATCCTCCACCACCGGTGTACCATGGCTGCAGTGTGTACTATCTACAGGATGCACTGCAGCAACTCACTAAAGCTTCTTCGACAGCACCTCCTATACCCACGACCTACCACCTAGACGGACAGGGGCAGCAGGCGCATGGTAACAGCATCACCTCCAAGTTCCCCTCCAAGTCGCACACCATCCTGACTTGGAAATATATCACAGTTCCTTCATCATCGTTGCGTCAAAATCCTGGAACTCCCTCCCTAACAGCACTGTGGGAGTACATTCACCAGACGGACTGCAGCGGTTCAGGATGAAGGCGGCTCACCACCACCTTCTCCATGGGAACTAGGGATTGACAATAAGTACCAGCCTTGCCAGCAACACCCACATCCCAAGAATGAATAGAAAAATGTACAGTAAGACTACGAGTATGCTGCATGCTTACATTACACAGGCTTCAATTACTGTAACTCAATGCATACAATTGTTCAAATTGCAGGATAAGTTGTCCTTCAACACTGTTGAGTGAAAGCTGACAGAAAGTTCCCCCCAGTTGAGACTCCTCACTTCCTATGAAGAAGACCTTTGTGGACAACATTTCATTTAGTCCATCGAGGGATTGGAGGTTGCAGCATCATGAGGAGCTTGATTGTGTTGTCATGGTAATGTACATATGCTTGCATAGTTCATCATCATCTTGCATTGACACAGTTGCTGTACCACTACACTGCAGTACGTAGAATGCATTACAATGAAGTCACAGTCACACAGTAATAACTTTCCTTTTCACAGAAAAGCCAGTACCATGAGAGTCCAATCAGCAATGCGCTACTCACCTGTACCACACATTTTTTTTTTCATTCATGGGATGTGGGCGTTGCAGGCAAAGCCAGCATCTATTGCCTATCCCTCATTGCCCTTGAGAAGGTGGTGGTGAGCCATCTTCTTCAACCGCTGCAGTCAGTGTGGTGAAGGTTCTCCCACAGTGCTGTTAGGATTTTGACTCAGCGATGATGAAGGAGCGGCGATATATTTCCAAGTCAGGATGATGTGTGACTTGGAGGGGAACTTGGAGGTGGTGGTGTTCCCAAGCGCCTGCTGCCCTTGTCCTTCTAGGCGGTAGAGATCGCGGGTTTGGGAGGTGCTGCCACAAAAGCCTTGGCGAGTTGCTGCAGTGCATCTTGTAGATGGTACACACTGCAGCTACGGTACACCGGTGGTGGCGGGAGTGAATGTTTAAGGTGGTGGATGGGGTGCCAATCAAGCAGACTGCTTTGTCCTGGATGGTGTCGAGCTTCTTGAGTGTTGTTGGAGCTGCACTCATCCAGGCAAGTGGAGAGTATTCCATCACACTCCTTACTTGTGCCTTGTAGATGGTGGAAAGGCTTTGGGGAGTCAGGAGGTGTGTCAGTCGCCGCAGAATACCTAGCCTCTGACCCGCTCTTGTAGCCACTGTATTTATGTGGCTGGTCCAGTTAAGTTTCTGCTCAATGGTGATCTCCAGGATATTGATGATGTGGGATTTGGTGATGGCAATGCCTTTGAATGTCAAGGGAGGGCGGTTTGACTCTCTCTTGTTGGAGATGGTCATTGCCTGGCACTTATGTGGCGCGAATGTTATGTTCCACTTATCAGCCCAAACATGAATGTTGTCCAGGTCTTGCTGCATGCGGGCACGGACTGCTTCATTATCTGAGGAGTTGCATCACCTAGGAATTCAACACAGAGATGCACACCCACAGGGATGTAGCTGTGGAGGAACAGGAGATGCCACATGGTGAGGCACATCAAGAAGTGATTTTGTTTTTTTACAGAGAGTTATGGGTTGCTTCAGAGACAAGAGGTGCTTGCACAATGATTAAATGGGGCCTCTGGGAAGCGGTTTCTGTCTGAATTCAGAGGACTTAGCAAGGAAACTAGATAGCAATGAACATGGGAGATCATAAGTTAATAACTTGTTTAGAAGAGCATGGGGTGAAACTCTGTCGAAGGCTTTGGCGATGTCCAAGGCAATAACAAATGTTTCGCCAAAGTGATCAAGAGCAAAGAGTTCCAGAGATGCTTAATATAAGCATAGGAACACCGGAACAGGAGGAGGCCATTCAGCCCCTTGAGCCTTTTACCCCATTCTATAAGATCATGGCAGATCTGTACCTCAAATCCATTTACCCGCCTTTGCTCCATATCCCTTGACACCTTTACCCAACAAAAATTATTGATCTCAATCTGGAAAATTTGAATTGACCCCCAGCACCCACAGTCTTTTGGGAGAGAGAGTTTCACATTTCTACTACACTTTGTGTGAAGAAGTGCTTCCTGATTTCACTCCTAACTCTAATTTTAAGATTATGCCCCCTACGCAACTAGATTAACACTGGAATGGACAGCCCATTAATCATAGGTTCTGCTAGAACTCTCATCTGACGGTGAGAAATGGAGCACGTTCTGTCTGGCAAGCAGTGACCAGTGGAGTTTCGAATGGCTCTATTCTGACTCACCTGCACTCCATAGGTGAAATGGAGTGTCGTATTGATACAAACAGTAATGTTATGATTTAGAAAAGCAAAATATTACGGATGTTGGAAATCTGAAATAAGAACAGAAAATGCTGGAAATGCTCAGCAGGTCAGGCAGCATCTGTGGAGAGAGAAACAGAGTTAACGTTTCGGGTCGATGACCCTTCATTAGAACTGGAAAAAGTTAGAGATGTAACAGATTTTTAAGCAAGTGTCGGGGCAGGGAAAGGGGGGAGGGGAGGAAAGATCAAAAGGGAAGGTCTGTGATAGGATGGAAGGCAGGAGATTAAGAGACAAATGGTGCAAAGCAAAAGGAGATGGTAATGGGACAAGTTAAGAAACAAAAGATGGGTCTAGATGAGGTGTAAAAAGGAATGGCAGAATCGTCAACAGATGCCATTTAAAAAAAAATAGGGGCAGAGGTTATGGTCTGAAATTGTTGCACTCGATGTTGAGTCCAGAAGGTTGTAAAGTGCCTAATTGAAAGATGAGATGCTGTTCCTCGAGCTTACGTTGAGCTTCATTGGAACAGTATAAGAGGCCGAGGATGGAGAGGTGGGAGTGGAGCGAAGAATTAAAGTGACAGGCTTTATTAAAGTGAAGCTTGGGGTCACCCTTACGGACTGAATTGAGGCGTTCCGCAAAGTGGTCACTCAATCTGCGTTTGGTCTCCCCAATGTAGAGGGGACCAAATTGTGAGCAGAGAATACAGTATACTAAATTGCAAGATGTACAAGTAAATCGCTCTTTCACCTGGAAGGAGTGTTTGGGGCCCTGGACAGTGGGAAGGGAGGAAGTAAAAGGACAGGTTGCACCTCCTGTGCTTGCACGGGAAGGCGCCGTGGGAAGGGGAAGGGGTGTTGGGGGTGATAGAGGAGTGGACCAGGGTGTCACGGAGGGAGCGGTCCCTTCGAAATGCTGAAAGGGGAGGGGAGGGGAAGATGTGTTTGGTGGTGAGATCACGCTGGAGGTGGCGGAAATGGCGGAGGATGATACGTTGAATGTGGAGGCTGGTAGGGTGAAAGGTGAGGACAAGGGGAACCCTATCGTGGTTCTGGGAGGGAGGGGAAGGGGTGAGAGCAGAAGTGCGGGAAATAGAATGGACACGGTCGAGGGCCATGTCAACCACGGTAGAGGGGAATCCTCGGTTGAGGAAAAAGGAAGACATATCGGAAGCACTAGTATGGAAGGTGGCATCGTCAGAACAGATGCGACGGAGATGGAGAAACTGGGAGAATGGAATAGAGTCCTTACAGGAAGCGGAGTGGGAGGAAGTGTAGTCCAGGTAGCTGTGGGAGTCAGTGGGCTTATAGTGAATGTTTGTCAATAGCCTATCCCCAGAAATGGAGACAGAGAAGTCAAGGAAGGGAAGGGAAGAGTCGGAGAAGGACCATGTGAAGGTGAGGGAAGGGTGGAAATTGGAAGCAAAGTGAATGAAAATTTCTAGTTCAGGGCGAGAGCAGGAAACAGCACCAATACAGTCATCAATGTACCGGAAAAAGAAGTGAGGGAGGGGACCTGAGTAGGACTGGAACAAAGAATGTTCCACATATCCCATGAAAAGGCAGGCATAGCTAGGACCCATGTGGGTTCCCATAGCAACACCTTTGATTTGGAGGAAGTGAGTGGAGTCAAAGGAGAAGTTGTTCAATGTGAGAACAAGTTCAGCCAGGCGAAGGAGGGTGGTGGTGGATGGGGACTGGTTGGGCCTCTGTTCAAGGAAGAAGCGGAGCACCCTCAGGTCATCATGGTGGGGGAATGGAGGTGTGTAGAGGGATTGGATGTCCATTGTGAAAAGGAGACGGTTGGGGCCAGAAAACTGTTAAAGTGGTGGAGGGTGTCGGAAGTACAGATGCGACGGAGACGAAGAAACTGGGAGAATGGAGGCAGTACAAAGAAGGTTCACTCGGTTAATCCCGGGGATGAGGGGATGGACATATGAGGAGAGGTTGAGTAGATTGGGACTCTACTCATTGGAGTTCAGAAGAATGAGAGGCGATCTTATTGAAACATATAAGATTGTGAAGGGGCTTGATCGGGTGGATGCAGTAAGGATGTTCCCAAGGATGGGTGAAACTAGAACTAGGGGGCATAATCTTAGAATAAGGGGCTGCTCTTTCAAAACTGAGATGAGGAGAAACTTCTTCACTCAGAGGGTAGTAGGTCTGTGGAATTTGCTGCCCCAGGAAGCTGTGGAAGCTACATCATTAAATAAATTTAAAACAGAAATAGACAGTTTCCTAGAAGTAAAGGGAATTAGGAGTTACGGGGAGCAGGGCAGGAAATTGGACATGAGGCTGAGTTCAGATCGGTCAAGGCCCTGTTGGTGGCGGAGCGGGCCCAGGGGCTGAGTGGCCGGGTCCTGCTCCTACTTCTTGTGTTCTTTAGATTTGAGGTTAGGATCAGATCAGCCATGATCTTATTGAATGGCAGAGCAGGCTCGAGGAGCCGATTGGCCTACATAGGATATACGGCACAGAAACAGGCCATTCGGCCCAACCAGTCCATGCCAGCGTTTACACTCCACTCGAGCCTCCTCCCGTCTTTCCTCATCTAACTCTATCAGTATAACCCTCTATTCCCTTCTCCCGCATATGCTTGTCCAGCCTCCCCTTAAATGCATCTATACTATTCGCTTCAACCACTCCCTGTGGTAGCGAGTTCCATATTCTCACCACTCTTTGGGTAAAGAAGTTTCTTCTGAATTCCCTATTGGATTTCTTGGTGACTATCTTATATTGATGGCCTCTAGTTATGCTCTTCCCCACAAGTGGAAACATTTTCTCTGAGTCCACTCTATCAAAACCGTTCATAATTTTAAAGACCTCTATTAGGTCACCCCTCAGCCTTCTTTTTTCAACAGAAAAGAGACTGAGCCTGTTCATCCTTTCCTGATATGTATACCCTTGTTGAAGCTGCCGCGAAACACGAATGGAGGCTGAATCCATATGTGGAAAACAAGAAAACTTTAATTCACTGCATGGCACACAAAATGGCTGAGAGAGCTGCTCTCAGAATTCTCTGGAAAAACTCCCAGAATTCTCTGGGTAAAACCTGAGGCCCCACCCCCTTCTGCCTTAAAGGTAATGTGCCTTAAAGGGGAAGGTGCTGGAAATTTGTCCACAGACGGAAGAGTGGATTATGCCCGTTTTAGGTGGCGATCCGCCACACAGCTCCCCCCAGAATCCACTTAGGAGGTGTGGACGAGACGGTGCAGCGGTCTGATGGGCCGGCCGGAGCTGCTCTTGTAGGACGCCGGTGGACGTGGAACGGCCGGGCGTGGAGCAGCCGGGTGAACCGGCTTTGAGGGCAGGTCGGCCGCGTGGAGGTGGACGAGCTACAGGGACCTGCTCCCCGGGCTCCGAGTGTGCTGGCTTGAGTCGGTCCACCGACACTTTTTCGGTCCTGTCGCCCACTTGCAGGGTGAAAAATTTGTCCCCAGCCTGTAGCACCTTGTAGGGCCCGTCGTACGGGGGTTGAAGGGGTCCGCGGTGGGCGTCGTGCCAGACGAAAACAAACCGTGCCTGGTGCAGGCTTAGTGGGACGTGTGAGGTGGATTCATCGTGTCGGGCAATGGGCACTGGGGCGAACTGCAGCGCCGGTGAGGCGAAGTCGTGGCGTTGCTGGTCGGCTGACCAGGGTGTCGTGGCGGTGGGCAGGAACTCGCCGGGTACGCGCAGCGGCTGACCGTACACGAGCTCTGCTGCCGATGCGTGGAGGTCTTCTTTAACCGCGGTGCGCAGGCCGAGGAGGACCCACGGAAGTCGGTCGGTCCAGGCGCCGTCTTGGAGGCTGGCTCGAAGAGATGCCTTCAAGGATCTGTGGAACCGCTCACACAGTCCGTTGGCTTGGGGGTCGTACGCTGTGCTGCGGTGAATGGTCACCCTGAGATTGCGTGCGACGGCGGTCCAGAGTTCAGAGGTAAATTGCGGACCTCTGTCCGACGTCATGTCGGAGGGGACGCCGAACCGTGCGACCCAGGTGCTGACGAAGGCTCTGGCGATGTCGGCGGTGGTGGTAGAGGTCAGTGGAATTGCCTCAGGCCAGCGTGTGGTGCGGTCAACGATGGTCAGCAAGTGCGTGTGGCCTTGCGACGGCGGCAGGGGCCCGACGATGTCCACGTGGATGTGGTCGAATCTCCACGAGGGGACGGTAAACTCCTCGAGGGGTGCTTTCGTGTGTTGCTGTACCTTGGCCCGTTGGCAGGCTAGGCAGGAGTTGGCCCAAGTACACACATCCTTGCGAAGGCCGCACCAGACAAAGCGGTTGGCTAACAATTTGATGGATGCGCGGGAGCCGGGGTGGGAGAGGTTGTGGAGAATGTCGAATACCCGGCGGCGCCAGGACACTGGGACAACGGGCCGAGGTTGACATAGGGATATGTCGCACTTGACCGTGACTGCGGTCGGGCCACAGGCGACGTCGGCCAGGCGTAGCCCTGGTAGGTTGGTGGGTGCGGAGAGCAGATCAGGGTCGGTGATCTGGTCTGCTGCGAGTTGAGCGTAGTTGACTGCTAGGTGTGCGGCGTGGATGGCGGGGCGGGAGAGGCAGTCGGCTACCACATTGTCTCGGCCGGAGACGTGTTGGATGTCCGTGGTGAACTCGGACACTGCCGCGAGCTGGCGCTGCTGCCTGGCGGACCAGGGGTCGGTTGTCTTTGCCATTGCGAATGTCAGGGGCTTGTGGTCGACAAACGCAGTGAAGGGGTGGCCCTCAAGCAAAAACCGGAAATGGCGGACCGCCAGGAACAGCGCGAGGAGCTCGCGGTCGAAGGTGCTGTACTTGACCTCCAGGGGGCGTAGTTGGCGGCTGAAGAAGGCAAGTGGTTGCCAGGCGCCGTCGACCCACTGCTCATACACGGCGCCGACCGCGTGGTCGGAGGGATCCGTGGTGAGCGCTACCCTGGCATTGGGCTGTGGGTGCACGAGCAGGGTGGTGTTGGCGAGCGCGGTTTTGGTGGAATCGAAGGCGGCGGACGCGTCTGCCATCCATTCGACCGCCATCTTGCCGCTCCTGCCCCGGAGGGCTTCATACAGGGGCCTCATGAGGGACGCCGCTTTGGGGATGAAGCGGTTATAGAAATTCACCATCCCGAGGAACTCCTGGAGGCCTTTGATGGTGGTGGGGCGGGGAAATTGTTGGACGGCCTGCACCTTGGTGGGCAGGGGAATGGCCCCAGCATGGGTGATGTGGTGGCCGAGGAAGTCGATCTTGTCCAGGCCGAACTGGCATTTGGCTGGGCTGAGGATGAGCCCGTGGTCGCTGAGGCGCCCGAACAGGATGCGAAGGTGTTCGAGGTGTTCCTGCTTGGAGGAACTGGCTACCAGGATGTCGTCCAGGTAGACGAACAGGAACTTCAGGTCCCGAAGGACCGAGTCCATGAGCCGTTGGAATGCCTGGGCCGCGTTTTTGAGGCCGAAGGGCATCCGCAGGAACTCGAAAAGGCCGAAGGGGGTGATTACGGCCGTCTTGGGGACGTCCGCGGGGTGGACGGGGACATGGTGGTAGCCGCGCACCAGGTCGACCTTGGAAAAGACTGAGCGGCCGGCCAGTCTAGCCGAGAAGTCCTGAATGTGCGGCACGGGGTACCGATCAGGGGTGGTGGCGTCATTGAGGCAGCGGTAATCCCCGCAGGGGCGCCAACCTCCGCCTGGTTTGGGGGCGATGTGGAGTGGGAGGCCCAGGGACTGTTGGAGCGGCGGATGATGCCGAGCTGTTCCATGGTGGCAAACTCGGTCCGCGCGATCTCCAGTTTGGCCGGGTCCAGCCTGCGGGCGTGGGCGTACACTGGGGGGCCTGTGGTGGGGATGAAGTGTTCCACCCCGTGTTTGGCGGCCTCCGCGGAGAAGGTCGGATTGGTAAGGGCCGGGAATTCGGCCAGGAGTGCCGAGTAGTCATCCGTGGCCCGGGCATGGCACTGTGACGCCATTTCGGCGGGTTGACGGGGGGCCATGGTGCCCAGGATGGGGGACATGGTGTTCATGTCCACGAGGCGGTGACGAGGGATGTCTACCAGTAAGCCGTGGGCACACAGGAAATCTGTGCCGATGAGAGGGGAGAGCACCTTGGCAGTGATGAACTCCCATCGGTAGCGGTGACCAGCGAGGTCGAGGGTGACTGTCCGGGTGCCATACGTCCGGATTTCCGAGCCTTTAGCAGCAGCCAGTGCCGGTCCTCGTTCGCCCTTTTGGATGTCGAGGGAGGAGGCCGGGATGATGCTGTGCTGAGCCCCAGTGTCGCACAGGAACCGGCGGCCGGTTTTGTCATCCGTGACGAACAGCAGGGAGCCCGCGTGGCCCACGGCCATCGCGGGGGCTGGAACGAGGGCGGACTTGAAAGAGCAGGGAGGTGTGCACCGTTGTGCCCTGGCGCCGAACCGTGCGTGGTAGTAACAGTGGCCCGGGTTAGTGGGGCGTGAAGGCCCCGTGGGCCTGGTGACAGGCCCTTGTGGCCGTGTGCTGGATGGTGAGGGGCACGCCCAGGCATTGGCTGCCAGGTCCGGAGTGGCGTCGCGGCTGGAGTGAGCGGACAGCAGCTTGTCGGCCTCATTGGCCAGGGCTTCCAGGTTCGTGAGGCCGAACGCCACGATCGCTGGGCGGATGCTGAGAGGGAGCTGGCGGATGAACAGCGTGCAGAAGAGGGATCCGGGTGGGCTCTCGTCAGTGAGGGAGAGCATGTGGGAGAGGAGGTCTGACGGTGAGGCATCACCGAGGCCTGGAAGGTCGAGGAGGTGGCAGTTTCGCTGATATGCCGAGGCCGTAAATTTTTTAAGGAGCGCTGTTCTGAGATGTGCGTACTTGCCTTCCTCTGGTGGGTTCTGCAGCGTTGTCCAAACCTTGGAAACTGCGGCGCTACTGAGTGATGTGACGAGATAGTCGTACTTCGTCCCATCTGTGGTGATATTTCGCAGCCGGAAGCGAGATTCAGCTTGGAGAAACCAGGCTTCGGGCTAGTTTTCCCAAAACTCCGGCAGTTTCACGGAAACTGCGTTCGTGTCCGCCATTGCAGTGCTCAGAATACATTCTGAGCGTCGGGGTCACCAATGTTGAGGCTGCCGCGAAACACGAATGGAGGCTGAATCCATATGTGGAAAACAAGAAAACTTTAATTCAGTGCATGGCATACAAAATGGCTGAGAGAGCTGCTCCCAGAATTCTCTGCTAAAAACTCCCAGAATTCTCTGGGTAAAACCTGAGGCCCCGCCCCCTTCTGCCTTAATGGTAATGTGCCTTAAAGGGGAAGGTGCTGGAAATTTGTCCACAGACGGAAGAGTGGATTATGCCCGTTTTAGGTGGCGATCCGCCACACCCTCGCATTTCTGGTGTCATCCTTGTAAATCTTCTCCGCACCCTCTCCAGTACGTCTATATCCTTTTTATAATATGGCAACCAGAACTGTACGCAGTACTCTAAGTGTGGTCTAACCAAGGTTCGATACAGGTTTAGCATAACATCTCTACTTTTCAGTTCTATACCTCTAGAAATAAACCCTAGTGCTTGGTTTGCTTTTTTTATGGCCTTGCTAACCTGTGTCACAACTTTTAGTGATTTGTGTATTTGTATTCCTAGATCCCTTTGTTCCTCTACCCCACCTAGACTCGCACCCTCCAAGTGATAAGTAACCTCCCTATTCTTCCTACCAAAATGTAATACCTCACATTTATCTGTGTTGAACTTCATTTGCCAATTATATGCCCATTCTGCAAGTTTATTAATGTCCTCCTGTAATTTGTTGTAGTCCTTCTCAGTATTTACTATCCCCCCAATTTGGTGTCATCCGCAAATTTAGAAATTGTGTGTTTGATTCCTAAGTCTAAATCGTTAATGTAAATTGTGAACAGCAGTGGTCCCAGCACTGATCCTTGTGGAACTCCACTACCCACCTTCTGCCACTCTGAATAGCTACCCTTTACCCCTACTCTCTGCTTTCTGTCCTGAAGCCAGCCAGCTATCCATTCTGCTACTTGTCCCCTGACTCCACATTCTCTGACCTTGTTCATCAGTCTATTATGGGGTACCTTATCGAAGGCCTTTTGAAGATCTAGATAAATTACATCTACTGCATTACCATTGTCTACTTTCTCTGTTACCTTATCAAAAAATTCAATAAGGTTGGTCAAGCAAGTCTTTCCCTTTTGAAATCCATGTTGACTATTCATTATTATATTTTTGGTTTCTAGATGTTCTTCTATTTTCTCCTTTAGTAGGGATTCCATTATTTTTCCCAACACTGATGTTAAGCTGACTGGTCTATAATTCCCTGGACATGTTCTATCCCCCTTCTTAAATATCGGTATTACGTTAGCTATCCGCCAGTCCTCTGGCACTACACCTTTTTCTAACGAATTATTAAATATGTGTCGTAATGCCTCTGCTATCTCTTCCCTAGATTCTTTTACAATGCGTGGATGCAATCGATCCGGACCAGGGGTTTTATCCTCTTTCAGTTTGATTAGTTTATTTAATATATCCCCTTTTATTAATTTTAAATGCACTTATCGATCAGGGTTTTCAAGCTGAAACGTTAACTCTGTTTCTCTCTCCACAGATGCTGCCTGACATGCTGAGTATTTCCAGTATTTTCTGTTTTTATTTGATATTATGATTTACCTTTTTTCCTTCTGCTTTGTTGAAAGCACATTTTATAATTGAGTTCCTTTATTAGTGGAGCCCAGTGAAGAATTTTCTTTTTCTGTTGATTGTTTGAAGAAGGCATTGCACAGTCCCAGCAGCATTCTGCTCTTTAGGAAACTTGACCATCTGCATTGATGTTGTTTTCTTCTCTTTTGGTGTAAATAATAAACTGTAACTTAGCAAAAACTCATTAAATGAAACTTAACAAATTAAATTAAAAATTTGGTTGCTGGGGGTGATGATGCCCACCAGTCGTGGAAGGCCTCGAGCGTGCCGGCGGACACCGCGTGTTCCATCTCCAGGGCCACCCGGGCGCGAACGTAGCCGCGGAAGAGAGGCAGGCAGTCGGGTCGAATGACCCCCGCGACCGCCCGCTGCCTGGACCCGTTGATGGTATAAAAGCAAAATACTGCGGATGCTGGAAATCTGAAATAAAACCAGAAAATGCTGAAAATACTCAGCAGGTCAGGCAGCATCTGTGGAGAGAGAGAGAAACAGAGTTAACATTTCAGGTCGATGACCCTTCATCAGGTTCTGACGAAGGGTCATCGACCTGAAACGTTACCTCTGTTTCTCTCTCCACAGATGCTGCCTGACCTGCTGAGTATTTCCAGCATCTTCTGGTTTTATTCCAGTTGATGGTATGCTGTTTCCTTGTTCTAAACTCATCCTCAAGCAAATACTTATCAGCTATTTAGTGCTGAACAGAACGACTTGCAAATGACCAAGGGGTGTCTTTTAGTGGTAAATTGATTTAATGGTCCCAATCTATGTGATTTTTTTTGATAAATCTTTTTATTCAAATACAATAATACTTATACAACTCATCAATTACATAGTAAATCCATTACATTCATCCATCACAGTAAAAAATAAAGCCTTAAAACCAGCCTTATAGTTAATATAAATGCAATGATTAATTTTACAAATAATCAATAATGTTTACAGTACAAATACCTTTAAACAATACCACACAACTTTTTTTTGTGTTAGCCACCGTCAGGCGGTTTAAATATTTTTATTCAAATACAATAATACCTGTACAACTCATCAATTACATAGTAAATCAATTACATAGTAAATCCATTACATAGTAAATCCATTACATTCATTCATCACAGTAAAAAATAAAGCCTTAAAAACAGCCTTATAGTTAATATAAATGCAATGATTAATTTTACAAATAATCAATACTGTTTACAGTACAAATACCCTTAAACAATACCACACAACTTTAGACCAATCTATGTGATTACATTTCCTGGCTGCAGGGCAGGGCAGGGCAGGGCTGAGGCAATGAGGTCATGGCCATGCATTTGGACCCAGAGCATCAGAGCAGTGACCTGCGGGGAGAACTACATTTCCCAGGGCGCACCGCGGCGCGCCTGCGTATTGCCGCGTGGGCGTCCGGCGTATAAGATGGCGGCAGCGTGCGGGCCGAGTGCGGCTCCTTTCAAATAGGAGAAGCCGGCAGAGCGGCACCGGAGAGCGCGACAGGGCGGCCGTGTGTATGGCGAGCGCTCGCGGCCTCTGCTGAAAAGGCTCTCTTTATTACCGGCTGGTTCTCCCCGCCCTTTTCTTGCCTTCTTCACCCCCCTCCTGAGAGTCGGTGGCGGCCGCCCGCCCGCAGCCAGATGATGAAGATTAAGCACAACCAGACGCGCACTTACGACGGCGAGGGCTACAAGAAGCGGGCGGCGTGTCTGTGCTTCAAGAACGAGAGCGAGGAGGAGGTGAGCGATCGCGGCCCGCCTTTCCCCACCGGGGGAGGGGGAGCCCGCCCTGGCCGCGGGCCTCGCACCTCGCACCTCACACACCCGGCCGGCCCGCCTGGAGTGGGCCCTCCTCCCCGCGTCTCCCCAGCCTGATCCATCTCCCTCCCCTCCCCGTGGTGTTTTCCCCCCCGCCCTCCTCCTCCTCCCCGTGGTGTCTCTCTTCCCCCCCCCCCCCCCCTCCTCCCCGTGGTGTCTCTCTTCCCCCTCCCCCCCTCCTCCCCCCCTCCTCCCCGTGGTGTCTCTCTCCCCCCCCCCTCCTCCCCGTGGTGTCTCTCTCCCCCCCCCCCCCCTCCTCCCCGTGGTGTCTCCCCCCCCCCCCCTCTTCTTCCCCGTGGTGTCTCCCCCCCCCCCCCCTCTTCTTCCCGTGGTGTCTCCCCCCCCCCCCTCTTCTTCCCCGTGGTGTCTCCCCCCCCCCCCCTCTTCCTCCCCGTGGTGTCTCCCCCCCCCCCCCCCCCCTCTTCCTCCCCGTGGTGTCTCCCCCCCCCCTCTTCCTCCCCGTGGTGTCTCCCCCCCCCCCCCTCTTCCTCCCCGTGGTGTCTCCCCCCCCCCCCCCCCCTCTTCCTCCCCGTGGTGTCTCCCCCCCCCCCTCTTCCTCCCCGTGGTGTCTCTCTCCCCCCCTCCTCCCCGTGGTGTCTCTCTCCCCCCCCCCCCCCCCCTCCTCCCCGTGGTGTCTCTCCCCCCCCCCCCCCCTCTCTTCCCCGTGGTGTCTCTCCCCCCCCCCCCCCCTCTTCCTCCCGTGTGTCTCCCCCCCTCTTCCTCCCCGTGGTGTCTCCCCCCCCCCTCTTCCTCCCCGTGGTGTCTCTCCCCCCCCCCCCCTCTTCCTCCCCGTGGTGTCTCCTCTCCCTCCCCCCCCCCCCCCTTCCTCCCCGTGGTGTCTCTCTCCCCCCCCCCCCCCTCTTCCTCCCCGTGTGTCTCTCTCCCCCCCCCCCCCCTCTTCCTCCCCGTGGTGTCTCTCCCCCCTCCCCCCCTCTTCCTCCCCGTGGTGTCTCTCCCCCTCCCCCCCTCTTCCTCCCCGTGGTGTCTCCCCTCCCCCCCCCTCTTCCTCCCCGTGGTGTCTCCCCTCCCCCCCCTCCTCCTCCCCGTGGTGTCTCCCCTCCCCCCCCTCTTCCTCCCCGTGGTGTCTCCTCCCCCCCCCCTTCCTCCCCGTGGTGTCTCTCCCCCCCCCCCCCTTCCTCCCCGTGGTGTCTCTCCCTCCCCCCCCCCCCCCTTCCTCCCCGTGGTGTCTCCCCCCCCCCCCTTCCTCCCCGTGGTGTCTCCCCCCCCCCCCTTCCTCCCCGTGGTGTCTCCCCCCCCCCCCCCCTTACTCCCCGTGGTGTCTCTCTCTCCCCCCCCCCTTCCTCCCCGTGGTGTCTCTCCCCCCCACCCCCTTCCTCCCCGTGGTGTCTCTCCCCCCCCCCCCCCCCCTCCCCGTGGTGTCTCTCTCCCCCCCCCCCCCCCCCCTTCCTCCCCTTCCTCCCCGTGGTGTCTCCCCCCCCCCCCTTCCTCCCCGTGGTGTCTCCCCCCCCCCCCCCTTCCTCCCCGTGGTGTCTCTCCTCCCCGTGGTGTCTCCCCCCCCCTTCCTCCCCGTGGTGTCTCCCCCCCCCCCCTTCCTCCCCGTGGTGTCTCCCCCCCCTTCCTCCCCGTGGTGTCTCCCCCCCCCCCTTCCTCCCCGTGGTGTTTCCTCCCCGTGGTGTCTCCCCCCCCCTTCCTCCCCGTGGTGTCTCCCCCCCCCTTCCTCCCCGTGGTGTCTCCCCCCCCTTCCTCCCCGTGGTGTTTCCTCCCCGTGGTGTCTCCCCCCCCCTTCCTCCCCGT
Source organism: Squalus acanthias (assembly GCA_030390025.1). NCBI lineage: Eukaryota > Metazoa > Chordata > Chondrichthyes > Squaliformes > Squalidae > Squalus > Squalus acanthias. The sequence goes on along the minus strand of CM059434.1, from coordinate 79,036,137 downwards.
GGTGTCTCCCCCCCCCCTTCCTCCCCGTGGTGTTTCCTCCCCGTGGTGTCTCCCCCCCCCCTTCCTCCCCGTGGTGTCTCCCCCCCCCTTCCTCCCCGTGGTGTCTCCCCCCCCCCCCCCCTTCCTCCCCGTGGTGTCTCCCCCCCCCCCCCCCCCCTTCCTCCCCGTGGTGTCTTCCCCCCCCCCCTTCCTCCCCGTGGTGTCTTCCCCCCCCCCCTCCTCCTCCTCCCCCCCCCCCCCTCCTCCCCGTGGTGTCTTCGTCTCCCCCCCCTCCTCCTCCCCGTGGTGTCTTGTCTCCCCCCCTCCTCCTCCCCGTGGCGTCTTCCCCCCCTCCCTCCTCCTCCCCGTGGTGTCTTTCCCCCCCTCCCTCCTCTTCCTCCCCGTGGTGTCTCTCTCCCCCCCCCCCCTCCTCCCCGTGGTGTCTCCCCCCCCCCTTCCTCCCCGTGGTGTCTCCCCCCCCCCCTTCCTCCCCGTGTGTCTCTTCCCCCCCCCCCCCTTCCTCCCCGTGGTGTCTCTCCCCCCCCCCCCCTTCCTCCCCGTGGTGTCTCTCCCCCCCCCCCCCCTTCTCCCCGTGGTGTCTCCCCCCCCCCCCTTCCTCCCCGTGGTGTCTCCCCCCCCCCCCTTCCTCCCCGTGGTGTCTCCCCCCCCCTTCCTCCCCGTGGTGTCTCCCCCCCCCTTCCTCCCCGTGGTGTCTCTCCCCCCCCCCCCCTTCCTCCCCGTGGTGTCTCCCCCCCCCCCCCTTCCTCCCCGTGGTGTCTCTCCCCCCCCCCCCCTTGCTCCCCGTGGTCTCCCCCCCCCCCCCCCCCCCTTCCTCCCCGTGGTGTCTCTCCCCCCCCCCCCCCCTTCCTCCCCGTGGTGTCTCCTCCCCCCCCCCCCTTCCTCCCCGTGGTCTCCCCCCCCCCCCCCCTTCCTCCCCGTGGTGTCTCCCCCCCCCCCCCCTTCCTCCCCGTGGTGTCTCCCCCCCCCCCCCCCCCCTTCCTCCCCCCCCTCCTCCTCCCCGTGGTGTCTTCCCCCCCCCCCTCCTCCTCCCCGTGGTGTCTTCCCCCCCCCCCTCCTCCTCCCCGTGGTGTCTTCCCCCCCCCCCCTCCTCCTCCCCGTGGTGTCTTCCCCCCCTCCTCCTCCCCGTGGTGTCTTCCCCCCCCCCCTCCTCCTCCCCGTGGTGTCTTCGTCTCCCCCCCCTCCTCCTCCCCGTGGTGTCTTGTCTTCCCCCCCCCCCTTCCTCCCCGTGGTGTCTTCCCCCCCCCCCCTTCCTCCCCGTGGTGTCTTCCCCCCCCCCCTTCCTCCCCGTGGTGTCTTCCCCCCCCCCCCTTCCTCCCCGTGGTGTCTTCCCCCCCCCCCCTTCCTCCCCGTGGTGTCTTCCCCCCCCCCCTTCCTCCCCGTGGTGTCTTCCCCCCCCCCTTCCTCCCCGTGGTGTCTTCCCCCCCCCTCCTCCTCCCCGTGGTGTCTTCGTCTCCCCCCCCTCCCTCCTCCTCCCCGTGGTGTCTTCCCCCCCCCCCTCCTCCCCGTGGTGTCTTCCCCCCCTCCTCCCCGTGGTGTCTACCCCCCCCCCCCTCCTCCTCCCCCCCCTCCTCCTCCCCGTGGTGTCTTCCCCCCCCCCCCCTTCCTCCCCGTGGTGTCTTCCCCCCCCCCCTTCCTCCCCGTGGTGTCTTCCCCCCCCCCCCTTCCTCCCCGTGGTGTCTTCCCCCCCCCTCCTCCTCCCGTGGTGTCTTCGTCTCCCCCCCCCCCCTCCTCCTCCCCGTGGTGTCTTCCCCCCCCCTCCTCCCCGTGGTGTCTTCCCCCCCCCCCCTCCTCCCCGTGGTGTCTTCCCCCCCCCCCTCCTCCCCGTGGTGTCTTCCCCCCCCCCCTCCTCCTCCCCCCCCCCTCCTCCTCCCCGTGGTGTCTTCCCCCCCTCCTCCTCCCCGTGGTGTCTTTCCCCCCCTCCCTCCTCCTCCCCGTGGTGTCTTTCCCCCCTCCCTCCTCCTCCCGTGGTGTCTTTCCCCCCCTCCCTCCTCCCCGTGGTGTCTTCCCCCCCTCCCTCCTCCTCCCCGTGGTGTCTTCCCCCCCCCTCCCTCCTCCTCCCCGTGGTGTCTTTCCCCCCCTCCCTCCTCCTCCCCGTGGTGTCTTTCCCCCCCTCCCTCCTCCTCCCCGTGGTGTCTTTCCCCCCTCCCTCCTCCTCCTCCCCGTGGTGTCTTCCCCCCCTCCCTCCGTCCTCCTCCCCGTGGTGTCTTTCCCCCCCTCCCTCCTCCTCCCCGTGGTGTCTTTCCCCCCCCTCCCTCCTCCACCCCGTGGTGTCTTTCCCCCCCTCCCTCCTCCTCCCCGTGGTGTCTTTCCCCCCCTCCCTCCTCCTCCCCGTGGTGTCTTTCCCCCCCTCCTCCTCCTCCCCGTGGTGTCTTTCCCCCCCTCCCTCCTCCTCCCCGTGGTGTCTTTCCCCCCCTCCCTCCTCCTCCCCTGGTGTCTTTCCCCCCCTCCCTCCTCCTCCCCGTGGTGTCTTTCCCCCCCTCCCTCCTCCTCCCCGTGGTGTCTTTCCCCCCTCCCTCCTCCTCCCGTGGTGTCTTTCCCCCCCTCCCTCCTCCTCCCCGTGGTGTCTTTCCCCCCCTCCCTCCTCCTCCCCGTGGTGTCTTTCCCCCCTCCCTCCTCCTCCCCGTGGTCTTTCCCCCCCTCCCTCCTCCTCCCCGTGGTGTCTTTCCCCCCCTCCCTCCTCCTCCCCGTGGTGTCTTCCCCCCCTCCCTCCTCCTCCCCGTGGTGTCTTCCCCTCCCCCCTCCCTCCTCCTCCTCCCCGTGGTGTCTTCTCCTCCTCCCCGTGGTGTCCTTCCCCCCCCCCTCCTCCTCCCCGTGGTGTCTTCCCCCCCTCCCTCCTCCTCCCCGTGGTGTCTTCCCCCTCCCCCTCCCTCCTCCTCCCCGTGGTGTCTTCCCCCCCTCCCTCCTCCTCCCCGTGGTGTCTTCCCCCTCCCCCCTCCCTCCTCCTCCCCGTGGTGTCTTCCCCCCTCCCTCCTCCTCCCCGTGGTGTCTTCCCCCCCTCCCTCCTCCTCCCCGTGGTGTCTTCCCCCTCCCCCCTCCCTCCTCCTCCCCGTGGTGTCTTCCCCCCCCCTCCACCTCCTCCCCGTGGTGTCTTTCCCCTCCCCCCCCTCCTCCTCCCCGTGGTGTCTTCCCCCCCCTTCTCCCCGTGGTGTCTTCACCCCCCCTCCTCCTCCCTCCCTCCTCCTCCCCGTGGTGTCTTCCCCCCCTCCCTCCTCCTCCCCGTGGTGTCTTCCCCCCCTCCCTCCTCCTCCCCGTGGTGTCTTCCCCCTCCCCCTCCCTCCTCCTCCCCGTGGTGTCTTCCCCCCCCCCCTCCTCCTCCTCCCCGTGGTGTCTTCTCCTCCTCCCCGTGGTGTCTTCCCCCCTCCCTCCTCCTCCCCGTGGTGTCTTCCCCCCCCTCCCTCCTCCTCCCCGTGGTGTCTTCCCCCTCCCCCCTCCCTCCTCCTCCCCGTGGTGTCTTCCCCCCCCTCCTCCTCCTCCCCGTGGTGTCTTCCCCCCCCCCCCCGTGGTGTCTTTCCCCTCCCCCCCCCCCTCCTCCTCCCTGGTGTCTTCCCCCCCTTCTCCCCGTGGTGTCTCCCCCCCCCCCTTCTTCCCCGTGGTGTCTTCCCCCCCCCCCCCTCCTCCCCGTGGTGTCGCCCCCCCTCCTCCTCCCCGTGGTGTCGCCCCCCCTCCTCCTCCCCGTGGTGTCGCCCCCCCTCCTCCTCCCCGTGGTGTCGCCCCCCTCCTCCTCCCCGTGGTGTCGCCCCCCCTCCTCCTCCCCGTGGTGTCGCCCCCCCTCCTCCTCCCCGTGGTGTCGCCCCCCCTCCTCCTCCCCGTGGTGTCGCCCCCCCTCCTCCTCCCCGTGGTGTCGCCCCCCCCTCCTCCCCGTGGTGTCGCCCCCCCCCTCCTCCCCGTGGTGTCGCCCCCCCTCCTCCTCCCCGTGGTGTCGCCCCCCCTCTCCTCCCCGTGGTGTCGCCCCCCCTCCTCCTCCCCGTGGTGTCGCCCCCCCTCCTCCTCCCCGTGGTGTCGCCCCCCCTCCTCCTCCCCGTGGTGTCGCCCCCCCTCCTCCTCCCCGTGGTGTCGCCCCCCCCTCCTCCTCCCCGTGGTGTCGCCCCCCCTCCTCCTCCCCGTGGTGTCGCCCCCCCTCCTCCTCCCCGTGGTGTCGCCCCCCCTCCTCCTCCCCCGTGGTGTCGCCCCCCCTCCTCCTCCCCGTGGTGTCGCCCCCCCTCCTCCTCCCCGTGTGTCGCCCCCCTCCTCCTCCCCGTGGTGTCGCCCCCCCTCCTCCTCCCCGTGGTGTCGCCCCCCCTCCTCCTCCCCGTGGTGTCGCCCCCCCTCCTCCTCCTCCCGTGTGTCGCCCCCCTCCTCCTCCCCGTGTGTCGCCCCTCCTCCTCCTCCCCGTGGTGTCGCCCCCCCTCCTCCTCCCCGTGGTGTCGCCCCCCCTCCTCCTCCCCGTGGTGTCCGCCCCCCTCCTCCTCCCCGTGGTGTCGCCCCCCCTCCTCCTCCCCGTGGTGTCGCCCCCCCTCCTCCTCCCCGTGGTGTCGCCCCCCCTCCTCCTCCCCGTGGTGTCGCCCCCCCTCCTCCTCCCCGTGGTGTCGCCCCCCCTCCTCCTCCCCGTGGTGTCGCCCCCCCCTCCTCCTCCCCGTGGTGTCGCCCCCCCACCCTCCTCCCCCGTGGTGTCGCCCCCCCTCCTCCTCCCGTGTGTCGCCCCCCCTCCTCCTCCCCGGTGTCGCCCCCCCCTCCTCCTCCCCGTGGTGTCGCCCCCCCTCCTCCTCCCCGTGGTGTCGCCCCCCTCCTCCTCCCCGTGGTGTCCGCCCCCCCTCCTCCTCCCCGTGGTGTCGCCCCCCCCCCTCCCCTCCCCGTGGTGTCGCCCCCCCTCCTCCTCCCCGTGGTGTCGCCCCCCCTCCTCCTCCCCGTGGTGTCGCCCCCCCTCCTCCTCCCCGTGGTGTCGCCCCCCCTCCTCCTCCCCGTGGTGTCGCCCCCCCTCCTCCTCCCCGTGGTGTCGCCCCCCCCCCCCCCTCCTCCCCGTGGTGTCGCCCCCCCTCCTCCTCCCCGTGGTGTCGCCCCCCCTCCTCCTCCCCGTGGTGTCGCCCCCCCTCCTCCTCCCCGTGGTGTCGCCCCCCCTCCTCCTCCCCGTGGTGTCGCCCCCCCTCCTCCTCCCCGTGGTGTCGCCCCCCCTCCTCCTCCCCGTGGTGTCGCCCCCCCTCCTCCTCCCCGTGGTGTCGCCCCCCCTCCTCCTCCCCGTGGTGTCGCCCCCCCTCCTCCTCCCCGTGGTGTCGCCCCCCCTCCTCCTCCCCGTGGTGTCGCCCCCCCTCCTCCTCCCCGTGGTGTCGCCCCCCCTCCTCCTCCCCGTGTGTCGCCCCCCCTCCTCCTCCCCGTGGTGTCGCCCCCCCTCCTCCTCCCCGTGGTGTCGCCCCCCCTCCTCCTCCCCGTGGTGTCGCCCCCCCTCCTCCTCCCCGTGGTGTCGCCCCCCCTCCTCCTCCCCGTGGTGTCGCCCCCCCTCCTCCTCCCCGTGGTGTCGCCCCCCCTCCTCCTCCCCGTGGTGTCGCCCCCCCTCCTCCTCCCCGTGGTGTCGCCCCCCCTCCTCCTCCCCGTGGTGTCGCCCCCCCTCCTCCTCCCCGTGGTGTCGCCCCCCCTCCTCCTCCCCGTGGTGTCGCCCCCCCTCCTCCTCCCCGTGGTGTCGCCCCCCCTCCTCCTCCCCGTGGTGTCGCCCCCCCTCCTCCTCCCCGTGGTGTCGCCCCCCCTCCTCCTCCCCGTGGTGTCGCCCCCCCTCCTCCTCCCCGTGGTGTCGCCCCCCCTCCTCCTCCCCGTGGTGTCGCCCCCCCTCCTCCTCCCCGTGGTGTCGCCCCCCCTCCTCCTCCCCGTGGTGTCGCCCCCCCTCCTCCTCCCCGTGGTGTCGCCCCCCCTCCTCCTCCCCGTGGTGTCGCCCCCCCTCCTCCTCCCCGTGGTGTCGCCCCCCCTCCTCCTCCCCGTGGTGTCGCCCCCCCTCCTCCTCCCCGTGGTGTCGCCCCCCCTCCTCCTCCCCGTGGTGTCGCCCCCCCTCCTCCTCCCCGTGGTGTCGCCCCCCCTCCTCCTCCCCGTGGTGTCGCCCCCCCTCCTCCTCCCCGTGGTGTCGCCCCCCCTCCTCCTCCCCGTGGTGTCGCCCCCCCTCCTCCTCCCCGTGGTGTCGCCCCCCCTCCTCCTCCCCGTGGTGTCGCCCCCCCTCCTCCTCCCCGTGGTGTCGCCCCCCCTCCTCCTCCCCGTGGTGTCGCCCCCCCTCCTCCTCCCCGTGGTGTCGCCCCCCCTCCTCCTCCCCGTGGTGTCGCCCCCCCTCCTCCTCCCCGTGGTGTCGCCCCCCCTCCTCCTCCCCGTGGTGTCGCCCCCCCCTCCTCCTCCCCGTGGTGTCGCCCCCCCTCCTCCTCCCCGTGGTGTCGCCCCCCCTCCTCCTCCCCGTGGTGTCGCCCCCCCTCCTCCTCCCCGTGGTGTCGCCCCCCCTCCTCCTCCCCGTGGTGTCGCCCCCCCTCCTCCTCCCCGTGGTGTCGCCCCCCCTCCTCCTCCCCGTGGTGTCGCCCCCCCTCCTCCTCCCCGTGGTGTCGCCCCCCCCTCCTCCTCCCCGTGGTGTCGCCCCCCCTCCTCCTCCCCGTGGTGTCGCCCCCCCTCCTCCTCCCCGTGGTGTCGCCCCCCCTCCTCCTCCCCGTGGTGTCGCCCCCCCTCCTCCTCCCCGTGGTGTCGCCCCCCCTCCTCCTCCCCGTGGTGTCGCCCCCCCTCCTCCTCCCCGTGGTGTCGCCCCCCCTCCTCCTCCCCGTGGTGTCGCCCCCCCTCCTCCTCCCCGTGGTGTCGCCCCCCCTCCTCCTCCCCGTGGTGTCGCCCCCCCTCCTCCTCCCCGTGGTGTCGCCCCCCCTCCTCCTCCCCGTGGTGTCGCCCCCCCTCCTCCTCCCCGTGGTGTCGCCCCCCCTCCTCCTCCCCGTGGTGTCGCCCCCCCTCCTCCTCCCCGTGGTGTCGCCCCCCCTCCTCCTCCCCGTGGTGTCGCCCCCCCCTCCTCCTCCCCGTGGTGTCGCCCCCCCTCCTCCTCCCCGTGGTGTCGCCCCCCCTCCTCCTCCCCGTGGTGTCGCCCCCCCTCCTCCTCCCCGTGGTGTCGCCCCCCCTCCTCCTCCCCGTGGTGTCGCCCCCCCTCCTCCTCCCCGTGGTGTCGCCCCCCCTCCTCCTCCCCGTGGTGTCGCCCCCCCTCCTCCTCCCCGTGGTGTCGCCCCCCCTCCTCCTCCCCGTGGTGTCGCCCCCCCTCCTCCTCCCCGTGGTGTCGCCCCCCCTCCTCCTCCCCGTGGTGTCGCCCCCCCTCCTCCTCCCCGTGGTGTCGCCCCCCCTCCTCCTCCCCGTGGTGTCGCCCCCCCTCCTCCTCCCCGTGGTGTCGCCCCCCCTCCTCCTCCCCGTGGTGTCGCCCCCCCTCCTCCTCCCCGTGGTGTCGCCCCCCCTCCTCCTCCCCGTGGTGTCGCCCCCCCTCCTCCTCCCCGTGGTGTCGCCCCCCCTCCTCCTCCCCGTGGTGTCGCCCCCCCCTCCTCCTCCCCGTGGTGTCTCCTCCCTCCCCTCCCCCCAGCCTGCTGCATCTCCCCCTCCCCCAGCCTGCTCCATCTCCTCCCTCCCCCTCCTCCAGCCTGCTCCATCTCCTTCCTCTCCCTGTCCCCCAGCCTGCTCCTTCCTCTCCCCGTCCCCCAGCCTGCTCCATCCTCCCTTGGTTCCCTGCTGCTTGGTGGTTGCGCCTCTTACACCCCTTCTCTCTTCTCCCCTTCCCTTTCCAACCACCATCGACTTCGGGCTCGTGTCCAGCAAGATGCCTGAAGAGCGGGTTGAATACAAGGCAGAAAAGCCAAACCTTTCTTCTGTGGGCTTCTGTCGCGTTCTTTCCGTTTTCTTACACTTGCTACATTTTAGGAGCGATTTAAGTTCAGTATCGAGCTGCTCGCCCCAGTCCACTACATAAAATAGTGCCCCCTCTCCTCTTCTATTTTGGCAGCCTGTTGCCCTTGAAGACCGGGTTTTCTGCTGATGTATTTGCGCGTTATTGGATCTGAGGATGTTTCTTGCAATTTTATTGCAAATGTATTACGTCTGGTTAAATGGGTCCCGGTTCGTGTCATCCTGCGTGTGTAGAATTGTGTAAAACAGATCTGCAGGTTGGGGATTGAGCTATTTTGAGTTGCCAAGTTATTTTTTAGTAGATTTCTGTTGAGGGGAAACAAAGCAACAGCATTGGCGCAATGTTCTGTCTTTTATTCCTTCTCATTCAGACTCTGGATTGTGGCATCCGATGTGTACCGTTTCTATCGTAGCCATTCGACGGTAATATCCGTTGCAGTCGATAATATACGTTTCTTGGGAAGAATTAGCGAAAGTAACGCTTTATTGTATGGGTGTTAAATGAGGCTATTGTGCAGCATTATTAGAAAAGGGAAAATGAAGCTCTTAACTGCGTCACTTAAAGGGAAATGTCACGGTTAAGTTATTTCAACGTAAAGTAGGCGCTACGTGGACACACTGGGGTGGGAGCAACGGAAACACAATCGTTTTTCTTTTTGCCCCCACTCTCCATGAAGGAGATATGATTGAAGATGATACAAAGGGAGACCTGACCCATCAGTTTGTGTGTGTCCTGTTATTGAGAAGGCCAGGGATTGAAATCTCTCCTTATGGATACTGACTGTGGTGCTTGTCTCTAAATGAAGATTTAGTACTAGTTGGATTCCAATCTCAGCCAGTACCAAGCCTTTAACTTGGGTGAGAGTGCTGGGATTGGAATCCAGAAGCGCGGAGATTGATTTCCCCATTGATGTCAGCAGATGAAATCTGCCTGGGGCTACATTCAGTAAACTTGACAGCTTAAGGAAGTGTATTTATGCAAACATCTGTACTTGGAAAGCACTTCTCCCACATGCTATTTCTTTTCAGCGATTGTGCGTTGTCATGTTTTTCAAATACAGTTTCGGTATATCATACAAGTCGGTGGTAGCTGATGGTTAATCTAAACTTGTTAGCCTATTGAGCATGTGTCACTGCTATAATCACTTCTGTCCCATTTTTAAACCTCGAAGGTGGTAACCGTGAGTAGACGTGGCCAGTAGGTGTCTGATTGAATTGCAAGCAGTGATTCGAGATGTGTTGTCGCACACTATGGTGAAAAGAATGCATGCTATAGCATCACTGGTATGTTGCACAATTTCCCCTTGTGGCTGTCCCATTTATCTTGGAGGATTCTGGCTCCAGTGTGCCAGTTGTGGAAACCAAGCTGCTTTGTTATAGGGCAATGTCTAAAGCAGGTGCGTCAACTTCAAAACCAGTGGATACATACCATTTATTTGAAGGTACAGTACATTGATTATTATTTACTGCTATTGCCCATCCCAATGGTTGGGAAAACTTCATAGAAACATAGATAGGAGCAGGAGTAGGCCATTCGGCCCCTCGAGCCTGCTCCACCATTCAATGAGATCATGGCTGATCATCCAAATTTAGTACCCTGTCCCTGCTTTCTCCCCATATCCCTTGATCCCTTTAGCCTCAAGAAATATATCTAACTCCTTCTTGCATGTAGTGGTACAGAATCAGCTTTACTGCTGGTGGGGCTATAGGTTGGAGTGCTTCAGTTGCTTACCTGCTGGCAGTCCTATTGTTGGCCATATCCTTCAAGCAAACTGCCCTTGGTGTGTTTGTGTTGGAGGCTGAGCTACAGGTGCCTACAAAGTCTTGCTGACCAAGTGTGTTGTCACTGGCAATTGCGCAATATAGTTGGGCTGTTGACCTCAACGAAGAACTGCTGGAAAGAGTCCTTGCTGTTTATGAATGGAAACACCCAATGGTGTGTAATTTATGCATGGGTGTTTCAGGAGTACAAAGTGTGTTGTCTATTTCATTAAACGGTCTTCCTGTCAGTTGACAGTGTTCCCACCCAGGTTAATTTAATTGTGTAAATTCCTAAAGGATTATAGAGTCTCAGACTTTTGCACTATAATACTGGAAGATAAGATTTTGGAACTTGTTCCTTGGACTTTTATCAAAGTATATTAACCTTTAGATTACTGGCTCGCCCAGGGAAGTTTCCAGTCCCCCCCGGGGGAATTGCCTTTTGATTTGTACACCACAATGCTGAAGCACTAATTAAGGAGCTACTGAAACATTGAGTATTACTGTAACAATCCGATCCAAGTTAAACACGTTAGAGCAGTTTTAAACACTCGTGCACCATGTGTCGTTCCCCCCCCCAGTTTTATTTAAACTTTTGTAATTCATGTTACTTTTCTTAGTGAAAATAGATTAAGAAACTCAGTTATTAAGAAACTCAGTTATTACCTTGATTTTGTTTTTCCTCCTCTGGTCTAGTTGGAAGTTGAGAACAACATCCCAAAGTGGCATTTTGATGGGGTGTGGGGAGGGGTGGGAATCCCCCAGTCTTTGCTGCTTTTCAGCAGTGCCTGTTGACTGAAGGTTGCATGACCAGCTCAGTCTTTGTGCCAGAAGAGAATGAAAGGCCTACTAAAGGGAGTAGACGTGATGCTCCACGGAACACAATACCAGTCCCAGCAGTTGTAGAAGGTGTCTGTTAAAGGCAACAATGCAGTGAAGGGATTCTGATGACAGACCCTAAGTTTACTGTTGTTTTACCCACTCAATTTTGTACTTGTTTAGGTGAAGATATTGTTGAAGTAGCATGATGTTTTTGGAACCTAGTCTCAGTGTTGTGTATGATGAGAAACTAGCTGAGTGAAGCCCTCTTTAGAAACAGTAAGCCTTAAACCCCATCCATAGTCCCTTCTGCATCTGTATCAACTTCAGTTTCTCATAGATGCTGTCTTTACAACATCTCTGACTGTCAGTTTGTGATAAGTTCTGGGTACTGTGTGAGAGCTCGCATGAATTGGGAACTAGGTTGAGACTGAACCTTTTTTCAAGTGGCATAACTGACTGCAGCTGGAAACTTAGTTTGTCGTGAATTCTTTCACTACCGAAAGGGTCACGCAACAAAAACAGAAAATGCTGGAAATACTCAGCAGGTCAGACAGCAGCTGTGGAGAGAGAACCAGAGTTAATGACTCTGGTCGATGACCTTTCTTCAGAACTGCATCGACCAGGTCATCGACCTGAAACGTTAGCATCTGTGGAGAGAGAAAGAGAGTTAACGTTTCAGGTCGATGACCTGGTCGATGCAGTTCTGAAGAAAGGTCATCGACCAGAGTCATTAACTCTGGTTCTCTCTCCACAGCTGCTGTCTGACCTGCTGAGTATTTCCAAAATTTTCTGTTTCATTTCAGATTTCCAGCATCTGCAGTATTTTACTTAAGAATTTTTAAGTTAGTTTCTTCGAGTGAGAATAGGTTAACAAGAATTAGAACATAAGAAATAGGAACAGGAGTAGGCCAAAGGGCCCATTGAGCCCATTCAATAAGATCATGGCTGAACTTCCAAATCAGCTCCACTTTCCTGCCCTATCCCCATATCCATTGATTCCCTTTGTGCTCAAAAATCTATCGATCTCAGTCTTGAATATACTCATCGACTGAGCATCCACAGTGGTCTGGGGTAGAGAATTCCAAAGATTCGCCACCCTCTGAGTGAAGAAATTTCTCCTCATCTCAGTCCTAAATGGCCGACCCCTTATCCTGAGACTGTGACCCCTGGTTCTAGACTCTCCAGCCAGAGGAAACAGCCTCTCAGCATCTACCCTATCAATAATTAATTTTATATGTTTCAATGGGATCACCTCATTCTTCTAAACTCTAGAAAATATAGGCCCATTCTACTCAATCTCTCCTCGGGACAGGACAGCGCTCATGACTGACTCTTGTGGTTGCTGGGAACACAGCGAGTAAAGTAGTCTGTGGCAAGTATTTGTAGAGGAAGATTACTATTTGTCACTTGATAGTGATAAGATGTAAAAACCATGACCTCCGTTCCTTGCCCCCCTCCAGCTTGGGAGTTAAGGCCAAATGAGATTGGCTAAGTTGGCATAACGAGGAATCGGGTCTGGAATACTTTCCATTCATATGTCTCCGCTGCAGATTGAATAAACTTGCTGAGGAACTGAGTTTGTTAGATGAAGGCACTTGAAAGTTATAAAAGCACAACGGATGTCAGACATGGTTCTTTAACCCTGAGCAGCACTTGGAAATGTGAAATGCTGACCTAGCCACCTTGCAGCACTGGAGGTCCTGTACCAGCGGCCACCAGTCTGTAGACTTGCATAATTTAGTTTTGCGTTTTAATAAGGATTTCCAGTGTATCTAAAAAAAAAAAAAAAAAAAAATAAACTCTGCTGCCAAGTGCACACAATGCGCCAGTCTCTGGGCTATCGCAGATTATAGCAGGAAAAAAGGAAGCATTTTGTTGATACTGAGACGGAAACCTGGCATCTATTTACTCAGCACCCTACTCATCCCACCAAATCCATTGAATAGATGCACTGAAAGTGCATGGATGCACTTGGTGTAGGTGATGGCTCTGCTCACTTGATATGTCTAGTGTAGTCTTGGGTCAGGTGGGGGTAAGACAGGTCAATCTCCTGTTCCAAGACCAAGTGAAGTGGGTGGGGGGAAATAATTGGACCAGGCCACGCTGATGTGATTTGGTCCCTATTTTCAAGTTATACTTTTGTCGTTCTTTATAGTTGGAAACAGTTGGTTGGAGCCTAGGGGGTTTCTCTGCAGCTCAGGCTGAGGAGCTGGGAGATGCACAACTGAGGGTGTAATTACAGTGGTAAGTTGATGTGGGCCATTTTCATTATAACTGAGAATAGGAATTTATAGTGAGGGGGTAGGGAGTTGGCAGGAGGTGTCAAACCTGACCATATGAAGTAAGGTTATGTACAGGAAGTATGTGCAGATGTAAGATTTTTAGTACATTACTAATTGATCTGCCATGACCTTGCACGTGGAGAGTCGAGACCAAATGTAGTCTTCAAGTCAAGCGGGGTTAGTGTGGGGAATAAATTAATTGGACCAAGGGGGAGTGGGGGGTTGAGGCAGATGGGAGGATCGGGATGGAAAGTGGGGTGGGGAGAGGAGCAAAGGGGAAGCAGTCTTTATCCTTCTCCTCACAGGTAGCAAGTGCATTGTACCTGTTTGGTAGGATCAGTTTCTGTGGAACCTCGTTCTCCATCTCCCCTGGGTTCCCTTTACTCTGCACACTATCTGCCACACTAACCCGTTCTGAATGTGCCCCTGTGAGGTGTGACCGAGGTCTGGAGCAAACTGTCCAGAGACGACTCCACTCCCTTGCGTGTCGGAGTGTCTCCAGCTGAATGACTGAGCCGAAGAGATTTGAGATGGAGACATCTACTGCAGATGTGTTTGCTCGGGACAGTCTCGCTGTCCAAAACTCCCACATACTGATGAGTCTTGAATTTAGTGTACTGATGGTGTCGGGAGGAGTAATTAAGGTGGACATTTTTGTTGCTAATTTGCAATCTTTTTGCCATCTTATCAGTGTTTAAAATTTTGAATCTGTCATTTAAACAAATTGTATTTAAAATGGTCACTCCCTGGATTTTGATTGTGTTGGATGGAAATCTGGCTGGAGCAAGGCCGGAGAGTTGTATCCGCTGGTGCCATTTTCAAAAATCCAGAGCGCGATGCATGTGTGCTCGAGTAGTGAAGGAGAGGAGGGAGAAACACACGCTTGAAGTGTACAAGTTGTGTGGTGTCTCCCAGGACAGAAACCATGGCTGCAAGTGTCTCTCGGTGCAGGACACATCAGCATTAGGTAAGGAAGCACTTTTATTTAATGTCTATCGAGTACTGCACGTTGGGGCAGAGGAGGTAAGAGTGCAGAATGTGGAGCAGATTGACATGGGGGTTAATGAGGACTTGAGGAATTTTTCACGCCATGGTAATTTTGAACTTGTAGTGGAATATTGACTGTCACTTGATGCAGAAAGGTGGTTCTAGAAGAAATATAAAAATGCCACCCAAGTTGTTTTGTAATAAAGAATTTAAGGTTAAGACTTTATTTTTAAAACATGAACTTAATCCATGACAATTCTGTAATTGACGTCAATCTTTTGTTTATTTCTGACTTTACTGAACCAATGGGTAACAAAAGACATAAAATGCCACTTTTGCCTAGAAAGTTAGATTTTCACAGTTCGGTTGCAATGTGCAAGTACTGAATATGTGAGTGACAGTCAGTACTCTTGGCGAGTGGGCAAGTGCTCAGCTGACAAACTACTTGAGTGAACTTTAAATAAGTTAGAAGGGTCACCAAGGTGAAGTGACTGCCCTGTAGTTACTCAGTTATTTCTCCTTTTTATTTGTGTATTCTGGGTTTTTTTTGGGAGATGGGGTGGGGGGATAATTTTGTTTTTGGGGTTTTGCTGATGGCCCTTACTATTAGTGTGCTCCATGCTGTTGATGTATTATGTCCATGGTGTTGGAATGAAGATTATGATGAGACTAATTTGCTCATCCCGTGATGATGCACAGTTGATTGCCATGAAAAAGTAACACTAAAACCTCCCTGCATACTAATTAAGAGCTGTGTGACTCAGGCCTGCAACAGGATTATCTACATTTTTAGCTGAGATGAGGGACAGAGCAGAAGGAGATAAAAACATGCCATAAAAAGGGAGTAGTCTTTATTTTCCCAATATTTCCCTTGTTGCTGATGTGCACCTAACTGAGCAAAATTAAGCCATATATTTGTGTAGTGCTAACTTTGAACACTTAACTTAGTTGCCTCCACAAATTTGAAAAATGCAATCAGAAAGGTATTCTTTTTAAAGGGCACTTGTCCCAGTATCCCTGTCCAGTAAATGCTTTCTAATTTCTAGATATTAAGTATAAAGTACAGCTGGTGACAGATTATTTCAAGGATGACTTTGCATAAGTGAAAGCTGGCTTTAAAAAAAAAAAAAAATTGCTCTAATAAAATGCATGTCGGATGGTGTATTTGGTGCTTGAGTAAAAGGGAAAATTTATTCAGTGGCGCGATGACCACAGTGTAGAGAAGGGGCAAAAATGTTGGTGTTGAATGGTAGGATGGAGATCTTGCAAACAAGTTTGAGAAGGTAGGAGCTAGATTGTTCAAGACCTTGAGGCAGTGACTTCAGGATTACACCAACTATCCTAAACTAGGTCAGTTGATGAGTAGGTTGACATACTGATACAGTATATGGATTAAGTGAAGACGCTGAAGTCAGAGTTTCAAATTGTGGGGAAAGACTTGACCTTAACTGAACTGGTACCTATGTTCTCAGTGTAAATGGAGGAGAATTTAAACTAAATAGGAATTCAAGAATTCAAAACCATATACAGGAAACTCTTTATTAACCGGGACCGGCGTGGTGCCGGTTTATCGAAAGTACCGGATAACGGAGAGTTATATCTACCGAGGCTATTTTTAACACAAAAATAAATAAATCAAGAAATGTGCAGTATACTTCCGACAGCGCCAGGAGGCCGAGTAGTGGCACTTTTGAAAACTACCCCATCTGACTAAATCGGCGTACTCTGGATCGGCAACATTGCCAGTTATTTGAGAGGAGTTTTCGGAGTACTCGGCGTTCGCGGAGACTCGACTGCGACTCGGCAACATTGCCGGTTATTTGAGAGGAGTTTTCAGAGGATTTTTGCCGGTTAAGCGAGAATTCCGGATATTTGGGTGCCGGATAAACAAAAGTTTCCTGTAGCAGGGAGAAAATTGGGCAATTCTACAGAAGTTAATTATGGTAAATTGAGGCGAGGGGATTGCAGTCAGGAGGTCTCTTGTGGAATCACAATGGGTGGAACAATGGAACTGGGAAGATGTAATTTATAAACCACCGGATCAAAATGCAGCAATAGGCAATTGTAACTTGCAAAGAAACTGGGAGCAATAGTGCAAATTGATTGATTGCATACAAGCTAGTTTCCTAAAGCAACAGGCCTTCAAACCAACATGGGAGCAGTTGATCCAGTTATGAGCGGTGAGCTAGAAATAGTGTCCTGTTGGTATGTGAGCATCTTGGGAATAATGGCCATAATATTGAATTCATTACTGTGCTTGAAGGAGCAAAAGGATCACAAACCAAAGTTTTTGACTTGCACAAGGCTAACTTTAGAGCAATGAGTAATGAATTAACTAATGGTGGGGAAGATTTGTGGTAAATCTGCAGACCAGCAATGGAATCTATTCAAAAAGTTAATTAGTAGATTGGCTGATGCAACCATAGTTTGTGTGGTAAGGACCTGTATTTGATGCAAGGCCTTAAAATGGGAGTTGTTGGTTTATAGAAAGTAACAGATGGTGACCAGGAATGCGGACTAACATGGGGGTGGGGAGATTTGTAGATGGTAGGAGTAATAGCAAAGAGCTTTTATGTACATAAGGGAAAAGAATTCAAGGGATAGAGGGGCCTGCGAAGGTTCACTTTTTTGTTGAAAGTTACGATGTAGTGGATCTGTGAAAAAGATATACCAGAAATAGAGAAGACTAGAGATTAGTGAAGGGGAGAAACTTTCAGGGCTTGGTATAAAATGCAAAAATTGTAATTAATAAACAAATGCAATTGAGTCCAGAGAAATATTCAGGCCCAATATTAACAGTAATGGGCAAGGATATTAGGGGCGCACTAAATCTCTCTCAACTCGCTGGGGCAACAGAGGGTTGGAAGGTAACCCATATTATACCAATACTTGAGGGAGGGACAAACCGTAGGATCACAGTACCATAACTTTAATGCCAGTAATGGGAAAACTGCTAGATATCAGAGTAGGTGAGCACTTGCAAAAGCATAAAATGGTTGGGAGAGTCAGCTCAGTTTATGAAAGGTGGATCATGTGTAACTAACCTAGTAAAATAGATGGTGAGCAGACGAGAGTACACAGCAAAATGAACCTGGCATTTGGCAGCATTAGGGGTAGTTGCAGGGATCTGTAGTATAGGAAATGGGTTAAGTTTCAGGTGGATGTAAAAGAATCCACAGCACGATTTGAAGAGCAGGGGAAATGGACAATGACTTGTGTGTGAGGTCACTTAGTGCATGTATACGTCAAAGTTTTTTAGTGGTGGCTTTGCTCATGGAAAGTCAGAGGATGCAGTTTTTATAACTATGAATGTTATTGCGGCTAATGCTCCACAGTAACTGAATAGTGAAATTCTGTTGTATGGTATTCTGGGATTTTTGTGATTTAATTCCTCAGACTCCATTTCTATGAAAACTGTAAATTGGTGTTGCTGTATCCTTTTACCTATGTACAGGAAACTCTTTATTAACCGGCACCGGCGTGGTGCCGGTTTATCGAAAGTACCGGATAACGGAGAGTTATATCTACCGAGGCTATTTTTAACAGACTCCAGGCAGCGCGGGAGAATCAACTCCTGCTACTGCAGTGTTTCGGACTTCCGACAGCACCAGGAGGCCGAGTAGTGGCACTTTTGAAAACTACCCCTACTGACTAAATCGGCGTTCTCGGACTCGGGATCGGCAACATTGCCGGTTATTTGAGAGGAGTTTTCGGAGGATGATTTTTGCCGGTTAAGCGAGAACTCCAAATATTTGGGTGCCGGATAAACAAAAGTTTCCTGTACTCAATTTTCGTGTAACTCTTCACCCACAATACACAAGATGTACCAGGTTGAAGTTAGGTACTCTTTTAACAGCACTTGGGGTGGTTGTTTGAGTTTAGCAGTAATGAGGGTGGGTGTCTTGGGTTTGTAGAAATTAGGTGAGAATGTTGGAGTTTGGCAGTAGTGTGGTGGCACTGGGGGAAGAAGTACTGTGGCCTCTTAGGACAGGAGATAGACTTAGGATATAGCACTGCTGGGGTTTAGAGTGCTGAAGTGATTGGAGGGGACTGTGCATGACCGAAGGGGAGGGTGGCTCGGTCTGGTAGCACTGGAGAGTCCCAGGGTATGGTAGTGAAGAGGACTAGGATCTCTGAGCACTGTGGAGGAACCGGGTAGTCTACAGCATCTGAAAGATCCTAGGTTGTAGTACCGTGACAAAGAAGGGGTCTAGGAGCAGTGGGGTGGGAAAAGTTGGGGTCTAACAGTATTGGCAATGAGCAAGAGCCCAAAAGAATATGGCCCAACAGCTCCCAGCCTAGTTCCAGATTTCCACTACCCTTTGTGAAGAAGTGGTTCTGATTTTGCTCCTGAATGTCCGAGCTCTAATGTTAAAATTATGTCCCTTTTTTGTTCTGGATTTTCCAACTAGAGGGAATAGCTTCTCTGTAGCTATCAAATCCTTTTTATCATTTTAAACACCTCGATTTGATCAGCCCCAATCTTCTATACTCAAAGGAATACAAGCTAAGCTTATGCAACGTGTCCTCATAATTTAACCCTTCATGTCCTGGTATCCTTCTGGTGAATCTGCACTGTACAGGCTTCAAAAACCTTTACAGTGCA
Source organism: Squalus acanthias (assembly GCA_030390025.1). Lineage (NCBI taxonomy): Eukaryota > Metazoa > Chordata > Chondrichthyes > Squaliformes > Squalidae > Squalus > Squalus acanthias. Next base: position 79,017,819 of record CM059434.1, on the reverse strand, counting down.
GAAGGTAACTATTAGACCCACAGTCTGTGCCAACCCTGCACGAGCAATCAAAAAAACCATTCCACTGCCCCGCTGTCATACTGTTTGTAGCTTAACTGCAACTGGTGCCGAACCATCTTTTTAGACTTTTAAAAACTGAATCAAGTCGAGGCAGTACACAAATGCTGGTGAGTGGTGCTCTATGCATATTTTGCCCAAGTACAAAGTGGTGTGTAACCAGTAACAAAACTTGGTAGTGCTGTCTTGCATTGTTCTGAAACAAGTTTAGTTTTCAGATAGCAAATGAGGTGCGCAAGGACTGGCCTAGGTGATATTCTGAAAATTCTCTGAAAGCGATGCTGTTGTACTGCACTTTTGACGCTCAGATTTGTTGTACCAGAACCAAGATTGCAGTGTAATGGTGTTGGACCTGGCTTGATCTCGACAGTATTGATGCAAAACTACTTTGGACGTTGTCCAGATTACAAGTTTTCCTCTGCATGCCATAGCTGGTGAGAGGCCTGCTTTCATCTGTCTATTTCAAAATTCAATGGCATAGGAGATTGTCTTTCTAGTAGCTGGTAAGAAAGATTGCACAATACCCTGTCAACGCCTAGCAATTGAAATTATATGGCTAGTAAATTATAATGTGCATGGGTTTGAGGGTATGTGAGTTGTGCTATTCTGCTCTAGTGGTGTAGTGGGTAGTATAATTATTTCCCCGCTTGCATTGTTTTGCTAACTATTGGGACTGCTAATATAATGGGCCTGAAATTACGGTGCTTTCGACAGCGCACGCTGTCTGAAGCCTTCAAAAAGGCCTCGCAAGTTCCGGGTTTCTGCATGCGCCGCGCATGAGCAAAAACCCGGATCTTGTGATCCGTCAAGTTTCACATTGACTGATCCTTCGCATCCGCTGCAAAATCACTTTCGCTGGTGCAGAGTTGAGCTATTTGCCCAACTACTGCCCACGAAACCCTTGCGCCTGGTAAAAGCTGGTAAGGCCTGCTTTTACCAGCATAAGGGTTAAAATAAATTTAATATTTTTGACATACACATACATTTAAAATTAGTTTAGGTAAATTTTTCAAAATTTAATCATTTTAAATGCTTAATTAAAGGGTCTTTTAATTTTTAACATGGGAATTTTTATTTAAGTGGTGTGCATTCTTATTTATTTGGCGATTTCTATTATGCTTATGGATGATTCCGTACGTAAATGTAATCCCCATAGGCATCATGGGAATCCCCCTTTTTTGATTGGTCAGTTGGGCCCACGTTGTCCCAGGGACGCTTGCGAACCACATGAGCCCCGGGATCCGTGGGTTTTTACGCAGGCGTACGCCTGCAGGCCCAAGAGTCCGAAGCTCCGGAGACATCGGGTATGTTCGGGATTTTTTTCTGGGTCGGAGGCGTATTCTTGTGGTATGCCTCGGACTCAGGGCCAATGACCGATATTACATTTTAAACCTCACGCTTTCTACAATTGTATGCCAAATAATTTTTTCCCCGATCTTTCCCAACTTAGTGCTACAGAAAACAAACGCCCGAATAATGCTAAGTTCTAAAGATGTCTGAATTTTCTTTAACTAATTAAGGCTCGAGCAACAGCAGTTACACATTTAGCACTTGTCATATTAAATGGAGCAGGTGAAAACAAACTAGTATTGGCAAGGAATTCTGTATTCATGTGGGTGCTTGGCACTACCTTAAGGAGTCGTGCATTGTTTGTATGGAAAACCCAGCACTTCATAGTGCAGATATGCTGAAACTACTAACATGTGTTGCTAAATGCAATAGTCTATTTGGGATTGCTAATGACATAAAACGCCTGTCACCTAAACATTATTTTGTGAACTCAATGCAACTTTCTCTATTCAGTCATAAGGGAGTAGTTGTGTTATACCAAGCGGAATAGATGAGTACAATAAACTTAAGAAATCCAGTTACACCCAGTAAGGGCTGTCTGAAAACATCTTGGAACTGATCAGCCCCAAGGAAACGCCAGCATCGAGTGACACCTCGGACTCTTGACATCCTGGATTTTATAGTGTCTCAGCACTCACTGGACTGGATACTGCTGGGGAGAGTTCAGCGGCACCAGATGGCATCAAGAATGTCTGCTCTGCTGGCACTGACTGGTGCCAAATTTCGAAGTAGATAAAAGTGGATTACACACTCAGCTCGAGCAACCCTGGATAGGCTACAGTTCTCCGGGGTGGGAGGATGTGTGTTTCAATGATAAATTGGCGCATGACACAGTCCTAACTGTGATTGAAAATATTGTGCTTTCGGTAACTTTTAAACTGTATCCAATTCCAGTCATGTAAAGTTAACTCCTAATTTGTTCCATTGACAGTTTAAAAAAAAAATACTTCATGGAGTGTTGTGTGCCTACACTCAAATTACAGGTTCAAAAGTTATTTCAACTGTTTACAGAACATTCTCTAAATAGGATATTTGATCAGGAGCCATGGGTGATTCATTTCCCACAACTGATTTTATGGTCTGTGTCTTGATTTGGGGGTAGAGACCATCTCATCATTCTGTACACCAGATAAAAATCATTAACTGTTGTAAAGTGGATCCAGTGAAGCTTACCCCCCCCCTCTCCCAGTGCCATGCATTCTCAATTATGGTGTCCTTTAAATTTAAATGCTTAGCACTTGTTATGTAGTTTAATTTGAAGTTGTACATGCTTGCTTCGGTTCATCTGAGTTATTTGATCTGCAACATTAAGCAAAACTGAGTAGCCAGCTTTTCTGCAAAAATCTGTATTGCTAATTAAATCTCACTGTGCTCAAGGTTAAAATTACAAAGTAGAATCCTCTGGTCCTATAAGATGCCTTTTCCTTTTGTGATGAAGAACTGAGCTTACGTTTGTGGTAACGGCAATTACAAGCTTCAGTAATTAGTTAAATGTTTGACTCTGCTCAATGCACTGAAGTTCAGACAATTAGCTTGCTTCTCCAGTTTGGTGTCATCTGAACAGACTTGAAACATATTCCTGGCTGTTTTCCCAAACTTTTTGTTTTCTGGTATATGAACATGAAAATGGAAGCTAATAGCTTTGTATATAGTCTTTGAAATAGAGTAATTGGTCTGATCGTATCAATGTTGGAAATCCCATAAATATCTAGGGCCTGTGGCAGATATTTGGGAAGACTAGATGTGCATTAGAATTGTCTAGGGTGCCCCAATGGCTCACTGTTTAGTTACTGAGCAGTACAGACCAGGAAGGCCCATGGTCCTTTCCCCAGTCTGTACTGAGTTAGTTGATCAGTCAGGACAGCAGTATAGGCATTAAAATTAATCTCCAGTGGCTCTGGGTTTGGAGTAGAGATTCCAGATTCTCACTGCTGCTAAATGTTCAGTAATCCTGAAGATAGTTGGTCATTGGGTAAGGACAGGATTAGGCTCTGCTGGAAGAGCTGGCTGGCACTCCTTGTCGAGAATTGGACATGAGGCGGTCACTTGGGTGAGCGCACCAGGTGTTTGTGGGGACTATCCCTAGCAAAGTTGTTTTACTGCTGGTTTAATCTAGGCAGTATTAATGGAATGCTGATGGTGGTAAAAGATGTTAAACAATAAAGTTACTAGATCAGCCAAACAAAGACTGTGTTGACTCACATGGAGAAAGATTCTAAGTTGAGCACCCTAGATTGCTATTGTGTTCATCTTGCAGCCAGTTACTGAAATGCAGTAGCAGAGATGTGGAAACTGCTTGCTGCTCACCAACTTGTCAGTTGAGGAATAGTTAGTGGTACAAGGATATATTAAACTCTCTAATTTGCAGTTTATCTTCTGCATGAGGTTTATTGATCAAAATTTTGAAGTAAAAAGTTGGTTTTTTGTCTATAGCTAGCTGACTTTGTAATGGCATTTGAAAAGGGAGAATACTTTGCAGCACATTGGTACGTATGTGTATTTATACATTGTGGCATAGTCAAAACTGGTGACTGAACATCTATCCCAGTTCTAAGTTTATTTTTGGGTTTGCTTATAAACTCTGCAACTGCTAAGCGTGGTAACGGTAGCTGATTGAGATGCATTTGTTGAAAGATAAATTAAGTGGTATTGGGTCCTGTCGGCACAACTGTTTGTACTACAGAAGCTTACAGCGCAGGAGGAGGCCAATCGGCTCATTGTTTCTATGCTGACTCTTAGCAACAAAAATCCAAAACTAATCTTTCCCTATAGCCCTGTATCATTGCTTCAAATACTTTGCTTTTCCTTTCAGATGTTATGATCTGTTTCAACTACTATGGGATAGTTTTGTCAAGCCTTTAAAAAAACATCCACCCTGTTTTTTAACCTGCCAGTGCATGACCCAATTGTAATGGAAGCTATTGACAATTGCCTCTGCTCTATCAATTTGGACCAATGCAACAAAAATTATGGCATGTTAGGATGGTTGGAGATTCACCACTTGCTAAGTTTTCAATTTTGATTGCCATGAGGATTGAAGTAAAGGCAAAATGACTACGTTCTTTGTTTACAAGATCTGGGGGGTTTTTGTATTTGATACCTGTATGGATAATTTCCATAAACTCAATTCTATCAAGTGCTAAGTGACGACAATAATTGCTGAACAATTGCATGAACAATGACAACTTGGGTGGGATGAGGTAATGTACAGTGAACTTTATACCAGCAGTGCCACCAGTTGGTGCAGTCGGCACAACCAGTGACTGAAGTCCATTCCACACCACAAGGGCGGTTGCACTGGCTATTTTTAGAGCATTGCGATCTCCACTTTCTGAATTGACGGCAGCTTGCATTTATGATTTAATTCAATGCAGGGCTCTGAGCTGAATTATGCAGCAAATCTGTTTGGGTTCAAACAATTAGAACATTTATAGCGCTAGTTTTTTTTCTTCTTGCACGTATTAAGAGGACATTCTTCCCCCATTTTTTTTTGGAACATTTCAAAGTTGACCAATTGAGGACAGTTCTATGTACGTGCTTGTAAGCATGCATTTGCAGAACCTCCACTGTAGACTTGGCACCCACAGTGTGATTGATAGCAGGAAACAAGTTATTCTGCAGGCTGTGAATTGCACTCCAGCTATTGATTGCTGACCCATCCTCTAATGTACACCGCTTATGTCAACACTTGCTGCTTTCAGGTTCATCTTTGTTTGATCTTGGATGTTCATTCTGCATTTCTTGCTCATCCCTAGTTCTCCTGTAATGTTGAACCACTAGTCCCTGTGGTGATGGTGCTTCCACACTGGTGTTGGGTAGGGAATTCCAGAATATTGACCCAGTGACTATGAAGGAATGACTACATACGATCCAAGTTAGGATGGCTTGTGACTTGGATGTGACCATGATCCCATATAAAGAATTGGCATTTACATAGTGTCTTTCATGTCAGGACATCAGTACTTCATAACCAATAAATTTAAGTGTAGTCAGTGTAGTCAAACACAGCAGTCAATATGTGCACACAAAGGTCCTACAAACAGTAATGAGACAAATGATCAGGTAAGCTTTTTTTTTTGTAATTTTAAGGGCTAAATGTTGACCAGGATGCTAGGAGACCACCTACTCTCTTCAGATCAAGGGATCTTTTGCACCCATATGAGCATAAAGACAAGGCCTCAGTTTAACTTCTCATCCAAAAGACAGTGTGTCTGATGCAGCACTCGTTCTGTACTGCACTGAAGCATCCGTCTAGGTCATCTGCTCAAGTCCCGGGCTGGGGCTTCAATCCCCAACCTTCTGAATTGGGCCAAAGTGCTGCCACTGAGCCAGGCAGACAAATGTAAATAAAGGGTTTTAACAATGCAGCTCCCTTGAAACCTGCAGAATCTAGTCATTTAGATTGTCTGACCATTTAATACTTGGTCACTAAGGTTTTTAAACTAAATTAGCTTATTGGATCAACTCTTAGATCACATACACACACACGTTTAGTTTTGAGTCAGATGTGTTCCTGTTTCAGCAAATACTAGGATTGAGGCATCTGAAACATGACTCTGAATTCACTTGTGGTTAAATATTTCCATACCCTTTTTTTTGCAGTTTAAACCCAATTTTAATATTTTCATACCAGTGTGAACAGGGCAAAAGAGCACATTAATTTGTCTCCGTGGCAAAGCCACAATTGACAAAGATTGCCTTTTAATTCGCATGTATATTTTGACCTTTGTGAATGTGATGTCTGTCTAAAGCTTTTTAATTCAGCCTGGTTCTGCATCATTCTACAACAGCTTTCATTTATATAGCAGCTTTAACATAGTAAAATGTCCCAAGGTGCTTTACAGGAGCATTGTCAAACAAAAATTGACCCCAAGCCACATGAGATTAGAATAAGTGACCAAAAGCTTGAAGAGGTAGGTTTTAAAGAGCATCTTAAAGGAGCAGAGAGGTTTAGGGAGTGAATTCCAGAGCTCAGGGAAGGCATTGGGCCACTTAAGCATTTAGCATGATGCTTGGTCAGATGGAGCACTCCGCAGGGGTTTGATCGGATCACTGGCTGGTGATGGCTGTTGGTATTGCATGTGTCAAAGATGTTTCCTTTTCTCACCACCTCCTGTTCGCGAATTATCAAGATTGTCGGAGAATGTCTTGGAAACAACAATGCTTTTCACGTCATTTGGAAAGATGGAAACTTTTTTTTCTTTTTAAGATGCCTCTGTTGTATTGACTGCTCTGTTTATCCTGGAATTCTAAACCAGCAAAAGGAAATCTGCCTTCATTCATGTTTCTCATCTTACAGCCAGAATTGTGTAGCTTAGAAAGTAAACCGCTTCAGCCAGAGTGCTGCTTTCCAGTTTTGTAAAGACATTAAGTGCTTTATTTCTGGGCTCCTTGGTAACACCCCACAATAACGTGGCTATTTGGACTCTGGGTCCGGGGCAGCTGTTCTCAGTTTTAAAAGAATGATGGATTTTTGTAGTTTATAACTTAAAATATCGTGTTGGGCTAGGACATGGGTTTTCCAATTGCTTTCCCCTGTTCCAAGAAGCTCTGGGGGTTGGGAGTTGGTCTGAGGTCACCAGATATGTCAGTTTGTCACATGGTTTTAGTATTTGTTGTCTTGCTAGCACGTTACTTCTGATGTATAATGCACTTTGTAAGAGCACAGTTTTGCCTTCAATAGTTGATGCCTTTTGGATAGGGGTCCCCGTGAGTGATATTTGGTTGTTTTTCACCCCTCCCCACACCCCAGGTGAGGAGGAGGAGAGGTGTATTTTCCCCATTGCACGTCACTTCAGCTACAATGGGAACTGAGTGCAGGGAGATTAAAGCAGTCGAATTAAGGATAGATTACCTAATTAAAAACATTACATTTAAAACATGCATAGTCTCTTTTAAACCAAAAAGCCATAGTTTACGGTTTTAACTTTATCTGGCCTCCAGCTCGGGCTACATTTGGATAGCGGACCGACCTTCGCTGTTCAGACTTTCACTGAAGAATAGCCACTTGGGTGAGGTCGAGAGATCGCTGCCAATCCCTGTGAAACCATAAACTAGAATGAGTCACTGCGTTCAGAAGAGGGAAAAAAACTGCGGGGAGCTGCAAAAGCATATGGTTCAATAAAACTATTAAAATCTTTATCTGGATGTTTTGATAATCGGATCATAAAATGTGTAATGAGCTTTCTGTGGCAGACTATGCTGGTGAGTCACTGGTTCTGCCCTTTCTTCATCTGGTGCTGCTTCACCCGTGTAGTGATTCTGGTGCAAAGTTGAAGAGGAGTAAAAAATTGTGCAGGTATCACAAGTAGCAACATGGGTGTGCACAGGTTGTCTGGGAGAGGTTTTATATGGTATGTGTGTCACAAAGTGACATGAGTCACAGGCAAATCTGTGTAGGTAGTTGTCATGGGCAGCTCAACAAGCTCAATTGTAGCATCTGATTTTTATTTTTACAGGAGGCTATTTTCCATGCACATTTGACTGTGTATACACAAATGTCCATCAGTACTTCCAGAGACACAAGACTTGTTGCCAAGGATGTAAATGGAATCTGGTTCGACTGGTTGATGTAGGAGCTGCAGTATATTGTGTATAAAATGTACTGCAGCCAGCGGTAATATTTGCTGTCCTGGGTGGATTGATCTGCTTCAGAAATGATCGACTCCAATTTTAGGAATTTTCAACGTAAACTTTGTTCTCTAAAAACTTCAGCAACCGTAGCCTGGTTTTGTATGGCTTGATTAGTCAATCCTGGTATCCATAGAAACCAGGACGGCACCAAGTTGGATCTCTGATCTGCTGTGTTCAATGACTTTAACTGGCCCAGCAGTGGGGTGGCTGAAATTGGGTGCTTGAGATGGGAGTACAGCAATCAGTTATAATGAAAAGTTAGCTGGTAATGCCTGCCAAAAGTATGTTGGCATTGAATGGGTTTGGGCTTGAATGTGATGCCCTCAAGGGTGTTGCATTTTTCTTGGTGTTCTCTTGGCCCCCATTGATTACCCTTTTAACATGTTTCTGCATATTCCATATTCATCCATGAATCTCCTCCTTTCTCCCTGTAGGATTTGTGGATGTCTTTTATTTTCTCTCGTTTAATTTGTTACGGTCATGCTTGTTGAGTCGGAACTTGCTGACTGTATTTGGCCTGCATGTTCAACTGTGGGAGTACCTTCACCATGCAAACTGCAGCAGTTCAAGAAGGTGGCTCACTGCCTTCTCAAGGGCAATTAGGGATGGTCAATAAATGCTGGCTTTATTCAGTGAATGAATAAAAGATGATCCACATATACTCAGAAGTATTGTTGAACATCCTCCATTAGTTCCCCTATTTCTTTGAATTACTTTTGAAATCTAGTTACTGTTCTGTAGGCAAACACAGCAGTCCATTTGTGCACAGGAAGGACTTAACAGCGACTGACCAGGTAATCTGTTTTGGTGGTGATGGTTGAGGGAGAGATACTGACCAGAATTCCCTGCTCTTCAAATAATGCCGTGGACTCGCGTGTCTACAGGCAGTCAGATCAGTCTCAGTTTAACGTTACATCTGAAAGAGGAGACCTCTGGCACTCAGCACGGCACTGAAGTGTTAGCCTCGGTTATATGTCGAAGTCCTAGAGTGGGCTTTGAACCCACAGCCTAATGATTTGGGTGAAACTGTTGCCACGGTTTAAAAAAAAATTACAAATTTACAGAGTTTAAACCTGTTTCCTGTTGGGATGTTACTTAAACGCTAAGTGCCTTCATACTCTGCAACGCAGTTTCTCATTCGCAGCAGCAGGAGTATTGTAATTAGCCTCAGTGCCATGGGTTGGGGAGGGGAAAATTAGTCAGGGCCCTTGTATACTTCTAGCTGGGGTTGCTAGGATCAGGAGCATGTGTCTGATGTCACTAGAGGCTTACACATGCATGTGGTGCTAGAAGGTAACCTGCACATGTGGAGCTATACTAAGGTAACAGGCTAGTGCTTTAGGGGGAAGAGATTGACGGAGGGGAAGTTATTGAGCTCAGTCTCGTTCATTTGATCATGCTACAAACCGCACTGATTCCAGGGTATTTATGAATGGAATGAAAGGGTTGTCTGTAGTGTCTAAAGACTTGTTTATGCACATTTCTTGAGCTATGCTGGATGGCATGTTCCCCATAAGAGTTGCATGCTTTTTCTACCATATTGTATTATTGGAATGCGTCGCCTCTATTGCAACATGACTACCATCATTCACCCTAAACCGGAGTAGGGAAATGGTTTTAGTTCTTGCGCCTGAATAAATTACACACACTTGTTTTCGTACACACGAGCTCCCAAAAATAAAGCTTCCTTTTGAAAAGATAGTATTGAGTGAACAACCAAATAAACTCCCATTGCTTTGCAGGATTTCCTGTGTTTTTTTTTACTATATATATCTCTTCTGTACACTGATATTTGGTACAGTTCAGCATAGACTACTTTCCTACATTACAACAGCAACCACACTTCAGAAGTACTTTGACTGTAAAGCGCTTTGGGGCATCCTGAGGTCATGAAGTGCTATATAAATGCAAGTTTCTCTTCCTCCCTCGTGCTCCCCCCCCCCACATGCAGCCCCCCCCCCCCAATAAATGGTTAGATTTACAGAACTTTTAAAATTTACATTTAATATACCTGCAGTATTGATTTGCTTGCAGATGTCAGTCTAGCGCGCACATTTATCTCTGGGTTTGTTTGATTTCAAGTTGTAATTTAGCAAACTTGGGCTGTGACGATATTAGGTTGAAAGGTGTATTTCTCTGCAGGCTGGTGTGGTGGTCAGCATTGTTCCTGTGGGAGACTTGGCACCTATTCCAACTACCCTCCATTTCACTGGTATATCTTTGAGATCTTTTCTATCATTCCATTAAACTACCAGTGGAGACCTCCATTATGTAGTATTGCTGCCAACTGTGATCGACAAAATATCTTTAGGGGTGACTGTCTACTTCAGTTCCCAAAAGGACAGGGCACATCCCTATAGTGCACCTTTAGGTCCTTAGCCTATTCCTAAAATAGGACAAATTTAATGTACACCTTTTTGGCCTAGTCCTCCGTACTGATGGTTTTGGGAAAATGTACCCATCTGCTGCCAAACCACATTTCAGGATGCAAAATCTCATATTGTTACGGAGGTGATTAGCTCACTGAAGCCCATGCTGGAGATCCGGTCGGCATGCCCACATGTCAGATACTACAGCCAATAGACTGGGATTCAGTCAGTTTATGACCGACCGGCCTAGCCGCAAGTCAGCATCTTTCGGATCATTATTTCAGGCAACCCAGCAGGAGGTTTCTCTGCTTTTGTTTTGTGTTGCTTGGGGATCATGTATCCTTATGACGTGAAGGGCTGTGAATTTTTAGTTCTGATACAGTAGTGATTGCTGTAGTTGCCAACAACTTGTATCCCCCCCCCCCCAATTCCTGTGCTTCTGCTCTGATGCCAGTTGGATGCCCCCTCCATCAAGTGGATAGTTGGAAAATAAAAGGATCCAAAGCCAGTTACATTGAATAAAATCCTAACTCTTTTTCCTGCAGACAAGTGTCAGGCTTTCTTGCTTGCTGTCACATGAACAGATGGTGTTGGGAAGTCCATGAGTAAAACAGTGGGTGTGAGCTTGCATTCTTCCACTCAGTGTTGCCCATATAGGGAATGTTCAAAATTCCAAATGCAGTTTTGGTTTTCAGAAATTGAACTGTACAGAATAATCTGATCTGAGGGTATTTGTGCTGCAAGTGTGAGCACTATCTTTATCTTTAAACTTGGGGTTTGCTACTGCTAGATAACATGGGTGTTTTCCCCCTCTCTAGTCGAGATACCAAGACCAATTGCATTCTAGCCCTGGCTGAGCACAGACTGGGAATGATGCTGTATGGTGAGAGATCTTCCTGCACATCTGGCTCTTGCTTTGACCTGATTAAAAGCCCTGTTGTAGGGCTTCTAATATGTTGAGTGAGTGGTAGCATGTTGGTTCCATACATGATTCCACACTATTAACCCACCATTCCATGTTGTGGAATTGGATCAATGGTGCTTCCCCACATGAAGTAAATAAGAATGAGTCGTCACGAGCTGCTTGGCTGTGAGGTAGCTTAGAAAGGCCAGGATGTGGGCTCCCTGCCTCCCTTTGGAGATCAATTCCACACCAAGGCAGAGTGTGGAGTAGTCTTTTAATAAAAGTCTGTGAAACTTTCCTGTTTGAAATCTGTAGACGTTTTGGAAAACTGGTGCAGATCAGGGACCAGTCAGAAATGAGAAGCTTATCTCTCCAGTACATTAACTCTTCCATTGTCAGCTAAATTTATTGTGCATCTACAACAACAATTTGCATTTACATAGCAGTATTGACAAGTGTCCCAAGACACTTAATGGAAGAAAAGCCATTGCTGGAGATCCCCATGCTATGATTGGATAGGTAAGAGTGGAAGCAAGTGAGGGTAGTCCCACTGCGCTGGACACCGGAGGAATGGTGGTGTTGATGGTGTCGAAGGTTGAGGACGAGCAGGGATCAGTGCCATGGTCACAATCCGAGGATGTCATCTGTATCTTTGGTTAGGGCCATTTCAGTGCTGTGATGGGCAGGAACCTGATTCAAGAGAAGCTGTGGGAAAGATGAGCATCGGCTTGGGAGAGGAAAGCAAAATTGATTGGAATCTAGTTGTTTTAAGTCCTTTCTTGTATTACTAGATGATGTATTCCAATCAAGTGTTGCTTGAAATCCTGCATATAGGCATAAATCTGAAAATTATGACTAACTTAGAATCAAGTTGTGCTTTATGTTAATAGTGTTACTGTGCAACGCGTGACATTCTTCGGGCACGTGCGGACTGAAGAGCTGGCTGCTGCCTATAAACAGCGATACTATTTTAGTGCATCTTCTGACGCATCCAGTATTGGAGCACAGCTGGTGCAATTAATACTGCCATGCTATAGGTTGCATTCTATTTCTGTTAGTCGAGTTAAACGTTGCTGACTTGGTTCTCAATGCCTGTTGACGATGGGAGTTTGGTGAATAAGCAATGGAAAACTGACAAGTGTTGATGAAGGTTATGGATGGACTTTCCTCTTGTGGGTTGTCGGCCAATTCTAAAGTGTCAAATTGATGAAGTGTTTATAATTAAACCCAACTCGTGTGCTCTCAGTTCCTCCAGCCTGCTTTGTGCTTCTTTCCTCCCCATCCCTTTATTTTAAGATATACTTCCAGTAACTGTAGTTGGAGAAATTGTTCTGATGACTCTTACAGCAAGATGAGCTATGGCAAATGTGGTACAGGAAACTCTCTTAACCGGCACCCAAATAACCAGAAATCTCTCTTAACCGGCAAAATTCTTGAGTAGGTAACCGGGGTTTTCCTTCATCTCTCCTTTTAAAAATAACTTTAAAAAAAAACCCCGAGGCGTTTGCCTTGTATCGGAGCATGTAGATTGGGAGGGGAATGTGCAGCCCGGGTAGGCAGCGGACACGACAGATGCTCAGCTGGCGGTCCCCGGGGAGACGGAGCTCCGAATGCAGGCACATGTCAGTGTGTACGGGGCTCTCGTACGTTGGGAGATGTAACTCTCCATTATCTGGACTTTTTGATTAACCGGCACCACGCCGGTCCCGTCGGTGCTGGTTAATAGAGTTTCCTGTATTTCCTATCTTTTTGAGATGGTGAAATCCTTCCTCTAGCACTTGGCTTTACATCTCTCGCTGAAGCAGCTTGTTCCCTATCTGAGGCAATCCAAAGCCAGAGAGATTCAAACATTGAGGGAGGGGGTTTGTTGTAGTTTTTTTTTCCAGTATTACAATTGAATTGAGCATCTCTCTGACCCTGTCCTATGTAACAAGCCTTTGACCAATCATGGAAACTAATTGAGAAATTTAGCATTGGCAGCAGAGTGCTGGGATGGATAGAGTCATGGCTGCACAATCAGAACTGAAGGGCCTTTGTAAATGGCAACTCTTTTGGGTGCAGATGTGCAAGAAGTGGGGTCCTGCAGGGCTTGTGTTGGAGCAGTACTGTTAACATTGCCATGAATGACCCAAGCGCATATCAGTAGCTTCACGTCAAAGCTCTGGTACTCTGGTGGGCTGTGCCAAGTGGTGTTCCCCAGGGATCCACAAATGTTTCTCTGAAGGGAAGTAGCCACATGATCTCTCCTGGTTAGTCTTGGAATTGTGTAGATAGTTCTATCTACGGAGCTGCATCTACATCTGTTCCAGCTGGGTTAAAGCTGTAACTAACTGGTACATCCCTAAAGTATCAGATTCTTCTATCCAACCAATGCTGTCTGTCTGTGAGACTTGGATACTTTACTAATGGACCCGAGACGTACACAAAGGCAGACCAGTGGCCACCTGTGGTGTTTGGATGTGCTGTTTGTGAGGGCTATCCTAGTTAGATTGTTGATTAGTAGCCCCATGGTGCCTGTTAATTATTTCTAACACTTTGGGTGTGCTTGATAGCTATTTGTTTGTCCAGGTACATGTCTACCAGTAATAATCCTTTTCTTTGTATATTTCACAGTTGCACAAGGCATTTAGAGGGTCATTTTTCTTAACCTATTTTTAAGCTACAAAACAGTGAGAACTAAGGATAAAATCTGTACAAGATTACCAACATGATAAAGTAGAGTTGCAATGGTGATGGTGGTAGCAGAAGTCAGGAGATGCAAGCTTAGAATCTGACTGCAAATCGCACCAGGCCTCAACGACTGTCGCATGTTGCGCTTGACAACATCTTTACATCCTATGATTATTCGTAATCCAGATTGATGGAATAACATTAGAGTACTTTGCATCTGTCTTCAGTAGAACAGAGGATGCTGCCAATGTAGCAGTGAAGGAGGAGGCAATAGTGATATTGGAAAGGATAAAAATAGAGGAGGTACTTAAAGTTGGCAGTCCTCAAACTAGGAAAAAAAAGTCACCCGGTCCAGATGGGATGCATAGTAGGTTACTGAGGGAGGTAAGGGTGGAAATCACCAAAGCTCTGGCCACAATCTTCCAATCCTCCTTGGATATGGGGGTGGTGCCAGAGGACTGGAGGATTGCAAATGTTACACCCCTGTTTTTTTTAAAAAAGGAAGAGATAAACCCCAGCATCTACAGGCCAGTCAGCCTAATGGTGGTGGGGAAACTTTCAGACACTAATCAGACAAAATTAATTGTCACTTGGAAAAGTATGGACTAATAAATAAGTCAGCACTGATTTGTTAAAGGAAACTCTTGATTGAGTTCTTTGGTGAAATAATGGAGAGGGTTGATGAGGGTAAGTGCAGTTGATGTCATGTATATGAACTTCCAAAAGGCATTTGACAAAGTGCCACATAATAGACGTGGCAAAATTTAAAGCCCATGGGATTAAAGGAACAGTGGCAGCATAGGTACAACATTGGCTAAGGGACAGAAAGCAAAGTAGTGGGGAACGGGTGTTTTTCAGACTGGAGGAAGGTTGTGTTGCCCAGGGGTCGGTATTAGGATCACTGCTCTTAATGTATATTAATGACCTAGACTTGGGTATGCAGAGCATAATTTCAAAGTTTGCAGATGACGGGAACTCTGAAATGTAGTAAACAATGAGGAAAATAGTAACAGACTTCAGGAGGACATAGACAGACTGGTGGAATGGGCAGACATATGGCAGATGCAATTTAATATATTTTTGGTAGGAAGAATGAGGAGAAGCAACAAACTAAATGGTACAATTTTAAAGGGGGTGCAGGAACTGAGAGCGGGGGTGTGCGTACACAAATCTTTGAAGGTGACAGGACATGTTGAGAAGGCTGTTAAAGCATATGGGATCCTGGGCTTCATTAATAGAGGTGTAGAGTACAAAAGCAAGCAAGTTCTGCTAAATCTTTATGAAACACTGGTTAGCAATGTTCCCTCTAATTTATTTTGGGTGCGTGGCCCATTCAAATTTCCGCGGATGCGCGGTTTTCCAATTGTGAAGCCAGCAAGTGGCCTGTGCGGGACCTCCAGAGCACTGCGCAGCTTAACGGAAACATTCCTGGTTAGGCCTCAGCTAGAGTGTTGTCCAATTCTGGGCACCACACTTTAGGAAGGATGTCCAGGCTGTGTAGAAGGTGCAGAAGAGATTTACTAGAATGGTACCATGATGAGGGACTTCAGTTATATGGAGAGACTGGAGAAGCTGGAGTTGCTCACCTTAGAGCAGCAACGGTTAAGAGGTGATTTGATCGAGATGTTCAAAATCATGAACGGGTTTGATCGAGTAAATGAAGGAGAAAGTAAATGAGGGAGAAACTGTTTCCAGTGGCTGAAGGGTCGGTAACCAGAGCACACAGTTAAGGTCATTGGTAAAAGAGCCAGATGTGACATGTGGGAACATTCATTTTTTTAGAGTTGTGATCTGGAATGCGGTGCCTGAAAGGGTGGTGGAAGCAGATTCAATAATTTTCAAAAGGGAATTGAATAAATACTTGAAGGGGAAAAAAATGACAGGTCTATGGAGAAAGAGCAGAGGAGTGGGACTAATTGGATCACTCTACCAAAGGGCCAAATGGCAGCATCCTGTGCTGTATCATTCTGTGATTCGATGAGAAAAGGGCAGTCAGTTTGTATAACCGATATTCAAGATCATTTACCACCATCTGCTTTGACTTGAACTTCCTCAGTTGTGGGTTCAAATTGCTCCTGCATTTATAACTATATTCACATGAAACTTGCCCTGTGCTTTTAACTCATTCACTAGCCCACTTTAGCAAATGCATTAAAATACCTCGCACTGGAATTTCATGCTGACTTTCATTAAATTGTTCAGTTTCACTCTTTATTCTGCCAAGAGAAAGTTCTGTGAAGTTTCCCATCATCGTTCTTCTCTCCCCTCTCCTTCTGTAATTAGGCAAAATTCCAGCCTATCTAACTGTTGTATAGCCCACAAAGTATACCATGAGATCAATATTTCTTTGATTTTTACATGTTTAGATTACTTAGAGACACAGTGCTACTTGCCTGATCAGAGGAGCAGTTACAGGCCCAAAGTTACCTGTAGATCCCTGGTTATACAGCTTGTTCTCACTACAACCTGGAAACGGCTGCTTCAGACCCACTGCTTTTCTGCTGCAGTCAGGGGCTGCTGCTATCCCACAGTGCCACTTGCTATTTGTGCTGGTTTTTCCTGTTTTAAGAATTGGGCAGGCCTACTGGTGTACAAATCCTAAATCCATCATTAGCAGCACAAAGACCAACCCTTACAAGCAGTCAGCATCGTGGAGCTGCAATGCAAATTCTCATTTCAAACGTTCTAATTCATACAAAAAAAAGTCATCCCTACATTGCCTCCAACAGCTTCTTAAACACTCTTTCCTGAGCTCCTTCATTCAGGACCTGCTCACCATATGCCCATCTTCACTGACCTTCACTGCATATTCATTTCAAAATCTTTGTCCCCGTTTATAAATCCTTCTATGACCTTCAACACGGTGGCATAGTGGTTAGCACTGGTGCCTCACAGCGCCAGGGACCCGGGTTCGAATCTGACCTTGGGTGACTGTCTGTGTGGAGTTTGCACATTCTCCCCGTGTCTGCGTCGGTTTCCTCCCACAGTCCAAAAATGTGCGGGTTAGGTTGATTTGGCTATGATAAATTGACCCATAGTGTTAGGGGGGGATTAAATATGTGGGGTTATGAGGATAGGATGGGATATGTTAGGGGGAATTAAATACGTGGGGTTACGGGGGTAGGTTGGGATATGTGTACTGTGGGGATTAAAGCAGGGACAGGGTACTGGATTTGGATGATCAGCCATGATCGTATTGAATGGTGGAGCAGGCTCGACAGGCCGATTGGCCTGCTCCTGCTCCTGCTCCTAGATTCTATGTTTCTATATTCTATGTTTCTATGTTTCCTGTAGCCTCATGCCCCAGCTTTCAATGTCCACTCTTCTATTCAGTCGTCTGCCTCTGCTCAACCTTCAGCTGCAATTTCACACCCCTGCATCTTGGAATTCTCTTCCTGAACACCTCTGTCATGGTAGACCTCTACCCATCTCCAAACACCTTCTGAAAACCAACCTCTTCAGCCATGCATTCAGTCTTCTTTCCTGACTCTTGCGTCTAACTGCGCAATGTCCAGTTTTACCCTTTGCAAAGCACCTTGGGATATTTCACCACGTTAGAAGTGCTGTATAAGTACATAATGTTTTGACAGAGTAAGTAGTGGGGTTGTCACTACCAGCTAAATGCAGGTTTACTTTGTTGAAATAGTACACTAGAATCATTTCTTCATTACTGTTGCCATGTCTACCACCTCCATGCTTTCAGTCGAAGTAAACGTATGAGGACAAATAGGCACTCTATTCTGCAAAAGTTTTCCAGTAGTGTCTATTACACATGTGTTTAAGGGGAAGATTTACAAAGCAGCAGTAAATAAAACCTCTAGCTGGACCTCCTATTTTACTTGTGTAATTTTCCCTCCCTTGCTATAATTATTACATACAGGGTTGTTGACTCGGTGAGTAGATAGCCACTGATGGACTCATAGTATTAACACTGATGCAGTTAAAAAGCTTCTCAGCACTGTCTGTGGTGTGAACCTGGCGCAGAAAGCTTTTTCAAGTTTTTGTAAAAGTGCACTTAATCTCTGTGCTGGAACTGAAAATGTTTGTGTATTTGTATCATGTAATGGCATTAAGCACTCTGGGGTTAGGTATACAAGGCTCCCTGTGTTCTTGCAATGTGTCCTGCCTCCCAACTCCAGAAGAGCTCTGTGTACCAGTGTACTGCTTGTGTTTTTCATGCCTGTTCTCCTTGTGCCTTCTCCAGACCTGGAATTTGGTAAAGAGTTTAAAGACTGTCTTCTCCCCCACCCCCTGTGGCATGCTATGAACTAATTGTAACTTTAAATTATTTGTACATGTGACCCTTCCAGTCTTGTGCTATCAGTCTGGGCTGGATTTGAACTGAAATAATAAAAAATTTGTGCAGTAAATCACATTATTGGATAAGAGCAGAAGGAACTTTAGTCCAGTTCTAAACCTTGGCTTTTCTGAACTTTTTAGTGTTGGATAACCGAGCAACTGCCTTGCAAATCTCGGATCAGTTACGAACATTCTGTCCCAGCACAGCGTGTTGCTTGGAAAATGGTATCTTGCCGAAACTGGGCACTAAGTGTGTATTTAATCACAGCATTCAATTTAATTGTGTCCTTTTCACCTATCCAGGATTCAGCAAAACAGCAGTTCTTTGTATGCAGTTCAGTTAAGTGTAATAAGAGTGCTTTGGTTGTAACTGAGCATAAGTGGTCAAATTGTGTGTTTTTTTTCCCCCCCCCCTCCAGGTGCTTTTAGTCAGTAGTAGTCGTCATCCAGACCAATGGATTGTGCCAGGGGGAGGAATGGAGCCCGATGAGGAGCCGGGTAGTGCAGCAGTGAGGGAGGTGTATGAAGAGGTTGGTACCTAATTCCCTTTTAATGTATTCTGCCTCGAGCATTTTATGGTAAACTTGCTTTTTATCTTTCCTTGCAACATGTTGGTGCAGCTCTGTGAAGGCTAGCACGACTGATATTTAACTTTAATGCAACCTATCTTTCTGATATTGGTCTAGAAAGATGTGTTTTGTCTTTTGTACATGCTAAGATGTACAGCAATAATTGAACTATTTAAAAAAAAAAGGAATGGCCTGTAGGTTGGCAGTGTTGTAATGTGATAACACATTTTGTAGGTTTTAATCACCTGTTCCATTGTCTGTCTGATTATTAGCTCTGCTGGGTTTATGCACCCTGCATGGCCTATCCACTAGTTATCTAATTTTTGTCTTGTTCTATTGATTACTTTGACCAGTACTTAGCCATGGCACTCATGCGGACAGTTGCCAAGTTAAATATAAAAGCTTTTGCTCAATCCCGTGATAAACTCAAATTCAAGAGAGTGCCGAAATCAAGAGCGGTGAGCTTTTAATTTGCTGCTGGTATGCTTCAGTCTGGGTCTTGAAGAGCTCTCCGTCTAGTGAAATTGTCAGCTGTTCCTGCCTGCCTGCCACCAAATGCACATTCTAAATCCTACCTTTCAGCAAACGTCATTCTGAGGGTTACAGGAGTACTTGTAATTTGATTACTATAATCTTGTTCACTAATTTGTCTAGCAGTGCATTGCACCCAAACTGTTACTATTGTCCCTAAAACACCTCTTGGCAATATGAACTTTTAAGTGGATAACTGGTGATGGGTTAAAATCTGTATTTTGGTGCGAGTTAAATAATTTCTGGTAGGTACAAGTGTGCTGAGCCAGGTGCTCCTGCCTTCCCTGCTAGTCGAGCTTTTTGGATCCTAATAAGCAAACAGCTTTATAAGCAGAAGCATTCCTACCTTGGGATTTCTTGATGTCGGAGACCACTCTGCGGTGTAGCAGTGGCTTGGCATCCTTTCAACTCGGGCACCTTTTGCTTCTGAGAATTAAACTAGTAGGTTTCATTGGGAGGTCCAACCACTGGCAGATTTTCTGTTAACGTTTCAAAAATTAGTGGAGCAGTGTGTGTTTCACAATCTTAAAAGGTATTCTGCAGCATTCTGTTTTAAGCAACTAGGTTTCCCAGATATAATTCACTGAATGGAAGTTTAAGGTTTTAAATTTAAATATATAAAATTCAGAAACAAATGGTTTTCTGCACCTCTGCAAAGAGTGAGAGCAGCGAATCACTAATTCCTGAATTTTCAAAAGCCTGAGAATATTAGGAGGAACAAAAGACTGAGGGAGGTGAGAAGCCCCATAGCTTTGTCTGGAGAAAGAATGAGTTAGAGTAGGAGATGGTGCAAGTCTTAATTTCAGCAGTGGGAGGAAGAATGTGTACTTGGAGCTTTGAAGGAACAATAGGAGTAAGTTCACATTGTAGTATAAAATACAAACACAAGAACTGCTGTAACAGAGAATGAAGGCACATTTTACTGTGGGAGAGATATGGAGACATACGGACAACAAATAGATGAAAAAGTACGAGAGTTCCATAGAATTTACAGCGCAGAAACAGTCCATTCGGCCCAACTGCTTTCTCTGCTCCACATGAGCCTCTGCCCACTCTATTTACTTCATCTCGCCCTATCTCAACATATCCTTCTATTCCTTTCTCACTCGTGTAGCTTCCACTTAAATGCATCTTTGCTATTTCCCCTCAACCGCTCCATGTGGTAGTGAGTTCCACATTCTAGCCACACTCTGGGTAAAGCAGTTTCTCTTGAATTCCTTATTGGATTTATTAGTGCCTATATTATATTATATTATATTTATGGCCCAGTTTTGGACTCCCACCTACTGCCCCCCCCCCCCCCCCAGTGGAAACCTAGTTGCATCTACCCTGTTGAATCCCTTCAGAATTTGAGACCTCTATCAGGTCACTTTTTTTTCTAGAGAAAAGAGTCCCACTGTCGATAGTTGTACCCTCAGTTCTGATCTCAACCTTTTTAAACTTTGATTGCACTTTCAAAATCATTGGTGGCATTAAGGGAGTAGTTGATGGCCTTTGGTTTGACTTGCAAGAGACAAGATGTGATCATGGACTCGGCCAGAACTTTCAAGAGGATTGATAACTTGTTGGCTTCTGTAGATTAAGTACTGATGTAAAGCCGTTAGGGCAGGTGGAATACTTGATGGGATAGGCTTGTTTTCAAAGAGCAGGAAAGGTGGACAGGGGTTAAGAGATTGAAGAGACTGTACAGGACAGGGCTGAGTTTTGAGCATACATCTGGCAGGGATAAAACTTGATGTCAGCCATAATGATCAAACATAATAGAATGATGGAGAAATACTGTTTTACAAAAATTTAGGTTACAGGTCAAGGAAAGTTGAGCCTAAAGTAAATTTTTCTTAAAGCTGGAAGTGGGCCCCTTCAGGATGGAAGAGTGGAAACGATCACTGACTGAAGCTACAAGCCAGTTTTGTGGAGGAACGAGAAAGTGTCTGCTGGAGGAGTTCATGCTGCTTTTTAATGTCTAGCACTAATCAGTTTTATAAAAGTTGCATGCAGAAATTAAGTTGGCTCGCGGTGCTTAAAACTAATTGCCCGGTGAGAGGCAGAATTTCTACTAGACACCTCGTTCAATAGCATGCTTGAACCAAACTTTCATATCAAATTTAATTGGGGGAGGAAGAGAGGGATTGTGACTGAATCATCCATCCTGTTTCGGGTCATAAAACTGAGTCCCCAATAAAATGTATAAGGTACAGTTTTCCAGTATTGTAACCACTCAGAATTGTTACTGCCTTTGTGTTGGTGGAATACAACATTTTGCCTAGGTTTAAAAATCCAGCAATTTTTCAACCCGTGACTATTGAAGTACCCTCTTTTTGGAAAGGATGATGGTTCTTCTGATATCTGTATTTTGTTCCTGCAAGGTGGTGCTGTCTGCTAGATGCAGGCTTGGTGTTGTGGTTGGCAGTTTGTATAGTCAGAGCTATAATAGGATCGAAGCAACCTTAAGGTATGGATCAGTGTTTGGTAGTTGGGCCTCTTTAAAATTATATTTAATTGACAGCTTTGATTAATTGTGAAGATTTTTTTTTTATCCTTCATTTTGTACCAGTGTGACTTCAGAGGGACTCTTGTCACAATTATATGGTGTCATCAATATTGAGACCACAATGTGCTTACCTGGGTGAGGATATAATCAGGCTGATGGTGCAGGGTCCTCAATGTTTTTCTACCTTATATATGCTAGGAGCTAGTAGGGCCCCCTGAGTTTAGGCCCATATGTACCTTGTCGGATATATTGTCCAAAGTTACTGAAGTACAGTGAAGACTTTTGAGTTTTTATTGTTTTGATATAAATGCTGTAACTTAAGGTATTATAATCTAATTAAACCTGTTTTTTGTTCTGCTCCTGTTCAATTTTAAACTTGATTTTGTAGTTTTCAGCCTGGGTCAAGTATTCTGTCCGCATGGTGTTCATCAGTTGGAGAGAATGAGTACATGGTGATAACCCCCACTATTTTGATGAACATCTCAATGGTAAAAGGGTTCTAGGATTAGAGTTCTGCTATCCTAGATACTTTATACCCACGGTCAAGTTTTAGTTCATAAGATAGAAGAAAGACTGACTTGCACTTGTATAGCGCCTTTCACGACCTCGGGATGTCTCAAAGCATGTAATGTAGGCAACACAGCCAAATTGTGTCCAGCAAGGTCCCACAAATAGCAATGTGATAATGACCTGAATGTTTTAGTGATGGTTGAGGGGTAAATATTAGCCAGGACATCAGGGAGAACTCTTATGTTCTCGCAATAGTGCCATGGTATCTTTTACATCCACCTGAGGGCAGATGGGGCCTCTGTTTAATGTCTCCTCTGAAGGACGGCACTTCTGACCGTACAGCACTCCCTCAGTGACTCGGGCGAGAGTGCACTATTGTGCTTAGTATGAGAGTACACATTATAGTGTGGAGATGTGAAAAGTAGAGTACCTTCAGTTACTTCTGGCACAAAGGTCAGAAGAGTAAAAAAAAACAGCAGATGGGCCAGGGAAATGCAGCATAGAATTCTTCTACCACTTCAGATGGAATTGGTTTATAGAATGCAGTTTGTAGAGTTCCTGAGGCTGACATTGTGGTGGTCAGAAGATCTCACCAGTGCACTGTAAATTAGGATTACAGGTGAGGAAACTATGTAGAATAACTGCACTACAGGGCCTATTGAGGATGTGGGTAGGCCGGCTGACTAGTTATTTGAAGCCAGCCAGGGTCGCAAGGAAACGGTCATCAATGCTAGTCTGATCAGTAGAAGAGAATGGAAATCATTGAATGTTGAAGTTGCCAAGAATGGTGATTTTTAAGAGAGCAAGTTGGATTTAATAGACTTGATTGTCAAACCAAAAAACAAAAGTTTAGAGTTTGAGTATTGCAATAGATGAGTTTAATGAAGTGAAGGTGAGAGTTTTAGCTCCAGGACATTGAAGTTGGACGATTCAAAGGAGCTAAGGATAACAGCATGGACTTCAGAAGGAATACAAAGACATCGTAAGTTGGAAATGGAAGTGAGAGGTGAAACTCTGGTTTCAGTGGAAAAATGAAGCTTAATGCAGGATGACTGAAGATGAAAATGAGCATAAGCCAGCATTGAGGAGAAGCCAGTGTGTTAGTGAAAAGGAACAGCAGATGAAACCGCTACAGTTTTGGGTGCCTGACTAAATTGTGAATCTTTGGATAGTACTCATTCACGATGGTGGAGAGAACAATAAAGGGTGAGTGGTTTTCATTGCAGAGTTTGAGATGATGGCAGATCCCACGTGGTGTGCTGGGTAGCCTCGGGGTCTCTTGGGGAAACATGGCATGAAGATATCGACCCAGTCACAAATTGGTAGTGCTGCTATGCTGGAGTTTTCACGTGCTGGTACAGCTTCCAAGCAACCAGTAGATTCCAGGCCCCTGAACATCAGATGCCTAGACTGTAAAGCTGAATTGGCATGCAGCTCCTGCCCATAAGAGCAGCTGTCCTAACCCCTTGAGCAGCAATGGAGCAGAAGGAGCTAACTGGGTATGGGGTGGGTAGTGGAGAAAAAGTGAGTGTTTAGGATTATAATTGATATGGATTTGAGCAAGAGATTTTTTTTAAACAAATGGTCTGGTCACCATTAACATAAAAGAACATCCCTGTGTGACTTGGAGTCTAAATTATAGCAAGGGTACAACAAAATACAATTATCCATCACCTATTTAGATTTCTTTTTCAGTTTTGATCCCCCCCCCCACCCCCCCAAGCCCCCGGAAGATGTCACTTGGAGCATAAAATAGTACAGCACAGAAGGAGGCCATTCGGCCCATTGAGTCTGCGCCGGCTCTTTTGAAGAGCAATCCAGTTAGTCCCACTCCCCGCTCTTTCCCTCATATCCCTGCAGCTTTTCTCGAAGTATTTGTCCAATTCCTTTTTGAAAGCTACTGTACTAAGGCTGTTGGAAACATTCAAATCAGGCAGAGCAGGATGTTATTCATGTGCAAATCTTCAAGTTGAGTGTTGGCAGTCAAGTAGACTGATTACTTGTAATGTGGAGCTGGATTCATGGTTAAAACCGTCCTGTTTAGTGCAGGGTAATTTCCTCAACAGGAGGGTGATGAAGGCAACATAAACATGGCCACCACCCACTTAAGTCAGTCTCTCCTGCATCTCCAGGTCCCACCCAGTATAGCACTTTACTAGCAATGCATGGCAGGTTTAATGTAATTTTAAAACCTCCTCTCCTCCTCTTCCTCCCCCCCCCCCCCCCCCCCCCAAAAAAAAACCACTTGCCAAAGGCCCTTTCCCACACCTAGGATGCATTGGCCCTAGCTTCAGGCTGGTGGTGGCCAGAAGTGTAGGTTTCTAAAACATTCAGTACAAAAAACAGTTTGTTTGGCTCCAGTTTCAGTATATAATCATTCCGCTCAATATAATGGTTGCAAACTGCCTTTGACTCCTCTCTAAATGATGCATCCCATTTAAGCCACTACAGAAATTGGGCTATGGCCTCTGAATTAGCTTTTTTAAAATGTCATCTGGATAGTGATGCAGATTAACACTAAAGCAATTCATACCTGCCTGGCTTAATCAGCAGCATGATCACAAAGGTGGGTGTGAAACAAACTGGAGAAGTAGCTGGATTGATGGTGTATAATTGCTAGAGATGTAACCCTGAATTCTGAGGGGGTTATGATGGAATGGAGGCATGAGGGGGGGGAAGAAAGTGGGTAAGAAACCCTTCAGTCTACCCTGGATAGTTACTTTATATCAAAACACAAAAATGTCGTGCAACAAAAATATAAACCTATGTATATATTGCAAACATGTTTACACAATAGTGTTGTGTATATTGATAATCAGCTGTTCAGTTGACACAACATTTGAGCTGCATAAGTAACAGGTCTGTGATTTTACACTAGGGACAGCAAACCCCAGAGGTACCATTCCAAGAACTGTTGAGGTAGTGGCTGGCTGAGCGGTTTGCAGGACACTGCACCTGCCTTGACCTGACGATATGTACACTGGATTTTATTGACATGTATTGAAGCTATTTGAAACTGCTGCAGAAGGCATTTGTTAGTGGGTTATGGATCTTGCACAAAATGCATTGTATGAAACTTCAAGTTAAGGACTATAGATGTGTATATTTACTCTGGAAAATTAGTGAGGATAACCACTTTCTTTCTTCAAATATTACCATTGCTGAATCCCCCACCATCAACATCCTGGGGGTCACCATTGACCAGAAACTTAACTGGACCAGCCACATAAATACTGTGTCTACAAGAGCAGGTCAGAGGCTAGGTATTCTGCGGCAATGTCTCACCTCCTGACTCCCCAAAGCCTTTCCACCATCTACAAGGTACAAGTAAGGCGTGTGATGGCATACTCTCCACTTGCCTGGATGAGTGCAGCTACATCAACACTCGAAGCTCGACACCATCCAAGACACAGCCTGCTTGATTGGCACCCCATCCACCACCTTAATCATTCACTCCCTCCACCACCAGCGTACCGTGGCTGCAGTGTGTACCATCTACAAGATGCACTGCAGCAACTCGCCAAGGCTTCTTCGGCAGCACCTCCCAAACCCGCAACCTCTTCCACCTAGAAGGGCAGCAGGCACATGGGAACACCACCACCTGCAAGTTCCCCTCCAAGTCACACACCATCCTGACTTAAAAGTATATCGCCGTTCCTTCATCGTCGCTGGGTTAAAATCCTGGAACTCCTAACTGCACTGTGGGAGTACCTTCACCCCACACACTGCAGTGGTTCAAGAAGGTGGCTCACCACCACCTTCTCCAGGGCAATTAGGGATGGACAATAAATGCTGGCTTTGCCAGCGACACCCACATACCATAAATGAATTTTTTTTTTAAACAAATAAATGTAGCACCATGCTGAGTCCTACTCATTGCTTGAAATTGTTTTTCTCTCTTCAATCTCGGGATGTGGGTGTTGCTGGTAAGACCGGCATTTATTGCCCATCCCTAGTTGCCCTTGAGAAGCTGGTGGTCGTTCTTGAACCGCTGCAGTCCATGTGGTGAAGGTGCTCCCACTGTGCTGTTGGGTAGGGAGTACCAGAATTTTGACCCGATGACTGAAGGAATGGCGATATATGTCCAAGTTAGGATGGATGGTGCTTGACTTGGGGAACGTCATGGTGTTTCCATGCACATGTTGCCCTTGTCCTTCTAGGTGGTGGAAGTTGGGGGTTTGGGAGGTGCTGTTGAAAAAGCCTTGAGTTGTTGCAGTGCATCCTGTAGATGTTACATACAGCAGCCATAGTGCCCCAATGGTGGAGCAACTGGATGTTTAAGCCAGTGGATGGGGTGGTGATCAAGCACATTGTGCCAAGAATTCTGGGCATATGGGTCTATTCCTGTGATTCAATACATAGAAAGTTCCCATCCTCCTTCACATTATTTGGGGAATTGGCCAGATGTATATTTGTTCCCTTTGGTCTGCCACAACAGCCATTAATCTGCACATAACTGAGTTTAGCAACTAATTCCAGAACCTATTGAGAGCTGATTGTTGGCTGAAATGGTGCATTCTGGTTGTGGTGGGGGGGGGGGGGGGGGGGAATTTAAGCACTACCTGTAAATTTGTGACTTTCTTGCTTGAAATTTGTTTTGAATTTTTTCTTAAATTTACAAAATCTTGCAGTGGAATTGGCACTGCCTTCTCAAACAACTTGCATTTATGTAGCACCTTAAACATAGTAAAATGTCCCAAGGCGCTTCACAGGAGCCTATTAAAGTATGGCTGTCTCAAGTGATTTAAATGGTCCTTAAAGTTTTTTTTCCCTCTTGAAATTTAAGTTTCCCAAATCAACTTGCATATACTATCCAGCTGTCTTTGTTTTCTGTTGCCTAGGCCCTAAGCTCTGGAATTCCCTGCCTAAACCTCTCCGCCTCGCTACCTCTCTTTCCTCCTTTAAGATGCTCCTTAAAATTCTTTGGCCAGGCTTTTGGTCACCTGCCCTAATTTATCCTTTGTGGCTCGGTGTCATTTTTTTGTCTTAAAATACTCCTGTGCAGCGCCTTGGGATGTTTTACTATGTTAAAGGTGCTATATAAATACAAGTTGTTTAATTTATGGTGTTAACAAATACTGAGGTTGTAGAAAATCGTCTATTAAATAAAATGAGAGTGCTTCTATAGACAAGTTTTTTTGAGGGTGGGGGACAGAGAAAACTGCCTTGGGGTGAGGCCCTCCGAATTGGTGACTAGAATACCTGTACATCACTGTGGGGTAGGGGGAAGGCTGAGCTTCAACAGCTGAAAAGGGTCACCAACATTGTGCTAGCTTCTTAGTTCAAACCGGTGTTTTACCTCCCTGACCCCTCTAGTATCGGATCAGATGTAATTGCAGATTGTAATTTTAAAAAAAAAACTTGAGCCAGTATTGAGGGTGTCTAATAAACTGTTGCAAGGCACTAACTTCTGGAATTGCTTTGCAAGGATTTGAGCATCCATGTTGAGCATAGACCTCCCATTGGAGGGAAGTTTTATCTTTTTGGAGGTGTGGCTCAAGAGGATACTGTAAAGTTCTACTGTACTCATACTAGCCACTGGTGAGGGTCAGAAAGCTACAAAGGCCAAATCTAGCACGTGCTGGTCTTGTGATTTGGAGAAGTACAGATGCTGCTGTTTCCAACATTGTCTTTCAAATGAGCCATTTTGATTTGTGGGATATTTGAGCCATTTGCTAGATCCCAGAGGGCCCAGCACTGCTGATTGATGCTCTGCAGCTTTGAGGTGCTCTAATTGACTAAACTAGGTGACTGCAAGCATGGCCCTGTCCTTGTCCAATGTCCACGCTTGCACACGTGAAGCTGGGATCGCCAGGATATTGATCATGAGGACCCCTGCCCATTTTCCCTACCCTAACTCCAGCACGGAGGCTAGTTTCTGGTGTATCCACTGCCACCCCACCTGAAGTCTGCTAAATCAACACACCCAGAACTGAAATAAAAACAGAAAATGCTGGAAATACTCAGCAGGTCAGGCTGCATCTGTGGAGAGAGAAACAGAGTTGACGTTTCAGGTCAATGACCCTTCCTCAGAACTGGAAAAAGTTAGAGGGAGAGAAAGGGGCAGAGGTTATGGTCTGAAATTGTTGAACTCTATGTTGAGTCCAGAAGGCTGTAAAGTGCCTTTTCGAAAAATGAGGTGCTATTCCTTGAGCTTCATTGCAACAGTGCAAGAGGCCGAGGACGGAGAGGTCAGAGTGGGAGTGTAGCGGAGAATTAAAGTGACAGGCGACCGGAAGCTTGGTCACCCTTACGGACTGAACGGAGGTGTTCCGCAAAGCGGTCACCCAATCTGCGTTTGGTCTCCCCAATGTAGAGGAGACCGCATCGTGAGCAGCGAATACAGTATACTAAATTGCAAGAAGTACAAGTAAATTGCTGTTTCACCTGGAAGGAGTGTTTGGGGCCCTGGACAGTGGGAAGGGAGGAGGTAAAAGGGCATGTGTTGCATCTCCTGCGCTTGCACGGGAAGGTGCCAGGGGAAGGGATGATAGAGGAGTGGACCAGGGTGTCGCGGAGGGAGCGGTCCCTTCGGAATGCTGAAAGGTGAGGGGAAGATGTCTTTGGTGGTGGGATCATGCTGGAGGTGGTGGAAATGGCAGAGGATGATCCGTTGAATGTGGAGGCTGGTAGGGTGAAAGGTGGGTATAAGGGGAACCCTATCGTGGTTCCGGGAGGGAGGGGAAGGGATGAGAGCAGAAGTGCGGGAAATAGAACGGACACGGTCAAGGGCCGTGTCAACCACAGTAGAGGGGGATCCTCGGTTGAGGAAAAAGGAAGACATGTTGGAAGCACTAATATGGAAGGTGGCATAGTCAGAGCAGATGAGACGGAGAAACTGGGAGAATGGAATGGTCATTACAGGAAGCGGGGTGGGAGGAAGTGTAGTCCAGGTAGCTGTGGGAGTGAATGTTTGTAAATGGCCTATTCCCAGAGATGGAGACAGAAGTCGAGGAAGGGAAGAGTCGGAGATAGACTGAAGGTGAGGGAAGGGTGGAAATTGGAAGCAAAGTGAAATTTTTTTAATTTAGGGCAAGAGCAGGAAACTGCACCGATAGTCATCAATGTACCAGAAAGAGGTGAGGGAGGGGACCTGACTAGGACTGGAACAAAGAATGTTCCACATATCCCACGGGAAGGTGCTGGGGGAAGGGGTGTTGGGGATGATAGAGGAGTGGACCAGGGTGTCGCTGAGGGGAGCGGTCCCTTCAGGATGCTGGGGGGCGGAGGGGGAGGAGAAGATATGTTTGGTGGTGGGATCACGCTGGACGTGGCAGAGGATGATATGTTGAATGTGGAGGCTGGTGGGGTGAAAAGTGAGGACAAGGGAAATCCTGTCGTGGTTCTACGAGGGAGGGGAAGGGGTGAGAGCAGAAGTGCGGGAAATAGAATGGACATGGTCGAGGGCCGTGTCAACCACGGTAGAGGGGAATCCTCGGTTGAGGGAAAAAGGAAGACCTATCGGAAGCACTAGTAGAAGGTGGCATTGTCAGAACAGATGCGACGGAGACGGAGAAACTGGGAAAATGGAATAGTCCTTGCAGGGAGCGGGGTGGGAGGAAGTGGGCTTATAGTGAACGTTTGTCAATAGCCTATCCCCAGAAATGGAGACACAAGTCGAGGAAGGGAAGAGTTGGAGATGGACCATGTGAAGGTGAGGGAAGGGTGGAAATTGGAATTGAATGTGGCTACACCAGCTGAGCTGCTGGTGGAGCTGGGATTATGCCAATTCTTATCCAAAACCCAAATGTAAGACTTTTTTAGGCCTACAAATTTGTCTACTACCACTCTGCAAACCAGTGAAAACTGATGACTATCTTAGGTTTTCCAAAAAAGACATTTAATTTATGATGTGGATTATTGAACTTTTTTTTTTCTGCAGGCTGGTGTGAAAGGAAAGCTGGGAAGGTTACTGGGGATATTTGAGGTGAGTGTCGCTTTTAAATGCTCAAACTTGTAAAGTTTCAACAAAATTTATCTGAACATTGATCACTGCTTGTGGCAAAGCATGCTAATAACCACAGTTTTATAATAAAAAAACGCTTCCTCTAATCTTTGCATTTTATGTACTAGTGCTTATGCGAACGTGGCCTTGTGCCTTAGATAACCTCCACTGGTAGGAAATTCAATATTTACCATGTCTATCTCTTATTTTAAACAGCTTTATCAAATCCCACCTCAATTTTCAGTTTGAGAACACCCAGCCTTTCTAACTCTGGTACCTCATTCCTGGCATCATCTTTCTGAAATGCACGTTCAGCAGGACAAATAGCCCACTATAGCGAGGAACCAGAAACTGCACACAGTATTCTAGATGTAGCCTAACCATTGTTTTTGCTCAATCATCAGTTTACAATCCTCTTCGATATAACCTCCATTTGTACTCTTAATGGCTTTTTGTCCCTCTTCACCCACTTTTATGGATTTATGTATGTGCACACCTTTGATCTTTGCTCCTCCACTGTGATAAATGAATAATTCAGGATATATTTCCATTCTTTTTTCCCAACATGTTTTTACATGTCCGTATTAAACCTTATCTGCCCATTCTCTTAACCAGTGTCCTTTTGTAGTCTCCTGCTTTAGTCCTGTCAGTTTGCTGCCACTCCCAGTTCGGTATCAGCAAAATTTGATATCCATCCTTTTCTGTCAAAGTCCAGATTATTTATTTATTTTCTGTATATCTAATCCCTGGGGCACCCATTAGCAACTGCCTGCCAGTCTGAGAAATATCCATTCATCATCACTCTTTTCTGTCTGCACTCCAGCTAGCTCAGTCCTTATTGTCCCATTCCCTTTATGCCACAGACCTCGAATTGTGGCACTTGTAGTTTACATAGATGTATGCTTTCTGGAAGTCTATCTCACCACCTCCCACAGTCCATGTACAGCTGACATTGTTCTTTCAAAAAAAAATTCTAAAGTTAGTCAAACATCATACCTTTTTAAATCTATGTTGAATGTCTCTGATCAGTCCTTGCACTTCTAAGTATTCATTTATTTTCTAGCTATAGTCTCTAGTAATTTTCCTACTGCTGCCATGTGGCTGTTAGTTGACTGAATTTTTTTCCTTTTCTCTCTCCTCCTGTTCAAAGCTCCAGTCAAATTTAGAAAAATTACACTTAGTCCCTCTGCTATGTCACAGTAACCGTCAGTATTTTGGGGTATGTCTTATCCTGAAGACTTAAAGTTTTAGTGCTCTTGGCCCACAAGAACCGTCTACCTATTAATGCATGTATAGTTGTTCTCCCTCAGCCACAAGCCTTTGACAACTTCTTCACTCTTTAAATACTGAAGTATTCTTTAAGCAGATCTGCCATTTTGTTACCTACTGTAGTCTCACTATGCTCATTTTTCAGTGACTCTACCTCCTCAATTTTCCCAATGTTTATAGAAAAATAAGTTGCTATTTTGCTTTACGTTGTGGCTGAAATTTTTTCTATACTTCAAGCTCTCCTTACCTCGTTCTTTCTATTTGTAGACTGTTGGTTTTGATTGTTTTATTGGCCTCTTATTGTTAGCCTAGCCAACACAAACTAGGAGCAGGAGTAGGCCATTCGGCCCCTTGAGCCTGTTCCACCATTTAATGAGATCATGGCTGATCATCCAAATTCAGTACCCTGTCCCTGCTTTCTCCCCATATCCCTTGATCCCTTGATCCCTGTAGCCTTAAGAAATATATCTAACTTCTTCTTGAATATATTTAAAGAATTGGCCTCAACTGCCTTGTGTGGTAGAGAATTCCACAGGTTCACCACTCTCTGGGTGAAGAAATTCCTCCTCATCTCAGTCCTAAATGGCTTACCCCTTAGACTGACCCCTGGTTCTGGACTCCCCTGCCATCGGGAACATCCTTCCTGCATCTAGTCTGTCTAGTCCTGTTACAATTTTATAAGTTTCAATGAGATCCCCTCTCATTCTTCTAAACTCTAGCGAATATAAACCTAATCTCTCCTCGTATGTCATTCCTGCTATCCCAGGTATCAGTCTGGTGAATCTTTGCTGCACTCTCTCCATGGCAAGAACATCCTTCCTCAGATAAGGTGACCAAAACTGCGCACACTACTCAAGGTGTGGTCTCGCCAAGGACCTGTACAACTGCAGCAAGACATCCTTGCTCCTGTACTTGAATCCTCTCGCAATGCAGGCCAACATACCATTTGCCTTCTTAACCGCCTGCTGCACCTGCATGCTTACCTTCAGCGACTGGTGCACAAGGACTCCCAGGTCTCGTTGCACTTCCCCTTTTCCCAATCTATTGCCGTTCAGATAATCTGTCTTCCTGTTTTTGCCACTGAAGTGGATAACCTCGCATTTATCCACATTGGGCAAATCACCCAACCTGTCCAAATCATTATGGAGTTTATCTGCATCCTCCTCACAGCACACACGCCCACCCAGCTTTGTGTCGTCTGCAAACTTGGAGAAATTACATCTCGTTCCCTCGTCTAGATCATTTTTATACACTCAGAAAAAGACCCGTTTATTCCAACTCTCTGCTTCCTGTCTGCCAACCAGTTCTGTATCCAAGACAGTAGCTTACCCCCAATCCCGTGTGCTTTAACTTTGCACGCTAGTCTCTTTTGCGGGACCTTATTGAAAGCCTTCTGAAAGTCCAAACACACCACATCCACTGGTTCTCCCTTATCTATTCTACCAGTTACATCCTCAAAATTCCAGTAGATTAGTCAAGCATGATTTACCATTTGTAAATCCATGTTGACTTTGTCCGATCCTGTCACTGTTTTCCAAGTGCTCTGCTATTACATCTTTTATAATGGACTCTAGCATTTTCCCCACTACCGATGTCAGACTTATATAATTCCCCGTTTTCTCTCTACCACCTGTTTTAAATAGTGGGGTTACATTCGCTATCCTCCAATCCATGGGAACTGTTCGTATCTAGAATTTTGGAAGATGACCAGCAATGCATCTACTATTTCTAGGGCCACTTCCTTAAGTACCCTAGGATGTAGATTATCAGGCCCTGGGGATTTATCGGCCTTCAATCCCGTCAATTTCCCTAACGCCATTTCCCTACAAATACTGATTTCATTCAATTCCTCCCTCATTAGACCCTATGTTCCCTGACATCTCTGGGAGGTTATTTGTGTCATAAGAACATAAGAAATAGGAGCAGGAGTAGGCCAATCGGCCCCTCGAGCCTGCTCCACCATTCAATAAGATCATGGCTGATCTGATCCTAACCTCAAATCTAAAGAACACAAGAAGTAGGAGCAGGACCCGGCCACTCAGCCCCTGGGCCCGCTCCACCACCCACAGGGCCCTGACCGATCCGAACTCAGCCTCATGTCCAATTTCCTGCCCGCTCACTGTAACCCCTAATTCCCTTTACCTCTAGGAAACTCTCTGTTTTAAATTTATTTAATGATGTAGCTTCCACAGCTTCCTGGGGCAGCAAATTCCACAGACCTACTACCCTCTGAGTGAAGAAGTTTCTCCTCATCTCAGTTTTGAAAGAGCAGCCCCTTATTCTAAGATTATGCCCCCTAGTTCTAGTTTCACCCATCCTTGAACATCCTTACCGCATCCACCCGATCAATCCCCTTCACAATCTTATGTTTCAATAAGATCGCCTCTCATTCTTCTGAACTCATGAGTAGAGTCCCAATCTACTCAACCTCTCCTCATATGTCCACCCCCTCATCCCCGGGATTAACCGAGTGAACCTTACTTGCTCTCGAGGCAGTACAAAGATGTCTTTTCTTAAGTATGGACACCAAAACTGTACGCAGTATTCCAGGTGCGGTCTCACCAATACCTTATATAACTGCAGCAATACCTCCCTGTTTTTATAATCTATCCCCTTAGCAATAAAAGCCAACATTCCGTTGGCCTTCTTGATCACCTGCTGCACCTGCATACTAACTTTTTGATTTTCTTGCACTAGGACCCCCAGATCCCTTTGTACTGCAGTACTTTCCAGTCTCTCTCCATTAAGATAATAACTTGCTCTCTGATTTTTCCTGCCAAAGTGCATAACCTCACATTTTCCAATATTGTATTGCATCTGCCAAATCTCCGCCCACTCACCCAGCCTGTCTATATCCCCTTGTAGGTTTTTTATGTCCTCCTCACTTTCTACTTTCCCTCCCATCTTTGTATCATCTGCAAACTTTGATATGTTACACTCGGTCCCCTCCTCCAAATCGTTAATATAGATTGTAAAGAGTTGGGGACCCAGCACCAACCCCTGCGGAACACCACTGGCTACTGGTTGCCAGTCTGTGAATGAACCATTTATCCCAACTCTCTGCTTCCTGTTAGATAACCAATCCTCCACCCATGCCAGAATATTACCCCCAATCCAGTGATTTTTTTTATCTTGAGCAATAATCTTTCATGTGGCACCTTGTCGCATGCCTTCTGGAAGTCTAAATACACTACGTCCACTGGTTCCCCTTTATCCACCCTGTACGTTATGTCCTCAAAGAACTCCAGCAAATTTGTCAGACATGACTTCCCCTTCATAAAGCCATGCTGACTTTGTCCTATTAAATTATGTTTATCTAAATGTTCCGTTACTGTCTCCTTAATAATAGACTCCAAAATTTTACCCGCCACAGATGTTAAGACAGAACCAAAGTAGTATTTAATTGGTCTGCCATTTCTTTGTTCCCCATTATAAATTCCCCTGATTCTGACTGCAAGGGACTTGCGCTTGACTTCACCAATCTTTTTCTCCTCACATAGAAGCTTTTACAGTCAGTTTTTATGTTCCCTGCAAGCTCACACTCTATTTCCCCCTCTTAATTAATCCCTTTATCCTCCTTTGCTGAATCTTAAACTGCTCCCAATCCTCAAGTTTGCTGCTTTTTCTGGCCAATTTATATGTCCTCTCCTTGGATCTTATGCTATCCCTAATTTCCCTTGTTAGCCACGGTTGAGTCACCTTTTTTGTTTTATTTTTATGCCAAACAGGGATGAACAAATTCTGTAGTTCATCCATGCGATCTTTAAATGTTTGCCATTGCCTATCCACCGTCAACCCTTTAAGTAACGTTCCCCAATCCATCCTAGCCAACTTGCGCCTCATACCATTGTAGTTTCCTTTATTTAAATTCAGGACCCTAGTCTCTGAGTCAACGACTTCACCATCTTAATGAAGAATTCCATCATATTATGATCGCTCCTCCCCAAGGGGCCTCAACAAGATTGCTAATTAATCCTTTCTCATTACATAATACCCAGTCTAAGATGGCCTGATCTCTAGTTGGTTCCTTGACATATTGGTCCAGGAAACCATCCCGTATACACTCTAGGAATTCCTCCTCCACAGTATTGTTACTAATTTGGTTAGCCCAATCTATATGTAGATTAAAGTCACCCATGATAACTGCTGTGCCCTTATTGCACACAGCCCTATTTATTCCATTGGGCTATTCCAATTTCCTGCTTCATTTCCTTCCTACTGTTGCTTCACCGCTACAACAACTTGTATTTATATAGCGCCTTTAATGTAGTAAAACGACCCAAGGTGCTTCACAGGAATATTATAAGATGAGAAAATTTGACAGCGAGCCGCGTGAGAAATTAGGGCAGGTGACCAAAAGCTTGGTCAAAGAGGTAGGTTTTAAGGATCATCTTAAAGGAGGAAAGAGGTAGCGAGGTGAGAGGTTTAGGCGGAGAATTCCAGAGCTTAGGGCCTAGGCAACAGAAGGCACGGCCACCAATGGTTGAGCGATTTATAATCAGGGATGATCAAGAGGGCAGAATTAGAGGGGTGCAGATATCTCTTGGGGTGGGGGGGAGGGGGGTGTTGTGGGGCTGAAGGAGATTAGATAGGGAGGGGGAAGGCCATGGAGGGATTTGGGGGGGGGGGAAAGGATGAGAATTTTGAAATTGAGGCGTTGCTTAACCAGGAGCAATGTAGGTCAGCGAGCACAGGGGTGATGGGTGAACAGGACTTGGTGAGAGTTAGGACACGGGCAGCTGAGTTTTGGATGACCTCACGTTTACGTAGGGTAGAATGTGGGAGACCAGCCAGGAGTGCGTTTGAATAGTCAAGTCTAGAGGTAACAAAGGCATGGATGAGGGTTTCAGCAGTGAATGAGCTGAGGCAAGGGCGGAGACTGGCGATGTTATGGAGGTGGAAATAGGCGGATATGTGGTTGGAAGCTCATTTCGGGGTCAAATATGACCAAGGTTGCGAACAGTGTGGTTCAGCCTCAGACAGATGTGAGGGAGGGAGTTTGTGGCGGGGACCGCAAACAATGGCTTTGGTCTTCCCGATATTTAATTGGAGAAAATTTCAGCTCATCCAGAACTGGATGACTGACGAGCAGTCTGACAATTTAGAGACCGCTACTATATCCTCCAATTACCCAGGCTATGGCCCATTTCATCCCTATGTAGTTTTCAATCTAATCAACTTTGACTGACTCCCTTCTCTGCTTTAACATTAAAGCTACAAAAGGGATGTAGTTTCATCATGGCATGTTTTTAAAACTACCTCCTCGATTAGAAAACTTACATTCATCATAGAAGTATCCATTTGCGCAACAAAACCAAGTCACGACCTATGTTTGGTGAAGTTATTCCTCATAATTTGTCAAGTTGATTTCGCATGGTTCTTGAGATTGATGTTGACATTGTGGCAGATCTGCCAATGAAGCTCGTGAAATTAAAGTAAGGATGCATAAATAAAGTGCAAAATATAAATATTTTCTCTTGCTCTTCCCTAACCCCTTTGAGAGCCATTGTTCTGATCTAGCTCCTTTCTCTGGAATAGTGCGACATGATCATGGAATGCGTATCTATATTCTCCATTCCAATACAGTGAATGGAGATAGACACATGGCTCACAGAAATGCTGAGGACCATTGGGAAAGTATTAGCGATATAAACGTTTGTAGATTCTTTATTTTCACTCCTTTTGAACATATTTTTCTCTTCCAATAGAATCAAGACCGAAAACACAGAACCTATGTCTATATTCTCGTCGTGACAGAAATTCTGGAAGATTGGGAGGATTCAGTTAACATTGGTGAGTTTAGAATATTTTCACAATTACTATTAATGCATCAGGCAGTGAATCATTATCCATCATCCCTCCAATAATTTTAGTATAACATTACACAGAACCCCAAAGAAAACTGCCCCAGGTCAATTTCACAATTGTAATACTGTCACAATTGTGACTTAAAGCAGGTGGTGTAATAAGCCTGGAGATTAAGCCTAGACTTTTAGTGGTGTGTTTGTAGGTGGAGCACCTTAGAACAGAAAAATTAAATCCTTTATTGAATTAAAACTCGAGTAATCTGATCCCTGTTTTGGAGACGGTAGGGGGAATTATGCCATCCTAGCACAGAAATTTCAGTCCCGTGCAGCTATCCTGGGGGCTCCTTGTTGGAACTAGCAGAGATACTGATTGCTCTGGGCCAATTTGGAAAAATAAAGCTAGATTTACTCAGGCGTTTACATGCTTTAAAAACTTGTCTTTCTCCCCAACTGTAATTAAGCCCTGTAGCCTTAAATCACCACACCGTTTCACTCTAGCAGAAAACTACACTCTCACACAGGATAATGCTCCGGTCCTTAGGGGAGCGCCCTGACTTATTGGGCAGTACCACAGGAAGTTAACATGAATTTAAATTTGGTAGTGTTAACCTAGTTCCACATTTCTCAGTTGACTACCTGCAGCATAGTATTACCCATAATTTGGCACCAATTGTCAATCTTGAGTTTTAAAGGCTACCTTTTATGTGAAGTGAAAGTCTCACCAGTGTAGTAATGGGCACTCTTTCAAGGTTGGATTAAGGAACATTGGAGCAGGGCACAAGAAACTTTAGCCTGAATCTAACCCAAACCACACCTGCCATGGAGTGCTTGATGCAGACACTTGTGGAGAGTATAAATAGTACTTCCTAGAATTAGCATTTCTACCTTTTTAAGATTCCAAAACTCTCTAAACTAGTGCTTCACAAACTCCAAGTTACATCTGCTGCAATATTTTCAATTAAGTGTACTGCACCACAATTTGTGCAGGGCAGACTGGACTGCAACTTCCATGGGAGCTCGTTTAAAACTGAGAGCTATGGGTGCATATTTGGCTGAAATTACGAAGGCTCCTTCTGTGTGCAATCCTACTTTGTTCAAGGTCTGACCGTGCAAGCATTTCTAAGTTTAATAACTCCTCATGACTAGGTCAGTGGTCTTTAGAAGGGTATACGGTAGATCTTAGTTTCCTACTGTTGGTGGGTGTTTTGGAAGGGTAGAATAGATGGGCTAATGGTCTGCTACCCATTACCTTACTCAGTTGCTTCAAAAGTAATTAATTGAATGTGAATCACTTTGTGTGGAGGGGGGGGGGGTGCGGTTTGATGTGATCAAGTTGCTAATGAGGTAGATTTATTTGCCCAGTTAAAGTGGTTCTTCCCCCTTGTGTTGTGCTGATTACAACTAGTGTGTCTGAGGCTACATTTTCAGTTCTACCTCCTTGGTTGTGGGAGATGTAAATAGGGCAACTGCTGGGTTCTTGCTGGGACTTTGAGTAAAAGAACTCTCAATTCTTTAATCTTCCATCAGCACATGCAGAGAAAAGTTCAGTGCTCTTCAAATAACACTGGCATCTTATCCCATCTATTTGATTAAATACATCCATATGCAAACTGCTCAGATCAGTCTTGCTGTTGCTCAAACCTCTACCTGTTTATCTGCAGGCATGACTTTTGGAGACATTTTGAAACATCCTCTATGAAATCAGACTACTTTTGGAATGTTTCAAAAACCATCAACAAAGCTTAAGTTGTTTCAACCATAGCTTTTAAGACGCCACATATGATTTTAACAGTCACTTTTTAAAGTGGCCAGAACTTTCAAAATTCACAAAATCCAGTTGGAGATCAAGGCCTGTTTGACTGGCTTAGTGTTGAAAGCAGAGGCAACACTGTCCTTGATAATGATGAATCATATCTAATGGTTGAATTGAACCATCTTGTCAGGTAGAAAACTTGCCCCCTTTGCTATGGTCTTCTACTTAACCCTTTTTTCCTCTCCCTGCCCCTAACATTCAAGGGAGTTGCCCTTTTACAATGGTGCTCATTTAAAGCGAGTTTCTGCTCAAGATATGCACATCTGTTTTTCCAGGTCACGAAAGTACTGTTCAGCCAGAAAACTCGCTGCTTTGTTGTCTCCAGAATGATGGGGTTGAAACCCATTCTGGACTTGGGGGATTTAGCACTTCTCCACACGGGGAGAGTTCAAAATACTATAATTACTGCAAATAATTTGGTTACTGTACCCAGGGGACTGTTTGGCAATATATGGACCTCGAGATCCTTATTGAAATTTGAGAACCCCATAGAAAATACTTCTGTCTCTTTGTGTTGATTCAGTAAGGCTGTCCAGTTTGGCTTTGGTTAGATTGTAGTCTACAGTGGGAAGTAGGCCTTGAAATTCTGAAGGAGATTGGGCTTCCTTGTGAATCAAAAGTTCCAGTTACACTTCAGTTTTTATAGGGCTCCATTTTCAAGTGGGTCTTGGCATAATATGGATTTAGCAGTGATGGTAAGAGTGTAGTGGGAGTTAATTGACTTCTTTGGATCTAAAGTTCTGGCATAAAATGAGTTGCCGTTGCCTTGAGATTGTCACACTGCACGTGGCATCTTGGAAGCTATGCTGAAATAGCTTCTCCTTTCTGGTACGTATCGAAATCTTCCTAAGCCACCAGACAAATGGGGCTGGGGTAGAGGGAGTGTTTGGAAGCACAGGATTTATTGTCGGTGCTATATGCAAATTTTGGGGCTCATTGTA
Source organism: Squalus acanthias (assembly GCA_030390025.1). Classification (NCBI taxonomy): domain Eukaryota; kingdom Metazoa; phylum Chordata; class Chondrichthyes; order Squaliformes; family Squalidae; genus Squalus; species Squalus acanthias. The sequence continues at coordinate 78,977,661 of CM059434.1, read as the reverse complement.
CCAACCAATCTTAAACATTTCTTGAGACTGTTGTTGCCTGGACGTTGGTTCCCAGGTTTTCAAGTAACCGGGTGAGGCTATTGCTTTGATTGTCTGGAGATAAAAATACTGAACTGATTGGAGCTACAGTCGCGGCCTCCTTCATGGGCTAGAACACACATCATAAGGGGTGTGGACCAAGGGCCACATCAATACATTCCTTGCTCATTTATGTACCTCACCATGCTGTGTCCATCTTGGCTCTTGATTTCCATACCCTGTTCCTCAAATGGCTCAAAAGTGATAAATGGATAAGTCCCTATTCCCATGGTCGGGCATGAGATATAAAAGCATATGGGGCAGAGAGCAACAGGAGCAGAGCTGCTGTACTTGGGACTGGTATCTTTGGCATGGAGTAGGTAGATCTTGGTGAGAAAGCGAATGGAGCTGGAATCCTTGTGGTGGGGCTGACCGAGAGCAACACAGATGGTGGGCAGAGTTTTTTTAAAGCCTCCTGAAAGATTGTGGTATACTGGGAGCTATCTTGACTATAATTCGATTCATTCGTTATCAAATGGCTGAGCGCACTGGATACAGCAAAGGCTATGGGTCTCGACAATATCCCAGCTATCATGCTGAAGACCTGTGCTCCAGAACTAGCCGCGCCTCTAGCCAAGCTGTTCCAGTACAGCTACAACACTGGCATCTATCCAACAACGTGGAAAACTGCCCAGGTATGTCCTGTGCACAAAAAGCAGGACAAATCCAATCCGGCCAATTACCGCCCCAATCTACTCTCAATCATCAGCAAAGTGATGGAAGGTGTTGTCGACAGTGCTATCACGCGGCAGTTACTCACCAATAACCTGCTCACTGATGCTCAGTTTGGGTTCCACCAGCACCACTTGGCTCGAGACCTCATTACAGCCTTGGTCCAAACGAGCTGAATTCTAGAGGTGAGTGACTGCCCTTGATATCAAGGCCGCATTTAAGTGTGGCATCAAGAAGCCCTAGTAAAACTGAAGTCAATGGGAATCGGGGGGAAAACTCTCCACTGGCTGGAGTCATACCTATCACAAAGGAAGATGGTTGTGGTGGTTGTAGGTCAATCATCTCAGCCCCAGGACATCGCTGCAGGAGTTCCTCAGGGCAGTGTCCTAGGCCCAGCCATCTTCAGCTGCTTCATCAATGACCTTCCCTCCATTATAAGGTCAGAAATGGGGTTGTTTGCTGATGACTGCAGTGTTCAGTGCCATTCGCAACCCCTCAGATAATGCTGCATGCGGGTATAGACTGCTTCAAGACCTGGACGACATTCAGGTGGTAGAGGTCTTGGGCTGATAAGTGGCAGGTAACATTCGTGCCACACAAGTGAGGGTCTAACCACTGCCCCTTGACATTCAACGGCATTACCATCGCCAAATCCGCCACCATCAATATCCTGGGGGTCACTGTTGACCAGAAACTTAACTGGGCCAGCCACATAAATACTGTGGCTACAAGAACTGGTCAGAGGCTGGGTATTCAGCAGTGTGTCTCACCTCCTGACTCCCCAAAGCCTTTCCACCATCTACAAGGCACAAGTCAGGAATGTGTTGGAATGCTCCACTTGTTGGAGCTGCACTCATCCAGGCAACATGCAAGAAGCTTGACACCATCCAGGACAAAGCAGCCCACTTGATTGGCACCCCATCTTAAACATTCATTCCCTCCACCACCAGCGCACTGTGGCTGTAGTGTGTACCATCTACAGATGCACTGCAGCAACTCGCCAAGGGTTCTTCGACAGCACCTCCCAAACCCACGACCTCCTGACTTGGAAATATATCACCATTCCTTTTATAGTCGCTGGGTCAAAATCCTGGAACTCCCTACCTAACAGCACTGTGGGAGTGCCTTCAGCACATGGACTGCAGAGGTTCAAGAAAGCAGCTCATCGCCACCTTCTCGAGGACAATTGGGGATGGGCAATAAATGCTGGCCTTGCCAGCAACACCCACATCCTAGGAACGAATATTTTTTTAAAAACTGAACAGGTTAAAATGTATTTCCAATGATCTGATCCATTTGTCACAGGTAATAGCAAAAAAAATAGGAGCAGGAGTAGGCCATTTGGCCCTTCGAGCCTGCTCCGCCATTCAACATGATCATGGCTGATCCTCTATCTCAATACCATATTCCTGCTCTCTCCTCATACCCCTTGATGCCTTTTGTGTCTAGAAATCTATCTATCTCCTTCTGTGGTAGAGAATTCCACAGGTTCACCACCCTCAGTGAAAACATTTCTCCTCATCTCAGTCCTAAATGTCCTACCCTGTATCCTGAGACTGTGACCCCTCATTCTAGACCCCCCAGCCAGGGGAAACATCCTCCCTGCATCCAGTCTGTCTAGCCCTGTCAGAATTTTATACGTTTCAATGAGATCCCCTCTCATTCTTCTAAACTCTAGTGAATACAGGCCTAGTCGACCCAATCTCTCCTCATACAACAGTCCTGCCATCCCAGGAATCAGTCTGGTAAACCTTCGCTGCACTCCCTCTATTGCAAGTATATCCTTTCTTAGGTAAGGAGACCAAAACTGTGCACACTACTCCAGGTGTGGTCTCACCAAGGCCCTGTATAACTGTAGTAAGACATCCTTGCTCCTGTACTCTCATCCTCTTGCAATGAAGGTCAACATACCATTTGCTTTCCTAACTGCTTGCTGCACCTGCATGTTTGCTTTCAGTGACTGGTGTAAAAGGACACCCAGGTCCCTTTGTACATCAACATTTCCCAATTTATCACCATTTAAATAATACTCTGCCTTTCTGTTTTTCCTACCGAAGTGGATAACTTCACATTTATCCATGTTATACTGCATTTGCCATGTATTTGCCCACTCACTCAACTTGTCTAAATCACCTTGAAGCATTTTGCAGCCTCCTTCCAACTCAGTCCCACCTAGTTTTGTGTTGTCAGCAAACTTGGAAATATTACATTTGGTTCCCTCATCCAAATCATTGTGAATAGCTGGTGCCTAAGCACTGATCCCTGTGGTTCCCCACTAGTCACTGCCTGCCACCCTGAAAAAGACCCATTTATTCCTACTCTGTTTCCTGTCTGTTAACCAATTTTCAATCCATGCAAGTATATTACCCCCAATCCCATATATGGGCCATTGTTGAATCTGATGTATGTGATCGATCTTTGCCAATCGAGGGAACAAAATCCTTGTTGCTCCCTGGCAGGTTAGGATTTGACTGGGAAAGCTTGTGCTTGCTGGACTTTACGGGGCGTCCAGTATGGAGTGTTGAGGCCATGTACAAGACAACTGCTTGGGTCAAGCTTTTACGAAGCATTAATGCTTGGAGTTGAAAGTTCAGGCGGAGGTGTGCTATAACCTGCAGTTTTAACTCCTTTGAAATCTACCTTTCAACATTTCCATCACCTCAATATACTTGAGTGGATGTGGATGCTGGACCAATGAATTAGATTTTGCTAGTTGCAGGTATGGGCTTTTACATTTTTTTTTCTACTCTTGCTCTAGAATTGTTTGGCTCTTGGATCGTTCTCCTAGTAAATCGTAACTCTTCTCACCGATTTGAGCTAGGGGCGAGAACTCGGCGTGGAGGGGTGAGCAGCAGCAGTGAGGTCCGGGTCCCATCTGAAACCAGCAGGAATGAGTGTAGGCTGGCGGACGGGAGGAGGCCACAGCCAGGACCTGTGGAAACCTGGCAGCCAGGTAGCTGAGTCCTTGGGGAGGGTTACACGGGGCAGGGAAGGACTACGGTTTCCTTGAGGCCCAGAGGAGCACTCCTGCTCCACCTGGCCTGCAAGGCGACAATAAAAATAAATCTCCTTACCTTCTGGGCCCTCCTGGACTTGCTTCTCTGTGGGGCCAGGCTTCCCTGGTGAGGCTAGTGCTGAATGCGCAATTGCGCGTTAAAGTTGAGCCAGTATCTGGATGATGTGATCAGACCCTGACTTTTACATTTTAATGAGGCCTCCACTGCCCAAAATGCACCTGTTAAAGGGGTGCAGGGTGCGCATGTGGCATAAACCAGGTGAGTGCTACACTGCTGATATATTAAACCTGCCCCCCATCACAGCCTGGTCTAATGGCTGAGTGCTTGCCCTAGCCTTCGTATTTGCGTAAGCTTTTGGTAATTTTCCCAGACTAACAAACAGGACTATCCTTCCTTTAACTGTTTCAGCTACTGGAATTATCGTGCGCCTCCATTAGAATTCCACTCTCGTCTTCAATTAGTCGGAAATTAAAATTAATGAAATTAAAAAGCAGGACCTCTAGGGTAATAATCTCTGGATTATTGCCCGAGCCACATGCAAATTGGCATAGAAGCTGTCAGATCAGGAGCATTAACACGTGGCTAAAGGCTGGTGTGGGAAAGAGGGGTTCTTTTTCATGGGACACTGGCACCAGTGCTGGGACAGAAAGGAGCTGTACCGATGGGACGGGCTCCACCTGAACCGGGATGGGACTTGTGTCCTAGCGGAAAGGGTAAATAGGGAGGTGGCAAAGGCTTTAAACTAGTTAGATGCGGTGGGGGGTGGTGATCTACAAGAAATGAAACCAGCCTAAATATAAACAAAACAGGAAAGGAGAGCATAGGAAAGAATAAAGTAAGGGAGGACATTGGGCAGGGAATAAATAGTTATAGAACAGGAGTTTAAAAAGATGGTTAAAAATAAAGAGAAGAACTGCTATTAAAAATGAGTTAAACTGTCTGTACAGCAATGCAGTGTCCGTAATAAAACAGGGGAGCTGGAGGCAATCATGCATTGCGAGGAACCAGACATAGGGATTACTGAGACAGGGCTACAGAAAAATCAGCACTGGGAATTAATCATTGCAGCGTATAACATATTTAGAAAAGATAGAGGGGAGGTGGAGTAGCTGTACTTATTAGGGATAACATGGCAGTAGGAAAAAGTGATGCAGCTATCGGCAAGACAGAAATAGAATCCATGTGGATATTGATAAAAGATCAATCGCACTAATAAGGGTAGTCTGCAGACCACCTAATAGTAGAAGGGAGGCGGAGGAAGAAATAGACAAACAAATTAGGGAAATGAGTTAAAAAAAAATAGAAGAATAATGGGATTTCAACAACCCCGATATTAATTGGACAGAAGAGGTAGGTAAAGGGAGGGGATAAGGGAATGGAGTTCCTACAACGTGTACAGGACTACTTTCTAACCCAATATGTAAGAAGCCCAACAAGGGCTGATTTGCTATGGGATCTAGTAATGGGGAATGAACCAGAGCAGAAAAGTAAAAGTAGGGGAATATCTAGGCAATAGTGACCATAATAGAATACGCTTTGAGATAATTGAAGGACATGAGTATGACAAAGACCAGGGTAATAGATTAGAGAAAAGCTGATTGAGGGGCTGAGAAAAGAACTTGGGTGGGGGGAAATAAAATGAACAATATTGGCAAACTATGATGTAGAACAGTAATGGGAAACATTTAAAATGGTGGTCAACAGAGTCCAGGAAAAATATATTCTGCTTAAAAAAAATAATAATAATTAAACACTGGATGGATAAAGCCATAAGGGAAAAATTGAGGGTAAGGAAAGAGGCATATATTAAGTACATGGGCGGCAGGGGAGAGCATGATGAGGGAGAATATGAAGAGATTAGGAGAGAAGTCAAAAACAATTAGGAAGGCAAAGAGGAACTATGAAATTAAATTATCAAGGAACATAAAACAAATTAGTAAAATATTTTACAGGCACAATTTTTTTAAAAAGGAAGGTCGGGATGGGAATAGGGCCACTAAGGGATGGACAGGACAATACCACAGGCAGTAATAGAGAGATGGCAGAAATATTAAATGGTTACTTTGTTTCAGTATTCAGTAGACAAGGGTAATGTAGTAGATGTAATTTATCTAGATTTTCAAAAGGCCTTTGATAAGGTACCCCATAATAGACGAATGAATAGGTCAGCATGCAGAGTCGGGACAGGTAGCAGAATGGATAGCGAGCTGGCTTCAGGACAGAGTAGGGGTAAAGGGTAGCTATTCAGAGTGGCGGACGGTGGGAAGTGGTATTCCACAAGGATCAGTGCTGGGACCACTGTTCACAATTTATATTAATGATTTAGACTTTGGAATCAAAAACACAATTTCTAAATTTGCAGATGACACCAAATTGAGGGGAATAGTCAATACTGAGGAGGACTGCAACAAATTACAGGAAGACATTAATAAACTTGCAGAATGGGCATATAATTGGCAATGAATTTCAACACAGATAAATGTGAGTTATTTGATTTTGATAGGGAGGTCACTTATTATTTGGAGGGTGCGAGTCTGGGTGAGGTAGAGGAGCAAAGGGATCGGAGTACAAATACTAAAACTAGCGATACAGGTTAACAAGGCCATAAAAGGCAAACCAATTACTAGAGTTTATTTCTAGAGGGATAGAATTGAAAAGTAGTAAAGTTATGACAAACTTTTATCAAGCCTTGGTTAGACCACACTTTGAGTACTGCGTACAATTCTGATCGCCATATTATAAAAAGGATGTACAGGCACTGGAGGGGGTGCAGAGAAGATTTACAAGGACGATACCAGGGTGCAGAGAAGATTTACAAGGACGATACCAGATATGCGAGGGTATACCTGTCTGGAAAGGATGGACAGGCTGGGTCTCTACTCTTGAAAAGAGAAGACTGAGGGGTGACCTAATGGAGGTTTTTAAAATTATGAAAGGTTTTGATAGAGTAGATCCAGAGAATGTGTTTCCACTTGTGGGGAAGAGCATAACTAGAGGCCATCAATATAAGATAGTCACCAAGAAATCAAATGGGGAATTCAGAAGAAACATCTTTACCCAGAGAGTGGTGAGAATGTGGAACTCGCTACCATAGGGAGTGGTTGACGCAAATGTTATAGATGCATTTAAGAGGAGGTTAGATAACCGTGTGAGGGAAAGGGAATAGAGGATTATGCTGATAGATTTAGATGAGGAAAGACTGGAGGAGGCTCGAGTGGAGCATAAACGCTGACTTGGACTGGTTGGGATGAATGGCCCGTTTTTGTGCTGTATATCCTATGTAATTAGTTGAAGCCTTATCTTTTAAACTATCAATTGAATTTATTTAACAAGATGAACAAGTAAATGATTTAAAACACATTTCTGTTTAGCTCTGAGGGGAAAATGAATGGTTCCAATCTAAATGTTAAGATATCCTTGTATAAAATGACTTATGCACACACTGATTTTCTTGTATTTCTTGCCACTACAGGAGCTGTGCTAGTTTGAACTATATTTCTCGGAAATTTCCATGTGCCGTCTCAGACTCAAACAACTGCAGCTCCGTAAATATTAAGTTGCCAGAACTTCCTGGATTTAAATAACACACATTCAACTGGCTGTCATACATGTAACTGAACAGATCAGTCTGTCTGACAATAGCTTGGCTCTTTCTCTCAAGCTCTGCAGGCAGCCAATGAAACTCTCAACTTTTGTACATTAGTTCAGTTTGGGACAAAATTCTGACCAGCTTTATATAAAAAAAAAAAACTTTTTTAGTGACTGAATTAAAGGAAACCCTACAGAGTTAAAACAAGACACAAAGGAAAGTTGGCCTTTATCTCGAGGGGGTAGGATTAGAATGGGCTGGAAGTTGTGCTTCTGTTGTACAGAGCCTTGGTCAGACCTCCTCTGGAGTTCTGGGCACCGCCCCTCAGGAAGGATTTATTGGCCTTGGAAGGGGGTACAGTGCAGATTCAGCAGAATAATACCAGCGCACCAAGGATTAAATACGGAGGACAGGTTGCATAAACTTGGCTTGTATTCTCTTGAGTTTAGAAGATTGAGGGGTGAGCTGATCAATGTGTTTAAATTGTTAAAAGAATTTGATAGGGTAGATATGGAGAAACAATTTCTTATGGGGTGTCTTTCAAGAGCGAGGGAAGTCGGGAAGCACTTTTCCGCAAAGGGTAGTTGAAATCTGGAACTCTTTCCCCCCCCCCCCCCCCCCCCCCCCCCAAAGGCTGTGGACGCTGGGGGCAATTGGAGCTTTCAGATAGATAGCTTTTTGTTGGGCAAGGGTTTCAAGGGATATGGAGCAAAGGCAAGTAAGTGGAGTTGAGGCACAGATCAGCCATGATCTAATTGAATGGTGGAACAGGCTCGTGGGGCTGAATGGCCTCCTGTTCCTATATAACTTAATTTTTGCCATCCAGGTGCAGTCATTCCTTAAAGTTTAACCTGCACGTAAGCTTTCTCTAAGTCGGTCCATTGTTCTTGTTCTGACCTCGTATGGATTAGTGGTGTATTAATGGCTAGTGCTCTGTCTGTTTCTGTTTTAACATCCTGTTTTAATGTTTGATCTATCATTTACTGGAAGTCTTTATCCATTGCTACCTTAAGCATTGTTCTGATCTTCTGAGGGAAGAACTAAGTAACACCGTCTGAGGCTATGAATGACCCAGCAGATTCATGGTGGGAAGAGGATTATGATCCTAGACGTGCACTTTTTTTTAAAGTGACTTTTTTTGATATTTCCCCCTTTTTTGAACTCCTTTGACCTCCTTCTCTCCCCCCTCTTCTCCTCCCTTCTCTCCCCCCCCCCCCCCCCCCCCCCCCCCCCAAAAAAAAAACCTTGGACGATGGGCTTTTGTGATGAAAGTTAAATCTGCAGATAACAAATAGAAAACGCTACAACTATGATGTTTAATCTACCATTTCATTTGAGCAAGTCATATAAAAGGCCACTAATTTGCAGTTTTTGTGGGTGGGAAAATATAGAGTAAAGGAATTTGATCTCCAATGCAGTTAATACTCCCAGAAACCCATGTAATGAAAACACAATTTAACTTATTCAGTCACTGTTGACTAGAGGTCCTGGCTATGCACCTTTTTTGAAGTCTACCTTTGTAACCAGTGTGTTGGCACTTCCTACTTGGTGTATTGCCATTTGTGGCATGAACTGTGACAATGTGAGATTTAAGCTTGGCAGGTATGCATGGTGGGCCCTCAATTCTTGTGTGGGGAAATTGAGGTTAATCAGTACCTGGGTTTGACAATTTTTAAAAATTCCATTTGGTTTCTGGAGTGTCTACATGGATCAATATTCCAGGCACCAAATGGTACAGCACAGAAGGAGGCCATTGAATCTGCTTCCATCAGCTTTTCAGAGTGCATTCCAGATCATCATAACTCGGTGTTTTTAAAAAAGCTTCCTCATGTTGTCTCTGGTTCTTTTGCCAATTACCTTGAATTTGTACCCCCTGATTACTGACCCTTCTGCGACTGGAAACAGTAAATAAGGAGAAACTATGAAAACCGTTCATGACTTTTGAACACCTATCAAATCGCCTCTTAACCTTCTCTGATCTAAGGAGAATAACCCTAGCTTCTCCAGTCTCTCCACATAACTGGTCCCTCATTCCTGGTACCATTCTAGTAAATCTCTTCTGCACCCTCTCCAAGGTCTTGACATCCTTTTTGAAGTGTGGTGCCCAGAATTGAACACTACTCCAGCTGAGGCCTAACTAGTGTTTCATAAAGTTTTAGCGTAACTTCCTTACTTTTGAACTCTCTTCCTCTATTAATAAAGCCCAGGATCCCATATGCTTTTTTTAAATGGCCACCTCAACGTGTCCTGCCACCATCAAAGATTTGTGTACATACACCCCCAGGACTCTGTTCCTGCTCCTCCTTTAAAATTGTACCATTTAGTTTATATTGTCTCTTCTCATTCTTCCTACCAAAATGTATCACTTCACACTTCTCTGTTAAATTTCATCTGCCATGTGTCTGCCCAGTCTGTCTTGAAGTCTATTACTATCCTCATTGTTTACTACATTCCCGAGTTTCATGTCGTTTGCAAATTTTGAAATTCTCTGTATACGCAAGTCATGAATGTACATCAAAAAGAACAGTGGTCCTAATACTGACCCCTGGGGAACACCACTGGTATACCTCCCTCCAGTCTGGAAAGCAACCATTCACCACTGCTGGTTTCTGTCCCTTAGCCAATTTTGTATCCATGCTGCCACTGTGTTGTGGGCATTAATTTTGCTAACAAGTTTTAGTGATTCTTTGTCATACTTTTTGAAAGTACAGAACAAGTGTCAGAACAAGTTGAATTGACACTTTTTTTTTGCTTTTACAGGAAGGAAAAGGGAATGGTTTAAAGTTGAAGATGCGATCAAGGTTTTGCAGCGTCATAAACCGGTACATGCTGAGTACTTGGAAAAGCTGAAACTGGGCAGCTCGAGCACGAATGGAAACTCTGTGGTCACCACACTTTCGGATGACACAGCTACTTTGTACGTGACCTCTTCCCAAACTTCAGGGATGTCATCTGACCTCAGATGAAATGGACATTCACATGTGGCCTTTCTGCTCATGTGCAGTCAATTAGGAAATTGCATTCTGCTTTCGAAAGCAGAATGGTCTAGTTTAGATTGTATATGTATAAATACTTTTGCATGAATACTTGCAGTGTTGATATGAAACTTTTTATGATGTAAAATAGTGTTGAAAACCAAAGCCATACATTGATTTATGTTAGCATTATTTTGTTAGACATGCCTTGCAGGCTACTAAATGTTTTAAGATTGCATTATATAGAAGGGTATATTTAATCCTGTTTCAATTTTACCATGCATAGCATGCCACAGATGTGAAAATGACTTTCTACATTGGTGTTTTACAATGGTAATGTGGTATCTGATTGTTTTCCACCTCAAAATTAAATTCTAAGAAATCTTTAGAAGAACACTTGAGACATCCTATTAGAAAGTCTGATTGCTCAACACTTGATTTCAAAATTTAAATCTTGAGAAATGAATCGCCCCTTTTGAATTGTTTGGGTAACTGATTAGAAGCCTTTTTTCAAAATTGATAATTTTTTGGTTATGTGCTGTTAATTAAAATGTGCTTATATTCCTGATTTTTAAAAATGATCTGATGCAGCAATGTGCTTTCATCTCAAAGTTTCACTGGCCTGCAGTTGCTAAATATGAATATCCTCCCCCACCATAATCAGTAATCTAAAACTCAAACTCCGTTGCCAATTAAAACAGCTGCCAATTTGGCTTTTGTACCAAATTTGTAGCTTTTCCACTTTCTACATAATTTTTTCTCCATGCAGTTTTTGTTCCTTTTGACTTATCCTTTTTTCCTTATTTTTCTCAATTCATCTTTTTGTTCACACTCTTTCCATCTCCGATCAGACGTCCTATACCCAAGTCACCCTAAATTGTTTGGGGAAAATGTCTTGCTCTGTAGTTGAAGTGCAGTTGGAGTTTACAAATATACGAGGCTCCCTCTAAAACTGCTGTCCTGTAGTCTGGAGGATGCTTCCGGGAGCTGAATGGTAGAGTATCCACTTATACTGCCTGTGCAAAATTCATCAATTTCCTTTCATGTGTTGCCTGAATCTGTGTTTCCTTTCACATGTTTTGTTTGCAAGTTTCTATTTGATTATATATTTGTATCTTGCTGATTGGAGGTGGTGGTCTGTTTTAAATGAAGTAGCACTCTAGGGGACTCTGGTTTTGTGACTGCCCATGAGACTGGGATGATATAAGGCAGCTTAGCAGGATCTGGGAGCAATTTTTTTTTCCGTGTTTTAAAACGGCCATTATAAAGACTTTTGCCATTCATTTTTTTCTTTTTGTGGGAAGGAGTTAGATGGTGCTGTGGGTTTGTGTTCAACCATTACGGGTGGGTCAGAATCCAGCCCTGACTAATCGGCTTCTCGCTCTGCTGGCTGCAAGAGTCCCATGTGAAATGAGTGGACAGCCTCGACCAGTTTCTAGTTTTGAGTAAAGGGCCACAGTATAAAATTGTCTCTTGGCAATACCTCTCTGCCCATCGCCAGTGTGCAGCCTGGCGCACTTCACCCTGCTCCTCCAAGCTTAAAGGATGTTGGGGATTTGTAGACCTCTAGTTGTAGCATCAGTTTTTTTTAATGAAAAATGGAAGTGTTCCATTTTATCTTTAAACTCCTCCTCAGTGGCCTCTAATCCCACCTTGGTCGTCAAGGAATTTAAAAAAAAATGTGTGGTTAAATTACAATATTGAGATTGAAGGCAGTAGCCTAAAGACTTCTGGGAATGAACCTGCCTTATCCAGTCATAGCCTGCTGTATTTGACTATTCAATACTGCTTCATTTCATTACAGTGCCCTCACTAGTGGTTTCTAGCTGCATTTATAGAGACCCATCACCTTCATTTAAAAGCTTTCTGTACGGTCCCAAAGACACCATTCGAGAGAGTCTACTGTATTTGATTTTAAAAAAATCATTTTCTTAATGAGACTAATAGTCTTGAATAAAACTGAATTTTGAACAAAGTGCGTTATATCACTTGTTTCTATTTAATGGCTTGTTCTTTCCCCAAACCTGGTCAAAATATGTATAAAGTATGAAAAGTTTGGTTAGGTAAAGATTTGAGGAGGGGGGGGGAAAAATACATGGACAGAGTTGGTGCAGATACATAGAGAACTTTTTTTTGTTTCCACCATTGTCTTCAGTGTTTGCGTCACCTCTGCACCCCTGCGCGGTTCCATACTTAACTATCGAAGCATAGCTAGAGAATCACCTGCAATAGCTTCTCTTCCCACTCTTGCACCGTTGCCTCGAGTCGTCTCTTCCCCCCCCCCCCCCCCCCCCCCCCCCCAGGATCTATCCTTGGGCCTCTTCTATTTCTCATCTACATGCTGCCCCTCAGCAATAATTATCCAACAGTACATCAGGTTCCATAAGTATGCTAACACTCTGCTCTCTCACCACCACCTCTCTCGACCCCTCCACTGTCTGATTCATCACGCTGCTTGTCCGACATCCAATATCGGATGAGTCGACATTTCCTCCAACTAAATATTGGGAAGACCGAAGCCATTGTCTTTGGTCCCCACCACAAACTCCATCTCCCTGGCCACCATTTCCATCCCTGGCAACTATCTGAAGCGGAGCCAGACTTTTCGCAACCTTGACCCCGAGATGAGCATCTGACCACATATCTGCTCCATCACCAAGACTGCCTACTTCCACCTCAATATCGCCTGACTCCATCCTTGCCTCAGCTCATCTGCTGCTGAAATTGTCCTCCATGCCTTTGTTACCTCTAGACTTGACTATTCCAACACACTCCTGGTCGGCTGGCCACCCATCTTCCACCCTAGATAAAGGTGTGTTCATCCAAAACTCTGCTGCCCATATCTTAACTCTCATCAAGTCTTGTTCACCCATCATCCCTGTGCTTGCTGACCTACATTGAGGCATTGCTGGACCGGGAGCCAATTAAAAAAAATCCCCATCCTTGTTTTCAAATCCTTCCATGGCCTCGTCCCCTCCCTATCTCTAACCTCCTCCAGCCCTACAAGCCTTCGAGATATCTGCACTCCTGCAATTCTGGACTCTCGCGCATCGCTGAGTTTAATCGTTCTACCATTGGCAGTCTTGCTTTCAGCTGCCTTGGCCCTAAGCTCTAGAATTCCCTCCCTAAACCTCTTTACTTCTCTACTTAAAATCTGCCTCTTTGACTAAGCTTTTGGTCATCTGTCCTGATATCGCCACCTGTGGCTTGGTGTCAAAAATGTTCTGATTGATGTTACTCTTGTTAAACGTTTTGCTACGTTAAAAGCGCTATATAAATGTTAAGTTATTACAGAATATAAGTTCGCCGTACAAAATTTGAATCGGCTCGCCATTTTATATTGAAAATAGCAGTAATTTAGAAAGGCCATGTAACCTCTTTTTCTAAATTGTGTCTTGAAATAAAGTTGAATAACTCAAATAGATCATCCTTTAGAGCACAGTATGGCTGTGCCTCTGCTAAAACTGTTTTGTTCCATGCTTTCAAGTGGCTATTCTCAGTACAGCTTGTCTTTTTCCCCCTACTACTGCCATGTAGCATGGTGTGATTCTTAAATTAGCACATTGCTGGTATTTCCAGGGCATTTTACTTTTTAACTGCTATTTAAAGCTTCTCTGAAAAGATTAAGCTCCAAGAAAAGCTTTATCTAGTGGAATTTTTTAAAATTCATTCACAGGATGTGGGTGTCACTGGCAAGGGCAGCATTTATTGCCCATCTGTAATTGCCCTTGAGAAGGTGGCGACCTGCCGCCATGAACCGCTGCAGTCCGTGTGGTACAGGTACGATGCGAGGATACGCCCACGTTAGGTAGTGTGTTCCAGGATTTTGACCCAGCGACGAAGCAATGGTGATATATTTCCAAGTCAGGATGGTGTGTGACTTGCTACAGGATTAAGAAGGTAAAAGAAAGAAGGGACGTTCCAAAGTGCTTTACAGCCAGTGAAGCACTTTTGAAGTGTAGTCACTGTTGTAATGTAGAAAAAGGGGCAGCCAATTTGCACACAGCAAGCTCCCACAAACAGCAATGTGATGATGACCAGATCGTCTGTTTTAGTGATGTTGGTTGAGGGATGAATATTGGCCAGGACACCGGGGGAAAACTCCCCTGATCTTCGAGATAGTGTAGTGGGATCTTTAAGTCCACCTAAGGGCAGATGGGGCCTCGGTTTAATGTCTCATCAGAAAGACGACACCTGTGACAGTGCAGCACTCCCTCAGTACCACACTGCCTACCTGCAGTGAGGGGCCATGAGACTGATCCCTATGCTAAAAGTCATTGTGAGGATTGACTGGAGAGGAGTGGGTTTTTCAGCTGCAGCAGGAGGTGATTGAAGGGTGACCTTTAGAGTTGTAGAAGATAGAGTAAATAGTGAGAGTGGGATAAGGAGACATTCAGATTAATGAAAGGCAAATATTGGACTTGCTGGCACAGAGAGCCATCAGCATGTAGAATGGACTTTCAAGCAGGATACTGAAGGCAACAGCCCTGGAATCAGTTAAACATTTGTATGCTGTGATGGGATTGCAAGTTCTTTCTAGATGGGATAAGCCAAGGACTCTGGTCTTTGTTTGTCTGTATCTACCTTCAACTGTAAGGGATCTTGTTATTCCCAGACTGACCGAAGTTGTCTTCAGAAAGCATTTACCACCATGAATCTATTCTTTTAAAGCCAAGTAAAGACCCCAGTCACTTGCTCCAGTTGTTGTCCTACTCTACTCAAATGTTCTCGGAGTCTGATCAAAATGTTTTACGTTAAGATCAGAAGGATCATTGCACGAGAATACACCCAAACAGAGCAGGATCTGTAAAGGGCCGTCACTCAGTTGCTATGAGAAAGGTGATTAAAATAGCATGTCAGATAGCCATGGTGAAGAACCCAATTCCAGCCATGAGACACTGAGTGGAATGATATGTAAAAACTTAGTGAATTTTAGCTACAGGCAGAAAGTTTTATGCTGGATTGAAAGGATGGTGTCCTGACTGAGTTGCTGACCATCCACAGTGGTAATTGATTACATAGGATATACAGTACAGAAACAGGCCATTCGGCTCAACCAGTCCATGCCGGTGTTTATGTGCCACTCGAGCCGCCTCCGGCCTTTCCTCATCTAAATCTATCAGCAATAACCCTCTATTCCTATCTCGCTCATGCTTATCTAGCCTCCCCTTAAATGCATCTATACTATTCACTTCACTCCCTGTGGTCGCGAGTTCCACATTCTCACCACTCTTTAGGTAAAGAAGTTTCTTCTGAATTCTCTATTGGATTTCTTGGTGACTATCTTATATTGATGGCCTCTAGTTATGCTCTTCCCCACAAGTGGAAACATTCTCTCTGTATCCACTCTATCAGAATTTTAAAGACCTCTATTAGGTCACCCCTCAGCCTTTTTTCAAGAGAAAAGAGACCCAGCCTGTTCATCCTTTCCTGATATGTATACCTTCGCATTTCTGGTATCATCCTTGTAAATCTTCTCTGCACCCTCTCCAGTGCCTCTATATCCTTTTTATAATACGGCGACCAGAACTGTACGCAGTACTCTTAAGTGTGGTCTAACCAAGGTTCGATACAGGTTTAGCATAGCTTCCCTACTTTTCAATTATATACCTCTAGAAATAAACCCTAGTGCTTGGTTTGCTTTCTTTATGGTCTTGCTAACCTATGTCGCAACTTTTAGTGATTTGTGTATTTGTGCTCCTAGATCCCTTTGTTCCTCTACCCCACCTAGACTCGCACCCTCCAAGTAATAAGTGACCTCTCTATTCTTCCTACCAAAATGTAATACCTCACATTTATCTGTGTTGAAATTCATTTGCCAATTATATGCCCATTCTGCAAGTTTATTAATGTCATCCTGTAATTTGTTGCAGTCCTCCTCAGTATTGACTACCCCCCCCCCCCAAATTGGTGTCATCCACAAATTTAGAAATTGTGTTTTTGAGTCTAAATCATTAACCTAAATTGTGAACAACAGTGTTCCCAGCACTGATCCTTGTGGAACACCACCTTCTGCCACTGTGAATAGCTACTGAACATCCTGTTCGAATCTCTGAACTCAGGTTTCCACCCCTCGCACTGCACCAAAACAGCACAAAGTCACAAATGGGTGACTATGGTGCATTATCTGGAGTCTACAGAAGGTGGTCCAACATCGACCGTCTGAACTGAATACATATGTGGCCCCGATTTAACTCCAGGTGGATTCCCCACTCCAGAGTTAAAATTACAGTCGGCTCTCAATTATGGCAATGGGCTGCAACATGCATATGTAGAGAAGGCCGTGCGTGTATCCTTGCCACCTGCTCAGGAGAGCAGGTTAAAATTGCAGATGTTGCGATCATGGCACTTTCAGCCAGGTAAGAGCCAGGGTGATTTTAGGGTTAAAATCGCTCCCACAGTGAGCATCAGCCATACTCTCCAGTGGGCAGCTTACTATGATCGGGGTTAAATAAGATACACAGCTATGCTAACTCGGTACAACAGAGAGCAAAGGGACGCAGGTTTCAATTCATAAGTGTCATGGTCTGCTTTTGGAAACTGTTGTTAGACCGTGCACATGAGAGAAAGTGTTGGAAAAAAACCTGAAGCATAGCAGGTTCCCTTAAAATAATTTACATACACTAACCACTCCCCAAGCAAGATAAGTCAATCTAGTAAGTCAGCACGCCTAATAGGCTGGGTGGGGAAGCAGAAAGATCCTGCGTGAGGAACACAGTGATACTCTAGAACAAGAATAAACCAGATAAAAGATTAGAGATTAATCTAATAGTTCAATAGATTTCTTTTTTTGGCTAAAAGCAACCTATTAAATAAATGGAGTTTGTCCATCCGTTGCTAAAGCCACACTTTCTCGAATCTGATGAGTTCACTAGTTGTAGCCAACACAGCGGTGGGTGCATTGTGGTACTGGTATTTTATATTTTAATGCAGTAAAGAAGTGGCCAGTATTTTATTTATAATTGACTGTCGAGTATTCTCAGGAGAAACTTAAATGTATCTACAGGCCCTGAGGGGCCCCCACAGAAACCATTGCTGAGGGAGATGGTCAAATGCCTGGCAAACGAAGTAAAGCTCCCACCCTGGCCCCTCACCGATGTCCAGGAAGAGCGATCCTACCCTGGTGTTAACTCCAGCTCTCTTGTGCTCCGAGAATAAGGTTCGGTTTCTGGAGAGTCACTGTGGTGACAGTGCCTGAATCTCTAGGGAATTTCAGGACTCGAGGCAGAGTGCTTCCTGCTGGGAGAAACCAATCACTAGGGAGGTGAGAGATACTCACAAGACTACTTGTGAGGTAGTTTTCAAAGCAAAAGAAACAACTTGCATTTCTATAGCGCCTTTCACGACCCCAGGACATCCCAAAGCGCTTTACAGCCAATTAAGTACTTTTTGAAATGTAGCCACTGTTGTAATATAGGAAACGCGGCAGCCAATTGGTGTACAGCAAGCTCCCACAAACAGCAATAAGATAATGACCAGATAATCTTTTTTTAGGGATGTTGGTTGAGGGATTGGCCAGGACACTGCTCTTCTTCAGAATAGTGCCATGGGATATTTTACATCCACCTGAGAGAGCAGACAGAGCCTCGGTTTAACGTCTCATCGGAAGGACGGCACCTCTGACAGTGCAGCACTCCCTCAGAACTATACTGAGGTGTCAGCTGGAGTGGGACTTGAACCCACAACTGTCATTCTTAGAATGACTGACTTCTCCACACACTGCTGCAGTTCAGGCAGTCTGGATCACTCTTTGGGAAACCAGGTCATGCCGCAATAGTATTATGACAAATGATGCGAGGACATGCCCATTCATGTGGTCTTACCCACTCATGAGATCTATAAATACATGGATAGGTCACTGGGGCGGCCCTTCAAATTCCCTTAACTAAAAAGGGAAGAGCCGGTGTGGATAAACCAAACTACGCACACGTAACAAGTGACTATAGATCCATTCGCAATTCCTCAAATAATGAAGTAGTCTGTTCCCGCATGCAGCAAGACCTGGACTTGGGCTGATAAGTGCCAGGCAATGACTATCTCCAACAAGAGAGAGTCTAACCATCTTCCCTTAACATTCCCTTAGCATTACCATCGTCGAATCCCCCACCATCAACATCCTGGGGGTTACCATTGACCAGAAACTTAACTGGACCAGCCACATAAATACTGTGGCAACAAGAGCAGGTCAGAGGCTAGGTATTCTGCGGCGAGTGACTCACCTCCTGACTCCCCAAAGCCTTTCCACCATCTACAAGGCACATGTCAGGAGTGTGATGGAATACTCTCCACTTGCCTGGATGAGTGCAGCTCCAACAACACTCAAGAAGCTCGACATCATCCAGGACAAAGCAGCCCGCTTGATTGGCACCCCATCCACCACCTTAAACATTCACTCCCTCCACCACTGGCGCACCGTGGCTGCAGTGTGTACCATCTACAAGATGCACTGCAGCAACTCGCCAAGGCTTCTTCGACACACCTCCCAATCCCGTGACCTCTACCGCCTAGAAGGACAAGGGCAGCAGGCGCATGGGAACACCACCACCTCCACGTTCCCCTCCAAGTCACACACCATCCTGACTTGGAAATATATCGCCGATCCTTCATCGTCACTGGGAAAAAATCCTGGAACTCACTCCCTAACAGCACTGTGGAAGCACCTTCACCACACGGACTGCAGCGGTTCAAGAAGGCGGCTCATCACCACCTTCTCAAGGGCAATGAGGAATGGGCAATAAATGCTGGCCTTGCCAGCGACGCCCACATCCAGTGAATGAATAATACAAAAAAATATGTAAGGTGTACAGACCTGCCAGGCCTGAGGGGATGGATGGGAGGGACAGTGGTGTTTGAAGCATGCAATTATTCAAATATTGAGCAAGACCCTGCAAGCAATGTTCCCTTTAAGCTGCGTGGCTGTGCAGCGCTTTGGATCTCCCGTGCAGCCGGCTCACCAGCTTTTCAATGGGAAAAATTGCGCATGTGAGGTATTTTGAATGGGCTGTGCCGCCTCTTCAAAGGGTCGTGCACCCAAAAGAAAATTAAAGGGATTGTTGCCTACAAGCTAAGTAATCACACTCTTCCTCAGCACCCTTTGGGAGTCGAACACACTAATACCAAATTAGGAAGCATAGGGAAATTTTAGAATCTGTATCCTCTAGGACAGAACAGCTGAAAGAGCTTTTGTCCACATTAATAATGGAAACTGCCTATGTAAACTTGTCACGCTATAATTACGTGGTTTCAGGCACGTGACCTCGTAGATCACCTCATGATCTCCAACCAGCTAACTGGGGATACAGTCTGCAGCTGAAATGCACTCCTTTGAGACAGAATGTCTTCGGGTCCAAATCAAAGTCCTGAGTACCAATTTGGGTTCGGTGATGTCAGTCACTCCTGTAATTGGTCTGAGCATTTTACTTTTATGGGGGTTGACTCACATTGTACGATAGCAGGGCCCAAGTATTCAAAACGGAAGCAACAACAGTAAGGATGATTGATCAATCTAGGACACCATTCTATAAATTATTCCACCAAAACAAGAGGCTGTCTAGGCTCCAACAAGAAGTGTGAGAGGTCTGAAAGAAGAATGGAGGGAGTTGATGATTGTCCAGTAAAGAGAATAGGTCTATCTCTGGGTAACCCCACCTCCCATCAGCTTAGCTCACCTGAGTCAGAAGGTTGTAGGTTCATGCCCCACTCAATGGGGGAGAAATTGGCTAACCCCGAAAACGAGCGTGGGGATCGAGGAGATATTAGGTCCAAAAGCTTGCTCAAAGAGGTAGATTTTAAGGAGCGTCTTAAAGGAAGAGAGAGGCAAAGAGGTTTAGGGAGAGAATTCCAGAGCTCAGGGCCCAGGCAGCTGAAGGCACGGCTGCCAATGGTGGAGCGAAGAAAATTGGGGATGCGCAAGAGGCCAGAATTGGAGAAGCGCAGAGATCTCAGAGGGTTGTAGGGCTGAAGGAGATTACAGAGATAGGGAGGGGCGAGGCTATGGAGGGATTTAAAAACAAGAATGAGAATTTTTAAATCGAGGTGTTGCCGGACCGGGAGCCAATGTAAGTCAGTGAGCAATGGGGTGAAGGGTGAGCGGGACTTGGTGTGAGTATCAATTAATTTTGCAATACAGAAGACTGTTCATCTTCCTTCAATGGTTTACTTTCAATATTAAAAGTTGGGTGAATGCGATACTGTAATGTTGTAAAGAGCGAACTGTAATACCGTAGTCTGAAAGGATGAATTTATACAGCTCCAGGCATGGGTAAGTAGCAGTCGCTTCACTGTATAGTGTAAATACAGCCAGAATCTGGTGTCAGAGCCCAACCCAATATGAGACTCCTCGATGGAGGGAGTTACACATGATTCACATCTGAAACAAAGTCCACTTGCACAAACACTAACCTTGTGAAGTTAACACACGATCACCCGACTGATTGATGTGAGGCAGTTTGTACTAAGCATGGACCAATCACCAACAACCCCACCCGCCAAAATAAAAGACCAGATTGGATTTTACACCTGCTCCAGGTTAGTCTCTGAAGGTTCAAGGTTCGAGGTGGGATTGTGTTGCAGCTGGATTCTTGACATTTGTGTCATTACTTTTTGAAATGTGGTTGAGGAACACCTATAGAAAAACAGAGCAGGATACAGGAACCAGACCAGCTCATCAACACAACTGTGGAGAGAGAGCACACGAGACAGGGAGCACAGGAGAGAGAGAGAGAGAGAGGAAACGATCACAAGAGAGAAATACACAGACAGAAAGCAAGAGACAGAAAGCACGAGAGTGAGAGTGAAAGTAAGAGGGCTGAGAGAGCACAAGTTTACTTCTGATTACAATGCAGAGCAGGGAGAGACATGAGCCCAATCTATAGCTATGTGAGGACCACTATTAAAGGTCAAATTAGTCTATTTGTAGAGCAACCATTTATGCCAGTTTCTCTACATTCTGACGTGCTAATTTGAGCTAAATGTTGAGGTGCTGGCCAGCAGATTAGAGCTGCCAATTTCCCAGATTGGTTACTCTCATTTGGTAACGTGCAAAAAGAAAGTTTCATGAACTTCACAAAAGCCAAAACTCTTCCATTCACAGCTTCCCTCAAGTCTTGATTGTAAGAGTGAATCGCTTGCCCATTATTGCAGGCAGAAGCAGTTTCTCCTGCAGCCCATCCAAAGTTAACCCGTGGCACTGTGGGGTAGCAGCAGCCCGACTGCAGCAGAAAAGCAGTGGGTCTGAAGCAGCCGTTTCCAGGTTGTAGTGAGAACAAGCTGTATAACCAGGGATCTACAGGTAACTTTGGGCCTGTAACTGCTCCTCTGATCAGGCAAGTGGAACTGTGTCTCTAAGGAATCTAAACATGTAAAAATCAAAGAAATATTGATCTCATGGTATACTTTGTGGGCTATACAACAGTTAGATAGGCTGGAATTTTGCCTAATTACGGAAGGAGAGGGGAGAGAAGAACGATGATGGGAAACTTCACAGAACTTTCTCTTGGCAGAATAAAGAGTGAAACTGAACAATTTAATGAAAGTCAGCATGAAATTCCAGTGCGAGGTATTTTAATGCATTTGCTAAAGTGGGCTAGTGAATGAGTTAAAAGCACAGGGCAAGTTTCATGTGAATATAGTTATAAATGCAGGAGCAATTTGAACCCACAACTGAGGTGAAGTTCAAGTCAAAGCAGATGGTGGTAAATGATCTTGAATATCGGTTATACAAACTGACTGCCCTTTTCTCATTCCTCATCGAATCACAGAATGATACAGCACAGGAGGAGGCCATTCGGCCCATCGTGCCTGTGCCGGCTCTTTGGTAAAGCTATTCAATTTGTCCCACTCCCCGGTTCTGTCCCCATAGCCCTGTAAAATATTTTCCTTTCAAGTATTTGTCCAATTCCCTTTTTGAAAGTTACTATTGAATCTGCTTCCACCGCCCTTTCAGGCAGTGCATTCCAGATCATAACAACTCGCTGTGTTTTTAAAAAATATCCTCATGTCGTCTCTGGTTCTTTTGCCAATCACCTTAAATCTGTGTCCTCTGGTTACCGACTCTTCTGCCACTGGAAACAGTTCTCCTTAGTTCTCTATCAAAACAGTTCATGATTTTGAACACCTCCATCAAATCTCCCCTTAACCATCTCTGCTCCAAGGAGAACAACTCCAGCTTCTCTAGTCTATCCACGTAACTGAAGTCCCTCATCCCTGGTACCATTCTAGTAAATCTCCTCTGCACCCTCTCCAAGGCTTTGACATCTTTCCTAAAGTGTGGTGCCCAGAATTGAACACAATGTTTAAGCTGAGGCCTAACCAGTGATTTATAAAGATTTAGCAGAACTTCCTTGCTTTTGTACTCTCTTCCTCTATTAAATAAAAATGAGAAGTCGCACAACACCAGGTTATAGTCCAACAGATTTATTTAAAATTACAAGCTTTCGGAGCTGTCGCCCTTTCCTCAGGTAGAGTTACTGTAACTCTACCTGAAGAAGGGGCAGGATAGCTCCGAAAGCTTGTAATTTAAAATAAATCTGTTGGACTATAACCTGGTGTTGTGCGACTTCTCATTTTTGTCCACCCCAGTCCAACGCCGGCATCTCCACATCATGACCTCTATTAAATAAAGCTAAGGATCACATATGCTTTTTAACAGCCTTCTCAACTTGTCCTGCCACCTTCAAAGTTTTGTGTACCTACACCCCCAGGTCTCGCTGTTCCTGCACCCTATTTAAAATTGTACCATTTAGTTTATATTGCCTCTCCTCATTCTTCCTACCAAAATGTATCACTTCACAGTTCTCTGCATTTAAATTTCATCTGCCATGTGTCTGCCCATTTCACCAGTTTGTCTATGTCCTGAAGTCTGTTACTATCCTCCTCATTGTTTGCTACATTTCTGAGTTTCGTGTCATCTGCAAACTTTGAAATGATGCCCTGTATACCCAAGTCCAGGTCATTAATATATATCAAAAAGAGCAGTGGTCTTAATACCGACCCCTGGGGAACACCACTGTACACCTCCCTCCAGTCTGAAAAACAACCGTTCACCACTACTCTCTGCTTTCTGTCCCGTAGCCAATTTTGTATCCACGCTGCCACTGTCCCTATAATCCAATGGGCTTTAATTTTGCTAACAAGTCCATTATGTGGAACTTTATCTAACGCTTTATGAAAGTCCATATACACAACATTAACGGCACTACCCTCATCAACCTTCTCCATTTAGTGGGGTTTATTTTGGAAGGAGGGAAAGGGATTGAGGGAGGGAGTCGATTTCCCCAGGGTGTCTTGCATTCCATCACTGTCATTTGGTGGAGAGGTTTCCGCTGAACTTAAGGCAACGGAATGGGAATAGGACCCTCCCCACCCCCCAGCCAAAGTAATTCCCGCGGGAGAAGTTGTATATTGCAGGTGTAAAGTCAATTGTATCTTGGGATAGATCAATTAAAGTTTGGTAAATTCAATTTCCCCGACACTAGATGGTCTCATCCACATACAAAAATTTAAGTGCAAATTAATGAAGGTGGATATTTCTAAGTTAATCAGTATAGGTGACAAAAACACAGGCAACTGGACAGGACAGCAGGCTGCAAGAACTTTTTTTTTCTTTTGACAAATAAAAGTGGGAAATTATATTTCAGCGAGGGTTATTGCAGTATGCTGCCATTAACAACAACAACTTGCATTTATACAGCGCCTTTAACGTAGTAAAACATCCCAAGGCGCTTCACAGGAGCGATTATCAAACACTGAGCTACATAAGGAGATATTAGGACAGACAGGTAAGTTTAGAGGAGCGTCTTAAAGGATGAGAGAGAAGCAGAGAGGCGGAAAGGTTTAGGGAGGGAATTCCAGAGCTTAGGGCCTCGACAGCTGAAGGCACGGCCTCCAATGGTGGAGCGATGAAAATTGGGGATGGCCAAGAGACCAGAATTAGAGGAGCGCAGATATCTCGTAGGGTTGTGGGGCTGGAGAAGGTTACAGAGATAGGGAGGGGCGAGGCCATGGAGAGATTTGAAAAGAAGAATGAGAATTTTTAAATCGCAGCCTTGTCGGACCGGGAGCCAATGCAGGTCAGCGGGCACAGGGGTGATGGGTGAACGGGACTCGGTGCGAGTTAGGACACGGGGCAGCAGAGTTTTGGATGAGCTCAAGTTTATGAAGGGTGGAAGATGGGAGGTTAGCCAGGAGAGCATTGGAATAGTCAAGCCTAGAGGTCACAAAGGCATGGATGAGGGTTTCAGCAGCGGATGAGCTGAGGCAGGGCGGAGACGGAAGTAGGCGGTCTTGGTGATGGAGCGGATATGTAGTTGGAATCACGTGTCGGGGTCAAATAGGATGCCAAGACTTGTGCACGGTCTGGTTCAGCCTCAGGCAGTGAGAGGGGGTGGAGTCAGTTGCTTGGGAACGGAGTTTGTGGTGGGGACCAAAGACAATGGCTTCAGTCTTCCCAATATTTAGTTTTAATATATGCCCACTTTTCACCCTACCAGCCTTCAAATTCAACGGATCATCCTCTGCCATTTCCGCCACCTCCAGCATGATCCCACCACCAAACACATCTTCCCCTCACCTCCCCTTTCAACATTCCGAAGGGACTGCTCCCTCCGCAACACCCTGGTCCACTCCTCTATCACCCCCAACAACCCTTCCCCTGGCACCTTCCCGTGCAAGTGCAGGAGATGCAACATATGCCTTTTTACCTCCTCCCTTCCCACTGTCCAGGGCCCCAAACACTCCTTCCAGGTGAAACAGCGATTTACTTGTACTTCTTGCAATTTAGTATACTGTATTCGCTGCTCACGATGCGGTCTCCTCTACATTGGGGAGACCAAACGCAGATTGGGTGACCGCTTTGCGGAAACACCTCCGTTCAGTCCGTAAGGGTGACCCCGAGCTTCCGGTCGCCTGTCACTTTAATTCTCCGCTCCACTCCCACTCAGACCTCACCGTCCTCTTACACTGTTCCAATGAAGCTCAACGTAAGCTCGAGGAACAGCACCTCATCTTTCAATTCAGCACTTTACAGCCTTCTGGACTCAACATCGAATTCAACAATTTCAGACCATAACCTCTGCCCCTATCTTTTTTCCCCATTTTTTTTCTCTTTCTCCCACATGGCAGCTGTCGATCATTCAGCCATTGCCATTTACACTTCATCTAGAGCCATCTTTTGTTTCTTAACTTGTCCCATTACCGTCTCCTTTTGCCTTGCACCATCATCTCTTTTGTCTCTTAATCTCTCCTGCCTTCCATCCTATCACAGACCTTCCCTTTGTTCTTTCCTCCCCTCCCCCCTTTCCCTGCACTTCCTTACAAACCTCTTCCATCTCCAGTTTTTTCCAGTTCGACGAAGGGTCATCGACTGAAACGTTAACTGTATTTCTCTCTCCACAGATGCTGTCTGACCTGCTGAGTATTTCCAGCATTTTCTGTTTTTATATGTTCCATGGTCTGTTCTGGGTGACCAGTCGCACATTGGAGAGTTTTGAATTCTCCATTTGTAACGATTTGGATGCGGGAAGAGAAGCCATTGCAGGTGATTCTCTGGCTCTGACTGGATAGATAAGAATGGAACCAGGCGAGTGCAGTCCCACCCAGCTGGACGACAGAGGAGCGGTGTAGTGTGCTCAACCATGACAAAGGCTGCTGGTTGAGAAGGATGAGGAGGGATAGTTCACATTCAGACAGGATATCATTTGTGACTTTGATAAGGGCCATTTCAGTGCTGTGGCAGGGCAGAAACCCGATTGGAGGGAACATTGAGTTGCGGGAAAGATGGGCACGGATTTGGGAGGTGACAGTGTTCAAGGATGTTGGAGAGGAAAGGGAGGATGGAGATGGGGCGGTAGATTGCAAGGACAGAGGGGTCAAGGGTGGGTTTTTTGAGGAGGGGGGTAATGACGGCACATTCGAAGGGGAGGGGGGACAGTACCCGAGGAGAGGGAACTGTTTACAATATCAACTAACACGGGACCAGGAAGGGCAGTTGGGAGATCAGCAGTTCAGTGGGAACAGGGTCGAGGGAGCAGGAGATGGGTCTTCATGGACAAGATGAGCTCGGAGAGGGCATGAGGGGAGATAGGAGAGAAACTAGAGAAAGATGCGAGGGCTAGGGCTTGGGAGAAACCTTCGGGGAAGTTTGGCTTAGTGAGCTAGGAGAAAGGAGGGAAGCGACGGAAGCAGCTGAACAGATGGTCTGAATCTTAGTGACAAAGGCGGCCATGAGCTCCTCACACTTGTTAGAATCTTAGAGCAGAAGGCTGTTCGACTCATTGTGCCCGTGCCGGCTCTTTGAAAGAGTTGTCCAATTTAGTCCCACACCCTGGTTTTTTCCCTATAATCCTGAAAATTAGTCCGCTTCAAGGCCATGTCCAATTGCCTTTTGAAATTTAATATAGAATCTGATTCCACCCTCCTTTCAGGTATTGCTTTTCAGATCCTAACAACCGTGTGAAGAATTTTCTGATTTCCCCTGTAGTTACCGACCCACTTGCCAGATGAAACAATTTCTCCCTACTTGCTCTATCAAAACCCCTCATAATTTTGAATACTTAAGTCTCCCCTTAACCTTCTCTGCTCTAAGGAGAACAATCCCAGCTTCTCCAATCTCTGAAATAACTGAAGTCTCTCATCATTGGTATAATTCTGGTAAACCTGGTCTGTACCCTCACCAGGGCCTTAATATCCACCCTAAAGTGTGGTACCCAGAATTGTACACAATGTTGTTGGAGGTGAGGGTGGAGGGGTCAGGAATGGGGGTTTAAGAAGACGGTTTGTTGTAAAGAGAAGAGAAGCCGGGGGTTATTGTCGCATTCCAGGATGATCCTGGATTAGTGAGCAGTTTTGGCCGAGGAGAGCAGGACCCGATGCTGCTTTGTGGTCCAGCCAGATCTGGCGATGAATGGCTAAACCAGTTGTCCACCATAAACGTTCCAATCTGTGTTCCTTGGTCTTAAGGGAGAGGAGATGAGGGCTGTACTGGGGGAGCGACCAGGGTGAGAGAGAGTAACAGTTTTAATGAGGACAAGGGCATCAAATGTGGAGGTGAGGGTGCGATTGAGCAGATCGGTAGCTGCAGAAACGGCATGGTGAATGGAGGGCCAAAGGCTAGACAATTGGGAATTTGAAAGTGCCGTTGTAAGTGACTTCTAGGGGCGGACACAGAAGGAAGTGGGGTTGGGAGGGGGAAGGGCGATGTGGGTGGAGAGGGATACAACAGTGATCAGAGATGGCATTATGCGATTGACACAATGGGAGTAGAGAGGCCATGTGAGATGGCAAGGTCGAGGGGGTGGCTATGAATATGTGTAGGGGAGTTTATAAGGAGGGAGAGATTAAGGGAGGATTGGAGGGCAGTGAACTCAGGAGAGTGCGCATGATGAGTTGTGATGGAGATTGAAATCACCAAGGATAGGAAGTCACTTAGTGGAGGCTGAGGGAGGAAAGCAGTGAAGATATCTCGGTGAGAATCTTGGCTTGGTACTTGGGTGGGCAGTAGAGAATGAGGATTTTAAATGAGATGAGTGGGTGGAACAAGGTGAGATGCTCAAAAGGAGAAGGTGCCAGAGGAGCAGTAGGACAGACCAGGGTGTGATTTGGTAATAAGAGCCACACCGCCACCACGGCGATCTGGATGGGACAAGTGGTGGAAGGTAAAGCTAGGCATGGCGGTTTCATTAAGGTGTCATCACCCGTCAGCTAAGTTTCTGTCAAGGCCATGTTGTCTATGTAATCATCCACAATAAGCTCATGGATTGCAAGGGCCTTATTCACAAGTGAACGGACATTCTGGAGGGAGATGCAGTGCTAACTTATCTGCTGGCAGGGTCTACACTGGGAGGGGTGAGTAGGATGGTAAGAGAGTGTAGGATGGGGCAGTTAGAGTTATTGCTCGTAAGGAGGCAGTGACGAGTGCCTCGATGGGCCCTTCAGAGGATGCCAAGAGAGGCAGAGGGAAGCTGTAGGCTTAT
The DNA here is from genome assembly GCA_030390025.1 of Squalus acanthias. Classification (NCBI taxonomy): domain Eukaryota; kingdom Metazoa; phylum Chordata; class Chondrichthyes; order Squaliformes; family Squalidae; genus Squalus; species Squalus acanthias. The sequence goes on along the minus strand of CM059434.1, from coordinate 78,949,361 downwards.
CTAAGCGGGAGTCAAACCTGGGACGGCAGCAGAATAGGAAGGTCAGGGAGTGCTGCAGGGTTGGGGTAGGGATTTGAGGGGTGGCAGCAGACTACCTGAGAGGGGAGAATTGAAAAGGAGGTATGACGACAGGAGAGGAGCCTAGGAGGGTTGGAGAAAAGAAAAATAAACAGAAATAGAAGTGATCGGCTTGGGTCCGGAGAAGCAGCCAAAACAGGCACGTGAATGGACACAGGGAAGCTCAAGTTACATAGGCGTGGTTACATAGCAAGACTAGGATAGATATGTTCTGGTAATAAATGGGGAAGAGAGGAGACACTAGGAGGGAGTCCAGAGTTAAAGTCAGAAGTACCGTGGTGGGATAATGTTGATATAGGGTGGAGTTAGTATTGATGAACTGATGCCCAGATTTGCACAGGTGTGGTGGGTGAGTCCAGAAGCTATTTGAAGGGGTAGAGTATTGGAGGGGCCACTGCTGGAGATATTTCGATGGGAATGAAGAGCCAAGTGGTGTGCAGAAATAATCATGGGGTAGTAAAACAGTGACAAAGTTGAACGTCACTCTAAGATCCAGAGGCGGCAGAGAAATGGCCTTCGGCCCAGGAACGTGAATTTCTGACCAGGAACCACACTAGCCAAATAAAGGTGAATAACCAGCAGGAAAGTCATAAGCTCAGCGGGTAGCAGCATCAGCAGGGTGGGCTGTATGCTAGACAGTTACCTTAAAACTTAAGCAACCGAAGAGGGTCAGAGTCACAGTAGCCGAGTCTTACAGTGGAAAAGCATAGTCTTGACAGCAGAGAAGTCCAGGAATTTGGAAGCTAAATTTGAGCAAAGATCCAGTGCTTACCAATGAAAACAAAGAGCAGACATGGTCAAGGGATGAGCAGTGGGCTCAGGCAACTAAACTTGCAGCTTCGGCTAAAATACACCAAAAGAGCCAGGGAAACTTAAACAGTGGAAGAGAGCAGATTGGGGGGGGGGGGGGGAGGAAAGGGCAAAGATGACCCAGGACAGTGGCACAGCAAAGGAGCTGCCAGCCCAGGAGCTATCTTGAATTATATTAGCAGTAAAGTGATCTCATGTACAGTAATACATTTAGATTGCACCAATTTAACCATTTATCATAGAATCTAACCACGCAGCAGGCCATTCGGCCCACTGTGCCTGTACCTGCTCTTTGAAAGAGCTATACAATTAGTCTCACTCCCCCACTCTTTCCCCATCCCCCTGCAAATTTTTTCTTTAAGTATTTATCCAGCTCTACTGAAATCGGTTTCCACCACCCTTTCAGGCAATGCATCCAGATCATAACTCGTTGTGTAAAAATAATTCTCATCTTTCATCTGGTTCTTTTGCTAATTATCTGAAAAGAAAAAGATGACACCTCTGACAGTGCAGCACTCCCTCAGCACTGCACTGGAGTGTCAGCCTGGATTTTTGTGCTCAAGTCTCTGGAGCGGGACTTGAACCCACGACCTCCTAAGAGGCGAGAGTGCCACCACTGAGCCACGGCTGACACCTTTGTGCTGGGCAGCAGCTATTTTTAGAAGTTATAGATAAGAGCATACGCATTTCCAAACCAACAGAGCTGCAGGTTCCAGATACCAACTCGACTTGTTAGTGTTCACAATTACCTGCAGTTAGAAATCTGAAGATTGGGATGGGTTTAATTAAGATTTGAAGCCAAGGATTGTAATATATTTAAGATTGTGCTTTCGAGGAAACAGCAGAGTGATGCAGACTCTAATATTCTCAGGTCCCAGGCCTGCCCATCACTTGATCCAACCTGGCTCAGTTACCTGTATTATGATCAAAGTCTGACCAAGACTGACCAGAACTGTCAACTAGGCTGAGCAGACAGTTGCAAGGTTCAGGTTTAACTCGTGTAGAAGCAAGGTTACTATTGACTGGGACAGTTGACATGAAAGTAAAGACTTGCATTTCTATAGCGCCTTTCACAACCTCAGCTCATCCCAAAGAGCTTTGCAGCCAACAAAGTACTTTTGAAGTGTTGTCACTGCTGTAATGTAGGAAACATGGCAGCCAATTGGTGCACATAATTTCTGAGGACTGTTGTCAGACCACTGGTGTGTACATTAAGTATTATACATTGCTCAGCATGCTCACTTTCAGATAAAAATATACCATTTCACAAACTTTCTAAAATTCCAATTTTTATTTTTGGTATGCTCTGGAATTTCCTTTTGTTAGCATGTGACTGAGCTGAAACGGACAACATACATTAACGTGCTCCGACAGATCACAGGTCCAAATAAAGAGATGGTCGAATTGACAGAAAGAATGACTGAATCCCCCTTTAATAAATCCCAATTAATCAGAGCTATAAATGCAAGCTACAGGTGCAGTTACAAATGTTGTGCAGTGCTCCAAGACAGTTGTTCTTTCTTAAACTTCCGATTCAGTTCACTGGGACTGCATGCAAGATCTGAACATGATGCCTTGGGCTTTGAAATGAAAAACATGGTCATTTGTCTTCTTAAAAAGATGGGATGTAAATACTTTCATTAATGAGCATGAAACCAATCAGTAAAACCTCGAAGATTTATTTACCGCATTGCGTTTCTGTGGAAAGATTAACACAGTACAACAGCCAAATGGAACAAAAAAGTTTACTAAAACATTACAGAAATCTCCCCCCCCTCCCTCCCCCCACCCAGACAAGCCATACAAAGTAACGAGCCTTTTCAGGATCTACATTGGAGAGTCACAATATGGATGTGCTGCTTTTTTCCTTTCCTTTACTGACTGGACAAACTAATAACCAGCTAAGCTGCGTAATCTACTGCACCAAAAAAAGAAAGGTTACTAGTTTTGGCGAAGGGCATGATCTACTGTGTATAAGTTAGCTGCTTTCAAAATGCTTTTAGCATCACAGGAAAAACAAAACCCAAAAAATAAACTTACACAACAAAGCAGCTAACTGAGCCGATCTTCATTCACAGTGCGAAGAGAAAAAAACGCCAGTCATTGTAAATAAAGCAGAGGTGCATCGCTGCTTTCAAATTAACTGGGGGAAGAGAGAAAGCAAAGTGGTATAGACTCTGCTCATGCTTTAATAGTGAATCGGAACATGACAAATAGTCTCTAATATGCATTTAAACACCAAGAATTTTATTGTCTGGGTTTATTCTGCAGTTTTCTAAGACTGTGTTCTTTGAATGCAAGGAAAGGGATCTTGGCAGAACAAGAGGAGTTGTGATGTGCATTCAACTTCTGCAGTTCCCACTGGCATATAGCCTAGTCCACGTTCTGGCTGCAAGATAAAGACATTTTTTAAGCACACAATTCTCATGTGGAAACTGGTTTCAAACATATTGCAATATTTTTTGCACAGCTGTGCATAACTATGACAGTAACAAAATGAGTAGAAACAATTTGTCCAGTTAGCCAATTCCGATATCACGCCCTTGAAAACAAACAATCCTTTTATAAATAAAAGAGTAATAATCAAAATGATCGCATCCAAAGCCATGCTTTTCTCCCACGCTTGCAGTCAGCAGCTCAGTTTGCAGCTGACTGGGATATTTATACCTGAAATACCACCCAGAGCACAACTGTGTAAAGTGACACTCCCAGAGACAATTGGTATCAGAGTATAAAGTTAGAATTGCACCTGTAACACATCCACGCACACACACGCGCAAAACCCCAGTGCTCATTGCCGGCTGTGGGGGCTGATCCTGCCTGGACCAAAGTGCCAGCAATCACTTTCACAAAACTGGCTACAGCTTTGCTGGAGACAGCATTAACGGGCCAGCTGAGAAAGTCCCAGGAAAGGGAGTGGGGTGGGGGTGGGCTGGGCTGGAGAGAAAGGGGAAGAGCTTCAATTGCTCACCTACTTTGTGGTATTGGCGAGATGCTGCCATGGTTTCTTTTGTAATTCATTCTCGGGATGTGGCAAGTCTGACATTTATTGCCCATCCCTAGAAGGTGGTGGTGGTGGGCTGCCTTCTTGAACCATTGCAGTCCATGTGGTGAAGGTGCTTACACAATTCTGTTAGGTATATCTTTGTAGCAGTTTGATAGAACTCAGTGGCTTGGTAGGTCACTTCAGAGAGCAGTTAAGAATCAACCACATTGGTGTGGGACTGGAGTCACAGATAGCCCAGACCAGGTAAAGACGGCAGATTTCCTTCCCTAAAAAGGACATTAGTGAACCAGATGAGTTTTTACGATAATCTGATAGCTTCATTGTTACTTTTACCAATACTGACTTTTTAATTTCCAGATTTTTTACCTGACAAACTGTCATGGTGGGATTTAAAATCATGTTCTCTGGAACATTAGTCCAGTAGATTACTTGTCCATAACCACTTACACTACCATACCCCACCAGAACCAGATTCCCTGCAGCTCAGTGTCAGGGACAACCTGAAATAATGTTTGTGAGCAGAATTTCAGGGCACATCCCAAAAAACAATGACAGATCTCAACAATGAGTGTATCCAGACAGTATAAGGTTTGAAACCCTTTACCCAAATCATAGGATTTCCCAGCTTCTTGGCATTTACAAGTTGACACATGTAGACCTTTCTGAAATTAATGTGGACAGTTTTGCCTCTCAGTAGTTATTTGTTTGATGACCATCCCAACAAAAGCAAGCTAGACCTTCAGTCAGTGGCAACTGACACTGCATTATCATCTATCCCCGATAACACAACCTGCACAGGGTAACAGTATCACAGAAAACAGCTCCTCCAAACCGATGGTCTCGACACTATTAAGTTGACTCCTGCTGGAAGCCATTGGTCTCGCAAGCATAATACTTGACGACCAGGAGCTGGAAGCACCGATCATGGCCTTTGGTGATAATGCTGTGTATATCTGAATCTGCACCATGTTTGAAGAGAGAGACAGCTAGAAGAAAAAAAAGTCACCCACCAGCCCAAGTGAGGCCTTTTATACAGCACAGGACAAGAGCATCCTAGGAAAGTGAAAGTGTCAAAAGGACCGTACCTGGGGTTATTGCTGCTGCACAAGAGCTGTTTAAGAATTAAAAATGTGTCGAATAGGAAGCTGGAGCTGCCCCTTTCATTTCTATTTCCTTTACTAGCAGAATATCAAATAATCACACGTACCTGTTTCTATGGCTTGGGCTTCATTGCTCTTCCACTGTTCAGCTACGTCATTTGCTAATGGGTCATCTGGATTTGGAGCACTTAGCAATGCCTGGATTGATAACAGTACTGTACGAATCTGCAAAGCTGGGGACCACTTATCTGTGGAATCAAAACATTGCAAGCCATGACATTAGTTAAAAACCACACAAAGGCTGCATTGGTCAAGGTACACTGAATAAAATTACCATGATTACCTTTCAGAATATCTAAACAGATTCTGCCCAGCTTGTCTACATTTGGGTGATATATTTTGGTCATGAAGCGAACTTTTGGAGCCGCCATTGGATATTCTTCTGGAAGAAATAGTTCAAGTTTAAAAGTTCCACCCTCAAATGGGGAGTCCTGTGGACCAGCTATAACAACATGAAAGTAGCGTGCATTGAATTCATCTGCTTCTGCCTTTATACCAGGCACTGGCTCTGCGAGCAAGCGCTGGGTTTCCTGAAAAATGATAAAAAGGACAACTGTTAGTAATAAACACACCCAATTACATGTGAAATTAATTTCTAAATGAAAATTATACAAACACACGAACAACTGTTACGTGTCCCCCCGATCACAGATTGCTGAATCAAGGGAGCCAAAAGCATTTGTGGTTTTAAATATTCCATATTGAATTACAGTACCATGTTTATTGCTGTGCTTTCAACTTCACAGCAGATTTCTTCAACGACACTTGTTACACAACGTGAAGTCCACTTGTGAACATGTCTTCAACTCATCCAAAACAAACAGCACTGTCAGAAGTGTCAGCCTTGGCTCAGTGGTAGCATTCTTACCTCAGGTCAGAAGGTTGTGGGTTCAAGTCCCACTCCAGAGGCTTAAGAACATAATCCAGACTGACACTTCAGTGCAGTACTGAGGGAGTGTTGCACTGCCGGAGGTGCCACCTTTCGGACGAGATGTTAAATCGAGGTCTGCTCTCAGGTGAACGCAACAGATCACATGGCACTATTTCGGAGAACTGCAGGGCACTATTCATCCCTCAACCAGCATCACTAAAACAGATTATCTGGTCATTTCTCTCATTGCTGTTTGTGGGATTTTGCTGTGTGCAAATTGGCTGCCGCATTTCCTACATTACAACAATAGCTACACTTCAAAAGTACTTGGTTGTAAAGCACTTTCGGATGTCCCGAGGTCATGAAAGGCACTATAGAAATGCAAGTTCTTGCTCCTTTTCTCACAGCTAACAAAAATTTGAAGGCAGCAGCAACACAGTAAAAGTGCAGCCAGAACTGTGGCCGGGTTTCATTTCAAGCCATGTGTCTAAACAAAATCCGAGGCAAATAAATAAAATATGGTGCATGATTTCTGCTCTTTAAATATTTGAAAGTTCCATTCGTCAAGGCAGTTGGAGTGCCTCAATATTACCATTTTAGTAGGAAAGGTCATTGGATATGAAGACAGACGTGTTCAATAAGAGCATTTTCTATATTGAGCAAGGCAATGGTTTTCAGATCTTTCTGTGCTACACTGAACAATGGCATGTACAGCGATGGAAATGTGCTGGTTAGTCAAATACTTAACAGATAGTTAAAAATCTGATAATCCCACAGACACGTCAAGATCTGGAGACCCCGATTTAAAGAAACTATGTTGGAAAAGCATGAGCATACAGATAAGCCATTTTTAAATATGTACCAAAAAAGGGTAGCAATCATCTCCCCTCCAACATTGTATATGCCAAACAAAAAAAATCTATCAATCTCAGTTTTGAAATTTTCAACTGACCCCCAGTCTCAACAGCTTTTTGGGGAAGAGTTTTCCAGATTTCCACTACCTTTTGTGTGAAGAAGTGCTTTCTGACATAAAAGGAAAGATTTGCATTTCTATAGCGCCTTTCACGACCACCGGACGTCTCAAAAGCGCTTTACAGCTAACGAAGTACTTTTTGAAGTGTAGTCGCTGTTGTAATGTAGGAAACGTGGCAGCCAATTTGCGCACAGCAAGCTCCCACAAACAGCAATGTGATAATGACCAGATAATCTGTTTTTGGGATGTTGATTGAGGGATTGATTGGCCAGGACACTGGGAGAACTCCCCTACTCTTCTTCAAAATAGTGCCATGGGATCTTTTACATCCACCTGAGGGGGCAGACAGGACATCGGTTTAATGTCTCATCCAAAAGACAGCACCTCTTGACAGTGCAGCACTCCCTCAGTACTGCACTGGAGTATCAGCCTAGATTTTTGTGCTAGGGTCCCTGGAGTGGGACTTGAACCCACAACCTTCTGACTCAGAGGCGAGGGTGCCACCCACTGAGCCACTGGCTGACATCACCCCTGAACCACCTAGCTCTAATTTGAAGATTATGCCCCCTTCTCTATACCTATCCTATAAAATCCTTTAACCATCTTAAACACCTCAATTAGTTCACTCCTTAATCTTCTTTACTCAAGGGATAACAAGTCTAGTCTATGCAACCTGTCCTCATAATTTAACCCTTTTAGCCCCAGTATCATTCTGGTGAATCTGCACTGGACCCCCTCCTTCCTGAGGTGCGGTGCCCAGAACTGAATGCAGTGCTCCAGGTGGGGTTTAACCAGAGCTTTAGATAACGGTAGCTTAACTTCCACTTCATACTCAATAATTCAAGATGATTTTATTTGGTCTGGTTGTTCCAGTTAGGCTTTAAATCTATTTATCCAAGGATTCCACTAAACAAAAGGAAGAGTTTAGCCTGCGTTAGCTAAGGAGCCAAAATTTCATAGCACATTTTCTGCAAATACACTAGTCAGCTTATTTATTTATGCAACTCACTGGGGGGCTCTTGTGGCTAAAACTAGCACCACAATATATGATCAGACAGATCTCCATAGAATGCAGGGCCTGAATGGTGGTGTTTTCATCAGTGTGAACCAACATCATTTTCTGCCCTCATTACATACAGGCTTTCTCGCAGGTACCCAAACCCCTCGGTCAGTGTTCTACTTTTCCGATGGAAATAAAATCCACAGGTTTGATGTGCAGAAAAATCAGTGCCGAGGATATGGGAACTTCAACAGATACTTTAATTCTTGGTATCCCTCCTACTTTATAAAACATTTTAATGTCACTGTATTTTTTTCAATTAATTACTGGGACCATTGATTTCCAGTGAGCATGGTACATTCAATTTTTTATTAAATATGGTTTGGGAATAGTCACTGTTGTTTTGGGGGGCGGGAGCGTGTAATCCCACCCCCCCCTCCCAAATGAAAACTGTAAATCAGCGGCATTGCCAATTAACACACCATCAGGTGATGTTTGCTTGGTAGAAGCACCATTTTGAGCTGATGGCCGCAGTAATTGTTGTTGGAGAGCAATAGGAGCACAGCGCAGAAAAATAATCAACTCGTGCCTTCGCTGTCTCCATTAAAGTTACTGTGGAAGCAGTGGGAAGAGAGGTATTCTGAACACTTTGCATTCATCTGCCTCGTGTGTGTACAAAACATTGTTATATACGACAAAGTGGCAGGGACAATGCTAGACCCTTCAAGTCATTAAAGTTCCCAAAAGAAACAACAGCCAGATTTGAAGTCCAGCCAATTCATGGCTGCATTAATCTGCCAGCCTTTACAGCTCACAGCCAGTGCTAGCTAGTAAGAGGCGACACAAGTCTTCTGCTTCATAATTTGTGTATACCATCAGATCGCCTGTGGTACTTGTGGGAAGTTGAAATGATGCAATGTTTTGTAAGGAGGAGCATTTAAACCAAGTCCAATGTATATGTTGTTCCGAAGATCATTCCATGCCTCTTTAAAGCGATAATGTCTAATTCAAAGGTTACCTGTTAATTAAACTAGAGATCAGAACCCAGTTTGCGGATGATTAATTAAGTGGCTGGGACTCTCATATCCCGGAGAGTTTGTGTACATTCCGAATGATTATGGCTTAATTTTTTTTTTAAGTCGCACATTTGCATTAGGCAATGTGTGACATAGCAAGTACACTAGACATTTTCCATCTCTAATAATATAGATACACATTCCAGCTAAAGTAAAGCCCAAGACTTTTCAAACATTAAGTGTTTATAGTTTCCCCCCCCCCCCACAGTGGCAGAAGCAATTTTTTCAGCAATTTCATGAGGTTTTGGGAGAGAGTAGTGTGGTACTGTACTAAACACACGCTGGGTTAGCAACTTTAAGATGACATTCCTGACGATGCTAAAATGAGGAATATTGATCAAATGAGGAATGAGATCAACACCCTGATTGAACAATGTTGCAGTGCTGTTACAGCGAACACTAATGTCTAAAAAAGATGCTGCATTGCATCAGTGAACAAATTCAAGGTTTACTGATTTGGATACATTGGCCATTGCTGTCTGTGGCATTAATGGCTGCCAACTTCGACAGTAATTAATTGTGGGCAGCTGGGAGGCTGAGAAATAAGGTATCTAAATGCAAATGTCTTTCTCCAGGTAAGTCACCCTCGCTGTTACTGCTGCAGGTACCCACTGAACTCTATCACTCTACTGTAATCTTTAATTCAGAATGATTGTACACTGCCTAATTGAATTGAGGCACTGCCATTTTTAAAGGTGTATTCATGTGAACCACAGGACTGCACACATGTTCTCTAGCTGAAAGGATGGGTAACCAACCTGCCTTTATTGATGACACTCTAAAGCCACGAGGTGAGCTCAGAACAGAAGAATTTGGAAGAACAGGAAACGGCCGCAAGGCTCAACAAACCCATTCCTGTTTACTCTCGTCTGATCTGCCTATTCCTGCCTAAAGAAATAGACTCTAGAAAACCCACTTGACTAGGGCAAAAGTAATTTGACGTGACAGCGTTGTGAATTCGGACACTTACTGTGTATGGTGATTTCCACTGTAAGCTGCAAGTTCAGGAGACATGGAAGTGCCAGCTTCTAACGGACGATATGTCACTTACTCCAAACCACTTGCCTTAACAATGACCCAACATAGTTCACAACGTGGAGAACTCCAAACACAAATCTTACACCCACAACTCTGGTTTCTTTAGGTACGCACACATTTTAGTCAACTTTACAAGACATGATTATCACAACACAATTTTTCATGGCGACTAGAGCAATCTGCCTCATGAATTCTTTGCAAATCTTCAGTTAGCTACTCTATTACAAAACTTTTCTGCTAAAGAAAAAAATCAAGTCACAAAATATATTATTGCCAACAATGTTTAAAAGCCAGAAATTAGCAAAACAAATGTAGCACTCCCCAATAGCTCAGCGAGTAAACGCACCCCTGGGGTGGGAATAAAATTGAGAGGTCGCACAACACCAGGTTATAGTCCAACAGTTTTATTTGAAATTTTATTTGATTTCAAATAAAACTGTTGGACTATAACCTGGCGTTGTGCAACCTCTCAATTTTGTCCACCCCAGTCCAACACCGGCATCTCCGCATCGTGGGAATAAAAGCCAGAGGTCCAGCTCCCAATCCCTGCTGGAAAGTATCTGCCCTGGACATCAGAACAGGATTGGCTTCTGGTTCAGAGCAGATGCCCCATGGGTGAATGGCCTGCCAGCACTCGGTTCCCTGGGCTCCTACATCAAGAATCACCCATGGCACTTTGACAATGCTGACCCATTCAAATGAGTCGGGATCAGCCCCAAATTGCTACTTGGGTAGATTGGGTGAGGGGAGGGGAAAAAGAAAGGAATAAAAAAGGGCAGGAAGAGTAGATTTACTTGCACAATCCAACAGTACCGGGACCAGCGAAATAAGCCACAAAGCTATTTTCCAAAAATGTACATTCCAATGTTTCTATGATGAAGGCGTGTTATTTACTTTCCATTGAGAACATTTTCATGATCAACAGTCTTACTGGGTACCAAGGAACGAATAGACATGGACAGGCTTATGATTCAGTAAGTTAAATCCAATTTTTATTTTTAACCAATGTTTTGAAATTGTATTCAAGAATTCCATTTGTTTTTCTGTGAAAGCTGCAAACCAGCGACCTTTCACGTGGACAAACTATCATTTGTAACGCGTTTGGGAACAATTCGGAGGGCTTGCAGGAATTATTAAACAGAGTTGAAGAACAAAGAAATAGAAGAAGAAAAAGTAACAGAACCCAGACAACGGATAATCACTACACAGTTTATAGAAGGGCTGGGCGTGGACTTTAATTCATCACCGTCAAACAAGCTGCGCAGATTACAAAGATATTTAGAGCTCTAGACTATCAGCAGCATTCACTATTTGGAATGAGAGCATCACCATACATAAACTGAAGACAATTATTGCAAACCTAGACTCTCAGTCTGCCAAAACCTGAGCGCAGACAAGAGGCATTTGAAGTTAAATGCCGTAGGATCCTACAGTAACACAGAAGACCAAGAAATCTGGCAATAACCTTTGTGGCTAGTAAAGCAGAAAGAACATGACATTGCTTAGTTATAGATCAGAGCAGGATAGACCACACAGAAAGGTATCTATGAATAACGTTTTGAGTCCACTTTTAATTTACCGGGGCCAGGAGTCCTCTGGGAAACACAGAAGGTTTGTAGCATTATTTCAAGCTATTATGGAGGAGAAATTAACCGAATATACTGCAAGATTCTTTGCCCTTTCAGTAAAAGTTAGAAGTTCCAAAATTGCTAGCTGGTTGGTGGACTCAGCAGCCAGTTTTGTGATTGAGATGACTAGCACGGAGAGCCACCACCTTCAGTTTCACAGCTGAACTGACAGTTATTATCTCTGAATCTCAGTCAGCTCTGCAGTATCCTTAATCAATAAATTGTTACGACAAACATTACATTGCAAACTTGCGGCTTACATCATCCCGGATGAGCCCCACTAGTTTGGCGTCAGATGTGACTCAGTTGGTAGCACCTTCGCCTCCGAGTCAGAAGGTTGTGGGTTCAAATCCCACTCCAGAGACTTCAGCACAAAATCCAGGCTGACGCTCCAGTGCGGTGCTGAGAGAGTGCTGCACTGTCAGAGGTGCCGTCTTCGGATGAGACTTTAAACCGAGGCCCCCTCTGCTCTCGCAGGTGGACGTAAAATATCCCATGGCACTATTTTGAAGAAGGGTAGGGGAGTTCTCCCTGGTGTTCTGGCCAATATTTATCCCTCAATCAACATCACTACAAAACGGATTATCTGGTTATTATCACATTGTTGTTTGTGGGAGCTTGCTGTGCGCAAATTGGCTGCCGTGTTGCCTACATTACAACAGTGGCTACACTTCAAAAGTACTTCATTAGCTGTGAAGTGCTTTGGGACGTCCGGTGATCGTGAAAGGCGCTATAGAAATGCAAGTCTTTCTTTCTATATGCCAATGAATATTTATTCATAAACAAACAGAATTCCTAAGTATATTTGAATGATCTCACACTGCTCGCAGTTTGTAAAGTACTGTGATTCATCCTGTTGACAGAGTGCAGTATGCCGACTGCCTTTATAATTGCAAATATAACATTTAATATTAAATTTTCTTGCAGGTCAAAAATGTATTTGGAGGAATCTTGCAAAAAACTAAATTTATCCAAATTTCTAATGCCCAATTTCACATCAACAACTTGCATTTATATATCACCTTCAACATAAGAAAATGTCCCAAGGCACTTCACAGAAACGGAATCAGACACCGAACCAAAGATGATGATATTGGAATGGGCGACTAAAAGCTTGGTCAAAGATAGGTGGGAGAGGCAGAGGGTTTAGGGAGACAATGACAGAGCTTTATGTCCTAGATGGCTGAAGGCACAGCCGCCAATGGTGGAGCGAAGGGAGTGGGGGGATGTGCACGAGGCAAGAGCTGGAGGAATGCAGAGCTCTTGGAGGTTAGATAGGGAGCGGTGATGCCAGGAAGGGATTTGAACACAAGGATGAGAATTTTAAATTTGACTGGTCCCCCAATGCAAATCAGCAAGGATATGGGCACGATTGCCTAGGTGCAGGCTAGCATACAGACAGTAGACTGTTACAGGCCTATTACACTGTTCCACGGAAGCTCAGCGTAAGCTCGAGGAACAGCACCTCATCTTTCGGTTAGGCACCCTACAGCCCTCTGGACTCAATATCGAGTTCAACAATTTTAGATCATAACCTCGGCCCCTATCACATTTATATTTTATTTTTTCATCCACCTTTTTGTTTGGCCCCTCCTTTTTTCCCTCCCAGAAGCTGGCAGCTGTCCTTCATTCTGCCAGTGCATTTCACACTTTTTAGCCTCAACCTGTCACATTAACACCTCCTCTTGCCTTGATCATCTCCTAATGTCTCTTAATCTCTCATTTTGTTCTTTCACCCCCCCCCCCACCTTTTCCCAGCTTTAAATCTATTTCATTTCCTGCTTTTTTCCAGTTCTGACGAAAGGTCTTCGACCTGAAACGTTAACTCTGTTTCTCCCTCCACGGATGCTGCCTGGCCTGCTGAGTTTTTCCAGCGTTTTCTGCTGTTATTTCGGATTTCCAGCATCCGCAGTATTTTGCTAGCATACAGACAGTAGAGTTTTGATGAGCTGAAGTTTATGGACGGCAGAGGATGGGAGGCCGGCGAGGAGAGCATTGGACTGGTCGAGTCTGGAGGTGACAAAGGCATGGATGAGGGTTGCAGCAGCAGATGGCTTGAGGCAGGGGTGGCGATGGGCGATGTTACAGTGGTGCAAGTAGAAGATATGGGGTCGAAAGCTCAGGTTCAAATAGGATGCCAAGGTTGCAGTCGGCTTGAACTCGAGACAGTGCCCAGGGAGGGTACTGAAGGCGAGAGTATGGCGTTTGTGGTGGGGGCCGAAGACGAATACTTTAGTCTTTAACTGGAGGAAATTACGACTCACCCGGGCTGGATGTCGGACAAGCAGGCTGGCAACACAGAGGCAGTGGAGGGGTCTAGAGAGGTGGTGGAGAGGTACAGCTGGGTGCAGCCAACCTACATGTGGCACCCGACGTCATGATTTGGGTGATGTCACCGAAGGCCAGTTGCAGATGAGGAAGAGGGGGCCAACAATAGATCCTTGGGCGACTCCAGAGGTAATGGCACGGGGGTGGGAACAGAAGCATTTGCTGGAGATGTTCTGGCTATGATTTGATAGGTAAGAGTGGAGCCAAGCAAGGGCAGTCCCACTGAGCAGGAAAGATGAGAATTATATAGAATGTACAGCACAGAATTAGGCCATTTAGCCCAACTAGTCCATGCCGGTGTTTATGCCCCACACAAGCCTCTTCCCACCCTTCTTCACATAACCTTCTATTCCTTTCTCCCTCATTTATCTAGCTTCCCCTTAAATGCATCTAAACTACTCCTTGTGGTAGCGAGTTCCACATTCTAACCACTCTGGGTAAAGAAGTTTCTCCTGAATTCCCTATTGGATTTATTAGTGACTGACTTATATTTATGGCTCCTAGTTTTGGTTTCCCAGGGTCAAAACATCAAAGGTGTTGGAGGTGTGGTATTACTACAGCATAGTCTGTCAAACATTCATAAAGCCAGCACAAAACTACATCAAGAAATAATAAAAAGTAAACCATGCTTTGTCACACCAGTCTATCTAATTAGGAGTCATTCTTCCAGCACCCACCCTTAGAGTATGGCCACAAAGCTGCTATGCCTGTAGGACAAAAAATTGTGACTGGCTCAAATCATCTTAAACTGGAGGTGGTAACATAAGTTACTAAATTGCTCAAGTAATCCTTCACAATTATTAAAAACACAAAACATACCCATTAAATTGTCTATTCAATGCTACAATTCCTCTAAGAAGGATGCCCCTATCAGTTTGGTTCTTGTGTTGGGAGATTTCATCTACTTTGTACAAATTCTGTGCATGAGAGACAATGCATTGTAAGTTCTAGTTTTCATCAGGTGGAATGACAATACTCAATGTACTGTGACATCCAGGCAGAAAATTAAACTGAGATACTGAAAGTAGGGGGAAACTTTTATAGGTTAAATCAGTGAAAATTCTGAGCAATCGTTTTGATTTGAGTTTTTGGATTGGTGTTCTTGCCTGAGCCAGAGAGGGATGGTTACAAGGGGCTTTGATGTTGACCTCAGACACAGCAGCCAGTGTTGGCCATCCAGATCTGGACCATGGGGATTGACCTGTTCAGGTGTTGATTGCTGGGAAAAAAGCTCCCTGGACAGTGGCTCACCAACAGCTTCAACAAACCTACTTTGGGAATGAAGGGGGGAGAAGTTATCTTTTACAATCGTGCAAATAGCTGAGAAAAAGGACAATGGTGATAGGATGGAAGAAGAGAAGGGTATTCAAGTAATTTATCTGCAATTTAAGCAAATATTGCAAAGCTGTATCTAAAAATGTAAACAGATGAAGAATAAAGTTACTCAGATACCTTCCTCATCCGGAGTTGAAACTGGAGAGAAATCCTCTGATTACCGGTGTTTGGTTAGACCACACTCGGAGCACCATATTACAAAAGGGATATAGAGGCATTGGAGATGGTGCAAAAAAGATTTACAAGGGTGATGGTACCAGAACTGAAAGGATATAACTATCAGGAAACACTGGGGCTCTTTTCTCTAGAAAAGAGAAGGCTGACAGGTGGCCTAATAGAGGTCTTTAAAATGATAAAAGGGTTTGATAGGATAGATGTAGAGAAGAGGTTTCCACTTGTGGGGGGGGTCCAAAACTGGGGGCCATAAATACAAGATAGTCACCAATAAATCCAATAGGGAATTCGGGAAAAACTTCTTTATCCAGTGTGGTGAGAATGTGGAACTCGCTACCACATGGAGTAGTCGAGGCGAACAGCAGAGACAGCTTTAAGGAGAAGCTGGATAAGTACACGAGGGAGAAATAGACCGATATGCAGATTGGGTTAGATGACCCGCACAGACCAGTTGGGCCGAACGGCCTGTTTCTGTGCTGTAAATTCAATGTAATTCTGGATGGCATTCCTGAGGTTAAGTCAAGACATATAGCAGCAAAGCAGCTCAATACTGTGGATTTATCCCATGCCAGATCAGATCCGGGATTCGTCGTGCTGTTACTGCAGTGGAAAACTGCCCTCTCCAATTGCACCCAAAGCGGAAACTCTATTCCTAGCTATAAAACTCTCCAGGAATCCCCTGAGCAGAGCAGAAGAGCTAACTGCCAACTAAGAGGGGTTAATGTCTAAAATTAGGCACAACCAGTTTTTCCAATCGGTTTTTGTCTGCAAACTTTTTTTGAAAAATGTGTCCAAATAGGATATACTTCAGTAATATACCAAAAAGCCTTTTGCTATTAAAGTACAGACATTTCACACTAAATTCAGCAGTTGAATATCTCCCTCATTTCTTGGCAACCAGAACTGGACATACTACTTAAGATGCAGTCTGACCAGAGCACTGCAGTTTGATCACTCCTTCCTCAGGCATTCAATGAGATCATGGTTGATCAGTATCTTAACTCCGTTTACCCGCCTTAGTTCCATATCTCTTACATAACAAAAATCTATCAATCTCAGTTTTTAAATGTTCAATCGACATAGCCTCAACAGCTTTTTGAGTGAGAGTTACAGATTTCCATTACCCAGTGTGTGAAGAAAGACTTCCCGATATGACCCCTGAATGGCCTAGCTAATTTTAAGGTTCTGGACTTCTTATAGACTCTCCCACCAGAAAAAAAATGCTTCTATCTACCTTATTCAACTTCATCCTTAGCTGATTCAGCATAATTCACAGACTACAAAGGTCATCCATTTTTCCCCAACCAATGTGCAATACTTTGCATTAAATTTCATCTGCCGTTGTTCAGCCCACTCGCATATTTTAATTCATTCTGTAATCTTTGGGCTGCCTCTTATGATTTCACTTCCCTTCCCAGTTGCTACCGTCTGCAAATTTAACCAACTTGCATTTAGGTTCTGAATCCAATCTATTGATGCAAACTAGAAACAACAGTGGTCCCAATACAAAAACACAAGGGTGAGATGAGAATTTTATTTATGCAGAGTTAGGATGATCTGGAATGCACGGCCTGAAAGGGAAACAGATTCAATAGTGACTTTCAAAAGGGAATTGAATAAATACTTGGAAAAAGGAGAAATTTGTAGGGCTTTAGGGAAAGTGATGGGGAAATGGGACTAATTGGAAAGGTCTTGAAAGAGCTGGCATAGACATGATGGGCTGAAAGAATCATACAGCACAGAAGTATGCCAATGAAGACCAAACCCTGGAGCCTCCCAATCTACTTAACCCTGATATTACGTATTACTCCTCTAACCAGTAGCCTTCAGCCAATTTCTTATCTATTCCCAAGTCTTACCCTGAACTCCCCAAGTAGTCTTTCATATGGAATTTTATAAAGATTTTTTGGAAGTTTAAGTACACACCATTACTTGGGTTGTCACTTCCTCAAAGAACTCCGAGCTTGGTCAGACAGAATCTTCCCCTTCTAAAGCCACACGGACTGCTGTTTATGTTGTACATATTGATCTTCAGGTTCACTCCCAATAGTCAATTCCATTATTTTACATGGAATTGACGTCAAACTATCAAGTCTGTCGGTGCTCGATTCTGTTTCGTCACCCTTTTTGAATACGAGCATTACATTCCCGTTCCTAATCTGATACTTCCCCAGTGTCCTCTACCTCCCACATGAGCGTCAATGCCTCTCAAAGCTCCCTCATCTAATCACTGTCAGTACATTGCGATAAATACCATCTAACCCTGGAGATGCCCATTTTAAGCCCTTTCAGCTTGTCTGGGACTTTCTTGCCATGGTACCTTTTTTTGTTGAGGATGGCATCGCCCCAGGTGAATACTTTGAGGAAGTAACCATTCCAATATTTACTATTGCCTGTTTATCCCCAGTTTCAAGCTGGTCTGGATCCAACCACCCTCCTGCTATTGCAATACTGATCCCTGCACAAACCCCATGGTCATCCTCTGCAGGTGTGCTCGTTTCTCTCTAAGTCTCTGGAGAAGCTGCTTTTCTTTGCCCCTCTGATCACCCTTTTGATGTGTTTCTGCATACTCTCATATCCGTCCCAGGGAATCCCATCCCCTTTGCTAGACTAATGGAGGTAATTTGTCCCTCTTTCACTTTTAATTTCCCTTACTTCCCTTGCAATGTAATTATAGAATTTACAGCACAGAAACCAGCCATTTGGCCCAACTGGTCTGCCCATGTTTATGCTCCACCTTACTTCATCTCACCTTATCACTGGATCTTCTATTCCTTTCTCACTTGTGTACTTATCTAGCTTCCCCTTAATTAATCCAGTTAGGGTTAGTTGTTTAGTCTGAGCTTGCTGATCTTGGGTATGTGTATGTGCTGCATGATCCTGGTCTTTGGTATTTCTGAATCACCGATCACACTGAACCCAGTGGTTCTGCTCCCCCAAGGGTACTATGAATTCCATTTTCTGTATGTTGCCCGAGGTCAAAATGAACACTAGCTGTTGAGACTTCACTTACACACCCAGTCTTGAATTAGTCATGCACTTACTAACGCTGACTGTAGATGGGTCTTTCCCAATGTACATTTGTCTGACTGAAGTTATTGATTAAAAGTATATTTCTTCTCTTTAGATGCCTTTATCTCTTCAACGAGCAAAGTGCCTTTATTGTGTTAACCTGGTGGTCTGTAGCACACCTTGTGTTGGCTTGGATTTCTGATGTCCTGAGTAATTTATTCTGTAGTTCACACAGGATTAACTTTATTTATCAACCCAAAAGCATATAAGTCAGTGTGCAATGAAGTACAAAATGAACTATTTAGTCCAAGAGATGTTTGTGCTTCAGCTAACAGACAGGGGAACAGAAAGATGGGGATAGTGAGGGAAGGTGCAGTTGAGGCCGAAGATCAGCCATGATCTTATTGAATGACGGACCAGGCTTGAAGAGCCGAATGGTCTATTCCTGCTCCTATTTCTGATGTTCTTATGAACCATGTATACAAACACCAGCATAGAGCAGTTGGACCAAATGGTCTCTTTCTGTGCTATGTAACTGAACAGTTTATCTACCCATAAAAACAGAAAATGCTGGAACTACTCAGCAGATCAGGCAGCATCTGTGGAGAAAGAGAAACAGAGTTAACGTTTCGGGTTGATGAACTTTCGTCAGAAGGTCTGCCTGATCAGCTGAATGTTTCCAGCACTTGGTTAGTTCAGATTTCTAGCATCCACAGTTTTTTGCTCGTGTATTAGGAGTTTATCTACCCAAGCAGTCAAATTGCATCACAAAGCACTTCCCTTATTGTGCAATAGAGCAGAAGCACCTCGGCCTCAAGCCCCTCCCTTTCCCCCCCACATCAGCCCACCTCTCCCCCCTCCATAGCCCATCCCCACCAGCCCAGCCCCTTACCCCCACCCCAACATCCATGCCCAGCCCCTATCCTTACCCTCCCCACCACAAGTCCTGCCCCTTGCCCCCCAAACCAACCCCACCCCCAACCCACCCCTCGCCCCCTCCCCCCCCTCCAACCCACCCCTCGCCCCCCCTCTCCAACCCACCCCTCGTCCCCCTCCAATCCACCCCTCGCCCCCCTCCCCCCCAACCCACCCCTCGCCCCCCTCCCCCCCAACCCACCCCTCGCCACCAACCCCCCTCCCCCCCAACCAACCCCTCGCCCCCTTCCCCCCAACCAACCCCTCGCCCCTCTACCCCCCCCCTCGCCCCCTACCCCTCTCCCCCCCCCTCGCCCCCCACCCCTCGCCCCCTACCCCTCTCCCCCCCGCGCCCCTACCCCTCTCCCCCCCGCGCCCCTACCCCCCGCGCCCCTACCCCTCTCCCCCGCGCCCCTACCCCTCTCCCTCTCCCCCCCCGCGCCCCTACCCCTCTCCCCCCTCGCCCCCAACCAACGCCTCGCCCCCTCCCCCCCAACCAACCCCTCCCCCCCACACCAACCCCTCGCCCCCCTCCCCCCACCTACCAACCCCTCGCCCCCCTCCCCCCACCTACCAACCCCTCGCCCCCTCCCCCCACCTACCAACCCCTCGCCCCCTCCCCCCGCCTACCAACCCCTCGCCCCCTCCCCCCGCCTACCAACCCCTCGCCCCCCTACCCCCGCCTACCAACCCCTCGCCCCCCTCCCCCCCGCCTACCAACCCCTCGCCCCCCTCCCCCCGCCTACCAACCCCTCGCCCCCTCCTACCAACCCCTCGCCCCCTCCTACCAACCCCTCGCCCCCCTCCCCCCGCCTACCAACCCCTCGCCCCCCTCCTACCAACCCCTCGCCCCCGCCTACCAACCCCTCGCCCCCCTCCCCCCGCCTACCAACCCTCGCCCCCCACCTACCAACCCCTCGCCCCTCTCCCCCCGCCTACCAACCCCTTGCCCCTCTCCCCCCCCTCTACCCCCCTACCCCCCCCCCCCACCCCTCTACCCCCTACCCCCCCCCGCCTACCCCCTACCCCCCCCCGCCCCTCTACCCCCTACCCCCCCCCGCCCCTCTACCCCCTACCCCCCCCCCCCCCCGCCCCTCTACCCCCTACCCCCCCCCCCGCCCCTCTACCCCCAACAGCCCCGCCCCAACTGTCCTGCCCCGTACCCCCTCAACAGCCCCACCCCTCTTCCTGCAACAGCCCTGTAATTCCCTCCCCCCAACAGCCCCACCCCTCTCCCAACCCATATCCCCCTCCCGACAGCCCCGCCCCAACAGTCCCGTCCCTTACCCCAACAGTCCCACCCCATTTCTTTCAAAAGCCCCGCCCCTTCCCCCTCCACACACACACACAGGCTGCACCTGGCGGGCGGCCCGGGCTGGCGATCAGGTCACGAGGTGCTGGCGCGAGCCGGCCCAGCCCGGCTTTCACCCGTTGACTGGCAGCGCGAGCGCGCCTTCAAACTGGGGCAACGTTCCCCCCGCCCTACCGTCAATCCCCCCGCCCTCTCATTCATTCCTCAGCCGGCTCCAGCCATACCCGGGTCCGTCCCCCCTCCTCCTCCTCCACACACACACACACACAGACAGACAAACGCCGTCTGCAATAATGAAAGCGCGAGCAGCCCGCACTCGTGCGCAGGCGGCCGAGCGGTGTGAAGGCCTCCGTCTCTTCCGCCCACTCGGCGTCACCGAGCTCTCCTATGCTCTGTGACGCAACCCGCTTTGGCGGCGGCCTAGTTCATTTGCCAACGTCTGACTTGGGCCGCATAGGCCCCGGTCCGCGGAGCCAGCCGCCTCGGGCCCCGCACTGACTTCTCGCCTTTCTCTCAAGCCCGCCCCCACCCACAAAGCACAGCCCGCCGCCATGTTGATGCCATGAGGCGCTCTCTCTCCAGGCTTCACTCGCTGAAAGCGGAAGTGGTTTCTCAAGCGAGAAACAAAAATCCCCCGACCGCCTCATGACAGGTAAATTTTTTTAAATAAATTATATGTATATAATAAATTGCTTTTGGGGTCCAGTACCTTGGTGATACGCCTGGGAAGCCCGGATCCTGCCATTGTCGCTCGATGTTTACGCGGTGATTCTCTATCCTCTGGTTCTCTCTTCCCACAAAACTGCGGGAGGAGTAGGAGCCTGTCGTTTCGCTGCTTTTCTTTACCCTTCCCCCACTTCCGCGTGCGTCACGAGCGCGCGGCCTCCTGGGTAATGTAGTCCGCCGGCCGCCGCCGCCCCGCCCGCTGCCCGCCTGGCCCAACTACAACCCCCGAGGTGCAACGCGGCGCCGGCAGGCTTCCTTCAGCGAAAGCGCCGACGGTTGGGGTTTTTTTTTGGGGGGTGCGTGTGCACTCGTTAGGAAATGAAACTGAGTGTGCACGTCAAAAAAAGTAAAGCAAAAGCATAAAATGCTGCAAGTCAGGCAACATCGGGGGGGAGAATTAACGTTTCAGGTATAACCTTTCATCAGAATCTGCAACCTGCTTTCCTTGTGTAATGCTGTTGAAAAGCACAGCATCACCAAGGTTTGTCCCCACAGACCAGTGGATATGTGCACCATGATGTTGTGACTTTAAGAGTTGGGTAAAGAAACTCCATAATTTCCAAGACCCTTGCGTTTTTAAGCAAATTAGATTGTCCAACTTTTCTTTAAGTTAATGCAAACCTTGAACAGTGATTCATTCTGCATTGTCCAAAGTTTGCATTATCTGACCTTCAGTATTGCCAACCTCACCGCCTCATAAATCAGGAGACAAGCTCTTAAAAACATGAGATTTGGTACAGAAATCATGAGTTGCTTTTTTTTCAAACATAAACCAATATAGGTTGATAAGTTGGTTTACAAACCTCATTAGTGGCTTTATTTAATCTCCAACAGGTCACAGCTCTTTACAAAAACTATTACTGCATCTGAAAATGCTTTACTAAAAACTTAAAAAAAATCCTACCTGTTATCACCACGTTGCTATGTTTGGGTACTCCTCTTGAGTTTCGGGTGGGTGATTTTTCAGTATGAGGTAGGCGCAAAATTATTGTATTCTAAACAAAAATTAAGACTTTGTAAAGCTCGTTTTTTCAAAGACTCATCGAGCGTGCGACAGTACTAATGATATTGATGTGGGGTCTGATGGTGGGTGATATTTGGGCTCAGGCCGCTGTGGGCTCGGTACACAGGCCTGTCCCTGGAGTGACAGCCACAGTCTCACTTTGCAGCTCACTGTCTGACCTATAGGCTGTTCACCATTCCCATCACAGCACCAACAGCTGCCTGTGCCGTCTTCAATGAACGAAGTAATACTATGTAAGATGCTCACTAACCTGCGCATGCTCAGTATTTCCTGAGCGCTTCAGACCATTTACTCCAAAGCTGCAGAATAAGTTCGACAAAGTCACCAAGTAGTTCCTGAAACAGTCCAACGTGGTGATCTCCCGGTTATTACAGTTATGTATTTCTACCATTTTTTATTCACATTCCCAACGTTCAGTGTCTCTTCTGCATGAGTGGCAGTAACCACTCGCATCACCTCACTCCTGATGATGCTTTCCTTGAAGCACACTCCACACTCATTCCTTTGCATGATTTGAATTGAAGTGCTATGGGAAAGCACCACACCACATGCAGCCTCCGGCCGGGTCCCCAGCAGCACAAGCCACAAATCGGGGTGTGCGTGAAGAGAGCGCTGGGTGCACGCAGCGCAAAAATGCAACACCCGCTACCGAAGGTTCCAATCCCTGTGCATGTGCCCCCGGGGAGCGGTCCAATCCCGTGGCCCATGCTGAGCGGCGCTGCCGTGCACTGACCAATCAGACTACTGCCGTGCTGTTCAACTCCCACCCAGTGTCATTGCGTCATTTCCCGAGGAAAAAACCACAAGATTTCGCTATTAAATTTATAAAAAATCGGGTGCCTCGCAATTAATTTGTGAGAGTTGTCATTACTGGACCTTGCCCGTCCTCCCAGGCCTGCACTAACCAGCTCCTGTCCATCCCTGTACTAGCCAACTCAGGCCTTGTCCAACCGAGCAATGACTATGTTCTAACCCCGCCTGACCTGACCCTGCATTAATCAGCTCCTGTCCTTCACCATCGTCTAGTGTCTGGCTCCCATCCCTACAGTAACCAGCTCTCTCACCACCACACCTGACCCTGCAGTAACCAATTTCTGTCCCACCTGACCCTGTAGTAGTCGGCTCCTGCACTGTCCAATCCTGCAGCCCTGTAGTAGCCAGTTCTCACCACGTTCTCCACCCGGCCCTGTAGTTATCAGCCCCTACCTCACCCGAACCTGTAATAGCCAACTACCGACCCTGTAGTAACTAGTTCCCACCCTGCCCGAACTGACCCTGTAGTAGTCAGCTGCCAGCCAACCCAAGCCTGTAGCCTGCTCCCACCCTATCTGAACCCTATAGTAGTGCTTGACCCTGCAGTAACCATCTCCTGAAAAATAACTTGAGTTATCTTACCGATGTACCAGGGCATCATTCTCTATTTTTAAACAACAGAATTACAGACAAAAGTTTTAGCTTGTCTGCTTGTTCCACTGGCTGAATTGGAGTTTAAAGATCTTATTGTGCCATTTGAATAGCAGGGAGTTTTCCAGTGGCTTGGTCCTCCTTCAGCCAACATCACCAAAAACAGATTAACTGGTCCTTCATCTCACTGCTGTTTTTTTTTAACCTCATCTCGCTGCTGTTTGTAGGATCTTGCTGTGTGTAAATTGGTTGCTGAGTTTGTCTGCATCTATTGCCCAATGCCCCCAACTTTGTCCTAACCCACTTCCCTCATCACCCTTCCCCATCCATCTTCGCTGCTATAACCCCCTTACCCTTCTTTCTTAACTTTCATACTCTTGTCGCTCAACTTCATTTGCCCCTTCCATGCCCCTCGCCCGGATCACAAAACTGCTACCAGGCCTATTGCTTCACCTTCATCAGTTTCCCAGCACCGAGCTGGGCAACCAACAGTTTCGTCCTGAAAGCGCTCACTGTGCATATCATGTTGGTAAATATGTTATAAGCACAATCAAAATGAAAATGCACGTTTTCCAGGAAAACCAGTGACGATCGGCCAACAGGGCTGGGGCAGTGGTGGAGCCTTGTGGTGGACAGGCCAGAGCAGGAAAATAGGAGGTGCAGGTTCTGGCCCGAGTGGAGCAGAAAGCTCCATGACAGCTCGGACAGACAAGAGCCAGTAAATTGGACCCAGGCCTGGGAATATTGGGAAGCAGGGGGGGAGGGCGGTGGTTGTCCGCAGGAGGCCCACAGGTGGCAGGAAGCAGGCTCAGGAGTGATAGGCGGTGGGGGCCCATGATGGGAATAAAAGTAAAAGGCACTGTAAAATAAAGACCGGTGGAGGAAGAAAAGAAAGAAAGAAATATTTAAATTTTGGCAAGGGTCAAGGCGGAGGTGGCAGCAAATAAAAGTAAAATAAATTATAGGTAAAACTTACCTGACAGCGTGAGGGAGGACAGAATAAATACAAACACATTAAATGAAACTCAGTTACTTGCACCACCATCTAGAGTAATGGAACTGGACGACAGAGCTTGGAGGAGCAATAGTATTGGGAGACTAAGTATATTGATACACCTTGTAGTCTGTTTGGATTAAAAGTAATACCCAGGTGTGACGGATGGGTGTGACGAAAATAGGCATGACAGAAAATCGTTAGCGTGAAATGGACAGGGGAACTCTCAATATATCGTACATAATATATCGGCAAATACTGATTTCCAGATGAGACACTACTTTTTTTTTAGCCAATTCCAGCTAGGGTAGTCCTGGGATACTGTAAATAGCTTTAATGCCCCCAGGATAGGGAGGCAAAGAGCCAGTGTTTCCTCCTGATCACTGTGCAATGATCCCAGCTGGAAATGCACATGTAGATAGATGCTGGGGATAATGGTAATTCACAACTTTAACGTTGGAAGATTTCCATTTGATCTATTAGTTGAAGAACTATACCTCACTTGACACACAGAAATAATCATCTCTATCTTGAGAGCTGCCTTCTGGAGACTTCCTCACATGCACTAATTTGCCTCATTGTGTAAAAATGCCCAGAAGATATTGTGACCACAGGAAGAGGTGAATCATTGTAGAATGATGGTGAGTGAATGGTGTAATGTAATGAGACCAGATTTGGACTTTGTTAGGCAACCTAAATTTAAATTCCAGCCTTGAATATCGTTCACATTCCGATATCACCAAGAGTTTCCTGACCTTGGCTGCATAGTGTAGAGGAAGGAGGGAGGCTGAGCTTGAGGCAACCATTTCAATTTTGCTAAATTATGTCTCGTGGATGATAAGGAAGCATTCAGACTATCTGAGCTGCAATTTTCCATCCTACAATCCAAAAAGGATACGAAAAATATAAAAACGGATTGTAAAAACTTCTATAGGTATGTGAAAAGGAAAAAACTGGCGAAGGTAAATGTAGGTCCTTTACAATCAGAGACGGGAGAATTTATAATGGGGAATGAGGAAATGGCAGAGAAATTAAATAAATACTTTGTTTCTGTCTTCACGCATAGTGGACGCATTGGTTGTCATCTTCCAAAATTCTATAGATTCTGGAACGGTTCCTGCAGATTGGAGGATAGTAAATGTAACCCCGCTATTTAAGAAAGGAGGGAGAGAGAAAACGGGGAACTACTAGCCTCACATCAGTAGTTGGGAAAATGCTGGAATCTATTATAAAGGATGCAATAACTGGGCACTTAGAAACTAATAGTAAGATTGGGCAGAGTCAACATGGAATTATGAAAGGGAAATCCTGTTTAACAAACCTATTGGAGTTCTTTAAGGATATAACTAGTGGAGTAGACAAAGGGGAACCGGTAGATGTGGTGTATTTGGATTTTCAGAAGGCTTCGATAAGGTCCCACACAAGAGGTTGGTGAACAAAATTAGGGCACATGGAATTGGGGGTAATATACTAGCATGGATTGAGAACTGGTTAACAGACAGAAAACAAAGAGTAGGGATAAACGGGTCTTTTTCAGGATGGCAAGCTGTGACTAGTGGGGTACCGCAAGGATCGGTGCTTGGGCCCCAGCTATTCACAATCTATATCAATGATTTAGATGAGGGGACTAAATGTAACATTTCCAAATTTGCTGATGATACAAAGCTAGGTGGCAATGCCAGTTGAGAAGAGGATGTGAAGAGGCTTCAAGGGGATCGCGACAGGCTCTGTGAGTGGACGAGAACATGGCAGATGGAATATAATGTGGATAAATGTGAAGTTATCCACTTTGGTAGAAAAAACAGAAAGGCAGAGTATTTCCTAAATGGTGAAAGATTGGGGAATGCAGATGCTCAAAGGGACCTGGGTGTCCTTGTACATGAGTCACTGAAAGTGAATGTGCAGGTGCAGCAAGCCATTAGGAAGGCAAATGGTATGCTGGCCTTCATTACAAGAGGATTTATGTACAGGAGTAAAGAAGTCTTACTCCAATTATATAGGGCCTTGGTGAGACCACACCTGGAGTAGTGTGTACAATTTTGGTCTCCTTACCTAAGGAAGGATATACTTGCCATAGAGGGAGTGCAACGAAGGTTCACGAGATTGATTCCTGGGATGGCGGGACTATCGTATGAGAAGAGACTGAGTAAACTAGGCCTGTATTCTCTTGAATTCAGAAGAATGAGAGGGGATCTCATTGAAGCATACAAAATTATTACAGGGCTTGATAGGGTGGATGCTGGGAGAATTTTTCCCTTGGCTGGGGAGTCTAGAACCAGGGGCTACAGCCTCAGGATAAAGGGTAGGACATTCAGGACTGAGATGAGAAGAAATTTCTTCACACAGAAGGTGGTGAATCTTTGGAATTCTCTACCCCAGAGGGCTGTGGAGGCTCAGTCATTGGGTATATTAAAACAGAAGTCGATAGATTTCTGACTAGTAAGGGCATCAAGGGATATGGCGATAGGGCCGGTGAATGGAGTTGAGGCAGAAGATCAGCCATGATCTCATTGAATGGCGGAGCAGGCTCGAAGGGCCGAATGGCCTACTCCTGCTCCTATTTCTTATGTTCTTATATGGATAGCAGGGAATGAGACAGCAGATCTAACTGTGGAGGAGGTCATGTAGTAACATCAGCTCTTAGAACCAAAGAACTATAGAGATGTACAGCACAAAAGGAGGCCATTCATCCCATCGTATCTGTGCCAACTGTCTGCTGGCATTATCCAAAACAATCCCACTGCCCCACACTTTCCCCTAGCCCTGTATCAATCCACAACGAATCCCACTGTCCTGATCTCTACCCATAGCCCTGCATTCTCCTCTGCTTCAAATATTTACCCAATTTTCCCTCAAAAGATGCACTAGTCTCTGTCTCAACCACTCCCTGTAGCAAAGCATTCCATGTTCCAACAACCCTTTGTGTAAAGAAATTATTGCATCAAGCCCTAATCTGGATTTTGCTGATTTTTGTTTTGATACAAAAATGTACATCAGTGCAACAGAAGCTGAATTCTTCCTGCTGCAGAGCAGCAATGTAACTTTCCAAGCTTTTTGGATGGGGTGACATGGGAAAGTTACAGTACTGTAGTTACAGGAGAATATGCTACCTTTACTTTAATGCCTTGGGCAAAATAAGTTGCTTCTCTTGGCACAACAATGATTCAATTAATACATAATGTAATCACCAGCATAGAGTTTTTATATTTTCATACGGCCTTAATTGCAATCCCAACCTCCCCCCCCCCCCCCCCCCCCACACTGCCCTCACTCCCCATCACCTGCACCTCCAGCTGAAGGCACTGACTCATACTGGAAGTTCTCTGGGCACTGGCCAGCATTCAGAACCTCACTCAAGTGGCTCTTTTTGATTTGTGATCTTAGACAGCCTGCATCAACAAACTATTTGCCCGCAGGGA
The DNA here is from genome assembly GCA_030390025.1 of Squalus acanthias. Lineage (NCBI taxonomy): Eukaryota > Metazoa > Chordata > Chondrichthyes > Squaliformes > Squalidae > Squalus > Squalus acanthias. The sequence goes on along the minus strand of CM059434.1, from coordinate 78,921,077 downwards.
GCATCACGCCCCAGTGCAAACCTATCATCATCTGACCATCATTTGCATGCACTTTCCTGTAAGGTTCACCGCCGGATTGTTGAGGAAATCCTGCAAGTTTCCCCCTCTCCCCCTTTGTCTAGCCCAGGGGCAGGCACCAACTGTCAATCCGAAACACTGCCCTGCGTATAATCAGCTAGACCGGGGATAAACCTTTGTGCTCTGAGTAAATGGAACACTCAACGGTGCCTTTGCCAGCTTAATCGTTTCTAACAGAGGTCTCAAAAATGTTATTTTGAATGTTTTAATTTTAAAATGATTAGCAATCTGAGCTGATCTCAACAATAGGGGTGCTGCAATTCACTTGTGAGCTAGGGAGGGGGGCGGGGGAATGGTTCCCGTCTGATTGTTATTCAGTGACCCCCTGATGAAAATGTATCATGACTGGAGAGGCTTAGGCTTGGTTGTGCTGCTCCCCATGGTCAAATAGCCCGATCTTCACTGTCTAGGCTCACACGTGAAGAATGGCCACTTGGGCAAGGCCGCGTGGTGGGACCGCAGCCCAGCATGAGTCAGCATCATCAGGAGACGAGCAGAGAAAATCATTCAAAAAAAAACAAAGTGTGGCGGGACACGACTTTGTGCCCACAATTCCCACACATCTCAGCTGAGCCATCGGGAGGGAAAACGAGGGGCAGCAGTGAATTCCCAGGCTGGTCTTGTACACTTCCCACTGCTCGGTTTCAGAACAGAATTTTGGGAGGGGGGTGGGGGAAGAGGGCAAATCACCTCGCCACCTTCTCAACAAGCGTGAGATCCCAATACTCAAGGAGAGAAAATATTTTTAGAAATGGGGTGTCTCACTCTCAATTTAAAACAGAAGAAGGAAATTAAACATAGAGCCAAGAAAATAGAATAAAAGTGTCACACCACTGTGAGTCACATAGTAGTCGGGTCATGAACTAGTTACCATTCACAGCCGGAACATACAAATAATATGTAAGTACCCTGCAAAGAATTAGCTGAAGTGAATTTCCCTATGGAATGAATGCAGTTTTACTCAAATATTGAAAAATTGAATATTATCATTTATTTAAATACAGTAATTTAATGGGAATAACAACAAAGAGCCTCACTGACTGCTACAGCTGTGGAGTATGTCCCAGTAGAAGTAACAAGTTACTGACTGAGCTTGGGGCATTGTAAGTGTATTGTTGCAATACCTAAGGCAGAGCTCCTTCTGTGATTTTCCCAAGCTACTGAATCTTGATTTGAGCCAGTGATGGTTTCAGAATATCTGTTTGCGTGCTAAGGTTTCGGTTGATTTTACTTTAAGTCCACATTACATTAGTTGGGCGATTCCATTGTCAACAGGGGAAGAAGAGGTTGATGCAAGTCATCTCCTTCTCTATCGAAGTCAACAGAGGCGTGAACATCACCCTCATTTCACATTGCCATCGCTAGTGGAATGTACGAAGAGGTGAGATATTCATTTTAATTTATTTCCCTGCATTGCATAGTAGACATGCACAAAATTGCTGAGATGTCAGGTGATGTGCTTCTGCAATAGGCCATCTATAGAAAGTTAATGATGTTCATTGTAACATGAATTTTAATATTTTCTGCTGTATGTGTTTGTGTCGTTAAGGTAGGAAACAGTGTGGAGTTATAAGATCATTCCAGCGTGTAGTGAGTGATGATATTAATCACTCCTGATCCAGGAACACGTTTAGCTAAATAGGTAAGTAAACCAGTTTTATCATAACATAATCCATTATTTAAATAACTGACAACTATTCAGTTTCCAAACTACTGTGTACAAGATCAGTTTCTCACACTACTGTTAATTCTACCTGTACAGCATTGCAACAGTATTAAGGCACCTCTGCAGGACAAAAACACAAAAGGGGTGAATTAAAATATAAATGAAAGGGTATGTCCTAAGGTGATTATTAATTTGGCCGTTTAATTGTTATGACATTGTAATGGAGCCTCAGTCGTTGGATAAGATTGACTCCAGACCTCGACCATTTTTGCTGTGCTTGTATTTTCTGGGCACATGGAATCAATAATTCCCTATCCCCTCAAAATTAATTTCACGGTGTCTTTGTTGGATGGGAAGAAGGTTTTTTGGGCTCTGAAGTGGACATGTGATTCTGGCCTAATCAGTTTGGGAATATTTCATTTGCAAGTGCAGTTAGGCATTGTTCTGATGGAGCTGGAATTTGGCTTGAAAGACACCAAAGGATTTAATCGCATTATTAGCCAATGTGAGAGCCCATTGATGCCCTTATCATTGCTGGACTTGAAGCCTCCTCCTAGGGCTGCAGGTAAGCTATCAGGGTTACATTATATGGATTGCAGATTTACATGTATTCCAGTCTAAAACACACCAGCTAAACACGCATTAACTCACTCAGTGTCTGTGCAAAATACAAATTGCTAACTTTTCACACGGCCATAACGGCACCCCATCGCTTCATGAAGGCCCACCAACCCCACCTTCTCAGGGCAACTAGAGATGGGCAATAAATGTTCCTGGCCAGCAGCCCCCACACCCTGAGAACAAATAAAAAAAACACTCTCCTCCAAAGGATATGCAAATACAGCATCTCTCTAAACAGTAAGATAGAAGCCACCACACAATTTAAGCCCGGCAGTTTCTACAGCTGGAGCTGCAGGTGGCGGTGCAACATGACTTTAGGAAGCAGTTCTGTAATATAAAACGGAGTGACTGCTGCCAACGACCAGAAGCTGAATAGAAGCGTACTGTACATTAATCTGGAAGCTCCAACGACCAGAAGCATGACGTTCCTGCTTTTATTAAATCAAGCCCGCTCCGTTCCCGGCTTTTTTCAACGAGCCCGCTCCGTTCCCGGCTTTTTTCAACGAGCTCGCTGCGTTCTGGCATTTTTTAACGAGCCAGCTCTGTTCCCGGCTTTTTTTCAACGAGCTGCGTTCCCTTCCCGGCTTTTATTAAACGAGCCAGCTCCGTTCCGGCTTTTTTTTCAACAAGCTCGCCCCGTTCCTGGCTTTTTTTAACGAACCCGCTCCCTTCCTGACTTTATTTCAACGAGCCTGCTCCCTTCCCGGCTTTTTTTCAACGAGCTGCGTTCCCTTCCCGACTTTATTTCAACGAGCCTGCTCCCTTCCTGGCTTTATTTCAACGAGCCTGCTCCCTTCCTGGCTTTATTTCAACGAGCCTGCTCCCTTCCCGGCTTTTTTTCAACGAGCCCGCTCCCTTCCGGTGAAGCGAACAACCAAAAAAACACTTAGACTGCGCATGCGCAACTACTTCACCTTCAGTTGCATCCTTTTTTTAAAGTAATGAAGCAGCTGATTTAGTGCAGTAACAATGAATTATCCTCAGAATTTAGTTCTAAATGTATAGTGACTTTAATATCTAGGAGCCCCCCTGACTCTACAGAAAAATGCTGCTTCAAAAACTGATGCCAGTCATTAGATATGCATCCTTCTTTAAAAAAAATAGTTTATTTTCAAGCCTCCTCATCCATTATTGTTCAGACTTAATTTGCACTGTTGGTCTCAGTTGAGTTATTATTTACATTTTGGCCTTCAACCAGGCTAGTTGTCGGAGGATATCAATTTACACATTGGACATCTGTGGCAGTATGTACCACGGGACGGGGGTAAACGGGGAGCTGATCTCAAATTTATGGCCGTGTGAAAAGTTAGCGGATTGTGTTTTGCACAGACACTGAGTGAGTTAAAGCGTGTTTAGCTGGTGTGTTTTAGACTGGAATACATGTAAATCTGCAATCCATCCAAACTTGCAGCTGGTGCGGTTGAGATTTGATGGAGAAGAATGCAGCAACACATGTGAAGCAAGGAAGTCAGAATTACTGGCAATGCTCGCAGCCAAAGGGATTTATTGAAAGCTGGTGAGATTCAGCACATGACCTGAGTAGCTGCTGCAGTCTCTCAACAAGCACAGTTTAAATGTTAACTCAAGTATTTTTCTCTTGCTTGAAAGGGATGGATTGCATCAATGGCTGATGGTACTTGAGTTTAAATATTTAATTTAATTTTTGCTTTACACTGTTGGCCTTAAATAAATTGGCTTGATAACAAAAGGAACTTTGCAAAGTAATACATTGGGGAACCAGAAGTTAATTTCTATTTCCTTACAGGTTCAGAAGTAGCAAAACAAGTTGTAAACATGCACATAGCAAGGTGAAGAGACCACTTATTTAAAGTATTATGTTGGTATGAGGAGCTTAAAGTTTGTCTATGGTCTGGGTAAAGGTTGCCAACTCTCCAGGATTGTCCTGGAGTCTCCAGGATTTTGAGTTTAATCTCCTGGACAGAGCTGCGAGCAACCTGGGAGGAAAACCATAGAGGCATAAAAAATTTTGTGTTTCTTTCATTGTCTTTGAACACTTTAATTTGTTAGTTATTAAAATATCAGAGACGGGGAAAAAAGGCCGTTTGACTGGGCGAGGTGGAAGGAGGCAGGAGGTTGTGTGATGAAACCTCTAGGAATACGTCCAGCCACAGTTGGCAACCCTAGTCTAGCTGGAGTCCATTTCGCAATGGAAAGTTACCAAAAAACATTTAGCCGTAATGCCATTCTACATGCTATATTCAAGCAGAAAGCACCTTTATTTTCCTGGCCGATAGCCCTAAAAAATTGTTCCCTCAAACAATCTAATTTAGCCCAGTTCATCTTGAAAAAGAAAAATGTAGTTTCATTGATTGGTGTTCAGCGTATGCTCTACATCATGTAACTAGGTCATCTTCCCCGAGAACTTAATAAACAATGCAGCATTCTTTTTACGGTTCCAGTACTGTCAAAGCGGTCCAATATTTGATGTTTACGCACTTAATATAAACTTTTCAAAATGTAACATTATCACCAGAACGTTAATTGTGATTTTTCCGTAAATTTAGTAGTATACCTTAAACAGTGGTGTTTCACATCTTCATTGTAAGGTAGCTTGCCTTATCTTTCACTGTTGGAGTAGCATTCCCTCATTTCATAAGAGCATAAGAAATAAGAGCAGGAGTAGGCCATATGGCCCCTCGAGCCTGCTCTGCCATTCAATAATATCATGGCTGATCATCGACCTCAACTCCACTTTCCCGCCCGATCTCCATATCCCTTGATTCCTCTGGAGTCCAAAAATCTATCTAACTCAGCCTTGAATATACTCAAAGATTCAGCATTCACAGCCCTCTGGGGCAGAGAATTCCAAAGATTCACCACCCTCTGAGTGAAGAAATTCCTCCTCATCTCAGTCTTAAATGGCCTACCCCTTATCCTGAGACTATGCCCCCTAGTTCTAGACACTCCAGCCAGGGGAAACAACCTCTCAGCATCTACCCTGTCAATCCCCTTCAGAATCTTGTGTGTTTCAATGAGATCACCTCTCATTCTTCTAAACTCAGAGAGTATAGGCCCATTCTACACAATCTCTCATCATAGGACAGCCCTCTCATCCCAGGAATCAATTTAGTGAAATAAAAACAGAAAATGCTGGAGAAACTCAGCAGGTCAGGCAGCATCTGTGAAGAGAGAAACAGAGTTAACATTTCAGGTTGATGACTTTTTGTCAGAGCTGGAAAAAAGCAGGAAATGGAACAGATTTCTAAGCAAGTGTAGAGGCTGGGAAAGGGGGGGAGGCAATGAAAGAACAAAATTGTGCTGCCCCTATCATATATATATATTTTTTATCCACACACTTTGTCTTTTTTTTCTCTCTCCCACATGGCAGCTGTCTTTCATTCTGCCAGTGCAATTTACACTTCATCTAGAGCCATCCTTTGTTTCTTAACCTGTCCCATTACCATCTCCTTTTGCCTTGAATATCTCTTAATATCTCTTAACCTCTTCTACCTTCTATCCTATCACAGACCTTCCCTTTTGTTCTTTCATCCCCTCCCCCCTTTCCCAGCCTCTACACTTGCTTAGAAATCTGTTCCATTTCCTGTTTTTTTCCAGTTCTGACGAAAGGCCATCGACCTGAAACGTTAACTCTGTTTCTCTCTTCACAGATGCTGCCTGACCTGCTGAGTTTCTCCAGCATTTTCTGTTTTTATTTCAGATTTCCAGCATCTGCAGTATTTTCTTTTTGTATTAGTAATCAATTTAGTGAACCTTCGTTGCACCGCCTCCAAGGCAAGTATATCCTTCCTTAGATAAGGAGACCAAAACTGTGCACAGTACTCCAGCTGTGGTCTCACCAAGGCCCTGTACAATTGTAGCAAGACTTCCTTACTCTTATACTCCAACCCCCTTGCAATAAAGACCAACATGCCATTTGCCTTCCTTATTGCTTGCTGTACCTGCATGCTAGCTTTCTGTGTTTCTTACACGAGGACACCCACATCTCTCTGAACACCAACATTTGAAAGTTTCTCACCATTTAAAAAAAATTCTGTTTTTTTTATTCTTCCTACCAAAGTGAATAACCTCACATTTCCCTACATTATACTCCATCTGCCACCTTATTGCCCACTCACTTAGTTTGTCTATATCCCTTTGCAGACTCTCTGGGCTCGATTTTGTCATTGGGGCGGGCTGGGGTCGTGTCATCCGCTTTTCGTGTTAGCCACCCGACTCCAATTGGATGTGGGAGAATTATGCGATTTTCCCCTAATTGGGCAATTGAGTTCCAGCATGTGGGAACCCATGACTTTTTTCAGTCTGAAAGTCGCCTCTGATGATGTCATCATTGCTGCTGCATTTAAGGTCTGCAAAGACTGCCAACCTTTTGGCCTTTGCTGTGAGAGGGACCTGGAGGCAAAATGAGCAGCAGGAGATCTAAGTCTGCTCCCAAATTTTCACCACCGCCTCCTCCTCCACCTGGAGATGGGTGTCAGGCTCCAAACTGCCACAACAATGGTTATGGTTATGCCTGCTAAAAAGTTCCCCCAGAATGATGATTGATTAAATCTCCTTTTTAATGGTGCAGCTGATAGTCAGCAATCCAAGTGTGCTACCGCCAGGTTTCACTGTCGTGTTTCAGAAGAGGCGTGCATCACGTCGGAAAAGTGTTAAAATCAGAAAGGCCTCTCAAAATGGGATTATAGAGGCAATTAAGTGGTTGTTAAGGGCCTATCTCGCCTCTTGGAGGCGGGATGGAGACGGGATCAGAAACCACGCATTTGGAAAAATTGCTCGGAGGCGAGGTCGGGCCCGCCGGCCATTTTTTGCAATTTTAACACCCCACAAAGCCTCCATTCCCGCCTCCTCGAGCCTGGCAAAATTGAGCCCTTTGTGTTCTCCTCACAGCTTACTGTCCCACCTAGCTTTGTATCATCAGCAAACATTACACTCGGACCCTTCATCTAGGTCATTAATATAGATTGTAAATAGCTGAGGCCCCAACACTGATCCTTGCGGCAACCCACTACTTACAGCCTGCCTGCCAACCTGAAAAAGATCAGTTTATCCCTATTCTCTGTTTTCTGTCCGTTAACCAATCCTCTATCCATGCTACGATATTACCCCCAACCCCATGAGCCCTAATCTTGTGTAATAATCTTTAATGTGGCACCTTATCGAATGCCTTTTGGAAATCCAAATATACTACATCCACTAGTTCCCCTTTATCTACCCTGCTAGTTACATCCTCAAACTCTAATAAATTTGTCAAACATGATTTCCCTTTCATAAAACCATGTTGACTCTGCCTAATCATGTTATGATTTTCTAAGTGACTTGATACCACTTCCTTGGATTCCAGCATTTTCCCGATGACTGATGTCAGGCTAACTGGCCTGTAGTTCCCTGTTTTTTTCTCTCCCTCTTTTCTTGAATAGTGGTGTTACACTTGTGACCTTCCAATCCGCTGGGACCTCTCCAGAATCTAGGGAATTTTGGAAGATCAAAACCAATGCATCCTCTATCTCTTCAGCCACCTCTTTTAGAACCCTAGGATGTAGGCCGTCAGGTCCAGGGGATTTGTCGGCTTTTCGTCCCATCAGTTTCTCTAGTACTTTTTCCCTACTTATATTAATTACGTTAAGTTCCTCACCCTCATTAGACCCTTGGTTCCCCACCATTTTTGGTATGCTTTTTGTGTCTTCTACTGTGAAGACAGATACAAAATATTTGTTTTAATGTTTCTGCCATTTCCTTATTCCCCATAATAATTTCTCCTGCCTCAGCCTCTAAGGGACCAACGTTTACTTTTGCTACTCTTTTCCTTTTTACATACTTGTAGAAACTCTTACAATCTGCTTTTATATTTCTTGCTAGTTTTCGCTCATATTGTATTTTTTCCCTTTTTATCAATTTTTTGGTCAACCTTTGCTGGTTTCTGAAACTCTCCTATTCCTCAGGCTTACTATTATTCTTTGCAATATTATAAGCTTCTTCTTTCAATCTAATGCTATCCTTAACTTCTTTAGTTAGCCACGGTTGGATCACTTTTCCCGTGGAGTTTTTGTTTCTCAATGGAATGTATTTTTGTTGAGAATTATGAAATATTTCTTTAAATGCTTAACTACCGCCATACCTTTTAATCTATTTATCCAATCTACCTTAGCCAACTCGCCCCTCATACCTATGTATTTCTTGATTAATATTCTATCCAACGGTATAGCTACTGTTAGGGGGCCTATATACTACTCCTACCAGTGTTTTCTGCCCCTTGTTATTCCTTATCTCTACCCATACTGATTCTGCTTCCTGATCTTCCGAGCTGAGATGCTTTCTCGCTACTGTCCTTATGTCATCCTTTATTATCAGGGCTACACCCCCTCATTTTCCATTTTGCTTGTCTTTTCGAAATGTCAAGTGCCCTGGAACATTTAGTTCCCAACCTTGGCCACCTTGCAACCATGTCTCTGTAATGGGTACTAGATCAAACCCATTTATCTCTATTTGTGCCATAGTTCGTTTATCTTGTTACGAATGCTTCATGCATTCAAATAAAGAGCCTTTAATTTAAATTTTTTACCATTATTCCCTGCTTTGACCTTATTCTCTGCTGCACTGCTACCATTAAACTCCCTGTCCATTCCTGTCACACTCTGCTTATTTTTACCCAAATCGCTACACTGCTCTATTGCCTTCACCTTTCTCTTTAGATTTCTAAATTTCCCCTCACCTGACCCCTCCCCCCCTTTTTTAGTTGAAAGCCCTAGTTATTCGATTCGCCAGGACGCTGGTCCCGCCCGGTTTAAGTGGAGCCCGTCCCGACGGAACAGCTCCCTCTTTCCCCAGTACTGGTGCCAGTGCCCCATGAATTGAAACCCCTTTTTCCCACACCACTCTTTGAGCCATGCATTTAACTCTCTGATCTGCTTGACCCTATGCCAATTTGCACGCGGCTCAGGTGGTAATCCAGAGATTATTACCCTAGTGGTTCTGCTTATTAATTTAGACCCTAGCTCCTCAAACTCCCTCAGCAGAACCTCATTCTTAGTTCTACCTATGTCGTTGGTTCCTACATGGACCACGACAACTAGATCCTCCCCCTTCCCACTCCAAGTTCTTCTCCAGCCGTGAGGAGTTATCCTTAACCCTGGCACCGGGCAGACAACACAGCCTTTGGGACTCTTTCACCTCTGCAGAGAACAGACTAGGAAGTAGAAATCATGACTGAAAATGACCTTTAACACCTAGGCAATGAAGCAACTATAGATGGTCAATTCCTTCCATCAAACTCTTCTCAAGGTTTCCACCAATGGTGTCAAACACAACATTAAAAAAACACTGTATTTCAGACATTAAGGGTCATTTAAGGTTCTGATAAACTATATGCACCCGAAACTTCATAAACTGCGCTTTCTCTTCACATATTGACTGACCTGCTGTGTATTTCCAGTATTTTCTGTTTTTTTAATTTTATGATTTAATTTGCCATTGTACAATTGCAAGTTATATAAACCAAAAGATAAATATCCCACATTTTAATGTAAAGGAAGAACTCACATTTTATATAGCACCTTTCATGTCTTCAGGACACCCCAAAGTGCTTCATAGCTAATGAATTACTTTTGAAGTGCGGTTACTTTTGTAATCTTGTTAAATTGTCCCAAAGTAGAGGCTCCCCCCCGCCAGCTGACACAATTGCCACCCAAATACTCCTCAATTCCAAGATCCATGCAGATCAGCATCAAAAAAGACGTTTAAAAAAGAGCTGCTTCGCTCCCTTTCTAACTGCCCACCAGCATTGTATTGAAAGGGTTAATTTGAACTCATGTTAAATTAAACCTCTCTTAGCTGTAAAGGGAATGGATGTTATGTACGAAATAGAATAAGAAACAACCAGGTGGATGATAAGGATTGGATGCCTAGCTCCATTCAAGGACAGAATATAATGGACAACTGTAGAGAAATACAATGGACAAGTATGAGAATGAGATAAGACCCAGGACACAGCAAAACATAGAATGTGACTCCCAACAAACATTGCTTGCAGCATATATATGTAATTGGATAATTGTTTTTAGTTTGTAGCTGACAAAGATAAGAAATATAACGAATTAACCGGTTTAGTTTGAATTGATATTTTGTAACAATGTGATTGGATAATTCTTAAATAAAAGGTTGTAATTGACAACGGGAGGTCGAGAAGCCGTGGTCACTAGGCCGGGTAAGGTCTATGACACTTCTCCCAGAGATCTCTGAATATTAAATGAACTGTTTGCTTTTACCTATAAACACAGACTGGAGTGAATTAATTTCTCCCTAACAGTATTTATCAAGGCCATTCACGAGAGAAGGACAAGCTCTGGCACTTAACAAACCTGGTAAAACCGCAGACTCAGACGGCGTCTTCCCAGAATTCCAGAAGAACCTAGGTCAGCATGCCCGCAACTGGCTTGAGTGCCTCTTTACCAATGTGCACACCTCTGTTCAGCTGCCCAAGTTAGGCCAACATGCAAAGGTCATCGCCATTCACAACACCGGGGAACGCAGCCAATGATCAAAAAAAAGCACCGACCGATATCATTGCTGTGTGTTACGTACAAGCTGCTGCAAAGAATGCTACTCCAAAGGCTCATGCCGCCCTTGGAGAATTACATCTCTAAGGAACAATGTGGGTTTAAACCTGTGACCATGTGCTTGCACTCTCAGCCCACACTGAAGCTGGTTATCAGCGTGTGCTCAAGACAGCAGTGGACTTTTCTGCAGCAAATGATCCGGTATGGAGGGATGGCCTACTGCTGAAAGTGTCTAGAATATACGCTGCAAACCAACACTGCTCCTACTAATGCCCATGCCCACTAACCGTAAGTTGCGCGTATATCTCCTGGAGCAGATTGGAAGACCTTGACTACTGAATAACAGGCTCCCACATGGCTCAGTCTTGGCACCATCACTTTTTAATATTTACATCAGTGATATCCTGCTGTCCCAGTCTAGGAAATTTGGATATGCAGATGACCTTGCCATAACCATCCAGGCGAGAACTCTTGCCCAGACAGAACGCCCGCTTACAGAAGACTTGAAAATAGGAACATTAGGATCAGGAGTAGGCCATTCAGCTCCTCATGTCTGCTTCGCCATTCAGTTAGATCATGGCTGATATGTACCTCAACTCCATTAACCTGCCTTTCCTCCATACATAACTAAATTCTGTCTATCTCAGTCTTGAAAGCTGCAATTGCCCCAGAGTCCACAGTCTTTTGCAGGAAAGAGTTCCAGATTTCTACTACCCTTTGTGTGAAAAAGTGCTTTCTGATTTCTCTCCTCAATAACCTAGTTCTAATTTAAAGATTATGTCCCCTTGTTCTTGATTCCCCCACCAGAGGAAATAGTTTCTCCGTATCTACCCTATCAAACATCCATCGACACTCCCTTATCTACCTTGTTAGTGATCTCATCAAAAAATTAAACTAGATTAATCAAACATGACTTGTGTTTAACAAAGCCATGCTGGCTCTCAGGTTAGCTTATATTTGTTGAAGTGCTCAGTCACTCTATCTCTAATGATATTCTAGTAGCTTCCCCACAACTGATGCTAAACTGACAGGCCTGTAGTTACCTGGTCTCTCTCTCCCACCCTTCTTAAATAATGGAGTGAAATTAACAATTTTCCAATCTAATGGCACAATTCCCGAATTAGGGATAAATTGCAGCTTGAACTTGCAGTTAGGGATAAAATGCACCCACTATTAGAGCCAAGAGAACTTAAACAGCAGAAGAGAGGAGACTGGGGGAGAAAGAGCAAAGGATGGCAACAGATGGCCAAGGATGGCAAAGGAGCTCCCTAGGGAGCTGCCAGCCCAGGAGCCATCAGACAAGAGACTGGACAAGGCCAGGATGGAGCGGTGGGGGGCGAAGATTAGATAGCATTGTGCTTGAGTGGGTTGGAGAGGAGGTCACGTAGGGCTTTGGCTTGAGGGAAGGTTAATCAGGGTTGTGATAGTGGAGTGGAAGAGGAGGAGAGCGTGCAGAGAATGAGAGGTGGATGAAGAATGATTGGACTGAAATGTTGCTTAGTCGGGGAAACATTTCGTCAGGACAATCTTCTTCTTAGGCAGTCCCTCGGAGCTGAGGATGACTTGCTTCCACATTAAAAATGAGTTCTCAGGTGACTGATGAGTCCAATGCAGGACCTACAGTCTCTGTCACAGGTGGGGCGGCGGGTGGGTGGGGTGCTTGGGTTGACGTGCGCTCCTTCCGCTTGCTCCCGGCGAAGAGACTCGAGGTGTTTGGCGCCTTCCCAGATGCTTCTCCTCCACTTTGTGTGGTCTTGGGCCAGGGATTCCCAGGTGTCGGTGGGGATGTTGCACTTTTTCAAGGAGGCTTTGAGGGTGTCCTTGAAGCGTTTCTTCTGCCCACCTGGGGCTCTCTTGCCGTGTTGGAGCTCCGAGTAGAGCGCTGGTTTTGGGAGTCTCATATCGGGCATGCGGACGATGTGGCCCGTCCATCGGAGCTGATCGAGTGTGGTCAAAGCTTTGATGCTGGGGATGCTGGCAGAGCGAGAACACTGACGTTGGTACGCCTATCCTGCCAATGGATTTGCAGGATCTTGCGGAGGCCGCATTGGTGGTACCTCTCCAGTGCTTTGAGGTGCCTGCTGTACATGGTCGATGTCTCTGAGGCATACAGGAGGGCGGGTAGCACTGCTGCTCTGTAGACCATGAGCTTAGCGCCGGGTTTGAGGTCCTGGTCTTCAAACACTCTTCTTCAGGCGACCGAAGGCTGCACTGGCACAGTGAAGGCGGTGTTGGACTTCGTCATCGACGTCTGCCCTTGTTGACAGTAGGCTCCCGAGGTATGGAAAGTGGTCCACGTTGTCCAAGGCCTTGTCATGGATTTTGATAATCGGGGGGCAGTACTGTGTGGCGGGGGCAGGTTGGTAGAAGACCTTTGTCTTACGGATGTTTAGTGTAAGGCCCATGCTCTCGTACGCTTTGGTGAAGGTGTTGACAATGGTTTGGAGTTCGACTTCCGAGTGAGCGCAGACGCAATCGTCGTCTGCATACTGTAATTCGACGACAGAGGATGGGATGACCTTGGATCTGGGCTGGAGGCGACGGAGGTTGAACAGTTTCCCGTTTGTTCTGTAAATTAGCTCCACTCCAGCGGGGAGCTTATTGAGGGTGAGATGGAGCATTGCAGCAAGGAAGATCGAGAAGAGCATTGGTGCGATGACACAGCCTTGCTTGACCCCGGTCTGTACGTGAATTGGGTCTGTGGTGGAACCATTGGTCAGGATCACGGCTTGCATGTCGTCGTGAAGCAGGCGGAGGATGGTGACAAACTTTTGAGGGCAGCTGAATTTGAGGAGGACACTCCATAATCCCTCACGGTTGACAGTGTCGAAGGCCTTTGTGAGATCAAAGAAGGCCATGTTCAGCGGTTGGTGCTGTTCCCTGCATTTCTCTTATGGATACAAAGTACTCCTATAATAAATCTGCCATTACCTTGTTGTCTATTACAATATCACCTGTGTCTGTCTTTGGGCTTACATCTCCCTTAGCTACACCCTTCCGCTTAATATATTTATAAAAACTTTTACTGTTAGCCTTTATATTACTTGCAAGTTTTTTCATTTTTTTTGCTGATCTTACTATTTAAAAAAAATTTGTTTATGGGATGTGGGCGTCACTGGAAAAGCCAGCATTTATTGCCCATCCCTAATTGCCCTTGAGAAGGCGGTGGTGAAGGTACTCCAACAGTGCTGTTAGGGAGGGAGTTCCAGGATTTTGACCCAGTGACGATGAAGGATCAGCGATATACTTCTCAGTCAGGATGGTGTGTGACTTGGAGGTGGTGGTGTTCCCATGTGCCTGCTGCCCTTGTCCTTCTAGGTGGAAGAGGTCGCGGGTTTGGGAGGTGCTGCTGAAGAAGCCTTGATGAGTTTCTGCAGTGCATCTTGTAGATGGTACACACTGCAGCCACGGTACGCCGGTGGTGGAGGGAGTGAATGTTTAAGGTGGTGGATGGGGTGCCAATCAAGCGGGCTGCTTTGTCCTGGATGGTGTCGAGCTTCTTGAGTGTTGTTGGAGCTGAGCTGCACTCATCCAGGCAAGTGGAGAGTATTCCATCACACTCCTTACTTGTAGATGGTGGAAAGGCTTTGGGGAGTCAGGAGGTGAGACACTCGCCGCAGAATACCTAGCCTCTGACCTGCTCTTGTTGCCGCAGTATTTATGTGGCTGGTCCAGTTAAGTTTCTGGTCAATGGTGACCCCCAGGATGTTGATGGTGGGGGATTTGGCGATGGTAATGCTGTTGAATGTCAAGGGGCGGTGGTTAGACTCTCGCTTGTTAGAGATAGTCATTGCCTGGCACTTCTGTGGCATGAATGTTACCTGCCACTTATCAGCCCAAGCCTGAATGTTGTCCCAGTCTTGTTGCATGCGGGCATAGACTGCTTCATTATCTGAGGAGTTGTGAATGGCACTGAACACTGTGCAGTCATCAGCGAACATCCCCATTTCTGACCTTATGTTTTAATTGTGTCCCTTTGTTGCTTTCTATATTTCTCCCAGTCCGCTGGATTTCCACTTTTCTTGGTATTTGTGTAAGCCGCTTCTTTTAGCTTTATACTGCGTCTTACCTCATATGTTGTCCATGGTTGTTTGTCTGTACTAGTGGAACTTTTGCTCTTTAAGGGTATGTATGTAAAAACACTTGAGGACTATAATAAGCTGTGGTGGCTTCGTCTGAATATTCAGAAAATGCTTATCTCTGCATTTCATTTGAGCAACTGACATGCAAAGAAGCACCTGAGTGCTCCCTTCTGTGGTACTGAACTCTGACACGAAGACTTCTCAAATTACCTTGGAGTCGTTCTGGATCTTAGTCTCACATACTGTCAATATCTGATGAAAACTGCAGCCAAGATAAAGACTAAGATCAACTTAATCCTCAAATTAGCTGCAACCATCTGGGGAGCAGATGCTCACACACCCTGCAGACAGTGACCTTGGCCCTTGTTTTCTCAGTAGCTGAATATTGCGCACAGGCATGGGCAGGAGGTCCACGTACAAATCTTCTTGACGTGCAACTGAATATCACCGTGAGAATCATCACAGGGACGCTGAAACCAACACCGACAGTCTGTTTCGCTGTCCTCACACATATCTTGCCACCACCTCTCAGAAGAGAAGCAGCAATAATCAGAGAGTACAACTGGGCCCGAAGAAACTCCGATCTGCCTCTTAATGAAGATCTCCAGAAACTCCCGAGATGTCGCCTGACGTTCAGGAACCCCTTCCAGTTAGCAGCCGAATCTCAAAATCTCTGAATTCTTGCCTGAAGACAAGTGGCTGAGGATGTGGTAAACGGACAGAAAACAGAGAGTAGGAATAAACAGGTCATTTTCAGGTTGGCAGGCTGTATCTAGTGGGGTACCGCAAGGATCAGTGCTTGGGCCTCAGCTATTCACAATCTACATCAATGATTTGGATGAGGGGACCAAATGTATCCAAGTTTGCTGATGATACAAAGCTGGGTGGGAATATAAGTTGTGAGGAGGATGCAAGGAGGCTTCAAGGGGATATAGACAGGCTAAGTGAGTGGGCAAGAACATGGCAAATGGAATATAATGTGGAGAAATGCGAAGTTATCCATTTTGGTAGGAAAAATAGAAAAGCAGAGTATTTTTTAAATGGAGAGAGATTGGGAAATGTTGATGTTCAGAAGGACCTGGGTGTCCTTGTACACGAATCACTGAAAGTTAACATGCAGGTACAGCAAGCAATTAAGAAAGCAAATGGTATGTTGGCCTTTAATACAAGAAGATTTGCGTATAAGAGTAAAGACGTTTTACTGCAATTATATAGGGCCCTGGTGAGACCAATACCTGGAGTATTGTGTATAGCTTTGGTCTCCTTACCTAAGGAAGGATATACTTACCATAGAGGGAGTGCAACGAAGGTTCACCAGACTGGTTCCTGGGATGGGGGGATTGTCCTATGAGGACAGATTGAGTAGACTAGGCCTATATTCTCTACAGTTTAGAAGAATGAGAGGTGATCTCATTGAAACATCCAAAATTCTTAAAGGGCTTGACAGGGTAGATGCAGGGAGGATGTTTCCCATGGCTGGGGAGTCCAGATGCGGAGATGCCGGTGTTGGACTGGGGTGGACAAAATTGAGAGGTCGCACAACACCAGGTTATAGTCCAACAGTTTTATTTGAAATCACAAGCTTTCGGAGCTATCGATTGCTCCTTCCTCAGGTGAAGTAAATTAGATACAGAATCGCCAAAGCATATATAGATAGAGAACAAAGCATGTGTACCTTACAATTGCAGACCACTAAATTAAATCATCCTGACTATCTGCCGAGGTGTGATAAAGTTAATCAAGTCAGCCAGGAAGGTACCACATCAAAGACATAGCAAGATACAACTGAGACAATGAGGTGTAGTCGCAGGGGTTCTAACGTGTCAAAAGCTGCCGTCTGTATGTAAAACGAAAAGCTTTAAAATTTTTACTTTTTTACTGGGAAAATTTTTACTTTTTTACTGGGAATCACATCTGTGAACAAGCCAACGACGACTCGAGTCCGGATCACGTCATGTATCGTGACATAAACCCAAGATCCCGGGTGAGACCGTCTTCATGAGTGCGGAACTTGGCTATCAGTTTCTGCTCGATGATTTTGCGTTGTCGTGTGTTTCTAAGGTTGCCTTGGAGAACGCTTACCCGCAGATCCGAGGCTGAATGTCCTTGACTGCTGAAGTGTTCCCCGACTGGGAGGTAACAATCCTGCCTGGCGATTGTTGCGCGGTGCTCGTTCATACGTTGTCTCAGTGTCTGCATGGTCTCGCCGATGTACCATGCCGCGGTGCATTCTTTCCTGCAACGTATGAGGTAGACAACGTTGGCCGAGTCACATGAGTATGTACCATGTACCTGGTGGGTAGTGTCCTCACGTGTGATGGTGGTATCTGTGTTGATGAACGAGCACCGCGCAACAATCGCCAGGCAGGATTGTTACCTCCCAGTCGGGGAACACTTCAGCAGTCAAGGACATTCAGCCTTGGATCTGCGGGTAAGCGTTCTCCAAGGCAACCTTAGAAACACACGACAATGCAAAATCATCGAGCAGAAACTGATAGCCAAGTTCCGCACTCATGAAGACGGTCTCAACCGGGATCTTGGGTTTATGTCACGATACATGACGTGATCCGGACTCGAGTCGTCGTTGGCTTGTTCACAGATGTGATTCCCAGTAAAAAAGTAAACATTTTCCCAGTAAAAAAGTAAAAATTTTAAAGCTTTTCGTTTTACATACAGACGGCAGCTTTTGACACGTTAGAACCCCTGCGACTGCACCTCATTGTCTCAGTTGTATCTTGCTATGTCTTTGATGTGGTACCTTCCTGGCTGACTTGATTAACTTTATCACACCTCGGCAGATAGTCAGGATGATTTAATTTAGTGGTCTGCAATTGTAAGGTACACATGCTTTGTTCTCTATCTATATATGCTTTGGCGATTCTGTATCTAATTTACTTCACCTGAGGAAGGAGCAATCGATAGCTCCGAAAGATTGTGATTTCAAATAAAACTGTTGGACTATAACCTGGTGTTGTGCGACCTCTCAATTTTGGGGAGTCTAGAACCAGGGGTCACAGTCTCAGAATAAGGGGTCGGCCATTTAGGACTGAGATGAGGAGAAATTTCTTCACTCAGAGGGTGGTGAATCTTTGGAATTCTCTACCCCAGAGGGCTGTGGCGGCGTAGTTGTTGAGTATATTCAAGACAGAGATCGATAGGTTTTTGAATATCAAGGGATATGGGGATAGTGCAGGAAAGTGGAGATGAGGTAGAAGATCAGCCATGATCTTATTGAATGGCGGAGCAGGCTCGAAGGGCCAAATGGCCTACTCCTGCTCCTATTTCAGGACCTGATCTTGAACTCAGCTTCACTGAAATGTGAAATTAACCAGAAATTGACCAAACATCAGAACATGAATACGATAGCTTTAGTTGAGGATTCCTGGCTGTACAGTTGACACAAAGTTTCCTGCTATGCGGTGATCTTGTATTTAGCATTGTGCCCCTCACCTCTGAGTCAGAAGATCGTGGGTTCAAGTCCCACTCCAGAGACTTGAGCACAAAATCTAGGCTAACACTCCAGTACTGAGGGAGTGGTGCGCTGCCAGAGATGCCGTCTTTCAGATGAGACGTTAAATCGAGGCCTCGTCTGCCCTCTCAGGTGGATGTAAAAGATACCATGGCAATATTTCAAAGAAGAGCAAGGGAGTTCTTCCCAGTGCCCTAGTCAATATTTACCCTTCAACCAACATCACTAAAACAGATTATCTGGTCATTTATCTCATTGCTGTTTGTGGGACCCTGTTGTGCCGCAAATTGGCTGTTGTGTTTCTTACATTACAACAGTGAAATCACTTCAAAAATATTTGATTGGCTGTGAAGCGCTTTGGGAAGTCCTGAGATTGTGAAAGATGCATATAAATACAAGTCTTTCTTTTACCCTGGTGCAGAGCAGTTCTACCAACTGCATTGAAACTGAAATTGACGCTTATTAATTCCCATCTGAGCTCCTTCTCTGAGACAATAATGGCATCAGGGTGACTGATAGATCACCCGCTGGTTCAGGGATAATGAAAGGAACGGCAGGTTCCTCACATTAACCCATGGAAATAAGCCCGTTTTAGGTCAAGGTCGGATTAGACGCCTGCAATCATTGGTTTACAAGTGCTTGTGTCTTGTGATATGCTGCACACTCCTGTTGGTCAAAAAATATACAGTTGGTAAATAGTCCACATGTACTATAAAGTAGCTGAGTCTCTGTTATACCCAAAGACAATCTTGGAATGAACTTAACCAGTTCTTGCTGCACAACTAAAGTTCTCCAGTAAATTTTATAAAATTTGAATTCAATCTGATTTCATTATCCTTGCCGGATTCCTGCCTGCCCGCCCCAGTTCGAGCTATATTGTTGCCGTAAGATTTTCACGTCACTGTTAATCCAGTTGGGGGTCATTATATTTGAATTGATAAATAAATCTCTTGTTTGATTTAAGAAGTAAATGATGACAATTTGTCACCATTAATATCGAATGGATTATTTGAAATAAATCAGACTCTTTGTACATTACCGGAAGCTAAGCAAACAAGCTCAGACAAACTTGAAAACTAAAACTGGTTCAAATGAAACCGATCTTGGAGCAATAAATTCCGCCCCTACTAGGTCACTAGTGCCACTATTTTTCAGATTAATTGGTAGTGACGTGAAAACTGGCATTAATCCAGGAAATTTGTGATTGCCATTGATTTTAATGGGGGTGGAGTTTAGATCATTAACTTTTAGATACTGGCCCGGAATTTGCTGTTGTAATGACGGCGAAACTGTCAGTGCTCGCCGTCATTACTGTGTAAAACTGACAGCAACTTCTGGCGTCCGCACATGTGCAGTTAAACGCGGAAATCTGGAAGTTGCTGTCAGTGATACCCTGTTCCTCCACAGGGTGCACTGTTGCAGTCTTCGCAGATGCAATCAACACAGAATCAGTGATTTGACGTGAACTTCAACTTTTTACACACTTCTCGCTGTAAAAACCATTGAAAAAGTTTAGCCTCATTGAATGAGGTGCAACTGAGTTTTAAGTCATAATTTCTGGTCCTGAAAAACTAATTTTATAAGTGTGGAGTGTCATTCCCTCCTTCCCGTGATAAAAATTCCTTACATTTTTAAAATAATAAAAAAACATTTTCTTTTAAGTTTATGATATTTCAGCTTCTACATTAATCCCAAGTGTATGTCCCAATCTTTATTTCACTTTCTATAAAATAATTAAAAAGTAATGATAATCAGTGCTTTTTACTTCCTGGTTTGCTGTCTGTGAGATTTCTTCAATCTGATTGGCTGCTCAGCCTGCTTGATGACTTCGCTGTTCCTGGATCCCCTATAGATGGCACCAGATGGAAAGTCACGTCGGAATAGGGGAAATTGATGCCACAGAGCCCACTAAATCTTTGTGGGCAGCTTTCTTCAAGGTCAGCGGCGAGCGCCATCCCTTCGCTGCTGACTGCAAAATCCGAACCATTAACTTTTAGACACTGTTTCAGCAAGCGTAACAGCAGTGCGAAAGTCTCAGGAAATTATTGGGCCAGAAATTCGGCTTTCTGGCTTCCTGCGGGTGCAAACATCGCGCGCGTACTTGCCTACCGCGCCTGCAGTTGTGCTTTGGGCCCACGAGGACTTAGGGTCCTGGGCCTCCTCCAGCTGCCGCCGCGCAGTGCTTGTGTATCCCAGGGGCGCAGTTAGTTCGAAGCGTCCCCTGGGATCACGTGGGCCATGGAGAGCCAATCCTAGGAAGACCTGTCAAATCTATGAATAGAGATCGGCCCCAAAACCACACTTAAACTTCAAATAAATTTTTTTTTAAATCACATTTTTAAAATAACTAAGTTACATAAATTAACTACTTTGAACAAAAATTTAAATTTTTGAAAAAATTAATTATACTTTTTAACGGTGCTAAAAATAAACTTACCTTTCTTTAAAGTATCTAAAAAAGATAAACCTGTTGAAAAAATGTTTAAATTGTAATTAATTAACCACTTACCTTGTTAAAAACAGGCCTTGCGCCTCCTTTTTAAAAGTGCAGCTTCTCCATACTTACCCTCCCGGAGAAACCTGAAAAAAAAAACGATGTTCGCTGCGTGCGCACTGCCTCTCCCGCGCACGCGTTCGACTTCTGAACCCCTCCCTTCAGGGGAACGGAAGTTCTGGTTTCCCGTGCATGCAGGAAACCGGCACTTCAGGTGGCCTTATGAGTGAGTACACAGCGCGTACTCACCCGACAACAGCCGAATTTCTGGCCCAATTGTGTGGCATAAGTCATAGTTTCCTGATTCTTTAGCGCCGTAAACCAGACCCTACGACGTAGATTCATCATTACAATGAAGCAAATCTCCTGGAAATTTTAGATTTGTATTGAATTTTTAAAAAAATGTACTTATTGTAACATGAAACTTACAAACACTACTGTATCTATTTGTCAAGTCTCCCAGCTGTTTTAAAACTAATAACTAATTTCATATTTTCTACATATATATGTGTAGAAGAGATATATATACATACGTACACTATTGTACTGTTCATGTAGAGTTGGAGAGCAGCACTTGTATTCCAGGTGAATCAATGTATTGTTCTGTAAAACCAGAAATCCTCAGAAATAAAACTAAATGTCTCCCCAGACTGAAATATTTAGGTCCACGGCCCAGTTAATTAAAAAAGTGATGCAAAAAAAATACAAAATGAACCCAAACAAACTGGAAAAACTGCCACAAACCTTAAAATAACACCAAAAAATTATCTGGCAACAAAATGAATGCCCCATCACATATGTACAATTATGTGCTGCAAAAATAAATCACAATCTTAACCCACACACACTGCATTTAAACCAGCTATAAATAAAATACAAAACCAAATTGAGCCACAAACTAGAAAATGGGCTCCACATTATAATGCATCTTGATTGCACGACAAAAACAACAACTTGAATTTATATAGCATCTTTAATGTAGTAAAATGTCCCAAGGCGTTTCACAGGAGTGTTATCAAACAAAATT
Organism: Squalus acanthias; assembly: GCA_030390025.1. Lineage (NCBI taxonomy): Eukaryota > Metazoa > Chordata > Chondrichthyes > Squaliformes > Squalidae > Squalus > Squalus acanthias. Next base: position 78,899,106 of record CM059434.1, on the reverse strand, counting down.
TGACACCGAGCCACATAAACAGATATTAGAAATAAAAACAGAAAATGTTGGAAATACAGTCAGGCAGCATCTGTGGAGAGAGAAACTGAGTTAGCTTTCCAGGTCGATGACCTTTCATCAGAACTAGAGATATTAGGGCAGGTAACCAAAAGCTTGGTCAAAGAGGTAGGTTTTAAGGAGCATCTTAAAGGAAGAAAGAGAGGTAGAGAGGCAAAGAGGTTTAGAGAGGGAATTCCAAAGCTTAGGATCCAGGCAGCTGAAGGCACAGCCGCCAATCAAAAACTTTGGAATAATTTGATAGTGGGTACTGTGTTGGGGGAGGCTGTAGATTTGGATGAATGAGTTCGTATAATATAGATACAGACTGTTTCCAGTGATTGAGGGGTTAGAACAAGGGGATGTAGCTATAAGATTAAATGTAAGTGATTTAGGGCAGAGAGCAGGAGAAAGTCTTTTTGCAGAGAGTTGTGAAGCTGTGGAATGCACGACCAGAGTCAGTGATTGAGGCAGAAACCTTGTCACCATTTAAGAATAGGTTAGATCGGCGATTGAAAGAAAGGGAGATAAAGGGATATGGGAACAGGGTGGGCACATGGGCAAAGGATACTGCTCATGTGGAAGATAAACACCAACACGGACTGGTTGTGCCGAGAGGCCTGCTTCTGTATTGTGATTCTATGTATCTTGTGGGATTTAACCTGCACTGAAAACTCAAATTTCCCATTCTAATTAGGAAATTCTTCTGCGGCATAGGAAGAGTTAAGCAGTTTATGCATTGTATCCTTGTTATAAAGAGACTATTGTCTAGAAAAATGTGTTTCAAGCAGTTAATTGTATGTGTGAATGCTCAGATGGAGTCATCCAAGAGTTGCATGCATCTGTGTTTAAAATTTATTACGTTGTGCGGTTTACCAAAAGTTGCCTTTCTATTAAAGTGTATCTCAGGGAATTCTTTTCAAACGTGTATCTCAGGGAATTCTTTCAAACGTTTCCAGCAGAGTTCAAAGTTCACAACCGTCTTCTGTTTACTAATGTTGCTGATATCTTGTAGCTCCTGCAAGCCACGCATTTGGGAACTGAAGTCAGATTAGTTTGCTCCATCAGTCGACACAATGCATACTTGTTGAGTTTGATCTCTACTTTCACAGAATCACAGAATCCCCACAGTGCAGATAGAGGCCATTTCGGCCCATCGAGCCTGCACTGACACATATCCCACCCGTAACCCCACGTATTTAATCCCCCTAACACTAAGGGTCAATTTATCATAGCCAAATCAACCTAACCCGCACATCTTTGGACTGTGGGAGGAAACCGGAGCACCCGGAGGAAACCCACGCAGACACGGGGAGAATGTGCAAACTCCACACAGACAGTCACCCGAGGCCGGATTCGAACCCGGGTCCCTGGCGCTGTGAGGCAATAGTGCTAACCACTATGCCACCGTGTTGCCCCCTTTATACATTTATAAAATGCAATGGCCAGGAATTTGCGGTTGTAATGACGTTGAAATTTTTTGTTTATTCATTCACGGGATGTGGACGTCGCCAGCATTCATTGCCCATCCCTAATTGCCCCCGAGAAGGTGGTGGTGACAACTGAGTGGCTTGCTAGGCCATTTCAGAGGGCAGTTAGGAGTTAACCACGTTGCTGTGGGTCTGGAGTCACATATAGGCCAGACCGGGTAAGGAGGGCAGATTTCCTTCCCTGAAGGACTTTTGTGATTAGTGGTCAGAGCTTGCCGTCATTACAACTGTGAAATTGACAGAAAATTCTGGCATTTGCACATGCGCAGCTAAATGCAGAAATCCAGAAGTTGCTGTCATTCATTCCCTGCTCCTCCACAGGGAGCACTGTTGAAGTCTCCGCAGCTGGCAATCAATTGCTTTAATATTGCTGTTAAAAACCCCATAAAAAGTTAAGCCTTGTTCAATGCAGTGTAACTGGGTTTTTAAACTGTGTACTGAGTCATAACTACTGTTGAACAACCGTTCTGGCCCTGAAAAACTAATTTTATATTTGTGGAATGTCAAATTTTTCCATTATGATAAAAAAAATTCCATGGTTTTTAATATATTTTTTTTTAAAGTTTGTTTATGATATTTCAGCTTCTACCTTAATCCCGTTTGTATGTCCTAATCTTTATTTCGCTCTCTGTAAAATGATTTAAAACGTGACAGATAATCTGTTCATTTTACTTCCTGGTTTGCTGTCTGTGAGAATTCTTCAATGTGATTGGCTGCTTAGCCAGCTTGATGACGTCACTGTTGCTGGACATTGGAGATCCCCTAAAGGTGAAGCCAGAATCAAATTAACGTCAGGAGAGGTGAAATCAACGGCACAGAAATCGTTAGATCTTTGTGGCAGCTTTCTTCAAAGTCAGCGGCGAGCGCCGTCACGTCCCCGCTGACCACAACATCTGGACCAATGTTTTTTTGCCTTTTATGGGGGAAAAATTACATTTAAGAATCAAAAATGGCAAAACTAGTTGTGGGACACGGTGGGGTAATTTCCAACTTTACCACCTGACAGAGCGGATTGCCCGCTGTTGAACCCATCCGATTTTTGTTTCATTGAAATTCATGGACTGAAAATCGGGCAGGTTCTACATTGGACGGCCAAGGGGGCGAAGTTCAAAACTACCCCATTGCCTCTCACAAAAACCTGTGTGTGCATGCATTTTGTCCATCACGCTTATGTGTCACATTTTGTACAAAGTTTGCACCTCATTGGCTTAAATTTCCTATTCATAAAACAGTGACAAATCACAACTAACCAGTTAGGCAAAGTACCAATCAACAAATCGCAAGCAGGAATTCAAGTCACCAACTGCAAAGTTCAAAATACTCAAACAATGAGTGAGAAAATGGTTGCCATCTTGGACACTCATTAACTGTGCAAGTTACAACAGGAAATAAGGGGGGGAAAATTCGGTTGATTTTCCTCAGCGGGAGGTTAGCGGTGGCGGTAACAGTTAGCGCCATCACGGCGCTGCGCCTCCGGTGATGACGTCATCGCCGTGCACAGCGCCCCCGGCCGCGATCTTCGGTAGCGCTCCCTAACTTACCGCCGGACGCTTTGTCCGACAGGGTCAAGGGGGCCTATCTATGGCTGGGGCGGCGCAAATTAAAGGGGAGGTGCCGGACGACCATTTTTGTTGCTGGCCGCCTACCAGCACCTGCCCCCGTTGCTGTCCCTGGCCTCCTGTGAAGCCCCTCTGCGGTGTGCCGGCTGCGCTCCGTGAGCTCAGCACTTCTCTTGAGCGCCGGGCACTTTTGTCGGCACTCCGATCCCTGGTGGCCCAGCTGGGCCCCGGGTTGCGCTGCGCTAGGCCCCTCCCCTTTAATAAGCTGAGGAAGGCCTGCAGTACCGCGCTTCCAGTAGTGCCCCACCTCCCTCTTGGGGCGCTACCAGTGAATTTCGGGTGTGGGGGCGCTAATTTTTCAGGGTGCTAAAAGTATCGCCCCGGCAAAATTAGCGCCCCAAAAGGGGCGCGACCCAATTTTGCCCCCAAGGTTTTTAACATCATAAAGATGCGCCAAATTTACAAGAAAATCATTAACCTTACCGATACAATTAAGATTTTACATAGATACATAGATACATAGAAGATAGGAGCAGGAGTAGGCCATCCGGCCCTTCGAGCCTGCTCCACCATTTAATGAGATCATGGCTGATCCTTCAATTCAGTATCCCGTCCCCGCCTTCTCTCCGTAACCCTTAACCCCTTTTGCCTGTAGAAATATATCTAATTCCCTCTTAAATATATTTAATGAGCTGGCGTACACTGCCCTCTGTGGCAATGAGTTCCACAGGTTCACCACTCTCTGAGTGAAGAAATTCCCCCTCATTTCTGTCCTAAATGGTTTAGCCCTTATCCTTAAATTATGTCCTCTAGTTCTGTTCTCACCCGCCAAGGGAAACATTCCTTCTGCATCTAATCTGTCTCGACCTGTCAGAATTTTATACACTTCTATGAGGTCCCCTCTCAATCTTCTAAACTCCAGTGTGTACATCCCTAAACTACATAGTCTCTCCTCATAGGTCAATCCCGCCATTCCTGGTATCAGCCTGGTGAATCGCCGCTGCACCCCCTCCATGGCAAGAACATCTTTCCTCAGATGAGGCGACCAAAACTGTACACAGTACTCGAGGTGTGGTCTCACCAGTGCCCTGTACAGCTGCAGCAAGGTATCCCTGTTCCTGTATTCCAACCCTTTTGCTATGAAGGCCAGCATACCGTTTGCCTTCTTGACCGCCTGTTGCACCTGCATGCTCGCCTTCAGTGACTGGTGTACAAGAACACCCAGGTCTCTCTGTACTTCCCCCTCTCCCAATTTATTGCCATTTAAATAATAATTTGCCCTCCCGTTCCTGCACCCAAGGTGGATAACTTCGCACTTGTCCACATTATAGTGCATCTGCCATTTATCCGCCCAATCACCCAGTCTGTCCAAATCGCTCTGGAGCTTCCTGGTCTCCTCCTCTGAGCCCACCCCCCCTCCTAGTTTAGTGTCGTCTGCAAATTTGGAAATGCTGCATTCGACTCCCTGATCCAGGTCATTAATATAAATTGTGAACAGCTGGGGACCCAGGACAGATCCCTGTGGTACCCCACTTGTTACTGCCTGCCATTCAGAAAATGAGCCGTTTATTCCAACTCTCTGTTTTCTATCTGACAGCCAGTTCTCTATCCACGTCAATACTTTCCCCTTTATCCCATGAGCTTCAATTTTCCATGCTAATCTTTTATGTGGGACCTTATCGAAGGCCTTTTGGAAGTCCAGGTACACCACATCTACTGGCTCTCCCCCATCTATTTTACCAGTTACTCCCTCAAAAAATTCCAATAGATTAGTCAAGCACGATTTACCCTTTGTAAATCCATGTTGACTCTGTCCTATCCTGTCCCCATTTGCTAAGTGCTCGGCTATTTCATCCTTAATGATGGACTCCAGCATTTTGCCCACAACTGATGTAAGGCTTACAGGTCTGTAATTACCTGCTTTTTCCCTACCCCCCTTTTTGAATAGTGGGGTAACGTTAGCTACCCTCCAATCCATGGGCACTGTTCCCGAGTCTAATGAATTCTGAAAAATCATGCTTAGTGCATCCGCTATCTCTAGGGCCACCTCCTTCAGTACCCTAGGATGCATGTTATCAGGCCCTGGGGATTTGTCCGCCTTCAATCCCTTTAGCTTCCTTAACACCATATCCTTAGAGATATTGATTTGCGTCAGTTCCTCCTTTGCCAATGTCCCTATTTTTCCCGATATCCCAGGGAGGTTTTTTGTGTCTTCCTTCGTAAAGACTGACCCAAAGTATGCATTTAGTTGGTCTGCCATTTCCTTATTTCCCATTATATATTCCCCCGTATCTGACTGCAATGGACCAACTTTGGTTTTCACCAGTCTTTTCCTCTTGATATACTTATAAAAGCTTTTGGAGTTAGTTTTTATATTTTCCGCCAGCTTGCTTTCGTAAGCTATTTTGCCCTTCTTGATTAAGCCCTTTGCCCTCCTTTGCTCTATCTTAAACTGTTCCCAATCTTCCGCTCTGGCGCGTTTTTTGGCTATTTTATACGCCCTATCTTTGGATTTTATGCTGTCTCTAATTTCCCCTGTTATCCACGGTTGAGTCACCTTTTTAGATTTCCTTTTATGCCAGATTGGTATAAACAATTTTTGCAATTTTGTCATTCTATCTTTAAATGCTTGCCATTGTTTATCTACCTCCAGTCCTCCCAGGAACGTTGTCCAATCAGACCTACTCAGTTCCCGTCTAATGGCATCATAATTCCCCTTGTTTAAATTCAGGACCTGAGTCTCTGAGTCAATTTCTTTGCTCTCCATTTCGAGTGAGAAATCGATCATGTTATGATCGCTCTGACCCAAGGGTCCCCGTACAACAAGATTACTAATTAGTCCCTTCTCATTGCACAGTACCCAGTCCAATATAGCCTGTTCCCGAGTTGGTTCCTCGACATATTGATCCAGATAACCATCCCTTAAACACTCAAGGAATTCCTCCTCCTCATTATTTTTACTGATTAGGCTAGTCCAATCTATATGTAAGTTAATTTTCTGTATTTAAAATGTGTACGATAATGACCTTCAACAGAGGTTTCTGAGAATCCTAGAGATTGAGTTCACATTCCCAGAGCCAGTACTGGTAGCTGAAGAAGCTTAACCACTACAACTCACTGTCCCTACTATTCCCTGAATGCCACTGTCTAAGCATATGCACCGGGAGAAAATGTTCCAGCATACATCAGTATTCTGCACTATAAGCAAAGCTTGAGACAGCATGCAGTCATTGAGTTCGGTTTTCCTAAAACTTTTAAAGCAAGGTAAAGCATCTTATCACATCCTTGGGACATCTTAAAGTGCTTCACAACCAGTAAATTACCTTTTGAAGTGCAGTCGCTGTTATAGAGGCAAATGCACCAGCTAACTGTGCATAGAGAGACCCTACAGACAGCAAATGAGATGAATGGTCAGTGAATTTTGTTTTTAGCATTACTTTTTATCATAAAACCAAAAGATTATTCACTTTACTTCATTAAACTTTCCTACAGAATTGTCATTTTTGTCTTTTAACGTTTCACTCATGTTTTTGTTTGAAGTCCAGTTCATGTATGAGAAGCCCGAGGGCACTGTTTGAGCCTGTGTTCTTTGTTGCAGATCATTATCGTGAGTTCTCTAGCCCAATTTTTCCCTTTTCTAGCGTGAACTTTGATCGATTTGTTATGCATGGTGATTTTTATCTGTCTTCCTAGCGCACCTCCTCATGCAAGCACGCCACTGTCCCCACATTCTGTGCGTTCACTCGTCACCCGTGCTCGCTGACTTACGTTGGCTCCCGGTCCGGTAACGCCTCAATTTTAAAATTCTCATCCTAGTTTCAAATCCCTCCATGGCCTAGCCCCCTCCCTGTTTCTGTAACCTCCTCCAGCCCCACAACCCTCCGGGGTCTCTGCGTTCCTCGGACTCTGGCATCTTGCACATCCTCCACTTCCTTTGCCTCACCATTGGTGGCCGTGCCTTCAGCCGTCTAGACCCTAAGCTCTGGAATTCCCTCCTGCAATTCTGGCCACTTGGGCATCCCCGATTTTCATCGCTCCACCCTACTAAAAGGCCATTCCACGAGTCAATCATTCTGTGCTAAGAATTTCTTGGCATCAGCTTTATATTTGCCTTTCACCAGTTTGAACTAGTGCCCTGGTTTAGTGTAATGGTTTAAATCGAAAGTGTTTCAGATTTCCTTTTTTTATACCTGTTTGCTTTCTTAGGCCTCTGAGGTTCTCTCTCACTCACCATTTACAAAAAGCAGAGCCCAAGTTTCTCCAGTCTTTTCTCATAGTTTAGTCCTCTGATGCCAAGGCCTTTAAATCTCCCTTGTATCTCAGTGTTCAAAACTGGACAGAGTATCAAAGTGTGATCACATCACCGCACTAACATCCTCTGACTTGTACTCTACTGATTTTGTAATCTAATAGTGTTGTATTTGTTTGGTTAATTGATACCCCACAGTGACAGACAGGTTAAGTGCCAAGTCTACCAACACCCCTCGATCTCTTTCAACTTCACACTTAGCTTTTGATTGCTGTTTGTGGCGCATCAAGTGCATCATGGAGACCCAAACGAGGCTGAAATTATTAAGTCCCATAGCAAAAATAATCTAATAGTTCTAATATCACCTCTTTTGCAGACCCAGATTCAGCTCACTTGAATTTATACCTTAATATTCACCAAAACCCCTAGCATTAACCCTGTTCCCCTTGCCAGTAGTTTCCAAGAAGGAATTACAGAACCAGGCTGAAGAAACATCAACTTTAAACATGGTCCAGCGGCGACTATAAAATCTAGGGAATTTGTCTTAGGTTTTAAAACAAAATGTGAAAATTTGTATGGCTAGCATTTTCTAATAATTTGTTGTAAAAGGACAATGCACAATACTGTAATATGTTCAAAGAAACATAGGGATAGAATTTCTGCAGTTTCCCAATGTTCCATCATAGCTTTAGTGGAAACCCTGGAGAAACTGCCATTTATGCCGATCTTCCGAAGTTACGGCGGGAGATCGGGAAACCACTGCGGATATTCTACCCCATTATGTCCTGTGAATGGCTGCAGTAAAGAGAGAATCATGTGACATTAGCAGAGCAATAAAACACAGATCAAAAGATGTGGCATTGTTACCATTCAGACCTTAACTAGAGTCCTGTATTTAATGCTGATGAGCATTCCAGAGAAAGGGTAATAGGGGCCTTGAGACGGTGCAGTGTAGAGCGACACAATCAATGCCAGGATTAGGAATCTATATTAAAGAAAGGTTCAGGAGGTTGGGTTTGTCTCACTGAAAGAGACTTTTGAGGTGACTGAGTAGGAGTTTCAAAATTGCAGATGGGATTGACAATGTTGACAGTGATAAAAATGGTTCAAGAACTAGGGGCATAGCTTATAAATGATGGTGGTAGTCGTGGCTCAAGAAGGTGGCCCGGCACAACCTTCTCAGGGCAACTAGGGATGGGCAATAAATACCAGCATTGCTAGCAACGCCCTCAGAGTATTTTTTTTAAAAAAAGCAGCATAGCTCTTGTGAGCATCAGCATGAGCACAGCCTGTATCCTATTGAATGGTGCTCTGCCCCCAGTTCAGAGATACTCCACTCCTCCGCCACCCCCAGTTCAGATGCACCTTGCACCTTAACACCCCCCTTAATTCATAAGCAGTCTCCTTTTCATTGCTGATGCTGGCTGGAATTCCAACCTAACGCTGCTGCTTTTTTTCCCCAGGAATGGACTCTATGCTGCAGACGGGCATTTGTGATCTATCCAGAGTCCTGGAATTGCTATTCGCAGCCTGCAGCCTTCTGCAAAAGTGAAGCATCAATGTCCGGTACAACCGGTACTAGGACCACCAGTGAGAAGATCACCAAGGAGCAGATTTCTCGGGGCAGCAAGTCAACAGATGGAGTGCGAACCTGCCGATTTGCTGCCCAGGGAATGAGAAGTGTACAGATTTGCATACGGTAAATATGTGTGGCTACATTTCTGTTCACCAGTTGGAGATACAGAACTTCATCAGCCTGTAACCCAGTCTCGGTAAAGGCAGCAGCTGCCATTCCCAGCCTCGGGAGTTTCCTCACCAGTTATACAATGTACATCTGCCTTCCACATGCTGTGAAGACCTACACAAGACAGTTTGCAATGCGGCAGTCACCCTGATGTTACAGACGTCCAAGTCCACGTGCCAGGCTTACTCATCACCCGCTGCTAAAACCGGGCCCTCAAGGGAGCGGCTTTGAGACACATGGTCGTGGGCGAGCCCCTCCAGGGTGCTGAGTGAGTCCTTTCGCCCTCCAATTTTCACTAGAAATCCAAAACTTGATCTTAAATCTTGCCCACAGTGTGCAGGAACCTTTCATTACATGTCCAGGAGTTCAAAATCACAAAGGGCTGCCTGGACACCCGTCTTATACGTGTGAATGGTGAGGTACGGTGAGAAGGCAGAAAAGTGGAGTGAAAATAAACCAAAAAAGGATTAAGAACCTATTACTACAATTTTTTACATAACTGCCAGTCAGCCCTTTGTTGTCTCGTCCAACTGGAAAGAAGGAACCACCTTGGGTATCTTAAGAACATAGGAACAGGAGTGGGCCATTCAGCCACTCAAGCCTGTTCTGCCATTCAGTTAGATCACGGCTGATCTATAAACCATAGAAGGGACCCGAGTCAAATCACAGGACGCATGAAGCAGGACATATGAAGCATTATGCCCACTGCCAACTATATCAAAACATGGCAATCATCACAGATGACTAATTGCTGTACCATCTCAGTCACAATGTGATATTTATACTAGATGTGGGAAATGGGTCCTTGTCTGTTGAAATGCTCTCAAGTAGTTTGTATTCCAAATAATTGGCAGTGTTAATTTTGTGAAACATCTGCCTTTCATACAGTTGTCTCCAGCTGCACTCTATTGTTATGCAAACCAAAAAAAAACACAGAATGAAGCCCTGGGAGTGACGAGACAGTCTAGTTTAGGTCTTAAGTCGACAGAAACAAACAGGAGTCCAGCTCACCTCGATTTGCCTTCAGAAGGACACATACCTCAAACTGGCAGATTGAGAGAGCAGTTCAAATTGTTTAAAAGTTGACAATAATGGAGATGAGAAAATCCATTTTTAACATTTTATTGTGTTAACCACTACATAGCGAACTGAAGACAATTAATCATCATCTGCCAAACAGACTTGTTACATTCCATGGCTTGCAAAGGACTTCACTTTTGCATGCAAGACTGCTTCTTAAACAGAGTTCAAACATGATAGTACCACATAAAATTGAAACCATAAATCCTAAACAAGCGCCAAAGCTCTTTCTTGTCCACTGGGATGCACCAAGATACCAGTAGCAGAGGCCAATTCCAGAGATTGAAGTGCATCATCTGTCTTTTGGGGGATTGGGGTTAATCCTCCGCCTGTGGTACCTTTAAACAAAAAGGAGACATTTTCATTCCTCCACCATGGATCGACAAAATATGTACATACACATACCATGTTCTGGTGCTTCCATAGTTAAACCTTCTCATTAATGATTCTTATAAATGAATAAACACTAAATAACTTCCATTAAGTGAAAACAATATGTGGATTAAGTGAGTGGGCAAAACTGGCAGATGGAGTTCAGTGTGGGAAAATGAGGTCATCCATTTTGGACCCAAGAAAGATAGATCAGAATATTTTCTAAATGGCGAGAAGATAGGAACTGCGGATGAGCAGAGCGATTTAGGGTCCAAGTACAGGAATCACAAAGATAATGGACAGGTACAAAATGTTTTTCAAAAAGACTAATGGAATGCTGGCCTCTACCTCAAGAGAGCTGGAAGTTATGTTACAGTTGTACAAAGCTCTGGTTAGACCGCATCTGGAGCACTGCATTCAGTTCTGGCCACTGCAGCTCAGGAAGGATATATTGGCCTTGGCGGGGTTGCAGTGCAGATTCACCAGAATGATACCGGGGGTAAAAGAGTTAAATTATGAGGACAGGTTGCATAGACTAGTCTTGTATTCCCTAGAGTATAGAAGATTAAGGGGCGATCTAATTGAGGTATTTAAGATGATTAAAAGATTTGATAGGATAGAGAGAGAGAAACTATTTGCTCTGGTGGGAAGAGTCCAGAGCAAGGGGGCATAAAATTAGAGCCAGGCCATTCAGGGGTGATGTCAGAAAACACTTCTTCACACAGAGTAGTGGAAATCTGGAAAACTCTCCCCAAAAAAGCTGTTGATGCTGGGGGTCAACTGAAAATGTCAACACTGAGATTGATAGGATTTTTGTTAGGTAAGGGTATTAAGGGTTACGGAACCAAGGCGGATAGATGGAGTTAAGATACAGATCAGCTATGATCTAATTGAATGGCGGAACAGGTTCGAGAGGCGGAATAGACTCCTGTTCGTATGTTCTTATGATTCCTATGGATTATTTAACTTCGGTCTATGGTCACTAAAAATTAAAAGAATAGCACAATGTAGGTCAAATGCGTGGAGCAGATAAACTGACAACAATGGAAGGCAAGCCAGAGCTTCCCCTTAAAACACAACAAACATTAGGAGCAGGGAGAGGAGAGGAAAGAGTTACAAATAAATGAACTTAATCCTGCCACTCTCATATCGGTGCTACAAAATACTCTACCACAATACAGCCTGCAAGGATTGGGATTGAGGATTGATTTTCTACAGGTGAATACAGTTTAAGATTGCAGCAAGCATAGCTTCATTGAACATCTCGTAGATACTGAAACCCAATGTGGTTGTGTTGTGTGAATATTCCATTGAGCTGCACAAGTAGTACTTACTGCCCAACTGGATACCAGCGGTGCTTTGTTGTGTAGAACATTTTGCTGAGTTCTTCGATTGTAGGGGCCTGTTTATCACGCAGCACCTCTTTTTCTAACCTGGCCTTTAGTACCTGGTCGTGAGTTTCTTCTTTGTTCTCCACAGGGGAAGGTCGTGGGATGGGCTGTGAAGCACAGTGTAGATCAAATCTGGGAATTAGTTGTCGATTTAGTTTATCATTCGACTGATAACAGGGTAAGTTACAAATTGCTGTCAAGGATCTTTTTTTAAATAGATTAAAAAACACAAAGAAAATAGCGAAGACCATTACACATACACTCTGGCCTCTGTTGATGCCGTGCCTTCAGCTGCCTAGCCCCATTCTTGAATTCCCTACCTAAACTCCACCTTGCCACCTCCCTTCCTTAAAACTTACCTTTTTGACTAAGCTTTTGGTCATCCCTTTGGCTCAGCGTCCATTCTCGTCTGATTATGCTTCTGTAAAGCGCTGTGGGACATTTTTCTTCACTGAAGGTGCAATATAAATGCAAGTTGTCATTGTTGCTCTGTAAAGTTATCAGGACATGCACAATAACAGCTTGGGCTGGTCGCCTATTTCCTCCCCCCACCCCTGTCCCTATGAGAGAAAGCCTCCCCTCTTTGCCTTTTCCCAGCAGAACAGCTGTCAACAGAATTCACCATATGGGGAACTGTGCTACTGAGATTGGGGAGCTCTTTGAAATTTGAAGCCATATTAAGCAATTCAGAAACGAAACACCGATAGAAACAAAGAAAAATTGCACACTTCAGCGCAGGGAAAGTTAGAAATATGATAAATTGTCATTTATTTATCTCCAGACAAATGAATCTGAACCTTCACTCTCCAAATGAAAAAGTTTGTAATGTTTTTTGTTCATTGTATTTACCCCCTATCGATGGCCAATAACCCCTCCGTTTTCACCCCAGTGTTGTTCGTATCCCATGCTTTGCCCCACAAAGGACAATCAGGCAAACTGACTGCGTTCAGACATCCACCACAGCCTCTTTAGCTGTTCCGCTTGGAAAGCACGTCACCAATGACCTGCTAATCCAGAATACAGCACAGGGAGTCAAACCTGCATTCTCCCAGTCTTTAGCACAAGGTGTTAATACTCCAGTGCACCAAAAGTGAAAAGGGTGTCTGTCAGCTATCCCTTGTTAACATTACTGGGGACTGTGATTACAACAATGGAAGAAAAACAGATGGAGGATTATGAGGAGTTTGGCTCGTTGTGGTAAACGTGAAAAGTATGTTATCGCGATTCAAACTCATCTCGTCAGGAGTGAGCAGCGAGCGCCAAGCAATACTAAACCTACAAACTACGTCAAAAATATACATAATTGTAACATGAATACTGCAATCCAGACTTCCACAAAACCCCTCAAAGTAAGAATCCACAGAACGTTCAGTTCTACCTTGGTGTGTTCGTACGGGATGTCCACTGACGGGTGGTAACAGACTATTGTCCGCCCATCTGATGTCATTGCAAGGTCAACTTTGCTGCCAAGAGATGAAAGCCGTTTCAGTAATAGAATCCAAAAGCTGACGTACATGGATGTGAACAATCAGGAATGCAGTTACTCACCAGTTGTAGTCATTGGGAAGAGCAGCATACGTAGACTTGTGACAAACACAACCCCTCTCTCCACCTGCACAAGATAACACAGCTCAGAATTAGTCGCTCACACCATTATCACAAAAACATCTTCATTCAGTTATCTTACTATTGGAAAAAGATAGATTGCAAAGATTTTTATGGGCCGGATTTTAAAAAAAACTTTATATGCATCTATTCCAGTTATTTATTAAGATTTGGATGTGAACACAAAGTGTCAGGGTAATATCATTCCAATATTTCTATCCCACTGTACTTTGCAGTGCAAAATAAATTCATTTTCCTACAATTTTTTTTAAAGAGCTAAAACTGTAATTTAAAATTCATGTAGTTCATATACTAAACTGATTATACAGACAAGGGTAATGAAAGGGTACAGCAGTGTACTGATTATGGTACTGCAAATAGCAATCTAGAGGTTGAGTTCAAATCCCACTACAACCAATTGTGAAATTGAACTCAATAAACCTGGTCATTTGTGGGCTAGCACTAGGGTGAAAAATGACCAACTGGTTCACTAGGGAAGGGATTTTGAAAGTCTTACTCGGTCTGACCTACACGCGACTCCAGTCCCACACTATGTGGCTAACTCTTACTGCCCGCTAGAGTGGTTAGTTGTTTAAAAATAAAATTGCTATGAGGCACATTAAGAATGATCAGATTCACTACCTAGCACCATTACCACAAAGACTGCAGTAGTTCAAGTACCCCCCACCCCCGCCCCCCCCATCAATGCTAATACCAGATTTAAGAGGGCTAAATGGAGTACGGTGGTGCAGTGGTCCTGTTACTGCACTAGTAATCCAGAGAACGTGAGTTCAAATCCACCATGGCAGTTTGAGAATTTAAATTCAGGTTTAATAAAGCTGGTACCAGTAAAAGTGACCATGAAGCTGTCAGATTGTTGTAAAAACTCAACTGGTTCACTAATGTCCTTTAGGGAAGGAAACCTGCCATCCTTACCTGGTCTGGACTATACAGGACAATGCGGTTGACTCTAAGTGGCCTAGCAAGCCATTCAGTTGTGTCAAATCACTACCAGCAGCTCAAGAAGATTCACCACCTTCTCAGGGCAACTAGGGATGGGCAATAAATGCCGGCCTTGACAGTAACGCCCACATCCAGAGAATGAATAATTTTTTTGCAAAGATGGCAGATGACTTCAAAGTTGATTGGGTACGCTACTAGGCAGGGATATTGGTGACATGGAAGAAAAAAAGTGATCAGAGCAGTCAAAAGGACGTTGGAGAAGAGGAAATCAGATAGCTGCGCTAGAAATAGCAAGGTCTTTTTAACCTATGTTAGGAGTCAGGGCCATTAAAGACTGTATGGGGCTGTTGAAAGATTCCTCAGGGCAGGTTTGGGTGGACTCCTAGGAGATGGCAGAGGTTTTAAATGGCTACTTTGCATCAGTCTTCGCTAGGATTGATGCTGTAATAGAAATTGTCCCAGTAGAAGCATAGAAGATAGGAGCAGGAATAGGCCATTCGGCCCCTCGAGCCTGCTCCGCCATTTAATGAGATCATGGCTGATCATCCAAATTCAGTACCCTGTCCCTGCTTTCTCCCCATATCCCTTGATCCCTTTAGCCTTAAGAAATATATCTATCTCCTTCTTGAATATATTTAATGAATTGGCCTCAACTGCCTTCTGTGGTAGAGAATTCCACAGGTTCACCACTCTCTGGGTGAAGAAATTCCTCATCTCAGTCCTAAATGGCTTACCCCTTATCCTTAGACTGTGACCTCTGGTTCTGGACTCCCCCGCCATCAGGAACATCCTTCCTTCATCTAGTCTGTCTAGTCCTGTTAGAATTTTATAAGTTTCAATGAGATCCCCTCTCATTCTTCTAAACTCTAGCGAATATAAGCCTAATCGACCCAATCTCTCTCCTTACGTCATTCCTGCCATCCCAGGTATCAGTCTGGTAAATCTTCGCTGCACTCCCTCCATGGCAAGAACATCCTTCCTCAGATAAGGCAACCAAAACTGCATACAATACTCAAGGTGTGGTCTCACCAAGGCCTTGTACAACTGCAACAAGACATCCTTGCTCCTGTACTCGAATCCTCTCGCTATGAAGGCCAACATACCATTTGCCTTCTTAACCGCCTGCTGCACCTGCAACGCTTACCTTCAGCGACTGGTGCACAAGGACTCCCAGATCTCGTTGCACTTCCCCTTTTCCCAATCTATTGCCGTTCAGATAATAATCTGTCTTCCTGTTTTTGCCACCAAAGTGGATAACCTCGCATTTATCCACATTATACTGCATCTGCCCAATCACCCAACCTGTCCAAATCATACTGGAGTTTCTTTGCATCCTCCTCACAGCACACACGCCCACCCAGCTTTGTGTCGTCTGCAAACCTGGAGACATTACATCTAGTTCTCTCGTCTAGATCATTAATATATATTGGCCCAAAAATGAGTGCCTCTACGCGAGAGTACGCACTGTGTACTCTCGCGTATTCTGTCTCCAATTGCCAGTTTTCTGCATGCACTGCGCATGCGCTGAAAACCGGCACTTGGTGAATTCAAAAGGGGGCGGTTCCTAGGTGAACCGCGTGCACGCTACAGGCTGCACGCACGCAGTGCACTTAGTGCTTTGAACGCGCAGGTAAGCATGGAAGATTTTGCACATAAAGAAAGGAGGCGTAAGACCCTCTTTTAACAAGGTAAGTAGTTAATTAAGTATTATTTTGAATTTTTTTCAACAGGTATATCTTTTTTAGAGACTTTAAAGAAAGGTAAGTTTATTTTTATAACTTTTTAAAAGATTTTAAATTTTTTCAAAAATTTTATTTTTTGTTTAAAGTGGTTAATTTATTTAACTATACTTATTTTATTAATGTGATGGTTTTAAAAAAAAATTTAATTGAGGTTTAGCTGTTCTTTTGGGGGGGTATAGATTCATAGCTTTCACAGCACTTGATGTGAAAACTATGAATGAAAGATGGTGTGCTGCCATTGGCTCTAACTGAATCACGTGATCCCACAGCTCGCACGAATTAACTGCGCCTGTGGGATACGCAAGCACTGCCCAGCTGCTGTCTAGAAAATCAAGTTCGTGCGAGCTGGGAATGAAAAAGCCGGCGCGCAGTGAGATATCGCGGGGAAGCCTTACCCCCGCATGAAGGCTCCCTCACTAATTTTTGGGCCATTGTGAATAGCTGGGGTCCTAGCACCGATCTCTGTGGTACCCCACTAGTCACTGCCTGCCACTCGGAAAAAGACCCGTTTATTCCAACTCTTTGCTTCCTGTCTGCCAACCAGTTCTCTATCCAAATCAGTACCCTACCCCCAATCCCATGTGCTTTAACTTTGCATGCTAATCTCTTATGTGGGACCTTATCGAAAGCCTTCTGAAAGTCCAAATACACCACATCCACTGGTTCTCCCTTATCTATTCTACCAGTTACATCCTCAAAAAATTCCAGTAGTCAGGCATGATTTACCTTTTGTAAATCCATGTTGACTTTGTCCAATCCTGTCACTGTTTTCCAAGTGCTCTGCTATTACATCTTTTATAATGGACTCTCCTAGATGCGGATATAGTACTGGCTTGAATAAGGGATCTTAAAATAGATCAGGCTGCTGGCCCTGATGACATTCACTTGAGGGTGCTCAAAGAGATGGAGTCTGTGCTCTGTGTTCCCCTTGCTCACATATTTAACTGCTCAGAGACAGCTAGTGCCATGTACTGCACCAGACATTGTCGAAGATGTCCAGGCTGGAGCACAGGGAAGCTGTGAAGCTAAGAGAAGACGGGATCCTGGAATGGCAGCAGAACAGAAGTTCAACAGGGAGAAGTGAAGGATGGGGTAGGTAATTGGTCTGGACATAAACAGGGAGGGGGACTATAAGTGGCAGGGACCAAGGAGAGGAGGAGTGGGAAATCAGACTGGGTAGTAAAACAGAACATTAATTTTAAGCATATAAGGGAGAAGGGAATAGAGGGTTATGCTGATAGTTAGATGAGGAAGGATGGGAAGGAAGCTCAAGTGGAGCGTAAAAGCCGCCTGGACTAGTTGGGCTGAATGGCTTGTTTCTGTGCTGTATATTCTCTAATTCTATGTAATACATGCATGTGACTGAACAGCTGAAGAATCATCTATTTATACTATCCTGTACAGCTATGATTACCTAATAACTCTCTACAACTTGCAATAAATCATGCCAAATATAAATCACAGGTGCCCCATTTACACTTGGGAGAGACTCAGTTTCAATCTGTATTTCAATCTTTGTTCCTAGTACTTAGTCACTTCGCGCCAGGGGCACTGAATAGACACTATCAAGTTATTGCTTTTGACTATCTGGCCCCAAGTGTCTACTCTTCGTCAAGCACGACTAGTCCTACTACACCTTGATTGGTTACCAGGATGATCCGCGGACGCTCTGCTTCCTTGAGCAGCACCCCAGCCAATTCCCATACATCACGGTGGCATAGTGGTTAGCACTGGTGCCTCACAGCGCCAGAGACCCGGGTTCAAATCTGACCTCGGGTGACTGTCTGTGTGGAGTTTGCACATTCTCCCCGTGTCTGCGTGGGTTTCCTCCGGGTGCTCCGGTTTCCTCCCACAGTCCAAAAATGTGTGGGTTAGGTTGATTTGGCTATGATAAATTGACCCTTAGTGTTAGGGGGGATTAAATATGTGGGGTTATGGGGATAGGATGGGATATGTTAGGGGGAATTAAATACGTGGGGTTACGGGGGTAGGGTGGGATATGTGTACTGTGGGGATTAAAGCAGGGACAGGGTACTGGATTTGGATGATCAGCCATGATCGTATTGAATGGCGGAGCAGGCTCGACGGGCCGAATGGCCTACTCCTGCTCCTAGATTCTATGTTTCTATGTTTCTATCACCAATCCTTTCTGCTTCCATTCCTACTCAGTCTCGCTCCCTGATCTCTTCTCTAGTTATGTTGTTTTGGTGCTGCTTCCTGCTCTCCTTCGGTTGGAGAATTTCACGGTCTACTTTTCCCACCAGTCCCATACGTTTACACGATCCATCTCAAACTCTTCACTTTCCTTCACCTCCGCTCTCCACCCTTTCCTCTTCTCATAATAGGATCCCTCTTGTCCTGGCCTTCTATCCCACTAGCTCCTGCCAGATCATCTTCCACCCCCTAGAATTTGATTTGACCACCAAAAGTCTCTTCCTCTGCTTCCCAGTGTGGTTGTTCCCTCCACAATACCCTCATTCTCTCTTCCATCACTGCTGGCTTACTTATCCCTGGCACGTATTCAGGTAATCATAGCAACCACAATACCTGCATATTCACCCCCTTTCCCCCCACCGTCCAGGACCCCACATGTACTTCCTCCAATCTAATTACAATTCATTCGATGCTTATGATGAAGTCTCCTCTACATTGAGAAAACCAACTCATTGGCTGGTAAGAAGTCCGAGAGTGGCCTTTTCCTTTCTCCTTGCCAATGACCCAGCACCCAAGTCGTTGAAGTGCCGTGGAGCAAGATACAAAATGAGCTCAGTGACCAGCATCTAGCTGCAGTACAAGTTGGGGCGTGTTCATCTAACCTTGTCTGGGCAAAGATATTCTTTAAGGGATTGTAGACCTTGACTTGTGGGTTCCGTGTACATTCCTCAGAAATCACATGATGTTGAGCCCCAGAGGACTCCCAAGATGGTAAGTATGTCTCTTGATGGCCTTGCTGAATGATTTCTTGCCAGTCAGTCAAAGGTGGCCAGTCCTGGAACAACGGTGCAAATTCACCCCACTCCAGCCTTTTTTTTTCTTTCTTCACCTCACCTATAAGTAACAGTCTTTTGTGGAGAGTGCACCAAAACACCCACCTAATGTTGAAGGTTAAATTGGCTCTCCCTCCTTCCAAACAGATGATGTTCTTTCTGGTTGTTGTTAAGGTGATAGTCTCTTCCTCCCCTCTCTCCCAAAATGGAGAGCCAACAAGAGACCACCCCACCCCGGACAGGAAACTGGCCTTGCAACAAAGGATGACTATTAAGTTGGGCTGATTGTTGCCATGTGCACAGGTAAGTGTGCTCAACCACGAAAAGGATATTGCTGATCATGAAGTTTGTGTACTCTTTTGTGCAAACAATAAACTTTAACTTAACAAATGAAATTAAAATTTGGTTGCCGGGGGTGATATGCACGCCAGTCCCTGCGGTGCCCACTGGTCGTGGAAGGCCTCGAGCGTGCCGGCAGACACCGCGTGCTCCATCTCCAGGGCCACCCGGGCGCGAACAAGAGGCAGGCAGTCGGGCTGAACGACCCCCTCGACCGCCCGCTGCCTGGACCAGTTGGCGGCCACTTTGGCCAGACCCAGAAGCAGTCCTACGAGGAGGTCCCCCATCCTGCCCGCTCCCCTCCGCAACGGGTGACCAAAGATCAGGACCGTGGGACTGAAGTGCAGCCAAAACTCAAGGAGCAGCCCCTTTAAATAATGGAAGAGGGGCTGCAACCTCCCACATTCAATATAAACATGGAACACGGACTCCTTCAGACATGAAGCCTGTGACACCACCGATTGGATGGACTTGATGGCAGTTGGTGTGACCAATAATTGCCTCACTTCTGCAGCTGAAGCTATAAACAGATTGAAGCTAGAGCCCATTAGCCACTCATTTACTAAGCAGCACCCTATTAAGGTAGCTGTAAAGCGAAGAAGAGCTGTTAAAGCAGTCTGAGGAGAAGAAAAAAAGTAGGCAAACCCCCTTGGTTTTTTTCACCTTCTCAGGCTACTGGACTCTGATCTGCTCTACCAGCCCTTCTGGTTTCTACTTCAGACCTGACTCACCTGCCCGCCCCCCCCCTCCCCCCAAAATAGCTATTCATATCTTCGCTGTGTTTCATAAATGTCTTTTGTTTCTTTTATTATAGTTCTTCCCATCATATCGTATGTTAATATCACTTTAGCTATTCAAGCATTTCCCTTTTAAGCACTTTACAGGTCATTCTACATACGATTCCTCCCTCATAGGTGGATATATATATATATATCCTCCTGCCTCTTCCCTTTGCTCTGTTCATTTTTAAATACAGGAAACTCTTTATTAACCGGCACCGACGGGACCGGCGTGGTGCCGGTTAATCAAAAAGTCCGGATAACGGAGAGTTATATCTCCCAACGTACGAGAGCCCCGTACACACTGACATGCGCCTGCATTCGGAGCTCCGTCTCCCCGGGGACCGCCAGCTGACCATCTGTCGTGTCCGCTGCCTACCCGGGCTGCACATTCCCCTCCCAATCTACACGCTCCGATACAAGGCAAACACCTCGGGGTTTTTTTTAAAGTTAATTTTAAATGAGAGATGAAGGAAAACCCCGGTTACCTACTCAAGAATTTTGCCGGTTAAGAGAGATTTCCGGATATTTGGGTGCCGGTTAATAAAGAGTTTACTGTACGGTGTATCTTTTTTTCAACATTCTGATAAACATAGAAGATAGGAGCAGGCCATTCGGCCCCTCAAGCCTGTTCCACCATTTAATGAGATCATGGCTGATCATCCAAATTCAGTACCCTGTCCCTGCTTTCTCCCCATATCCCTTGATCCCTTTAGCCTTAAGAAATATATCTATCTCCTTCTTGAATATATTTAATGAATTGGCCTCAACTGCCTTCTGTGGTAGAGAATTCCACAGGTTCACCACTCTCTGGGTGAAGAAATTCCTCATCTCAGTCCTAAATGGCTTACCCCTTATCCTTAGACTGTGACCCCTGGTTCTGGACTCCCCCGCCATCGGGAACATCCTTCCTGCATCTAGTCTGTCAAGTCCTGTTAGAATTTTATAAGTTTCAATGAGATCCCCTCTCATTCTTCTAAACTCTAGCGAATATAAGCCTAATCGACCCAATCTCTCTTCATACGTCATTCCTGCCATCCCAGGTATCAGTCTGGTGAATCTTCGCTGCACTCCCTCCATGGCAAGAACATCCTTCCTCAGATAAGGCAACCAAAACTGCACACAATACTCAAAGTGTGGTCTCACCAAGGCCCTGTACAACTGCAGCAAGACATCCTTGCTCCTGTACTCTAATCCTCTCGCTATGAAGGCCAACATACCATTTGCCTTCTTAACCGCCTGCTGCACCTGCATGCTTAGCTTCAGCGACTGGTGCACAAGGACACCCAGGTCTCGTTGCACTTCCCCTTTTCCCAATCTATTGCCCTTCATATAATAATCTGTCTTCCTGTTTTTGCCACCAAAGTGGATAACCTCGCATTTATCCACATTATACTGCATCTGCCATGCATCTGCCCAATAACCCAACCTGTCCAAATCATACTGGAGTTTCTCTGCATCCTCCTCACAGCACACACGCCCACCCAGCTTTGTGTCGTCTGCAAACTTGGAGATATTACATCTAGTTCCCTCGTCTAGATCATTAATATATATTGTGAATAGCTGGGGTCCTAGCACCGATCCCTGCGGTACCCCACTAGTCACTGCCTGCCACTCGGAAAAAGACCCGTTTATTCCAACTCTTTGCTTCCTGTCTGCCAACCAGTTCTCTATCCAAGTCAGTACCTTACCCCCAATCCCATGTGCTTTAACTTTGCACGCTAATCTCTTATGCGGGACCTTATCGAAAGCCTTCTGAAAGTCCAAATACACCACATCCACTGGTTCTCCCTTATCTATTCTACCAGTTACATCCTCAAAAAATTCCAGTGGATTAGTCAAGCATGATTTACCTTTTGTAAATCCATGTTGACTTTGTCCGATCCTGTCACTGTTTTCCAAGTGCTCTGCTATTACATCTTTTATAATGGCCTCTAGCATTTCCCCCACTACCGATGTCAGGCTTGCCGGTCTATAATTCCCCGTTTTCTCTCTACCACCTTTTTAAATAGTGGGGTTACATTAGCTACCCTCCAATCCATGGGAACTGTTCCAGAGTCTATAGAATTTTGGAAGATGACCAGCAATGCATCTACTATTTCTAGGGCCACTTCCTTAAGTATCCTAGGATGTAGATTATCAGGCCCTGGGATTTATCAGCCTTCAATCCCATCAGTTTCCCTAACACCATTTCCCTACAAATACTGATTTCATTCAGTTCCTCCCTCTCATTAGACCCTATGTTCCCCAACATCTCTGGGAGGTTATTTGTGTCCTCCTTTGTGAAGACAGAACCAAAGTATGTATTTAATTGGTCTGCCATTTCTTTGTTCCCCATTATAAATTCCCCTGATTCTGACTGCATGGGACCTACGCTCGACTTCACCAATCTTTTTCTCTTCACATATCTATAGAAGCTTTTACAGTCAGTTTTTATGTTCCCTGCAAGCTTACTCTCATACTCTATTTTCCCCCTCTTAATTAATCCCTTTGTCCTCCTTTGCTGAATCCTAAACTGCTCCCAATCCTCAGGTTTGCTGCTTTTTCTGGCCAATTTATATGTCCTCTCCTTGGATCTTATGCTATCCCTAATTTCCCTTGTTAGCCACGGTTGAGTCACCTTTTTTGTTTTATTTTTATGCCAAACAGGGATGAACAAATTCTGTAGTTCATCCATGCGATCTTTAAATGTTTGCCATTGCCTATCCACTGCCAACCCTTTAAGTAACGTTCCCCAATCCATCCTAGCCAACTCGCGCCTCATACCATCGTAGTTTCCTTTATTTAAATTCAGGACCCTAGTCAACTACTTCACTCTCCATCTTAATGAAGAATTCTATCATATTATGATCGCTTCTCCCCAAGGGGCCTCGCACAACAAGATTGCTAATTAATCCTCTCATTACATAATACCCAGTCTAAGATGGCCTGATTTCTGGTTGGTTCCTCGACATATTGGTCCAGGAAACTATCCCGTATACACTTGAGGAATTCCTCCTCCACAGTATTGTTACTAATTTGGTTAGCCCAATCTATATGTAGATTAAAGTCACCCATGATAACTGCTGTACCCTTATTGCACGCGTCTCTAATTTCCCGTTTAATGCCATCCCCAACCTCAGCATTACTGTCTGGGGGTCTGTATACAACTCCCACTAACGTTTTCTGCCCCTTGGTATTTCTCAGCTCTACCCATACAGATTCCACATCATCAGAGCTAATATCCTTCCTACTATTGTGTTAATCTCCTCTTTAACCAGCAATACTACCCCACCTCCTTTTCCTTTTTGCCTGTCCTTCCTGAATATTGAATACCCCTGGATGTTGAATTCCCAGCCTTGGTCACCCTGGAGCCATGTCTCCGTAATGCCAATTATATCATATCCGTTTACATCTACTTGCGCAGCTAATTCATCCACCTTATTACGAATGCTCCTCACATTAAGACACAAAGCCTTCAGGTTTGTTTTAACACTTTTAGTCCTTTTAGAATTATTATTTACTGTAGCCGTTTCATTTAAACCCTTGATTTCTCTGCCTTCCACTTCTGCTTTACTCCTTCCTGTCTTTTGTTTCTATCCTTGCTTCCCTTTCCTCTGTCTCCCTGCACAGGTTCCCATTCCCCTGCCATTTTAGTTTAAACCCTCCCCAACAGCACTAGCAAACACTCCCCCTAGGACATCGGTCCCGGTCCTGCCCAGGTGCAAACCGTCCAGTTTGTACTGGTCCCACCTCCCCCAGAACCGGTTCCAATGTCCCAGGAATTTGAATCCCTCCCCCTTGCACCATTCCTCTCGCCATGTATTCATCTGAAATATCCTTCTATTTCTACTCTGACTAGCACGTGGCACTGGTAGCAATCCTGAAATTACTACCTTTGAGGTCCTATTTTTTAAAATTTACCTCCTAACTCCCTATATTCAGCTTTTAGGACCTCATCCCGTTTTTTACCTATATCGTTGGTACCTATATGCACCACGACAACTGGCTGTTCATCCTCCCCCTCCAGAATGCCCTGCAGCCGCCCCGAGCCATCCTTGACCCTTGCACCAGGGAGGCAACATACCATCCTGTAGTCTCGTTTGCGGCCGCAGAAACGCCTATCTATTCCCTTTACAATAGAATCCCCTATCACTATAGCTCTCCCGCTCTTTTTCCTCCCGTCCTGTGCAGCAGAACCACCCATGGTGCCAGGAAGTTGGCTGCTGCTGCCTTCCCCCGATAAGCCATCTCCCCCAACAATATCCAAAGCGGTATATCTGTTTGAGAGGGGGATGGCCACAGGGGACCCCTGCACTACCTGCCTGCGCCTACTACTCTGCCTGGCGGTCACCCATTCCCTTCCTGCCTGTGCAGCCTTTACCTGCGGTGTGACCAACTCATCAAACGTGCTATCCATGACGTCCTCAGCATTGCGAATGCTCCAGTATGTATCCATTCACAGCTCCAGTGCCGCAATGCGGTATGCCAGTAGCTGCAGCTGGATACACTTCCAGCACACATGGTCATCAGGGACACAGGAAGTGTCCCTGATTTCCCACATAGTGCAGAAGGAGCATGCCACGGGGCCGAGCTGTGCTGCCATGACTTACCCTTTAATTAATTTAAATTAAATCAAATGATAAAGCATCACATTCCACATTTTGATGATCAGAAATGTTCTTTCCGCAGATGCTGACTGACCTACTTCTAACATTTTTGTCTCTTATTTCCACAGCTTGGTGCCTACCCTGAATGAGTAGCTGAAGCACCACATCTCCAACTAGTAGTACTGGTTGGTTGGGGTACGGGGTGTGTGCCTATGCTATAGGCAGGAGAATGGGGGCACTCACGCATGTTATGGTGAGTCATACTGCAAGGAGCCCCTTCTACCTACTGCCCCACCAGTGAAGGCTCAAACCTGCAATTATCTTTTTACTAATGACCAATTGGGAGGAGAGGCACAGACATGATGGGCCAAATGGCCTCCTCCTCTGCTGTATGATTCTATGATAGGAGACGACTTGCGATACGAGAGAGAAACGGAATTGATCCTTTGAGGCATACTCAAAGGACTCTCTGAGCACCTCTAACCCAATTTTTAAAAAACATTTATCAGGATATAGGCAAATTTGGCAAGGCAGCATTTACTGCCCATCCTCAGTTGGTCTCAGGGCATTAAGAGTCAATCATGTAGTGTGGGACTCGGATTGCACGCAGGCCAGACCACGTAAGGATTGCAGGTTCCCTTCCCCGAAGGACATTAGTGAACCAGTTGTGTTTTTACAACAATCCAGAAGCTTTCCTGGTCATTCTTTCCGTTGCGAGCCCACAAATTACCAGATTTATTGAACTCAATTTCATAACTTGCCACGCTGGGATTTGAACTCAAATGAATCACGTTTTGTTTAGTTTAAGGGGAGGATGGATTTACTCAGAATTTTACTGTTACTGGGGCAGTCACACAAGTGGTTTGCTTACAGTCAGAAAGCTGATTCTCTACCCAAACGTTTTTGAATGTCAACTCGAACATTGGAGAAGATTCACTCCCTCTGCTACGTGTAACGAGATTGTGAGCCCATTAATAAAGAATGGGTTTATGACTTAGCCACAGAAGGAGCTTCCCCCTGTGTTGGGATGCAGCACAGCCATAGGCATAAAACTGATTGAGAACTGGGTGAAACATTTCAAAAAGTTTTCAGAAGGAACACTCTATTTCTAAATCTATTAAAGTTAACAAACCATTCGATTCAGACTAACCTAATGCAAACCTGCTGCTGAGGTTAATTAAGGAGTGGCAATGTTCTTTTAACAATGAACAGGATCAGAGAACCCTGACCTACTGCTTCAAAAGTGTTGATTCAAAACTGCCGGGGATACCCAACAAATCAAAGATTATTAAGAACCCTCTGTGTAAAGGAATTTCTCCTACCTTCTCTCCTCACTCTCTTAGAGATAAACTTAAATTGATGATCTATCGTCACGGACTCCCCAACCAGAGGAAACAATATTTCCCTATCCATGCTATCAAAACCTTTCATAATTGTAAAATCCTCTATTAAATCTCTCTCAACCTCCTCTGCCCCAGTGAAAATAGTCTCGATTCTGAAGTCTCGCCTCATAGCTGTAGTTTCTCATCCCTGGCGTCATCCTGGTGAATTTTTTGAAGAGGTAACAGAGGGGTAACCTAGTAAAGATCTTTAAAATTATGAAATGTTTTGATAGAGTGGATACAGAGAGAATGTTTCCACTTGTGGGGAAGTGCATAACTAGAGGCCATCGATATAAGATAGTCACCAAGAAATCCAATAGGGAATTCAGAAGAAACTTCTTTACCCAGAGTGGTGAGAATGTGAAACTCGCTACCACAGGGAGTGATTGAAGCAAATAGTATAGATGCATTTAAGGGGAGGCTAGACAAACATGTGAGGGAGAAGGGAATAGAGGGCTATGCTGATAGATTTAGATTACCCCTCAGCCTTCATTTTTCAAGAGAAAGAGAGACCCAGCCTGTTCTACCTTTCCTGATATGTATACTCTTGCATTTCTGGTATCATCCTTGTAAATCTTCTCTGCACCCTCTCCAGTGCCTCTATATCCTTTTTATAATATGGCGACCAGAACTGCACACAGTACTCTAAGTGTGGTCTAACCAAGGTTCTGATGCGGAGATGCCGGTGTTGGACTGGGGTAGACAAAAATGAGAAGTCGCACAACACCAGGTTATAGTCCAACAGTTTTATTTAAAATTACAAGCTTTCGGAAAGCTCGTAATTTTAAATAAAACTGTTGGACTATAACCTGGTGTTGTGCGACTTCTCATTTTTAACCAAGGTTCGATACAGGTTTAGCATAACTTCCCTACTTTTCAATTCTACCCCTCTAGAAATAAACCCTAGTGCTTGGTTTGCCTTGCTAACCTGTGGCGCAACTTTTAGTGATTTGTGTATTTGTACTCCGAGATCCCTTCGTTCCTCTACCCCACCTAGACTCGCACCCTCCAAGTGTTAAGTGACCTCCCTATTCTTCCTACCAAAATGTAATATGTCACATTTGTCTGTGTTGAACTTCATTTGCCAATTATTTGCCCATTCTGCAAGTTTGTTAATGTCCTCCTGTAATTTGTTGCAGTCCGCTTCAGTATTGACTATCCCCCCAATTTGGTATCATCTGCAAATTTAGAAATTGTGTTTTTGATTCTAAAATCTAAATCGTTAATGTAAATTGTGAATAGCAGTGGTCCCAGCACTGATCCTTGTGGAACACCAGTACCCACCTTCTGCCACTGTGAATAGCTACCCTTTACTCCCATTCTCTGCTTTCTGTCCTGAAGCCAGCTAACAATCCATTCTGCTACTTGTCCCCTGACTCCGCATTCTCTGTCCTTATTCATTAGTCTATTACGGGGTACCTTATCGAAGGCCTTTTGAAAATCTAGATAAATTACATCTACTGCATTACCATTGTCTACTCTCTCTATTACCTCTTCAAACATTCAATAAGGTTGGTCAAGCAAGATTTTCCCTTTTGAAATCCATGCTGACTATTCATTATTATACTTTTCATTTCTACATGTTCTTCTATTCTCTCCTTTAGTAGGGATTCCATTATTTATCCTACTACCGATGTTAAGCTGACTGGTCTATAATTCCCTGGACATGTTCTATCCCTCTTAAATATAGGTATTACGTTAGCTATCCACCAGTGGTCTGGCACTACACCTTTTTCTAACGAATTATTAAATGTGTAGTAATGCCTCTGCAATCTCTTCCCTAGATTCTTTTAAAATGCGTGGATGCAATCCATCCGGACCAGGGGTTTTATCCTCTTTGAGTTTCATTAGTTTATTTAATATATCCCCTTTTTTAATTTTAATTGCACTTATCTCATTACTCATCATCCAATGTCATATCCACCTGTTCTATCTCCCTGGTAAATACCGAAGCGAAATAACTATTTAATATTTCTGCCATCTCCCTATCGTTACCTGTGGTATTGTCCTGTCCATCCCTTAATGGCCCTATTCCCATCCCAACCGTCCTTTTTTTATTGATGTGCCTGTAAAGTATTTTACTATTTTGTTTTATGTTCCTTGATAATTTCATTTCATAGTCCTCTTTGCCTTCCTAATTGTTTTTTTTGACTTCTCTCCTAATCCCTTCGTATTCTCTCTTATCATGCACTCCTCTGCTATCTATGTACTTAATATATGCCTCTTTCCTTACCCTCAATTGTTTCCTTATGTCTTTATTCATCCATGGAGTCTCATTAGTGTTTAGTTTGTTCTTTCCTTTTAGCAAAATATATTGTTCCTGCACTCTGCTGAACACCGTTTTAAATGTTCCCATTGTCGTTCTACATCGTTGTTTACCAATATTGTTGCCCATTTTATCTTCCCAAGTTCTATTCTCAGCCCCTCAAAATCAGCTTTTCTCCAATCTATTAACTTGGTTTTTGTCATTCTTATGTCCTTCTCTATTACCATTTTAAAGCGTATTATATTATGGTCACTATTGCCTATATGTTCCCCTACTTTTACTTCTCTTATCTGCTCTGGCTCATTCCCCATAACTAGATCCAATAGCGAATCCTCCCTTGTTGGGCATTTTACATATTGGGTTAGAAAGGAGTCCTGTAGACATTGTAGGAACTCCATTCCCTTATCCCCTCCCTTTAACTACCTCTTCTGTCCAATTAATAATCGGGGTAGTTGAAATCCCCCATGATTATTATTCTATGTTTTTTACTCATTTCTCTAATTTGTCTGTATAGTTCTTCCTCCACCTCCCTTCCACTATTAGGTGGTCTGTAGACTACGCCTATTAGTGTGATTGATCTTTTATCTCTATCCATATGGATTCTATTTTTGTCTTGCTGATATCTACGTCCCTTTTTTCTACTACCATTATGTTATCCCTAATAAGTACAGCTACGCCACCTCCCCTTTTTCCCTGTCTATCTTTTCTAAATATGTTATACCCTGCAATGTTTAATTCCCAGTCCTGATTTTTCTGTAGCCATGTCTCAGTAATCCCTACGATGTCTGGTTCCTCCCAACGCATGATTGCCTCCAGCTCCCCTGTTTTATTTCGGACAGTGTGCATTGCTGTACAGTTTAACTCATTTTTAATAGGATTTCCTCTCACTTTATGTTTAACCATCTTTTTAGACTCCTGTTCTATAACTATTTGTTCCCTTGCTGTCAATGTTCTCCCTTACTTTATTCTTTCTTATGCTCACTTTTCCTGTTTTGTTTATATTTAGGCTGCTTACGTTTCTTTAGATCGCTGCCCCCTTCTTACTAGTTTAAAGCCTTTGCCACCTTCCTATTTACCTTTTCCGCTAGGACACAGGTCCCATCCTGGTTAAGGCGGAGCCCGTCCCATCGGTACAGCTCCTTCCTGTCCCAGAACTGCTGCTAGTGTCCCATGAAAAGGAACCCCTCTTTCCCACACCAGCCTTTTAGCCACGTGTTCATTCTCTTGATCTGACTGCTTCTATGCCAATTTGCACGTGGCTCGGGCCATAGCCCAGAGATTATTACCCTCGAGGTCCTGCTTTTTAATTTAGAGCCGATCTCCTGAAACTCTTCCAGTAGGACCTCCTCCCTGTTCCTACCTATGTCGTTTGTTCCAACATGGACCACGACAACTGGATTTACCCCCTCCATTTCCAAATTCTTCTCCAGCCGCCATGGGATATCCCTTATCCTGGCATCGCATCCTTCAGGATTCTCGTTCATGGCTGCAGAAGACGCTATCTATCCCCCTAATTATGGAGTCCCCTATCACTACCACATTTCTATTCTGCTCTCTCCACCCCTCCTGGACAGCCTTCTGAGCCACGGTGCCTTGGTCTGCATTGTGGCTGTCCTCCCTGCAGTCTTTCTCCTTGTCCTCACAGGTAGCGAGTACATCGTACCGGTTTAGGAAAGACGGGAGGAGGCTCGAGTAGAACATAAACGGCGGCATGGACTAGTTGAGCCGAATGGCCTGTTTCTATGTTGTATATCCTATGTAATCTACGCTGTACGCTCTCTGTGGCTTGAATGCCATTTCTATAATGGGATGCTTAAAACTGAACACAGTATCCAACTATGGCCTAATCGATGTTTTGTATCAATTTATAACTAATTCTTTACTCTTGTACACTATGTCCCAATTACAAATGCTGAATTTTACTGACAGTCATGAGTACAAGTGAAATATCAAGGCTGCAAATAATGACACACAGATCAGAGACACCTGGGATCCCCCTCACTCCTGTACAGGCCAGTGTTTACCCCCTGGGGCGGGCGGTGTCTGGTCCCCAGGGGGGGGGGGGCGGTGTCTGGTCCCCGGGGAGGGGGTGGGGGTGGGGCGGCGGTGTCTGGTCCCCGAGGGGGGGGGGGGGGGGGGTCTGGTCCCCGAGGGGGGGGGGGTCTGGTCCCTGGGGAGGGGGGGTGGGGCGGCGGTGTCTGGTCACCGGGGGGGGGGGGGGTTGGTGTCTGGCCCCCGGGGGCGGTGTCTGGTCCCCGGGGGGGCGGTGTCTGGTCCCCGGGGGGGCGGTGTCTGGTCCCGGGGGGGGCGGTGTCTGGTCCCCCGGGGGGGCGGTGTCTGGTCCCCGGGGGGGGGGGGGGGGCGGTGTCTGGTCCCCGGGGAGGGGGGGGGGGCGGTGTCTGGTCCCCGGGGGGGGGTCTGGTGTCGGTCCCATCATGTTCGGGCCCCAGTGGCCGGTGGACCCTGTGCTCTGACACTCGGTGACCTGCCGCCCGGATCGCGGTCTCTTCCCCCGCAGCGCTCGCTACCTCTCAGGGCCGCCGCTCCGCCCCGTGGAACCAGCCGGCTGAGGGCGGAATCCACCAGCCGTCCCGCCGCGAGCGCCATGGTGCCGGAAGTTGTCCCAGTCCCTCTACAAAGTGCTCCGATTGGAAACCTCAGCCCGCAGCACGGGTTCCGGATCCACAGCTCAAACCATGGCGAAGGGTTGGACCGGAAACATTAATTCTGTTTCTCTCTCCTCCATGCTGCCTAACCTGCTGAGCGTTTCCAGCACTTTCTGTTGTTATTTCACACATCATCCCTGTCAGAAGGCTCCAGTGCAGCTCTGTGTCCTCTCAGAGTTCATGGCAATAGAGAACGAGGAATAGAATAGCTTCTATATTAGTTTATCAACTGGGTTAAAGACATGTGGGTGAAATTGGGGTAGGAAAGGCTGAAGGTTGTAATTTAAGCATCAGACGCCACATTTAGAGAGAGCATCACTCATTTTAGCTAATCGATATTGACAAATCTCACTTAAAAATAAACATAGAATCAGTCTCACTCTTGATCATCAAAGTCACTTCTGACATATCCTCACCCCCACCCTGCACCCCATGTTCAGAACTTTCTGTCATTTTATCAAACAAACTATTTTCCCTTTTAAGGGAAAGAACAAAATGCAAAAAGCATACAACAGTCCAGCATCAGTCGAGTGAAATGGCAGGTTAATGTTCCAAACATGCCATTTTAGAAATGAAGACTGGTAGATAAAATTGTTTTGAAGTAGAATTATTAAAAAGGGGATAGGGAGGAGGAGAGGTCATAGTCATAGGGGGAGAAATTCGGTATCAACCCGTTTGGGGCGCAATTATCGGCCGGGTGCAAAGTTTAGCGCCTGGCGCTAATTATCGCCTCCGACTGCAAACTTGGCTTCTATCGCCCCTGGAGGTGATTGGAGCACTAAATCAGGCGCTAACACCGAGGAGCAAGGCGCTATCTCAGAACGCTGGCGAAGCTCATGTGATGTCAGTCAGCAATGGAACACAGACACACTGGCGCTGGCCAGTTCTTAAAGGGGAGGGTTGATCTTGCTCTCCATCCACACCCTGCTCATTGCAGCCTTGAATCTCGGCCTGGAGAGACCTGTACATCAAATCTGCTGGAAAGAACAATGGAGAGACCCAGGGAAAGAGCTCAGAGTGCAGCCCCCACAGTCTCTTCTAAATCGATGCAAGGAAGGTCAAATCAAAATGAACCTGCAAAGTGCTGCTCAGTACCCAAAACTCCTTCACACAGCGTTGAATCTCTCCAGAAGTCTTTCTCTCAAAATGCGTGGTGCAAAAATGTCGCCGACAAAAAAAGGCAGGAAGCGGCCGCTTTTAAATAGCGCTCCCCCAGTCCCTTCCCGACTGCAAAACATTCCCCTCAACCTGTCGTTGCTAGTGACAGGCAGGGGGCGCCACTCAATATCCGGTCCGGGGCGTTGCACGCTCGACTGACGTCATGATCTGCCGGCGCAGGAGATCATGGCGGTAGTGCTTAGTGCCGCTGCAAAATGTTTGGTCAATTTCGCGAGCGGCGCAAACATCACCGCGCCCGGGCGCTAGTTGCTTTGCGCCCCATTAGCGCCCTCTAACGGGAGACGCAAAGCAACCAATTTTTCCCCCATAGAGTCATAACGGCACAGAAGGAGGCCATTCGGCCCATCAAGTTCGTGCCGGCTCTCTGTTGAGCAATCCAGTCAGTCCCAATCCCCCGCTCTATTCCCGTAGCCCTGCAAGTTTATTTCCCTCAAGCACCTATCCAGTCTCCCCTTGAAAACATTGAGTATGTCCGCTTCCACCACTTCCGTCGGCAGCGAGTTCAAGGTCCTCACCACTCGCTGCATAAAAAAGTTTTTCCTCACATCCCTCTTGTATCTCTTGCCCAAAACCTTAAATCTGTGTCCCCTAGTCCTTGTACCATCAACTAGTGAGAACAGCCTTTCCCCGTCTAGCCTATCCAAACCCGTCATAATCTTGTACACCTCTATCAAATCACTCCTCAACCTCCTTTGCTCCAATGAAAACAAATCCAGCTTCTCCAACCTGTCCTTGTAACTAAGATCCCCCATCCCCGGAACCATTCTGGTAAATCTCCTCTGCACCCTCTCAAGGTCCTTCACATCCTTCCTAAAGTGTGATGACCAGAACTGGACACAATACTCCAGTTGTGACCTAACCAGCGCTTTATAAAGGTTCAGCATAACTTCTCGACTTTTGTACTCAATACCTCTATTTATGAAACCCAAGATCCCATATGCTTTGCTAACCACTCTCTCAATATGTCCTGCCACCTTCAGGGACCTATGCACATTAACTCCCAGGTCCCTCTGTCCCTGCACACTCTTTAAAACTGTGCCATTAAGTGTATATTGCCACTCCCTGTTCCTTCTGTCAAAATGCATCACCTCACACTTCTTTGTATTAAATTCCATCCGCCACTTGTGTGCCCATTCTGCTAGCCTTTCTATGTCCTGTTGCAGTCGATTGGTATCATCATCACTGTTTGCCACACCCCAAGTTTGGTGTCATCAGCAAATTTAGAAATTCTACTCCGTATTCCAATATCCAGGTCATTTATATATATCAAAAAAAGTAGTGGCCCCAGCACTGACCCTTGGGGAACACCACTGTCTACCATCCTCCAGTCTGAAAAACAGCCATTTACCACAACTCGCTGTTTTCTGTCCTTAAGCCAATTCCTTATCCAAGCTGCCACTGACCCACCTATTCCATGAGCCTGTGGAAGGGGTGTAGGCTAGGAGGGGAGAGTAGGGGAGATAGAGGGAGAATACTTAGGGATGAGAGGGAAGGCAAGGGGTTCACGGCTGGTGGGCACTGCAGGATATATCATGTTTTAATGATAACAAGAATAATGTGATATTTTAACTTACTGTACGTGTGTTTAGTGTGCACCAGTTTTTTGGACTCTCGGGGAATCAAGGGATAAGAGGATCGGGCGGGAAAGTGGAGTTGAGGTCGAAGATCAGCCATGATCTTATTGAATGACGGAGCAGGCTCGAGGGGCCATATGGCCTACTCCTGCTCCTAATTCTTATGTTCTTTTGTTCTTAGTTATTTTAGTGGTCATCCCCTGGGGTGGGTCGTGTTGGGAATGGGTTGTTTCATGGCATTGGAGAACCCAGTGTCACTCCAGTGGTTAGAACACAGAGCGAGAATTAATGGGGGAGCGGGCTACAGCCTGCTTGAAAGAAAGCAGGCGATTGTTGGATGATATAAAAGATCATCTCAGACAGGCTGGAGAAAGATGTTGAAGAAATAATATAATGTGGAAATAACTTGAGACAGTGAGAGACCATTCAATGCAAAAGGTGAGAAAAGGTTGGAAAATTGAACAAAACACAGCGAGCCAAAAGGAGCTCAGGGTCACACGGGCGGATGGAATGGATGTGTCAGCAAAGCATTCCCTAATAAGAAAGGAAGGACTTGCATTTATATAGCGCCTTTCACAACCTCAGAACGTCCTAAAGCGTTTTACAGCCAATGAAATACTTTTGTGAAGTGCAGTCACTGTTGTAATGTAAGAACGCGGCAGCCAATTTGCGCACAGCAAGGTCCCACAAACAGCAATGTGATAATAACCAGATAATCTGTTTTTAGTGATGTTTGTTGGATAAATATTGGCCAGGACACCAGGAGAACTCCCTGCTCTTCTTCCGAACAGTGCCATGGGATCTTTTACATCCACCTGAGAGAGCAGACAGGACCTCGGTTTAACTTCTCATCCGAAACATGGCACCTCCGACAGTGCAGCGCTCCCTCAGCACTGCACTGGAGTGTCAGCCTAGATTATGGGGGAAAAATTCAGTTGGTTTGCGCCTCCCGTTAGCGCCTTAAGAGGGCGCAAAGCAATTAGCGCCCGGGTGCGGCGCCGCCCATGCCTCCCGCGAAATTCAGCGGGAGGTTAGCGGCAGCGCAAACCGGTAGCGCCCTGTCCGACGGGGTCAGGGGGGCCTACCTGCTGCCGGGGCGGCGCTAGTTAAAGGGGAGGTGGCGGGCGGCCATTTTTGTTGCTGGCTGCCTGCCAGCACCTGCCCCCGTTGCTGTCCCAGGCCCCCGTGAAGCCCCCCCCCCCCCACCCCGCGAAGTGCCGGCTGCGCTCCAAGAGCCCGGCACTTCTCTTGAGTGCCGGGCTCTTTTGCTGGCACTCCCGATCCCCGGGGGCCCAGCTGGGCCCCGGTTCGCGCTGCGCAAGCCCCCTCCCGTTTAAGAAGGGGAGGAAGGCCTGCAATACCGTGGTGCGACGTGCCGCAGCGCCGTAGCGCCACGATATTGACTCGCAGTGCCCCAAGAGGGATGTGGGGTGCTTCCAGTAGCGCCCCGCTTCCCTCTTGGGGCGCAACCACTCAATTTCCGGCACGGGGGCGCTAATTTTTATGGGGCGCTAAAAGTAGCGCCCCGGCGAAGTTAGCGCCCCAAAGGGGGCGCGACTCAATTTTTCCCCCTATGTGCCCAAGTTTCTGGACTGGGGCTTGAACCCACAACTTCTGACTCAGATGCGAGAGTGCTACCTCTGAGCCAAGCTGACACAACCAATGCTTGTAGACTGCTCATAGTC
The DNA here is from genome assembly GCA_030390025.1 of Squalus acanthias. NCBI lineage: Eukaryota > Metazoa > Chordata > Chondrichthyes > Squaliformes > Squalidae > Squalus > Squalus acanthias. The sequence continues at coordinate 78,863,429 of CM059434.1, read as the reverse complement.
TGAAACATTGACCTGTCTTGCTCTCGATAGAGGTGCTTATTTTTTGTTTGACCAATAAGAGTGATGCTGGGTTGCTCCAGTGCCATCAATAGAAAAAAAAATTCTGCAAGTGCTCCCTTATTTTCAGGAGGCAGAACTAATAGAATCATTTAGACATAGTTTGAACAAAACAAAAGGAAACTTCTATAGATATGCTGATTGTCCTGCTGTGTGCTTTTAGCTTTTTCAATTCTTGTTTCAGGTTTCCAGTTTATTTTTAAAAATTTTGGTCCCCTTTATAGGCGTCAGGTGACTAACGAAATACTCTTTCAGAGAGAGTCTCCAGAAAAGCAGTGAGATTGTAAAGCTGAAACTACATGTTCAGTTTTATTTGTTTATGTATCAGTTTCAAAGCAAGCCTTGGTCCAATTTTGGGACAAAGGACTTTATTGAACATAATGTACCTTCACATATATCACCCTGTTAGTGTTCTAATCTCTGTAAAGCTTGCTGTCTGCACATGAGCATTGAGTCATCTAATACCCATTCTTCGAGAGCTCAGCCCACTGAACGTTGTCAGTGCAGTGCAAGGCCAGTGAACCGTTACACACTAAACACTTATTCGACAAGTAGCTGACCACCGGTGGTATTGCTGCTGGAGATGGTGACAGTGAGGCACTCTTGACATCGGTGGCACAGGTCAGCAGCACTGAAGTCACACATGTACAGAGGAGTCAAAGGTCATATGGGTTGAGAGGGGAGGAATTGTGCATGCTTTGAGGTCATACGAGCAACGCCGAAGAGCAGAGCATAAGCACCATTGAAGTTGTGGTGGGGGAGGGGTGGGGGGAGGTACATGAATCCCAGGAATGGAGCAGAAGACAAGGACGAGGCCAAGGCTGCAGAGAAAAAGAAGGCCTGTGGTAGCCAAAGTATAGTGAGATGCAATGGATACATTGGTAAGTTTTATATTTATTTTAAATGTTGTATGTGTAATCTGTTACGTTATTTGTAGCGGTATGAAAGAAAGACTTGCATTTATATAGCACCTTTCATGACCACCGGACGTCTCAAAGTGGTTTACAGCCAGTGAATTACTTTTTGAAGTGTAGTCACTGTTGTAATGTAGGAAACATGGCAGCCAATTTGCACACAGCAAACTCCCACAAACAGCAATGTAATAATGTCCAGATAACCTGTTTTAGTGATGTTGATTGAGGGATAAATATTGGCCAGGACACCGGGGAGAACTCCCCTGCTCTTTTTTGAAATAGTGCCATGGGATCTTTTACATCCACCTGAGAGAGCAGATGGGGCCTCGGTTTAACGTCTCATCCGAAAGACAGCACCTCTGACAGTACAGCACTCCCACAGCACTGCACTGGAGTGTCAGCCTAGATTTTTGTGCTCAAGTCTCTGGGATTTAGAACCCACAATCTTCTGACTCAGAGGCGAGAGTGCTACCCACTGAGCCACAGCTGACACTGGGTAAGGTAGGTGAGGAAGCACTATGACCAGGGCAGCTTTTCCTACCTGTGGCAATTGGAGTGAGTTATGTGTTTATTTCAATCAAATGGAGTGAATAACATAGAATTACATAGAATATACAGCACAGAAACAGGCTATTTGGCCCAACTAGTCTGTGCTGGTGTTTATACTCCACACCAGTCTCCTCTCATTCCATCTACCTCATCTCAGCCGTTCAGCATATCTTGCTGTTCCCTTTTCACTCATGTACCCTTCTAGTTTCCTTTTGAAAACATCTAAGCTATTTGCCTCAACCACTTCCTGTGGTAGCGAGTTCCACATTCTAAACACTCTCTGAGTAAATAAATTGCTTCTTATTTCCCTATTGGATTTGTTAGTAACTATCTTGTATTTATGGCCCCTAGTTTTGGATTCTCCTACAAGTGGAAACATTCTGTCCACATCTACCCTGTCCAACTCATTCATAATTTTAAATACTTCTATCAGGTCACCTCTAAGTCTTCTCTTTTCTAAAGAAAAAAGCCGCAACCTGTTCAATCTTTCCTGATAGCTGGAATCTCTCAGTTTTGATACCATCCTTGTAAATCTTTTTTGCACTTTCTCCAGTGCTTCTATGTCCTTTTTATAGTATGGAGACCAGAACGGTGCACAATACTCCTTTAAGTGCATCCTGATCAGAGTTCTGTACAAGTTTAACATAACGTCAGTACTTTTGATTTAAGTAGATGCTTATTTCAGCCTATTGGAGTGAATCATGTATAAAAGCAAAATACTGCGGATGCTGGAAATCTGAAATAAAAACAGAAAATGAGTTGTGACGAAAGGTCGTCGATCTGAAGCATTAACTTAGTTTCTCTCACTACAGATGCTGCCTGATCTGCTGAGTGAATCATGTGTTTATTTCAATCCAGTGGAGTGAATCACATGCTTATTTCATCCAAATGAAAAAGTGTGGCAATTTTTGTGCCAAACACTTTTGAAGTGTAACAATCACTTCACAGAAGATGTTTAACTATATAGATAGTTTGTACAAAGCACTTAATTTCGATTCACCAGTGATTATGGAATGTATGCAAGATAGTTTTCTAGATCAGTATGTTGAGGGACCAACTAGTGAACAGGCTATTTTAGATCTAGTATTGTCCAACGAGAAAGGGTTAATTAATAATCTTGTAGTAAAGGGGCCTTTAGGGAAGAGTGACCATAATATGATAGAATTTTATACTGAGTTTGAAAGTGACTTAAATCTAAACAAAGCAAACTATGTAGGTATGAGGGGCGAGTTGGCTAAGGTAGATTGGGAAACTACATTAAAAGGTATGACAGTGGACGAGCAATGGCTTGCATTTAAAGAATTAATACATAATTTACAACAAATATACATTCCTTTAGGGCACAAAAACCCCACAGGAAAAGTGGTCCAACTGTGGCTAACAAGAGAAGTTAAAGATAGTATTAGATCTTAGGAAGAGGCTTATAATGCTGCCAAAAAGAGTAGTAAGCCTGAGGATTGGGAGGATTTTAGAATGCAGCAAAGGAGAACCAAGAAATTGATAAAGAAAGGGAAAATAGAATATGAGAGTAAACTAGCGAGAGACATAAAGAGAGACTGTAAAAGCTTCTATAGGTATGTAAAAAGGAAAAGATTAGCGAAAGTAAATGTGGGTCCCTTACAGGCTGAGACAGGAGAAATTATAATGGGGAATAAGGAAATGGCAGTGAAATTAAACAAATACTTTGGCCGCGATTATTCTGGTCGATATGGCTAGGGGGTGGGACAGCTGCCTTCCGGGTTCCACTCCTGCCCCGAACGACGTCCGACGCACAGACGTGATTTTGCGTCAATTGGTCTTGTTAAGCCCGCCCTGCGGGCTTGCCGGCCAATTAAGAGGAAGCCGGTGTCAGATGACATCAGTTGATGACAGCGTCATCTGCCAGTTTTCTTAAAGGGGCCATGCACAATTTTTTTTGACAGCTGATTTTTCAGTGTTTGACAGCATTGAGGTTCTGCAAACACTGACAATCACTGTACAAGGGTGAGCCCTTGCACCCAGGCTCTCCAGTGACTCCCTCCTTAGGCTAGAACAGATGGCAGCTGCAGGTGAGGTTACAGAAGCGATCTGTCACTGGTGCGAGAGGTTTTCCCAATGATGTGGGACTACACAAGCAATTCAAAACTTGTCACCTACAGAAAAGTCTAAATACATTAAAAATGATTTTCCCAACTTTTCCTTACCTCTGAAACTCACCAGTGTACCATTGGATCCTTCACACCACCTCTGCACGCCACACATACCTGGCGTGGTGTCCGGACATCGGGAAGTCTGCAGTACACCTCTCAAAATTGCAAAAAGCCTCTTAATTGTCTGTTAACAACCTGTTAACAAGCAGTTAAGTGCCTATAATCCTCTTCCTGCCACTAGGTGTCAGATCGATGTGCAAATCAGGGACCCGACACCTGGGAAAATTGTTTGGCGGGTTGATAGCGGGTTTTCGACCTGCTGTCAATCTTTGCGATTTTGCCGGATGTCCTGCCTCCAAACCCGCCGGCAAAATTCCGGCCTTTGTGTCTGTCTTCACGGAAGAAGACGCAAAAAACTTCCCGGAAATAGTGGAGAACCAAGGGTCTAGCGAGAATGAGGAACTAAAAGATATTAGTATTAGTAAAAAAGTAGTACAGGAGAAATTAATGGGACTGAAAGCCAATAAATCCCTTGGACCTGATGGCCTACATCCTAGGGTTTTGAAAGAGTTGTCTATAGAGATAGTGGATGCATTGGTTGTCATTTTCCAAAGTTCCATAGATTCTAGAACGGTTCCCGTGGATTGGAAGGTAACAAATGTAACCCCACTATTTAAGAAAAGAGGGAGAAAGAAAACGGGGAACTACAGACCAGTTAGCCTGACATCAGTAGTAGGGAAAATGCTAGAATCTATTATTAAGGACGTGGTAACAGGGCACTTAGAAAATAATAATAGGATTGGGCAGAGTCAACACGGATTTATGAAAGGGAAATCGTGTTTGACAAATCTGTCAGAATTTTTTGAGGTTGTAACTAGCAGAATAGTTAGGGGGGAACCAGTGGATGTGGTGTATTTGGATTTTCAGAAGGCATTCGACAAGGTGCCACACAAGAGGTTATTAAACAAAATTAGGGCTCATGGGATTGGGGGTAATATACTAGCATGGATTGAGGATTGGTTAACGGACAGAAAAGAGAGAGTAGGAATAAACAGGTCATTTTCGGGTTGGCAGGCTGTAACTAGTGGGGTACTGCAAGGATCAGTGCTTGGGCCTCAGCTATTCACAATCTACATCAATGATTTGGATGAGGGGACCAAATCTAATATATCTAAGTTTGCTGATGATACAAAGCTGGGTGGGAATGTAAGTTGTGAGGAGGATGCAAGGAGGCTTCAAGGGGATATAGACAGGCTAAGTGAGTGGGTAAGAACATGGCAAATGGAATATAATGTGGAGAAATGTGAAGTTATCCACTTTGGTAGGAAAAATAGAAAAGCAGAGTATTTTTTGAATGGTGAGAGATTGGGAAATGTTGGTGTTCAGAGGGACCTTGTACACAAATCACTGAAAGTTAACATGCAGGTACAGCAAGCAATTAGGAAAGCAAATGGTATGTTGGCCTTTATTACAAGACGATTTGAGTATAAGAGTAAAGACGTCTTACTGCAATTATATAGGGCCCTGGTGAGACCACACCTGGAGTATTGTGTACAGTTTTGGTCTCCTTACCTAAGGAAGGATATATTGCCATAGAGGGAGTGCAACGAAGGTTCACCAGACTGGTTCCTGGGATGGAGGGATTGTCCTATGAGGAGAGATTGAGTAGACTAGGCCTATATTCTCTACAGTTTAGAAGAATGAGAGGTGATCTCATTGAAACATACAAAATTTTTACAGGGCTTGACAGGATAGATGCAGGGAGGATGTTTCCCATGGCTGGGGAGTCAAGACCCGGGGTCACAGTCTCAGAATAAGAGGTCGGCCATTTAGGACTGAGATGAGGAGAAATTTCTTCACTCAGAGGGAGGTGAATCTTTGGAATTCTCTACCCCAGAGGGTTGTGGAGGCTCAGTCGTTGAGTATATTCAAGACAGAGATCGATAGATTTTTGAATATTAAGGGAATCAATGGATATGGGGATAGTTCAGGAAAGTGGAGATGAGGTAAAAGATTAGCCATGATCTTATTGAATGGCGGAGCAGGCTCGAAGGGCCAAGTGGCCGACTCCTGCTCCTATTTCTTATGTTCTTATGTTCTTATGTAAAGGAATACTGCATGATAGAGGGTATGTTGGCCTCATCCAAGAGTATTTATTTTTCCATAATTCTCTATATTTTTCCACTATTTTTAAAATTCTTTTATAGATTTTAAAATATTAACTCCCTGACAATTGATCTCGCGATGAAGCCACCATTTCTGCAACCAGGAATCCAGTATGAAAGAGGGAATAAGATGCCCCTCTCACGGATTCCATCTATGGCTGTTCATAATTTAACTTATCCTCTAAATTCTCATTACCACAAACTAATAAGGTAATGTACTGCCTTCTGATTCAGTTTTCACTCATTGAAGGGAGGTGTCTTTGGACTAAGGTGTGGATTCCTACCTATGATAGAAGCATGAATCAGTCAATAACAACAACTTGTATTTATATATGGCCTTTAATGTAGTAAAACGCCCCAAGGCGCTTCACAGGAGCATAATCGGACAAATATTGACACCGAGCCAAAGAAGGAGATATTAGGACAGGTGACCAAACACTTGGACAAAAGGGTAGGTTTTAAGCAGTGTCCTAAAGGAGCAGAGAGAGGCAGAGAGGTTTAGGGAGGTATTCCAGAGCTTAGGGCCTAGACAGCTGAAGGCACAGCCACCAATGGTGGAGCGAAGGGAGAGGGGGATGCACAAGAGGCCAGAGTTGGAGGAACACAGAGTTCTCAGAGGATTGTAGGGCTAAAGGAGGCTACCGAGATAGGGAGAGGCAAGACTATGGAGGAATTTGAAAAGAGGATGAGAATTTTAAATTTGAGGTGTTGGTGGACTGGAAGCCAGTGTAGGTCAGAGAGCACAGGGCTGATGGGCGAATGGGACGTGGTGCAAGTTTAGGATACGGGCAGCAGAGTTCTGGCTGAGTTCAAGTTCATGGAGGATGGTGGATGTGAGGACAGACAGGAGAGCATTGGAATAGGAAACTGGAGGTGACAAAAGCATGGATGAGGGTTTCAGCAGGAGGTGGACGGAGGCAGAAGCGGAGACGGGCAATATTACAGAGGTGGAATTAAGCAGTCTTTGTGATGGAGATGATAAGGGGTCGGAAGCTCAGCTCCTGTTCAGTACAAAATTGGATTGGAGTATCTATCTCCAGTTGAAAAGCTAGCATCAGCATGGATTAAATATGCTTAATTTCTATCATTCTACAAAAACCAATTAATATCATAGAATTACATAGAATGTACAGCACAGAAATAGGCCATTTGGCCCAATTGGTCCATGTCAGTCCCTTATCAACATCTCCTTTGTTTTCTTTCTCCTTCATGTGTTTATCTAGCTTCAATGTCACCCTCATGCCGAGAACAACTAACACAAAGTAAATCAGCGGTGTATCTTAGAAAACTCAGAATAACATCTAGACAGAATATCCCTTTAATTCTTTGTCCTTGTGAATTTCTGACTGGAATTACAGAATGGTTTGTACATCATAATTCACCATTCTTTATTCCTCACAGGTTGCACAGTAATTGATTCTGTTAAGAGTCTGTAAGTGTTTCACTGTTAAACTAAGCTATGCATCAGAAAATCAACACTGTTGAAAATGTTTTTAGGTGAAAACTTTTTTGTTGATTAAAGATTTTCTGTGTTTTAGGATCCTGTATCTACCTCCCCCCCCCCCCCCCCCACCTCACTGGGTGACATACTCATGATTTTATTTAGAGCACTGATAAAACAGCCCATGTAAAAACATGAAATATGCAACAGTTAACCCCCCCTACAGGAAGTACAACTTCAATAACAACAGATGCTGAAAAACTAGTTGTGTAGATAAAACAGGAAGTGAGGATTCTTCATAAGATGCATGATACGTGAGATGCTTGGAATGTACATTATGCAGCAACCTGTACATCATAATAACAACAGAAAATGCTGGAAAAACTCAGCACGTCAGGCAGCATCCGTGGAGAGAGAAACAGAGTTAACGTTTCAGGTCGAAGACCTTTCGTCAGAACTGGAAAAAAGCAGGAAATGAAATAGATTTAAAGCAAGGATAATGCTGGGAAAAGGGGGAGAGGATGGAAGAACAAAAGGGAAGGTCAGTGGTAGGATAGAAAGCAGAAGAGATTAAGAGACATTGAGAGACATTAATTAATGTACGTCATAATTCCTACATCACAACAGTGACTACAGTCCAAAAAGTACTTCATTGGCTGTAAACCGCTTTGAGACATCCGGTGGTCGCGAAAGGCACTACATAAATGCAAGTCTTTTTTCTTTCTGTGGCCCTTGTTTACTCACTGCATAACCGGATGTAAAAACAAAAGGGGCTTTGTGAGCACCTCTGAGCTGTGTCTTCCTCCCTCATTATCGCAGGTGTTAGCACCTTTTGAACAAGATCCTGGTTGGTTGCCAGATGCTTTTCCTGTGGTGTTAAAGAGCTGCTTTTACATGGGTTTTGTGCCATTTTAGCGTTCTAGGCTTCAGACGTGTGGGCATTACAGATCTGGCAGCAACTCCAAAGTGAACTTGCTGGATTTGCCTTGGTTAAAAAAAAACTTAGCCAGGCAGAACCATGTTTCTATTGCTCGGTTCCTGCCTGGCTGGCGCGCTCATCCTCCTACCCAGCAGAGAGCTCTGTGCATGTGCCTGTGTATACGGACCTCTCTCTCAACAGGTAAATGCAAACAATCCAGGCCTTGAGCCCATAATCCAGGCTGGCCCTCCAGTGCAGGACTAATGGAATGCTGCACGTCAGAGGTGCAATTTTTGACTGAGTCGTTAAACCTGTCTGTTCAGGTGGATGTAAAAGATCCGATGGCATTGTTCCAAGGAAAGCAGGGGAGTTCTCCCTGGTGTCCTGCCAATATTTATTCCTCATCTGACATCACAAAAGAACAGATGATCTGGTCAGTTACCTCAGTTGCTGTTTGTGGGACTTTGCTATGTGCAAATTGGCTTCTGTATTTACCAAAAAAACAGTGACGACAGTTCCTAAGTAATTCTTTGGCTGTAAAGCGCTATGGGACATCTTGAGGATATGAAAGGTGCTATATAAAGGCAAATTATCTCTTTCATGTTTCAATAGAGATTATGGAGGATGTTTATGTGCCTTATAAACATTTAAATGAAGATCAGTAAGTTTAAAAATTCGAAAGCAGGTTTGACAAATCACTGGATTAGCAGACAAAAGCAAAATACTGCAGAGGCTGGAAATCTGAAATAAAAACAGAAAATGCTGGAAATACTCAGCAGGTCAGGCAGCATCTGTGGAGAGAGAGAAACAGAGTTAACGTTTCAGGTCGATGACCTTTCGTCAGAACCGGAAAAAGTTAGAGATGTAACAGGTTTTAAGCAAGTGCAGAAGCGGGGAAAGGGTGTATGGGAGGAAAGAACAAAAGGGAAGGTCTGTGATAGGGTGGAAGGCAGGAGAGATTAAATGACAAAAGGGATGATGGTGCAAGGCGATGGTAATGGGATAAGTAAAGAAGAGGTGTAAATGGGAACAGCAGAATCATCAGCAGCTGCCATGTGAAAAAATGGGGGCAGAGGTAATGGTCTGAAATTGTTGAACTCAATGTTGAGTCCGGAAGGCTGTAAAGTGCCTAATTGAAAGATGAGGTGCTGTTCCTCGAGCTTATGTTGAGCTTCATTAGAACAGTGTAGAAGGCCGAGGACAGAGATGTCAGAAATGGGAGTGGAGCGAAGAATTAAAATGACAGGCTGGATTTGTATTCCGGGCAGTGTTGGACCCAAGCAGTGTGAGACTCTCAATCCACTTTGTTCTGAAGCAGTTCAGACCCCAACAGCCTTCATCTGCTCTGGATTGGGAGTCCCGACATCTTCCTTGTCGATTTCACAGACTGGCTGTTGGATCCTCCGAACCAACAGTCATCTGAAATCTACAAAGTTGAAAGGTTTGATGAGTCCTGAACACAAGGACTCATTAAACTACAGAGAATGTCAGTGTTTGACAGCTTCACAGAGCTGTCAAACGCTGACATTTCTTCTTTCAAGAAGTCTTGACAGATAGCACGTCAGACGTTGACGTGCTCTGTCAATGACTTACCCCTAATTGGCCTGCTGAGCCCGCAGGGCGGGCTTAACAAGGTCAATCAGGGGGAAATCCCACTGATTGGCCAGAAGATGATGGAGGCGGGACATAGACCCGACAAGCAGCAGTCCCGCCTCCAACTCATCTCCATTGAGAAAATCCAGCCCTCAGTTGTATGGAACCGCTACAAAGAATACCTTAGGAACTGCAGCAGTTCAAGAAAAAACCCCACCCCTATCTTTTCAGGGCAACTACGGATCAACGTTCCATATAGGCTGCGAAGCTCTCTGCCGGTCCCGCACAGCCCAGGATCGACTTTTGCAATGCTAAACTTTGCGCATGTGCGAAACTGTCAATTAGCCGTGCCCCTTAAAGGGGCTGCGCACCAAAAAAAAATTGCGGGGAACATTGGTAGGGATGGGCAATAAACGCCGGCCTTGCTAACACTCTTGCATCCCAAGAATTAATTTTTTAAAAAGGTCATACTTTTCTAAGATTTGGGTACGGTACCCTAGTGATTATAATTACTGGACTAGCAACCCAGATAACATGAGTTCAAATCCCAAATTGTGAAACTGAATTTAATAAATCTGGTAATCACTAATGCCCTGCAGGGAAGTGGTGCTTTCTACCTTCCTACCAGTCTGGCCTACATGTAATTCCAGTCCCACACTGCGTGGTTGACTCTTAATGCCCTCTGAAATGGCCTAGAAGCCACTCAATTGTGATATTTAGTAATAAGGCGCATCACAGGGACTGCAGTGCCCTCATTGTTCGTATGTGTACCTTGATACCTTTAACTAACAAAAATCTATCGCTCTCAGTCCTGAAAGCTCCAATTGTCCCCCAGCATCCACAGCCATTTGGGGGAGAGAGTTCCAGATTTCCACTACCCTCTGTATGAAAAAGTGCTTCCTGATTTCACTCCTGAATGGCCTGGCTCCAATTTTAAGATTGTTCTGGATTCCCTCACCAGAGGAAATAGTTTCTCTGTATCTGCCATATCGAATCCCTTTATCATTTTAAATACCTCGATTAGATCACCATTCAACCTTCTGAACTCAAGGGACTACAAACCAAGTTAATGTAACCTGTCCTCATAAATCAACCCTTTAAACCCCGGCATCATTCTGATGAAACTGCGCTGCACCCCTTCCAAGGTCAATATATCTTTCCTGATGTTCGGTGCCCAAAACTAAACGCAGTACTCAAGATGGGGGTCAAAGTAATTTCCTACAAAACTTTGTTATAGGTACATAAAATGAATTAAGTGGTGCACACAACAGTGTAATGAGGAATTGCTATACTGGCAGCTGGTGTGGGGGTGGGGGGGTCACATACTCATGATGTGTGGCTGTCTAGAGGTTGTAGTCTTTGCTATTGTGGAGGTACTTTTCCACATACTGTATAACATTACCGCATGTTAACCATTTGGAAAGTACCCTGTTCTATCCTTTTTAGGTCCAAAGTGGATGACCTCACATTTGCCTACATTGAAATCAATTTGCCACAGTTTTACCCATTCACTTAATTTGTCGATATCCCTTTGTAATTTTATGCTTCCATCTACACTGCCTACAATTTCACCTTGTGACATTGGGAAACGTTTAACAAGAGAAAATGAGGATAAAAGATTTTTAAAAGGCAAATGTAATATAAAACTCACTTTCTGCATTTAGAAACATGATATAAAACCATTTCCCTGCCTGTTGGATCAACCCTCTCAGGACACAGGCTGACCTACCTCAGTTCTAGAGTTGAATAGAATGCTGGGATTGGTTGAATAAGATAAAAGCAGTTTAGACATAGCAACAAGTTAACAGACAGAAGTCAGAAGTCAGAAGGTCGTGGGTTCAAGCCCCACGCCAGAGACTTGAGCACATAATCCAGGCTGACATTTCAGTACAGTACTGAAAGAAAGAACGAACTTGCATTTATATAGCGCCTTTCATGACTTCAGGACACCCCAAAGTGCTTTACAGCCAATTAAGTACTTTTGAAGTGTGGTCACTGTTGAAATGTAGGAAACACAGCAGCCAATTTGCGCACAGCAAGCTCCCAGAAACAGCAATGAGATAATGACCAGATAATCTGTTTTTAGTGATGTTGATTGAGGGATAAATATTGGTTGCTCTTCTTCGAATAATACCATGGGATCTTTTACATCTACCTGAGAGGGCAGACAGGGCCTTAGTTGAACGTTTTATCTGAAGGACAACACCTCCGACAGTGCAGCACTCCCTCAGTATCAGCCTAGGACTTAAACCCACAACCTCTGACTCAGAGGTGAGAGTGCTACCCACTAAGCTATGGTTGACACTATTGAGGGAGTGCTTCACTGTTGGAGGTGCCACCTTTCGGATGAGACATTAAACCGAGGCCCTGTCTGCTCTCTCAGATGGTTGTAAAAGATCCCATGGCATTATCCAAAGGGATGGGGAGTTCTCCCTAGTGTCCTCACTAATATTTATCCCTCAACCAACACCAAAAAACAGATGCTGTGGACATTTATTTCATTGCTGCCTGTGGGACCTTGCTTTGCTCAAATTGTCTGCTGTGTTTTCCTACATTACAACTGTGGCTACACTTCAAAAGTACTTCATTGGCTGTGAAGAAACTTTGGGTCGTGAAAGGTGCTATATAAATACAAGTTCCTTCTTTCTTCACATCAAACTGAAATCAGAAAAATACTAGGTTTCATATATGATAACATTTTTGGTTACTTAGATTAATCAGGCTATATATTTCTTAGTCAGTGGATCTTCAGATCATATTGTGTCAAATGTACAATATCACATCATTACATCTGCTAACAATATGCACCTTTGACTAGTATTGTCTCCAGCTAGTGCTCAGGATTTGAGAAGCCAAGAAAATGAGCTAGGGCTGCATCGGGATTTATATCTCAGGCTGTGGTATAAACTGTCAATTAAATTATAGCAATATGGTCGATAACATGACTTCCTTTGCTCGTGGTCATTCCACGCCTCTCCCTCCTGCTTGATTCCTATAGTTTCCAGACATTCTGCAGTCATCCTTAGCTCCAATGTGAACTGCAGAACTATGGTCGGGGTTTTCTACATGTGTGCTTGCCAGCCCATGACTCCTTCCCAGTCATTTTAATGGGCAGAATATTGGGCAGGAAGTGTCGAGCGCTGAATTGTAAAACCCCATGGGGTATAAACTCATGCTGGGCGCTAGTGCAAAACGGGCGATAGCCAATCGGCAGCCTGCTTTACACTTTGCCTGCTTTTCATCTCTGTTGAGGGAAAAGGAAAACGGGCAGCCGATTTGCTATCGCCCATTTTGCGCTCGAGACTAATTTATCTGATTACAGCCCTCTTCAAACTGATGAAATTCCTTTGGAGAAATTTCTCCTTTAAGGGAAAGGGAGAGTTACTGTTCTTCTTCCTAATCAACAAAGCACCAACAAGATTGCTTTCTCAGAAATCAGATTACAAAGAGGCCCGCTCACCGATTTCATTATAGGGAAACCAACTATTCTTCCATTTTACATCAAAACAATTTCTTCCCCTTAGATCCTGACTGGCTAATGAATACCTATTTTCAGAGGTCAATGGGCTCCTCAACAGCTATTTCCAGAGGTTAAGTATCAAGTAATTTCAGCCAGTTTGAATTAGTCTTTGGCCCTGAAATTATGCCATGGATTCTAGCACGGCTTAACCCATTTGTTTGAAATTCCTTCCTGTGATATTTTAGCGAGGCATTAACCCACTTCTCTTCAATGAATGCCCAACTTAAGTAGCGGAGGAAGGAGGTTCTGACAAACAGATTGGGGGTAATTTTCACCTTTACTGCCTGATGGGTAACCTGGCAGAGCGGATTGCCCATCTGTTGTAGAACCCACCCGATTTACACACCATTGATTGCAATAAGGGAATGGTAGCATAGTGGTTATGTTACTGGACTAGTAATCCAGAGGCCTAGACTAATGATCTGGACACATGAGTTCAAATCCCACCACTGGAATAAAAAGCTAGTATCACTAATGGTGATCATGAAACTATCGGATTGTTGTAAAAACCCATCTGGTTCACTAATGTCACTAGGGAAGGAAACCTGCCATCCTGGTCTGGCCTATATGTGACTCCAGACCCACAACAGATGGGCAATCCGCTCTGCCAGGTTACCCATCAGGCAGTAAAGGTGAAAATTACCCCCAATGTGGTTGACTCTTAACTGCCCTCTGAAATAGCCTAGCAAGCCACTCAGTTGTAAAAAAAAACACTACAAGAAACAATAAGAATCAAACTGGACAGACCTTGACACACCCAGCCTAGTCAACCCTGCAAAGTCCTCCTCACTAACATCTGGGGACTTGTGCCAAAATTGGGAGAGCTGTCCCACAGACATAGTCATACCCACGGAATCATACCTTTCAGCCAATGTCCCAAACTCCTCCATCACCATCCCTGGGTATGTCCGATCCCACCAGTAGGACAGACCTACCAGGGGTGGTGGTACAGTGGCCCTGGGAGTCTTCAACATTGACTCTGGACCCCATGAAGTCTCATGGCTTCAGGTCAGGCAGGGGCCTGCTGATGCCCACCCTCAGCTGATGAATCAGTACTCCTCCATATTGAACACCACTTGGAAGAAGCACTGAGAGTAGCAAAGGCATATTCAATGTCAATCACCAAGAATAGCTCAGTAGCACCACAGCTGGCCGAGTCCTGAAGGACACATCTGCCAGACTGGGCCTGCGACAGGTGGTGAGAGAACCAACACGAGGGAAAAACCTACTTGACCTCGTCCTCACCAATCTACCTGTCGCAGATGCATCTGTCCATGACAGCATTGGTAGTAGTGACCACCGCACAGTCATTGTGGAGACGAAGTCCCGTCTTCACACTGAGGACATCGTGTTATGTGGCACTACCACCGTGCTAAATGGGATAGATTCAGAACAGATCTAGCAGCTCAAAACTGGGCATTCATGAGGCGCTGTGGGCCATTAGCAGCAGAATTGTATTCCACCACAATCTGTAACCTCGTGGCTTGGCATATCCCTCACTCTACCATTACCATCAAGCCAGGAGACCAACCCTGGTCCAATAAGGAGTGTAGAAGAAGATGCCAGGAGCAGCACCAGGCATACCTAAAATTGTGATGCCAACCTGGGGAAAGTAGAAGCAGCATGCTATAGACAGAGAAAAGCGATCCCACAACGGATCAGATCAAAGCTCTGCAGTCCTGCCACATCCAGTTGTGAAAGGTGGTGGACCAATAAACAACTAATGGGAGGAGGAGGCTCCATGAATATCCCCATCCTCAATGATGGTGGAGCCCAGCACGTGAGTGCAAAAGACAAAGCTGAAGCGTTTGCAACCATCTTCAGCCAGAAGTGCCGAGTG
The DNA here is from genome assembly GCA_030390025.1 of Squalus acanthias. NCBI lineage: Eukaryota > Metazoa > Chordata > Chondrichthyes > Squaliformes > Squalidae > Squalus > Squalus acanthias. Next base: position 78,848,302 of record CM059434.1, on the reverse strand, counting down.
GATGATCCATATCGGCCTACTCCTGAGGCCCCACCATCACAGAAGCCAGTCTTCAGCCAATTCGATTCACTCCACGTGCTATCAAGAAACAGCAGAGGCTGTGGGCCCCGATAACATCCCGGCTATCGTGCTGAAGACTTGCGCTCCAGAACTAGCCGTGCCTCTAGCCAAGCTATTCCAGTACAGCTAAAACACTGGCATCTATCCGACAATGTGGAAAACTGCCCAGGTATGTCCTGTCCACAAAAAGCAGGACAAATCCAACCCGGCCAATTACCACCCCATCAGTCTACTCTCAATCATCAGCAAAGTGATGGAAGATGTCGTCGACAGTGCTATCAAGTGGCACTTACTCAACAATAACCTGCCCAGTTTGGGTTCCGCCAGGACCACTCGGCTCTAGACCTCATTACAACCTTGGTCCAAACATGGACAAAGGAGCTGAATTCCAGAGGTGAGGTGAGAGTGACTGCCCTTGACAATCAAGGCAACATTTGACCGAGTGTGGCATCAAGGAGCCCCAGTAAAACTGAAGTCAGTGGGAATCGGGGGGAAAAACTCTCCACTAGCTGCAGTCATACCTAGCATACCTAAATGACGGCCTTGCCAGCAACACCCACATCTCATGAACGAATAAAAAAAGAATGAACACTGGGCAGGTTCAATAATGGCTGGGTGATCCACTGAGCGTTACGAACATATGAACAATGACGGACAGTATAGGATCCACTGGTCCATCAAGCCTGTCCCACACAACTGTGATGCATCACAATACATACACTCCTCTACCCTACCCTCTACCTAAGCCATGTGATTTCCTGAGAGAGGTGAATGAAACCCAGGCCAATTAGGAAAAAAAAAATCTGGAAAATTCCTCTTTGACCCCGTTAGATGATCGCAACTAGTCCTGAAGACCACCCTGGCCCTGATTCATGTTACCAGTTACCTACCTCTTGTACCAGGTGATCTCTGCCCCAGCCAGAAACAGGTCCAGCGCTCACTTGAAACCTTTCAGCAAATCAGCGTCCACCGCACAGGCCCACAGCCTGTTCCACAGGTCCACTATTCTCAGGGAAAAGAATCACCTCCTAACGTCTAACCTAGTTCTGGCCATACATAATTTGAGATTGTGACCCCCTAGTCCTCCCTAACCTATTTAGTGGAAATAAACTGTTCACACAAACCAATCTATTCTCTGCATCATCTTATAAACCTTGATCGAATCACCCCAAATTCTGCACTTCTCTAAAGTGTAGAGCCTTTGAGCCTATCTGGTAACTAAGATGCTTCAGACTGGGAATTAATCTTGTGGCCCTCCTCTTATGTTCATATACGAGTGCCAGGTCCTTTGTTTCTTCCCAGCCTAACATTTGCTTCACATGGTATTGTGCGGTCTTATACTTACATTCTTGATATCTCTGATCTGTGTCATGAAGTTCCATTCTAGTGAACAACTGGGGCAGTCGTTCCCCAGTCTTGATGCCCAATGCTGGAATTCTGCACAGAAACTAACAGACATCCCATGGCATTGCACGTGGGTAATCTCAGGCCTTGAGGACGGTTGTTATGTTTAGCTGACCTGTCCCTAAAGGCCTCTCTCAACTACTCGCTGTAGGAGAGTGATTCAGATAGGCAAATCCAGCTCATTGTAGCTGTTTGTTAATTTCTGGCTCCAAGTCAGAAGAACCCATCATGAAATGACTAGTTTTCTTTTGTTCTTTTTAAAAAAAAACTTTTTATTTAGCATCTGTGACAAAATGTGACACTTTGAAGTGTGACATCTGGATTTGGATCCATGGTAGCTGCAAGACTTTATGGGGGAAACATTTGTCCCCTTAGCACCTCCCATTAGCGCCAGTAGATGGCGCTAGTGGGGCACTAGGCGAGTATCGCCGGGGCAAGGCGAATCCAGCACCGCATGCCAAATCTGCCCCCTCCTCACCCCCGTAGTGCCGCCGATAAGAGGTATCGCCGGGAACGTCAATGCCAGGTAGATCGTGACATCAGTGAGTGTGCAACGCTCACTGACCGCCCGATTTGCAAAATTGATTCTCGCCACTTACCTCACCACCTGAAGTAAATACCGACAGGGAGAGTTGGCGTGCAGCACCAGGACGCCGGCTCCAGGGATGTTATTTAAAGGGATCATCAGTAATCACTTGCAGCTGTCAGGTTAGTGCAGTTTTAGTGTTTTTTTGTTCGTTTCTCCCACTACAACAGTTTCATTCAGTAATTTCAAGGTTCTTTTGTATCAGGAGTCTTCTGGCAACTAAAAAGTAGCTACATTTATTCTTCAAAGATTCAAACTGCTATACTTGGTAACATTAATGGGGGCTGTACTGGCATATGCCACCTCGCCCTCCAGGATCTATGGTGGAGGGAGCGTAGGCAGTGAGAAATACGGGAACATGTGCGCAGAGGGAGGAAGAGGGCCATCAGGGCTCTCACCAGGAGGTCTTACCCTCCGAGGGTATTACGAGAGCACTTCTCCTACCTTCAATTAAGCGAGGAGCTTCACCAAGGAGGTGGTCACAGAACTCTGCCATGTCCTGCAACCAGACCTCCAGCCTCAGACCAGGACGACCACAGCTCTCCCAGTGGCAGTGAAGGTCACTGTGGCCCTCAATTTCTTCACCAGTGGATCCTTCCAGTCGGCAACAGGAGATATAGCTAACATCTCACAGTTCGCCGTCCATCGATGCATCCGGGAGGTCACTGAGGCTCCCTACACCAGGAGAAGGGACTAAATTGGCTTCCCCTATCACCAGAGAGAAGCAGGACGAGTGTGCATGTGGCTTTGCCAGGATAGCGGGATTCCCCATGGTGCAGGGCGCCATCGATTGCACCCATGTGGCATTGCGGGCACCGCATAACAATCCTGAGATCTTCCGTAACCGCAAAGGCTACCACTCACTTAATGTGCAGTTGGTGTGCGGCCACAGACAGCGAATCCTCAATGTGAATGCCCGCTACCCTGGCAGCAGCCACAATGCCTTCATCCTGCGCCAGACCGGTATGCCAGCACGCTTCCAGCTGCCACACCAAGCTCAAGGGTAGCTGGTCAGAGACCAGGGTTATCTGCTCTCCACCTGGCTCATGACTCCCCTCCACAACCCCAACACTCCTGCCCAGCACTCATATAATGAGAGCCCTGCTGCCACCAAGAACATCCTTGAGCAGACCATCGGCTTATTGAAGCAATGGTTCCGCTGCCTTGACCGCTCGGGAGGAGCCCTCCAGTACTCGCCAGAGCAGGTATTCCATTTTGTGGTGGTCTACTGCATGCTTTACAACTTGGCCATCATGAAGGCACAGCCCTTGCCACCAGGGATTGCGGGACCACCTCAGGAGGAGAAAGACTAGGAGGAGGAGGATGAGGAGGAGGAGGAACAGGATGGAGGGAGGAGGCAGCGAAACAATCAACCTTCTGAATGGGCTGTCCATGACCGGCACATCAGACTCCGATTCACATGAATGAAACCCCAGATCCCCATAGCACACCACATCCTCATCATACAATCCCTGTCTCATGGCGTATCTCAGCATCCTCCTGGGCGCAAAGGTAAAATGAGACAGACCACAAAATATTCCAAACACCATTAATAATTGTATCTATAAACATATCACACATATCACATGAATTCTACTAACGAATCACAATCTATATCAATGATTTGGACGAGGGGACTAAATGTAACATTTCCAAATTTGCTGATGATACAAAGATAGGTGGCAGTGTCAAGTTGTGAAGAGGATGTGAAGAGGCTTCAAGGGGATCTCGACAGGCTCAGTGAGTGGGCGGGAACATGGCAGATGGAATATAATGTGGATAAATGTGAAGTTATCCACTTTGGTAGAAAAAACAGAAAGGCAGAGTATTTCCTAAATGGTGAAAGATTGGGGAATGCAGATGCTCAAAGGGACCTGGGTATCCTTGTACATGAGTCACTGAAAGTGAATGTGCAGGTGCAGCAAGCCATTAGGAAGGCAAATGGTATGCTGGCCTTCATTACAAGAGGATTTGAGTAAAGGAGTAAAGAAGTCTTACTCCAATTATATAGGGCCTTGGTGAGACCACACCTGGAGTACTGTGTACAATTTTGGTCTCCTTACCTAAGGAAGGATATACTTGCCATAGAGGGAGTGCAACGAAGGTTCACGAGATTGATTCCTGGGATGGCGGGACTGTCGTATGAGAAGAAATTGAGTAAACTAGGCCTGTATTCTCTTGAATTCAGAAGAATGAGAGGGGATCTCATTGAAGCATACAAAATTATTACAGGGCTTGATAGGGTGGATGCTGGGAGAATGTTTCCCTTGGCTGGGGAGTCTAGAACCAGGGGCCACAGCCTCAGGATAAAGGGTAGGCCATTCAGGACTGAGATGAGAAGAAATTCCTTCACACAGAGGGTGGTGAATCTTTGGAATTCTCTACCCCAGAGGGCTGTGGAGGCTCAGTCATTGGGTATATTCAAAACAGAAGTCGATAGATTTCTGACTAGTAAAGGCATCAAGGGATATGGCAATAGGGCCGGTGAATGGAGTTGAGGCAGAAGATCAGCCATGATCTCATTGAATGGCGAAGCAGGCTTGAAGGGCCGAATTGCCTACTCCTGCTCCTATTTCTTATGTTCTTAATGACCCTTGTGCCTGCCATAGTTGAATAGCTGTCATTGTGTGCAAGGTGTGAGATGTGGGTGTGAGTGTTGCTAGGTAGAGATTGTTGGTGGGTGAGTCCTGTGGGTGTGGTACTTTTGGTAGTGTGTGAAGATTGTGGTACAGATGGTGGTATGCAGCATTTGTTGAAGCATTCATTCACCCTGACCACCCGAGTGAGGTCGTTAAATTTCTTCCTGCACTGTGTGTGGGTCCTGGGGACCACGGTGCTGCCCGAGACGTGCTGCGCTACCTCCCTCCATGTGGTGTGGAAGACATGTGGCAAGGGCCTCCTGCCACTTGCTGGGTAGAGCACTGCCCTCCGTCTCTCCACAGTGAAAACCAATGCCTCATCGGAGAATCTGCGGGCTCTCTCCCTGGGACGTGGACCTCCCATGAGCACACCTGGTTCAGGCCTCTGGCTCCTTCTCCTTGTTCTGCTTGCTGAGGCAGTTGCACAGCCAGCAATGCTGAGAATGAGGTGCTGCAGCATCAATGAACCTCCCCTTTAAGTAGTGAAAAAAACCTGTGGCAATGATAAGTTGTGATTAGATTGCACCCGATATTGGTCTACCCTTTAAATCGAACGTCAATGAGCTTGGGTTTTAAGACTTGATTTAGGACTCCAATCATTTTATTGAGCAGTGAGCATGAATTTTTCATGCAGTCTAAAGCATTTGCGCTTGGCATTAATTCTCCAACTTTTCTACTGACACCGCCCATTCCTTGGCTATAACGAATTTCGAGCCCTATATATTTATTGTACATGGAGGTCTGCCTTTAACTAATGATTGGAAAACATGTTTATACTTGGACAGTACTGCACGAGTGAGACACTCTAATAAACGTGCATACACTGTTCAGTAGAACAGTCCATAATTTTGATACTCAGTTCTCTTTAATATGTTCGCTATATTCCTTTGTGGCTTAGTCCTTCCAGCAGCTGGATGCAGCATGAGTATTAATCAGTCTGGTCTGGTGTTGTGTGATGTGGGTTTAGAATATTCGTACTTTGAACACTGCCTCCAAATACATTTTCAAAGACAAACAGTTCCTGTAATTAGAATGCAATATAATTTTCCTGGAACGTGAAAAAAATTCATGTAAGTGTCATTATTACAATGGTGTTCTGACTATTAGAATCCACAAACCATCTGGAGTTCAAATGCTGGCACCATTAGCACTAGATCGTGGAGCTAACGTAAAAGTATGCAGCTCGTTGACTCTCGGGGGTCCATTTTGATTTTTGGGCAGCTGTTTGTTCCGGCAGCGAAGAGGTCCCTCGCGATTTTGAGGCCCCGGCCTCATTTAAGTTTGGCAGGCACCCTGTTACAGCTCGCTGGATTGAGGCCTCACGATCAGGCCAGGGCGGCCACCAGCAAAGTAAGTTGGTGGGGGGTGGTGGGGTGGGGGTCGCGATCGTGGAGGGTGGGGGGGTCCCAGGGCGGCAGCGGCCCTGATTATTTCTGTGGGCCCTAGGGGTTTAGTCCTGCTCCCCCGGGGTCCACAAATATAATTCAACACTTACCTTCAGCCAGGCCTCTTCGGTTCCATCACCCGTGGAGCTGGTCGGAGTGGGCACGGCGCAGACTCTGACCAGTTCCGACCTACAACAGCAGTCGGGGTTCTATTTGCATTGTAGCACCCCTATTTCTATATTAAAAGGGGATCTATCGCCTGAAACAGGTGGGTGCTTTGGACACCTGACAGTAGGCCCCTCTCAAAATGGAGCCAGCCACATAGCCAGTGCTAATGGGCCAGTAAGGCCACCGACCCCATTTTGAAGCCATTATTGCCCCATTAACGCCAGGCGAAGGGAGTGAGAATCGACCCCACTGTAAGCACAAAAAGTGAAAAGAGCTTTTACATTTTCCACTGTGCACTAAGAAAAATATTCTTTTGACCTGAATTTTATTCATTCATCAATACAACAATCAAGCCACCTCTGTTAAAGAGTTATAAATTAGTAAACTGTGTTTTTAAAATTAGTATCGATTTTTGATTTATGGAGCTAACAGTGAGAAAGACGAGAAAATTGGGAGCACCATGAATAAGGCACGGAAACCTCTGTGCCCAATTGTCAGATATACGTTGCTGGTGAGCAAGGGTTCCTGCAGGGAGACTTGGCTGGTAAAATTTACCCTTGGGGCTAACAAAATCATAAATGTATTGATAAAGAATGGGTTTATGAATTCACTATGCCCAGCACACAAGAGGAAAGTTTAAACACACTGACATGTGCTTCAAGACTTCTACACCAATCTACAGAAACAATATTCAGTGAGTGAGTAGTCAATCTATGGAACAGATTCCCTGGGGATACGGTGAAAGCAATTAATATTGATTCATTCAAATGCAAATTAGATAGATTTTTTTCAGAAAATAATATTTTGGCATACAGTATATGAGTAATTTGAGACATGACATGTGGTAAACGTAGCGTGCTTGGGAGGAATAAGTGACGTTGAACCTACAGTTTCCAAAGCTCTCCACCACTGGGGTTTTCCACGTGTCATATCTGTTGTAGACTCATTGATAGAGATTGATTGCTATGATTAGTCAACAACTCCATTATTGTTATATTATGTGACTACCAGGATTGTAGAAGGCAAACTAGATGGACCTCGGCCTTTTTTCATCTAGCAATTCCTATGTCCCTATCAGCCAGTCAAGGCAACTGTCTCAAGTCATGGACTACTTGTGGATTTTTGTGATGGGTCAAAATTCTGTTAAAATGTGAACTCTGCATTGTGAATGATTATGTACACAGAGTCAATATTTTTGTGATAATCACGGCAATACAATGATATCTATGCAACAGTAAAGTTTGTGAATGCAATGCTCCTAGTTTATGCAATCATAATTCCATACATTTATCATGGCACTAATTATCATCAGACTCAAAGCAGTGTTTGTGAAACACCATGTACTGCACCATCGTAACAATCTGTTTAACAATCCCCTGCCTCTTTTCTCTTTATTGAAAGACTGCAAGCTCTAAAGGAGGTACTGCAGGACTCAGCAAATGATATTGTCCAGATCATTTGGAGCAGGCATCAGCCAAGCACATACCTCAGAGGGTATTAGTGAGTTGATGAGGCAACAACCCACTGATCACAGGTGGGTGATAGGCAAACATGGTGAACACAGAAGGATTGGCTGTTGGTACATGGAGACCGACTGAGCCACTTTGTGATTCTGAGCCCACATCGCCATGAGCATGAACAGATGAACAGGTCACCTATGTTGCGTGAGATAACGAAAGCCGACCTGGACAGAGTTGCAGATCAAACTATGCAGTTGGGCTATGTTGAGCAGTCAGACCATTTCCAACCTGCGGACTGTCGTGGAATAGCACGCAGTGTCAGTGGGCAGACGGGAGGCAAGCACAGTTAGAGCAGGTCTCAGGAATGCTGCTGTCAATGATGCTGAGGCATGGCGGACCACTGTCCAAGATGTGATGAAGGCTGATTTGGAAGCACAGCCATGAAGGAAGGATTCAGTGACCTTGGAGCAGTGCGCAGAGATATCCGCCAACACAAAGAGACTCAGCCTCCAGTAGTGGCATGCTTGCAGATGCACTGGAATGGGAAAGTGTTTCTGAAGCCCACACAAGTCTCTTGCAGGATGGGCCTCTGGGGAAGTGACAAATGACGGGACAAGTACCCTGAAGCTTACAGGGTCCCATAGCCAGAATGGGACAGGTTAGTCTTAGCACGCAGGCATTGCCTTCTGGGTCTGCAACACAGGCCACTGGAATCACAATTGGGCCTCTGGAGACCCTTAGGAGTCTTCCACACCTACTTATTCCATTAGGTCATCAGTGACCAATAATACATTAGAAAGAACATGCACCTCTATTTCATAATGCACAAGGGGACACCACAGCAGGTTCTCATATTAAATGTATTGCACACAAGGATTCTTACACTGTTAGCTATGGTTCAGTGGTAATAATCTTGCATCTGAGTCATAAGGTAGTGGGTTCAAGACCCACTCCAGAGACTTGAGCAAAAAATTGAGCTGACACTCCAGTGCAGTACTGAGGGCATGCTGCACTGTCAGAGGTGACATCTTTTGGATGAAAAATATCACATAGCACTATTTGAAGAAGAGCAAGAAAGTTCCACCCAGTGTCCTGGCCAATATTTATCCCTCAATCAACATCACTAAAAACATTGGTCATTTTTCTCATTGCTGTTTGTGGGAGCTTGCTGTGCGCAAATTGGCTGCCATGTTTCCTACATTACAACAGTGACTACACTTCAAAAGTACTTCATTGTCTGTAAAGCACTTTGGGGCATCCTATATAAATGTGAGTTCTTTCTTAAAGGCAGTATGTCAGTGTAAGTTGCTATTCCAAGCAGTCTTCGTATTAACTATATATCTTCCTGAATTTTGACGCAAGTCTTTCTTAGTATTAACTATACCCCCAATTTGGTGTCATCTGAAAATTTTGAAATTGTACTTCCGATTCCTGAGCCCAAATCATTTAAGCAAATGGTGAACAACAGTGGTCCCAGTACTGATCCCCCTGGAACACCACTTCCCACCTTTTCCCAGTCCGAGTAACTACCTTTAACCTCTACTCTCTGTTTTCTGTTTTGTAGCCAGCTTGTTATGCATTCTGCTACTTGTTCCCTGACTCCACATGTCCTGACCTTAGTTATGAGTCTACTATGCGGTACCTTATCAAAGGCCTTTTGAAAATCCAAATATATTACGTCTACTACATTACCCTTATCTTCCCTTTCTGTTACATCTTCAAAGAATTCAATAAGCTTGGTCAAAGATGACAGTCTCTTTTGAAATCCGTGCTGACTCTTTATTATATTTTTAGTTTCTAGATGTTTTTCTATTACATCTTTGAGTAAGGATTCCATTACCTTTCCTACCATTGACATTAAGCTAATTGGTCTATAGTTCCCTGGACTTGTTCCATCTCCCTTTTTAAATATAGGAATCACATTAGCTGTCCACCAGTCCTCTGGCACTATTCCCTTTTCTAATGATTTTTTATAAATATATAATAGTGCCTCAGCTATCTTTTCCCTAACTTCTTTTAATATGCATGGATGCACTCCATCCGGACCAGGGGTTTTATCCTAAGTTTGATTCGTTTATCAATTATCTCTCCCCTTTCTATTGTAAATGCCTTTATATTCACTGAGTTACCTGTGAGTTTATTGTGTGTATCTCTTAGTGGCCCTGTCCCTATCCTGATTTTCCTTTGGTTATTTATGTGTCTGTTGAATACTTTACTATTTCTTTTTATACTCCTTGATAATTTAATTTTGTAGTTTCTCTTTGCCTTCCTAATTGTTTTTTCCCACTTCTTTCCTAACTTCTTTTTGTATTTGCTTTTGTCATCGTCTCCTTTATTGTCTATGTACTTAGTATATGCCTTTTCTTTAGTATCAATTTTGCCCTTATTTGTTTATTCATCCATAATCTGTCATTACTGGCTAGTTTGTTCTTGCGTTTTGGTGGGATATATTTCTCCTGAACTCCATTGATCACCATTTTTAATGTTTCCCACTGCTGTTCTATTTCTTTGTTTGTCAGTAAATTTTCCAGTTTATTTTCCCTAGTTCCATTCTCATCCCCTTAAAATCAGCTGTTTTCAAATTTATTACTTTGGTCTTTGTCTTACTTATGTCCTTCTCAATCTTTGTCTTAAATCTTTTAATGATGTGATTGCTATTGCCTAGATGTTCCCTTATGCTCACTTCTCGAATCTGTTCTGGTTTATTTCCCATTACTGGATCCAGCAGTGCTCCCTGTCTTGCTTGGACTTTTTACATACTGGGTAAGAAGAGTCCTGCACATATTGTAAAAACTCCATTCCCTGTACCCCTTTCACTGAGTCTTCTTGCCAGTTTATTTGGGGCTAGTTAAAATCTCCCATGATTATTATTCTATGTCCTTTACTCATTTCACCTGTTTGGTTACATATTACTTCCTCCACCTCCTTTCCACTATTAGGTGGTCTGTAGTTTGCCCCTATTAGCGTGATTGATCCCTTCTTGTCTTTTACTTCAATCCATACGGATTCTGTTTCTAACCTTCTGTTAGTTATGTCCCTTTTTTGTACAGCCATTATGTTATTGGTAATTAGTACAGCTACCCCACCCCTTTCTTCCTTGCCTAACCTTTCTGATTATGTTATAACCTGCAATATTTAGTTGCCAGTCCTGTCTTTATGTAGCCATATTTCAGTTATTCTACTACATCTGGTTCCTTGCTATGGATTATTGCCTGCAGTTCCCCGTTTTATTTTGGATGCTGTGTACATTGCTGTACAGGCAGTTTAATTCATCTTTAATAGTTGTTCTTGTTTTTAACAGTCCTTTTATACTTCTGTTTTATAAGTGTATTTGTTCCCTGACCATTTATGTCCCTTACCCTGGCCTGACCTTTACTCATCTCCTATTTCTTTTATCTTCAGACTTATGTTATTTTCACCAGATCCCCCCCCCCCCTCCCCCCCCTAACATATCACACTTGTTTACCCTCAGAATCAATTTTAGGAACATGGGAAAAGTTTGCGATGACTCAATTAAAGCCAGTGCACAAAAGTACCACATTTTAACACATGCTTAGTGTGCGCGCCAGCTGTCAACCAAAAGCAGTGTTGGTTCAATGCCCTCCACTGTGACATTCCTGATTTAGTTATGAAAACCTAAATTTCATCCAAATTCTGGCCATCTCAAGTCTGGAGGCTTCTGTCACTTTGAAAACAGATTGTGGTGGTGGTGGTGTGTTAGATACCAGCTTCAAGAGCCTGTGGTCAAATACAGCCCAGACGGTTGGGCTAAAGGTCTGCCTGTTACAGGCTGCAAGGGCCCTACCGCAATAAATTTAGAAAGTATCAACCCATTCCTATTGGCCATGGGATTACTGCACAAAACGACTCCAATCACCTAAACACGATAGAAGGTGTCACATGATAGAAGGGGCACAATATAGGTGCGTGTGTGTATATATATATTATAGTTTATGTAAAACCATTAAGTTTCCAGGTTACATTTTTTTAAATGTGAGAAGTCGCACAACACCAGGTGACTTCACCTGACGAAGGAGCAGCGCTCCGAAAGCTTGTGATTTCAAATAAAGCTGTTGGACTATAACCTGGTGTTGTGCGACTTCTCACATTTGTCCACCCCAGTCCAACACCGGCATCTCCACATCACATTTTTTTAAGTGCAGCACTAAACAGTTCTCCTTTATAATTCTGAACTTCTGAACGTTTTTCATTTAATTATTACTACCGTATTGACTTAATTTAGCTGCAATCTCCTTAATTATTTTTAGGGGCCGTTGAGTATTCAAAATAGCACTTACTGTACAATGCTAGACAGCAAGATAACATAACTGATCTAAATCAGCATCGCTAGAATTACACTTTGCTCAGGAAGTGACTGTAAAAAATTAGCAATAACGTTTAACAAAAGCTCTTAATCCAGCAACATTAAATTGAATAAAATGCTAACTGGGCTTCAGATTGACCTGAATGCGCAATAGGAACAGAGGTATTCATATCCCGACATATCCTTTGTAATCTAGTACAGGCATTCATTCCCTCTCCCACTTTATACCAGTTATGTACACGGGATTCAGGCGCCTTCAAACACTTCAGTACAACGGGGGGCTCCACGAATGTACAAACAATGATACTGTCGTATAATCAAAACTCCTATGACCCGTTTCTTGAAACCACTCTCTTTATCCAAACGAAACTACGCTTTTCGAAACTATTACTGGGCACAGCTGGTACAAAACAACGCCGCAAAATGTCTCTTGACTGTTTTCAGAGTAAAGGCCGAGAGAGCTCAGCGTGGGGCAAGTGCCCGAATTTACAACCATTCTTCAGACCGATTTATAAATACCAAAGGGGGAAAATGATAAGTTTTTTTTAAAGAACGAGCGAAATGGCACTGAAAATAATCACTGAAAATAATCATTGAAAATAATCACTGAAAATAATCATTGAAAATAATCACTGAAAATAATCATTGAAAATAATCACTGAAAATAATCATTGAAAATAATCACTGAAAATAATCATTGAAAATAAAATAATCATTGAAAATAATCACTGAAAATAATAATTGAAAATAATCACTGAAAATAATCATTGAAAATAAAATAATCATTGAAAATAATCACTGAAAATAATCATTGAAAATAATCACTGAAAATAATCATTGAAAATAATCACTGAAAATAATCATTGAAAATAATCACTGAAAATAATCATTGAAAATAATCACTGAAAATAATCATTGAAAATAAAATAATCATTGAAAATAATCACTGAAAATAATCATTGAAAATAATCACTGAAAATAATCATTGAAAATAAAATAATCATTGAAAATAATCACTGAAAATAATCATTGAAAATAAAATAATCATTGAAAATAATCACTGAAAATAATCATTGAAAATAATCACTGAAAATAATCATTGAAAATAAAATAATCATTGAAAATAATCATTGAAAATAATCACTGAAAATAATCATTGAAAATAATCATTGAAAATAAAATAATCATTGAAAATAATCACTGAAAATAATCATTGAAAATAATCACTGAAAATAATCATTGAAAATAAAATAATCATTGAAAATAATCACTGAAAATAATCATTGAAAATAATCACTGAAAATAATCATTGAAAATAAAATAATCATTGAAAATAATCATTGAAAATAATCACTGAAAATAATCATTGAAAATAATCATTGAAAATAAAATAATCATTGAAAATAATCACTGAAAATAATCATTGAAAATAATCACTGAAAATAATCACTGAAAATAAAATAATCATTGAAAATAATCACTGAAAATAATCATTGAAAATAATCACTGAAAATAATCACTGAAAATAATCATTGAACTCTTAAAGTAGGTGAATCGTTTGTGATGAAGGCTCTTTCCCCACTAAATGTAATAGCAATCTGTATTTTCTCATTCATTATTTAATATTTTACTTCGTGTTTGTTCCTATCCAGTGTCCAAAAACAGCAAGCGGCCTCTCCCGCCTGAGATTAACCTCACGTGTCCCATACAATCTACATTACCCTGATTAGAAATAATATTTGGAATCCATTTATTCGATTTATTCACCAGAAGTACTTTCGAAATCATTGTGTACACCCAACTGTGCTGTGCCCCAGAGGTGCCTCTGTCCACCATAACTAGACACGCCAGTCTCGCCGATTTTGTACCGACTAGATTTTATTTTCTCTGATCACTGGTCGGCAGCGGCTTCAACCTTTAAATCCGAGCCCAGCTCCCTGGTCAGGTAAGCAATACTTTACTCCCACTGTATATCTGCAAGCCCCAAGTATGTGAACGGCCACAGTGATTTCAACGCCCAACACCTTATTCAAACTCTCCACTTGTGTTAGAACTTCCGACAATAAATTAGGTTTCAAACATTTCGCTCCAAATCACGGCGGGTAAAGGGTGAGAATATAATTGGGCTGGGGTTACATCCACCTTGCTAACCTGGCGTAGAATCAGTACTGTACTAACAGGCCCGCGGTAAACACCCAGCTCAAAGCAGAGGGACAAGCCGCTCCTTCTAAAAAAACAAGAATTAAAACATGGAGCGCCGCGATCAGAAGGGCCGTGGGGTCTCGGTGCGGACCGAGGACTCGCTGTGTTCCCGGAGCTGAGCGGCTTGTAATTTGCCTGGAGTTTGAATGTGTAAAAGCCCTCAAACTTCTCCAGTCGAGTCGCAACAACCAAAAAAACTGAGAAGGGCGAGGTTTGTCTGAACTGTAAAAAGAACAATTTACACAAAGATCGAATAAAACCTCTATAGTTTCCCACAGAAGACACTGAGGTGCATACCCTCCTAAAACCAAAACCACTTTGTACTCTTTGGGTCAAACATTTATCGCTCAACTGTGCCCAGTATTGTCTAAACACAGTCCTCTCCCCTCGCAGTTACAAAGCTCAGAGCACTTGCCCCACATCACGCCCTGCCGGGACTACAGATAGTGCAATACACGGGCTGCTTTTGTAAAGGTTAAAAGTTGATTGAGGTGTTTGATTTTGGACTGCTTATCCATGCCTTGGCAACTTCGAAAACTTCCCCGAAACTCGGCGGTCCCCAGCCTTTGCTGACAGAGATTTTAAATATCCCACACTAACAAACAAGGACTTGTGATCATGGCCTGTATGTGCGTGTGTATTTATATTTTTAGATATACACAGATATAAATATACGCACATATACATATAGAATATATATAAAAGCCGGCCACAGGCTATGAACTTGCCCCGGATTCTCACTCAGTCTGTTAGTAACACGATGTTCGACCTAAAGGCGGGTTGGGGCTGACCCTGAGCTTCCCCTCCCTGCTCCCAGCTCTCTCTAAACGCTGCGAGTGTTCAGCTCCGTCACCTCCCATCATTAAAGACCGGCTTCATTTTGCCTTTTGTGCATTTATTTTAAAGCGAAGTACAGATTCCGTTTCGCTACCATTCCCAATCTTCACCATCCAGGGATTCTTGGAAACACATCGCAGTGCGGGTTTACGTAACTGCTGGCTGGCGCCTTAAAGGGAGACTGGCCATTGAAGGGCAATATGGCTGGTGACTTGAATCCCGGCGCGGCACTGCAAGTGACCCGACCCCCTTCCCCTCCCCGGTGCGATCTGGAAGCGGTACAAGTGTGTTGCCGTGTCCCGCTGGGGGGTGACGGTCCCAGGCTGCAGGAGACGGGCTGTGTTCAGGGGGGAGCTGGTGGGTCTGAACCCCGGGCCGCCTCGCTTTAAGGGCTGGCAGGCTGCCAGGGGCTTCACGTGACTGAATTCTTGGAGAGTTCTTGGAAAGCGACCCGTGTGTGTGTTTGGTGTGTTTGTGTGAAGGCTGGAAAAAAACATGATCAAACTTTGGGGTCCTTTTGTATTTAGCCGACTCCTCGCGGAGGAAAACTCAATAGTTTTTAAAAACAAAATAGCATTGACGGGTTAGTGCACAAGTCAGTTTGAAAACAAAAAATACAAAACGTCACAACAAACCCACCAGTGTGTGTGTGTGGAGGAGGGGAGGGGAGGGGAGAAGGCCACCACCCCCCCCCCCCCCCCGCAACATAAATCCCCTGCTGAAACACTCAAATCACAGCAGACTGGAATATTCTCATCCAAAGCAGAGGGACCCCAGCTCCTTCAACAACAACAACTTGTATTCATACAACGCCTTTAACTTAGTAAAAAGCCCCAAGGCGCTTCACAGAAGCGTTATCAGGCAAGAATTGACACCCTGCCATGATTCAAATTACCAGCCATGTTTCCCTTCAATGGCCAGTCTCCCTTTAAGGTGCGAACAGTTACATAGACATATTAGGGCAGGTGACCAAAGAGGTAGGTTTTAAGGAGGGTCTTAAAGGAGGAGAGAGAGAGGTAGAGAGGTAGAGAGGTGCAGGGAGGGAATTGCAGAGCTTGGGGCCTCGGCAGCTGAAGGCAGGGCCGCCAATGGTGGAGTGAGTAAAATCAGGGATGTTCAAAAGGCCAGAATTGGAGGAGCGCAGATATCTCGGGCGGGGGGGGGGGGGGGCGTTGTGGGGCTGGTGGAGATTACAGAGATAGAGAGGGGGGCAAGGGCCATGGAGGGAGTTGAAAACAAGGATAAGAATTTTGAAATTCAGGCGTTGTTTAACCGGCGGGAGCCAATGTAGGTCAGCGAGCACAGGGGTGATGGGCAAACGGGACTTGGTGCGAGTTAGCACACGGGCAGCCGAGTTTTGGATGACCTCAAGTTTATGTAGGGTAGTATGTGGGAGGCCGGCCAGGAGTGCGTTGGAATAGTTAAGTCTAGAGGTAACAAAGGCATGGATGAGGGTTTCAGCAGCGGATGAGCTGAGGCAGGGGCGGAGACAGGCGATGTTACAGAGGTGGAAATAGGCGGTTTTGGTGATGGCGCGGATATGTGGTCAGATGTACATCTCGGGGTCAAATATGACACCATAGTTGCAAACAGTCTGGTTCAGCCTCAGACAGTTGCCCTGCCAACCTCACTCCCCAGCCCCTGCCCTCCCTCCCCCCAGCCTCTGCCCTCCCTCCCCCCAGCCTCTGCCCTCCCTCCCCTCAGCCTCTGCCCTCCCTCCCCCCAGCCTCTGCCCTCCCTCCACCAGCCCCTGCCCTCTCTCTTCCAGCCCCTGCCTTCTCCCCCAGCCCCTGCCCTCTCTCTCCCCCAGCCTCTGCCCTCTCTCTCCCAGCCTCTGCCCTCTCTCTCTTCCAGCCCCTGCCTTCTCCCCAGCCCCTGCCCTCCCTCTCCCCCAGCCCCTGCCCTCCCTCTCCCCCAGCCCCTGCCCTCTCCCCCAGTCGCTGCCCTCCCTCCCCCAGCCTCTGCCCTCCCTCCCCCAGCGCCTGCCCTCTCCCCCCCAGCCCCTGCCCTCTCCCCCAGCCTCTGCCCTCTCCCTCCCCCAGCCTCTGCCCTCCCTCCCCAGCCCCTGCCCTCTCTCTCCCCCAGCCCCTGCCCTCTCTCTCTCTCCCAGCCCCTGCCCTCCCCCTCCCCCAGCCCCTGCCCTCCCCCTCCCCCAGCCCCTGCCCTCCCCCAGCCCCTGCCCTCCCTCCCCAGCCCCTGCCCTCTCTCTCCCAGCCCCTGCCCTCTCTCCCCCAGCCCCTGCCCTCTCTCTCTCCCAGCCCCTGCCTTCTCTCTCCCCCAGCCCCTGCCCACTCTCTCTCCCCAGCCTCTGCCCTCCCTCCCCAGCCCCTGCCCTCTCTCTCTCCCAGCCCCTGCCCTCTCTCTCTCCCAGCCCCTGCCCTCTCTCTCTCCAAGCCCCTGCCCTCTCTCTCTCCCAGCCCCTGCCCTCTCTCTCCCCAGCCCCTGCCCTCTCTCTCTCCCAGCCTCTGCCCTCCCTCCCCCAGCCCCTGCCCTCCCTCCCCCAGCCCCTGCCCTCTCTCTCCCCAGCCCCTGCCCTCTCTCTCTCCCAGCCTCTGCCCTCCCTCCCCCAGCCCCTGCCCTCTCTCTGTCCCAGCCCCTGCCCTCTCTCTCTCCCAGCCCCTGCCCTCTCTCTCTCCCAGCCCCTGCCCTCTCTCTCTCCCAGCCCCTGCCCTCTCTCTCCCCCAGCCCCTGCCCACTCTCTCTCCCTCAGCCTCTGCCATCTCTCTCTCCCAGCCCCTGCCCTCTCTCTCCCAGCCCCTGCCCCCTCTCTCCCCCAGCCCCTGCCCTCTCTCTCCCCCAGCCCCTGCCCTCTCTCTCCCAGCCCCTGCCCTCTCTCTCCCAGCCCCTGCCCTCTCTCTCCCAGCCCCTGCCCTCTCTCTCCCCCAGCCCCTGCCCACTCTCGATCCCTCAGCCTCTGCCCTCTCTCTCTCCCAGCCCCTGCCCTCTCTCTCCCAGCCCCTGCCCCCTCTCTCCCCAGCCCCTGCCCTCTCTCTCCCCCAGCCCCTGCCCTCTCTCTCCCCCAGCCTCTGCCCACTCTCTCTCCTAGCCCCTGCCCTCTCTCTCCCCCAGCCTCTGCCCTCTCTCTCCCAGCCTCTGCCCACTCTCTCTCCCAGCCTCTGCCCTCTCTCTCTCCCAGCCCCTGCCCTCTCTCTCCCAGCCCCTGCCCTCTCTCTCTCCCAGCTCCTGCCCTCTCTCTCCCCCAGCCTCTGCCCTCTCTCTCCCAGCCTCTGCCCTCTCTCTCTCCCAGCCCCTGCCCTCTCTCTCTCCCAGCCCCTGCCCTCTCTCTCCCAGCCTCTGCCCTCTCTCTCTCCCAGCCCCTGCCCTCTCCCCAGCCCCTGCCCCCTCTCTCCCCCAGCCCCTGCCCTCTCTCTCCCCCAGCCCCTGCCCTCTCTCTCCCCCACCCCCTGCCCTCTCTCTCCCTCAGCCTCTGCCCTCTCTCTCTCCCAGCCCCTGCCCTCTCTCTCCCCCAGCCCCTGCCCTCTCTCTCCCCCACCCCCTGCCCTCTCTCTCCCTCAGCCTCTGCCCTCTCTCTCTCCCAGCCCCTGCCCTCTCTCTCCCAGCCCCTGCCCCCTCTCTCCCCCAGCCCCTGCCCTCTCTCTCCCCCAGCCCCTGCCCTCTCTCTCCCAGCCCCTGCCCTCTCTCTCCCAGCCCCTGCCCTCTCTCTCCCAGCCCCTGCCCTCTCTCTCCCAGCCCCTGCCCTCTCTCTCCCCCAGCCCCTGCCCTCTCTCTCTCCCAGCCTCTGCCCTCTCTCTCTCCCAGCCTCTGCCCTCTCTCTCTCCCAGCCTCTGCCCTCTCTCTCCTCCCTTGGGGGAGTCGACACGTTGCCGTAATTGTTAGTTCCCAGTGCAAAACAGAAGCGACCATTTCGATTGAATGCGCGGCCCTGGTCGCACAGACAAGACCGGGGTCAACTGTGCAGTGGGAGAGAAATATTTAAAAGCCGCAAAGGGCAATCCGGCACAGGTATGTGATTACCACCGCTGCTTTATTTGTACGTCTCGTTTTATTTCTATTTTCAGTTATTAACAAGTGTAAATACATGCACTGGTATGAGAGTGTTTTCTGGTCGATTGGGGTGAGGGGCTAGAGAGAGAGAAACAACATAAACACGAAGAATGGATCGGCGGGGAGAAAGGATTCCGAGAAGTTGCTACACTCTCTCTCTCTCACACACACACTCACTGGGTCGCTCATGGACTCAGTCACTCACAGACTCACTCAAGCGCTCACTTACAGGCTGGGTCACTCACACTCACTCACTCAGTCTCCATTTGTGAAGATCCTGCTATTCCTGCCTCGGGTTGAGTGGCGATGCCCGACCCGCGGAGGTTGATTTCCCCATTCTGGGAAACTGACTGGACAGCGCCGAGTGGCTCCTGTGGGGCGGCCGCACCTTGTGGGTGAAATACCCCCCCCCCCCCCCCCTGTAATTAACCTCAACATCGCCGAGGAACGCGGGAGATCACAGGACAGGGGTACAAACTCTCACACTCTCTCTCGTTTCTTTTTGCAGCTATCCAAGGGCGCGATTGAGTCGTTTAATCGTCTTGTCACATAAAAGTTCTGGCTCCCAATGGGGGGGATCCTTGGCAATGTAAGGAGTGGGGCGGTGGAGGTTGGTGTTGTTTGATGTCCCTTTTGGTAACTCGGACCATCGCTTGGCTGGAATTTCGACTCCAATGACTTACCAGGAAGCAACAGACAACGTGGATTCAGTCCAGACTGACCAGGGGGCCCGGCCAGCCTCGGGGACGCTGGCTATTGAACAGGACCGCATTTCAGCCGCCATGGCCGATCTTCGGAGCACAGGTACCCAGCGGGGCTCGCCTTCGATGCTCTCATTACAGCGGGTGTGGCTCGGGTCGCTAATGTAAAGCCAGTCCCAGCCATTTTAATGGAGAACCACCCCACCTTTTAAAAAAAAAGTTATTTGCAGTTTTAATTCCCGTGCTCCACCGCCAAGGCGAAAATTGCGCTTATTGGGGTGGATAGATTCCAATGCAATGTAACAGACCGCTGTCCAATGCCTCGCTTTTTTTTGGCGGAATTTACTAAACAGCTATTTGCAAAATCTATTTATTTCCATCGCCCGTTGTTGCTGGCAATAAACTGGGCGTGCCCCTCAAATATGAGCTGTGTTAGGAACCCTGTAAAACAAATCACCGCCCAAACACACAATATTTATGAAATTCTCCCAATCTTGTCGGGGAAGGGTCTTGCACAGTGACTGTGTTTGAAAACCTCGCCTCAGATTTCACATTTTACTAAATATATAGAAAAGTTTGTGATTTTTAAATATTCATTTGATATTTTCATATATAACCTTAAACAATATGTTAAAAGTTAGCGAAATAACTTAAAAGGCGAGGCCTCCCGTCTGGTATATTAGGAATTTTGAATCAATTGTTTTTCCTTCGAATTCATTGTATTTTCATTTTTTTAAATCCATGTGAAATATTTAAAATCTTCCAAAAATAACGGGAATTGTGGAGGAGGGGGGCGGTTACTAAGTGTGAAAATGCAATAAGATTATATTATTAAAAAATGTTCTCCAGAAAAAGGTGGAAGCAGAATCTATAATAACTTTTAGAAGGGAATTGGATAAATATTGGGGCGAAAAAGTTAAGAATATGGCTAAGGGGCTGGAGAATGGGACTAGGCGGGTAGGTAACTGTTTGGGAGAGCAGGTGCAGGTGTGGATTGCCCCCTTGTGTGCCGTCATTCTCCCATTCTAGTCATGAACATGTAGCTGTTTTGTTTTAAGGGGAATCTATCTGATTGGGGGAGAGCAGGGGTGGCTATAATGTATTATTTTACCAGCTGTGATAGAAGCCAAACTCCAGCTTACTTCAAACTATAACATCTATTCCTCACACAGACTTTTAGATGGGACAATATTTTTCAATTTTTAAAATGGATTTCTTTTAACTATTTCCTTGAAAGAATTCCTCTCCCTGTGTGAGGGAAATACAGTACACAGATACAGTCCAGGGCTATGTCCGTTTCAATGGGTTGTAATGCCAGCCAGTTTGCTTCCAGAGGGAAGTCATCACACACAAAAAATTGCATCAGAAATTCCCTCGCCTCTTTGACATGTTAAGTGTAGGTGAAACTTGCAGACGCCTGTTGGACACCCGAGGATTGTTTCTGGAACCAAGCTATTTGATATGGAAGTCAGCGATCCCACCTCATCCTTCTCGACCTGTCTGCAACCTTTGGGGGAAAAAAAGAAAGACTTGCATTTCTATAGCGCCTTTCACGACCACTGGACGTCCCAAAATGCTTTACAGCCAATGAAGTACTTTTTGAATTGCAATCACTGTTGTAGTGTAGGAAATGTGGCAGCCAATTTGTGCACAGCAAGCTCCCACAAACAGGACTGTGATAATGACCAGATAATCTGTTTTTTAGTGATGTTGGTTGAGGGATAAATATTTGCCAGGACACCGGGGATAACTCCCCTGCTCTTCTTAGAAATAGTGCCATAGGATTTTTTATGTCCACCTGAGAGGGCAGACGGGGCCTCGGTTTAACGTCTCATCCGAAAGTCGGCACCTCCGACAGTGCAGCACTCACTCAGCACTGCACTGGAGTGTCAGTCTAGATATTTGTGCTCAAGTCTCTGGAATGGGACTTGAACCAACAACCTTCTGACTCAGACACAGTTAACCACTCCATCCTCCTCCAACGTCTCTCCTTCGTCATCCAGATGGATGGGACTGGTTCCTTCCTATCTATCCAGTCTAGCCAGAGAATTTACTGCAATGGCTTCTCTTCCCGCTCCCGCACTGTTGCCTCTGGAGTGCCCCAAGGATCTTTCTTTGGCCCCCTCCTATTTCTCATCTACATGTTGCCCCTTGGCGACATCATTTGAAGAGACAACGTCAGATTCCACAAGTACACTCCCAGCTCAACCTCATCACCACCTCTCTCAACCTCTCCACTGCCTCTGTGTAGTTAGACTGCTTGTCCGACATCCAGTCCTGGATGAGCCACAATTTCCTCCAATTAAATATTGGGAAGACCAAAGCCATTGTCTTCGGCCCCCACGACAATCTGCAATGTGGCTAATTGGGAATCCAGATGTGGCTCATTGCATGTCTGATTAGTAAATAAAAATGAGCAATAGATACCGTTGTTGGTCATGTGATCACAATACTCATATTCACATGGTGTATGCATGTGAACTTTAACCTTTTTGTGCATTTGTTGTTAAAATGGTGAGAGGAAAAGCAGAGTGTGCCAGTGTTTATTGATTGTTGTGAGTGCTTTACTCCCTTGGTTACTGAATGGTGGGAGAAGGTTGTTCAGTTAATATACACGTGTGAAGTACATTTACTGTATTGTGTGAGTGTGTGCAAGGTGTTTTCTACTAAAATTAGTGCCTGTGGATAAAACGGTGTCGCGGTAGCCTCACCTGTGGCTAGACAGTGATTCCTATCGGACTACAGTGGGCTGAAGTGAAATCTCTTGAAATAAAGGCAGGACTAATAAACCTGATAATTAATGGGCGCATTTACTGGAAACCATGGTAGCGACCAATGGTGTAGCTCTGATTGGTCAGGTGTGATCCTTACAGCTTGCTGTCTACCTAGCTTTCTATCTATTTCTCCGTCTAAAAGGCCCGTGTCTGGCATGCGTCTGTCACACTCCACACGGCACACCTCAAATTGTCACATTTTGTTCCAGATGCAAAACAATCTTAACAGAGGGATAACAAGCCAGTCAGTAACCTGGATTCTAACATTGCCAAGAAATGTACCGACCGCTAGTTGACTTTGGCTATCATGAGGTGGGGCAAGTTTCAAACAATTACAATTACCTGGATTTCCACAAAGAGTACTTGAGCCTTTAAAGGGGCATGTAAGGATGGTAGCCGAACATTGGACCCATGCTCCAGACCCCGAGACCACCCATGAGCCCAGGTATGCATGCCACCAAGTTGTCTATCACCTGTTCCACATTTACTCCTTGACCCTTGTAAAGCACTCAGGCAACCAGGTGGCTCTTTCACTGCTTACTTTGCATGGCACACATTCAAGCTGCAACTTACAACTGGAACTTTTGTCACACAGACAAGGGACTTTACACCAAAAATCCTTCTAACGCAATATAGAAAATAGAAGGTAAGTGGCTTTACAGATAACTGTTGGTCCATGTGATCGCCTGGACTGGTTTCGATCACCTGAGAGGGTTGGAGAGGAATCTTCCAGAGCATTTATTCCCTTATTGGCCCTGGGGTTTTTCTCTGTGTTTTGCCTTTCCCAGGGGATTACATGGCTCACTTGGGGAGAGGGATGTGGGAAGTGTCTAGTTACGATGCTGCAGCCATCATGAGTGTGGGGCAGGCTTGATGGATCAACTGGTCTTTTCCTGCCCGTCATTTGCGTATGTTCGTATGCAGTGTTGGCCGCGCAGCGTCTGCAGCTCCCACGCAGCAGGCTCACCGGCTTTTAAATGGAAAAACCGCGCATGCGTGGAATTTTGAATGGAGCCGTGCAGCCCATTAAAGGGGCCACATGGCCCCAAAAACAATTTGAGGGAACATTGTTCGTATGTAACGCTGTAGCTGCATGCTCTTCCCTCTTTGAATGGAAAACTTACGCAGCTGCGCATGCACTAATGGTTGTTTTACACCTGCGATGGAGTGCAGAGCTGCATCGCACCCCAAGGGTCTAAGCAATGGAATCGTTGCTTTGGCATCAGTAACTAAAATTAGTGCATGTGGATAAAACGGTGTTGCCGTAGCCTCACCTGTGGCTAGTCAGTGATTTCTATCGGACTACAGTAGACTAAAGTGAATCTCTTGAAATAAAGGCAGGACTAATAAACCTGATAATTAATGGGCACATTTACTGGAAACTATGGTAGTGACCAATGGTATAGCTCTGATTGGTCAGATGTAACTCAGGGCCTTGATGTATCTATGCTCTGCTGCAGCGTGGCGGCTTCTGATTGGGATCAGTGGGCCATGGCTGCAAGGGGAGCCCTGGTCCCCCAAAAGTACATTAGTTAATTCTCTCATTACAATTCCTACATTACAACAATAACTACACTTCAAAAGTACTTCATTGGATGTAAAGTGCTTTGACACGTCCTGAGGTTGTAAAAGGTGCTAGATCACAGAATGATACAGCACAGGAGGCTTCCATTTGGCCCTTTGGTAGAGTGATCCAATTAGTCCCACTCCCCTGCTCTTTCTCCATAGACCTGTCATTTTTTTCCCCTTCAAGTATTTATTCAATTCCCTTTTGAAAGTTATTATTGAATCTGCTTCCACCACCCTTTCAGGCACTGCATTCCAGATCACAACAACTCTAAAAAAATGAATGTTCCCACATGTGACATCTGGCTCTTTTACCAATGACCTTAACTGTGTGCTCTGGTTACCGACCCTTCAGCCACTGGAAACAGTTTCTCCCTCATTTACTTTCTCCTTCATTTACTCGATCAAACCCGTTCATGATTTTGAACATCTCGATCAAATCACCTCTTAACCGTCGCTGCTCTAAGGTGAACAACTCCAGCTTCTCCAGTCTCTCCATATAACTGAAGTCCCTCATCATGGTACCATTCTAGTAAATCTCTTCTGCACCTTCTACACAGCCTGGATATCCTTCCTAAAGTGTGGTGCCCAGAATTGGACAACACTCTAGCTGAGGCCTAACCAGGAATGTTTCCGTTAAGCTGCGCAGTGCTCTGGAGGTCCCGCACAGGCCACTTGCTGGCTTCACAATTGGAAAACCGCGCATCCGCGGAAATTTGAATGGGCCACGCACCCAAAATAAATTAGAGGGAACATTGCTAACCAGTGTTTCATAAAGATTTAGCAGAACTTGCTTGCTTTTGTACTCTACACCTCTATTAATGAAGCCCAGGATCCCATATACTTTAACAGCCTTCTCAACTTGTCCTGCCACCTTCAAAGATTTGTGTACGCACACCCCTGCTCTCAGTTCCTGCACCCCCTTTAAAATTGTACCATTTAGTTTGTTGCTTCTTCTCATTCTTCCTACCAAAAATGTATTAAATTGCATCTGCCATATGTCTGCCCATTCCACCAGTCTGTCTATGTCCTCCTGAAGTCTGTTATATAAATGCATGTCTTTCTTTCTCGGCAACTTCAAACAATGCAGGCAACATGGGTTGCTCCACAATAAAAGCATCAAGGGTACTCTGGTATAAATGGGCTCGATTTTAATTCCCAAGGCGGGTTGGAGTCTGATCGTGTGGTGGGCGGGTTCCGGAGCCGCATTGGCGGGATCAGCTGTTGATGTCCGATTTTAATGAAATCAGCTTGTTAAGTTCATTGGGGCGCGCTGGCCGGTCCAATGAGTGCGATCGGGTCTGCTGGCCGCCTCTGATGACATCATCATAGCAGCTGGTTTTAAAGCTCCCATTCAGCCTAAGCCTTTCTCTTCTGCATTCTGATAGTCAGTGATATTGCTGCAACCACAATGAGTTCTTTCCAGAGGCAAGGCAGCTCCTCGATTTAATGATGAGTCCCTCCATGCTCTTGTGGATGCTGTAAGAGGGCGCAGGGAGATTCTCTTCCCTCCTGATGGCCGGAGGAAGCCTCCTCAGCAGACCAAGGCAGCCTGGCTGCGCGTTGCTGTGGAGGTCAGTGCAAGGTCCATTTGTTCACGCTCATGGATCCAGGGCAGGAAACGGTTTAATGATCTTGTGCGAACATCAAAAGTGAGTATCCCATCACACTTACCTTCAGTATGCTTCCCTTCTCTTCTCATTACCAGCACTCTGCGTTGTAAGCCTGCTCCTCCACTTCCCTTGCACCCTTACCTATCCATCACTGTCTCTGCACTGAATCACTTCACCATCCTACTATGCACCCCTTAGACTCGCTCTCACTGTTATGCAGTGACAACAACTAACAACGCACAGGGAGCTAGCTTCCTCTTGGCACCTCACTCCATCTTGGTCTCCCTCTAAGCTTCTATGTTAGGGATTCTTCACACTCACTCCAACTCTGTGGCTGAAACACCGCTTGTGTCCCTCCTTGCAGGAAAAGATAGCCCACAATAAGAGGGAGAGAGCAATGACTGGAGGAGGAACACCTACCCTAGCAACATTGACCAGTGCTGAGGAGGCTGCACACAAAATTGTTGGAGGTGGCGAGGATCTGGAAGTGGGCGATGGAGAGATGGGCACACTAGAGGAAGCTGGTACATAATAGAGTTTCATCCCTCTCATTGACATTTAGTGATTGACTGCAATGGCATATGATGTTCATAGAGAATCGCTTTGTATCATCTGCTCAAAAGGATGTGTCTGCTACATCAATATCAGATGTCTAAATCATGCCTTTACTCTCCCACAGGACCATCGAGCACCCCCCTCCCCACGATCCAGGACGAAGACCCAGACAACTCCTCAGAGGAACCTGAAGCCTCTGAGGGAGCAGCGTCACCAGGACTCAGCGCACCCAGCACCAGCGCAGCAATGCACACCTCAGTGGGGCCCTCGCGAGTTAGAGTAGTGTTGCCACCTGGTTTATCACAGCGCACAAGTGAGCATCAGCAGATGGTAGAGACAGCGACAGCAGTGGAGAGTCCTCAGCGGAGGTCGCAGGACTCTCCTAGCTCTGCTGAGCTGCATGCAGACGCTGTGCCTCTGGGGCCATCCAGGAAAAGAGCGGTTCGTGAAGTACAGGAATAAGCGCAGGTGTCTCTGGAAGGGTTTGCCTCCAGGGTTAGTGCGAGTGTGGAGAGAATGGAGGAGTCCATCTCTAACATCAGCACTGCCGTGGTGGAGGCAATGGCACATGAATGCACTACCATGGATAGGATGGCAACCTCCGTGGAAAGGATGGCAACCTCCGTGGAAAGGCTGGCTACCGCCATGGAGAAAATAAGTCACCAGAGTCAGGAAAACATGGTGACTGTTCAAAATAGATTGTCACCTCTGGAGGAGAGATGGGCAGCTATTGAGCAGCGAGACCAGAGCTTCATGGACGTCCTTTTGAGGAGGACTGCCAGTGCAGATACGGGTCCTCATGGTCCCCCTGAAGTGCAGCAAGGTGCTCTCCAGCCACTTGCCAGCACTGAGGTGCGGCTGACCCATGAGAGGGATGTTGTTGGCAGGACAGAAGGAAATGTGGGCTCCTCTCAAAGCGCTCGCACGACCATGCCACTGCGGAGCCCTCGGTCAGAGACCCACTTTGCAGAGCCAACTGAGATGGCCGTTTCAGCCCCTGCACAGCCGCAGGAAGAGCAGACTGTTGAAGAGCCCTCCCAGGCTCCCAAACCCAGAGGACGCCCACCAAAGGCGTGTAAGCAGGCGCAGCATCCTAGTCAGCAAGGTGCCTCTACATCTGCTGAAGCCATGGGGTAGCACCACGTAGAAGCACGCATAAGAGAAAGATTAAGCACATATAGTCACAAGGGGCCTCACGTGGGCGTTTTGTCTTTTTTTTCTGACTGTTCTTGGTTTGTAATCCTTTTGTCATGTGGTAAAGAAAAATTATGGCAAACGGTTGATTTTGTGGCCTATGTGTTCTGGGAAATGGCAAATGAGCATTGAGGGCTCAGGGCGACTTGCTTTTGTAATGCTGATGGTAAAAGTGATAGGAAATAACCGGGTATAGCAGAAATGAAGTATGACGTTGGACAAATGTCGCCTACAATTATAGAGCCATATGGTAGCCACCTATAGTTGAAGAGTAAGCTTATGCGAATGTGGCATGGCAGTGTGTGTACCCTGCTTGACAGGCAGCAGTGAACTGGAGGGATGCTGCATTGGTCACAACAGGGCATGCAAGGCTCCCCTCGTCCTCCTCCTCCTACTCCTCTTCCCAGGAATATCTGAGCTGAGCCACGCGGCTGCTACTCCTCCCATTATGAGGACCAGGATGAGAGGACATAAATGTTTCCCATCCCCTTGCTACAGATTTCATTTGAGGCAACAATCTTGCAAGCGCACAGTCAAAGTGGCCTGAAATAATTCCATTCATGACACACTGAAGATGGGTGTCAACTTGAACAGTCACAAGGTCAGTAGATGTGCAAAATCTTATCTCATACCTACAACAGCAAAGACTTGCATTTGAATGTCAGCCATGTTTCAGGGGCGCTTTCAAAGCGCTCCACCAATGCATACAAATCATGTCCTCCAGCAACTCGTCTCTTTGAACCTGGCCTGTTTCTGACAAGACGGGAAACAGGAGCCAGAAGCACGAAAATGGGAAACCACTATCAAAATAGGATTAGCAGTTAACAGGCTCTTAACTACCTGTCCCACCGGTTCCAGACGGGTCAGTTTAGGAGTGGCTGAACAGACACTCACGAAAATCGCGTGGGGGCGGGATGGAGGTGGGTTGGGTGTCTGAAGCCATTTCTTCCGATTTTCGCTGCAGACCCGCCTCCAAACCCGCTTCCTCAGGGCTATTAAAATCGAGCCCATAGTTGTGATCCGGGGCAAGCTGCTAATGGAATGGTGTGCCTTCCTGTTCATGTAGGCACTGGGGTTATTGTGAGAAGCCTGCTTGGCCACATGGGTTCCATCCATAACGCCCTGCACTCTTGTCTGTTTTTAGTGATGTTGATTAAGGGATAAATATTGGCCAGGACACCGGGAAGAACTCTCCTGCTCTTCCTCGAAATAGTGCCTTAGGATCTTTTATGTCCACTAGAGAGGGCAGACAAGGCCTTGGTTTAATGTTTCATCTGAACGACGGCACCTCCAACATTGCAGCACTCCCTCAGTACTGTACTGGGAGTGTCAGCTGAGATTTTGTGTTAGAGTATTTGGAGTGGGACTTGAATCTACAACCTTCTGACTCGGAAGCGAGAGCGCTACCAACTGAGCCACCTGTCACAAGAACTGATGATATATGTCTAAGTCAAGTCGGTGGGTGACTTGGAGGAGAACTAGGGTGTTCCCATCTCAAAAGTGAATTTACAAAGCCCAGTTGACTGACATGGCCATTGGAACAACTACTGTTTGTCGGGAAAGATATCAGAGTCTTGGAAAATCAGGTCTTGAGAATAGTCTGGACTCGGAAGCAAGTCTAGAAAAAGTTTTGTGACCTCAAAAACCTCAATGATATAACAGTAACCTAGCAACAAAGAACAGAAATGGAGAGGATGGATATAAAGCAATATTTTCCTACACATAGATAGGCAAAAAAACGTACATGTACACTTATTACAGCAAGCTCCTTAACAACGTTAATGGAAGCCTTTTACTGAGAGCAATAGAAATGGCTAATGGAAAAGAAGAATGAATGAATGCAAAATATAAAAAAAACCTTTTCATTAAATGGAGAAGAAGCTCAGATATATGGAGCAAGTTTAAATGGCTTGTTTTTCTCAGATGAAAGAAAATAAATATGAATTAACGAATGAATGTGCACAGTTCTGGTCTCCATAATTCAAAAAGGATAGAGATACAACTGGAGAAGATTTACAATTATGATACCAGAACTGAGAGGATGCAACTATCAGGAAAGGCTGAACAGGCTGGGGCTCTTTGCTCTAGATAAAAGAAGGCTGAGAGATGACCTGATAGAGGGCTTTAAAATTATGAATAGGTTTGATAGGGTAGACGTAGCGAAGATGTTTCCACTTGTGGGGAAGTTTAAAACTAGAGGCCATAAATAAGATAGTCACTAATAAATCTAGTAGGAAATTCAGGAGAAACATCTTTACCCAGAGAGTGGTGAGAATGTGGAACTCGCTATTACAGGGCGTGGTTGGGGTGAACAGCACAGATGCATTTAAGGGGAAGCTGGATAAGTACAAGAGGGAGAAAGGAATAGAAGGTTATGCTGAGAGGGTGAGATGAAGTAGGGTGGGAGGAGGCTCGTGTGGAGCATAAACACCGGCACAGACCAGTTGAGCTGAATGACCTGAATGACTTCTGTGCTGTAAATTCTATGAATGAATGATTGAATGAATGTCCACTGTAGCTATGTATGGAGACCAAGTTCAGTAGTCATTTGTTACTCAGTCCTGCTATCAAATTAAGATTTATGAACAAATTTGTAAGATCATTAGCACTTTGTTGTAATCATCGGGGATTTATATATTATGACTAGTGGATGTGTTGTGTCATTGCTTTAATAAATTGGAGGACACATTGGGGGTAATTTTGACTTCGTGCGATAGTGTAAAATGGGTGATAGCGAATCGGTAGCCCACTTGGCATTTCTCCCGATCTTTATTTCCATTGAAGTCAAAATTACTCCCTTTGCTTTATTATGGCAGGAGTGTTATACTAGGAAACACGTAATGGGCGCCTAAATTCCTTAGCGCCCCAAACCCGGTGCCAGCGGACTGGAATGGAGGGAAACGAGGAATGTCGTAAATTCGTGCTCAGGCATCATCAGAATAAATCAGGCGACCTTCGGGCGCCAATCAGGCACCCCTGACACAACTTACCTGTTGGGGGCCTTAAGAATTTTGGCCTGCGCCGAGGTCCCTGAGGTAAGTCCGGGGTGTGTGAGGTGATCGGGAGGAGGATGAGGGCGGGACAGTAGTGGCATGGAGCTGTTTGGTGGAGCCAGGAGGAGCGCTCCTGCTCCTTTCGACACCACAAAATAGTAAATATTTTCCAGTTTTTGAGACTTTTTTAAGTGGTCTCTAGCAGTCCCGATCAGGAACGCTGGTTAGGCTGCTCGAGACCTGGAAACGCCGGCCGGGACTTCCTCATCACAAACTCTGACTAGGACAAACAAACTTGGATGTCCAAGAGTGAAAACAGGCGCTAAATGGGTGCTGTGCAATAAGAAACGCCTGTTTGAAATTCCGGATTTAGCACGCAATTTTCGGGCTACTTGATGATTATCATGATTTGTACATGCCTGCAGGTGCTAACCAAAAACCTGCAAATTTCGTGGGGCAGTATATATGGGCTTCACGCACCCACTTCCACTGAAGGTGTGGAGTGCGCTGGCTGGAAGTGGAATGATGCCTCAGGGAACAAAAGAGAGGACACCCAGGTTCTCCGATGTAGCACTGGAGGTCCTGGTGGAGGAGGTAGAGAGGAGGAGGGGTGTCCTCTATCCGCAGGGGGGAAGGAGGCTGCAGAGGCAGCTGATGTGCCGCATGTGGGACGTGATCACCTGGGAGGTCACAGCCAGGAGCCCTGGCCCCAGGAAGTGGCTCCAGTGCCGCAAAAATTTAATGACTTGACACGAGTGGTCAAGGTACGACCTCATTTCACAAACACACTTCTCAATAACTGCACCATCACCACCAGCATCACAACATCTTGCTCCTGGAAGCCTGCAATGATAAAGCTGGAAATGTTAGGGTGCAGCGCGTGTGGCCACTATGGGAGGACGTATGTGATGAGACCAGATGGAGGTTGGGAGTGACCATCTAACTATACACTGACATTCACACCTCACACTATTGCATCCTTCACAGACACTACTCACACCTTAGACACATCTCACAGCTACTTGACAATATGAGACGTCACACACACAAATGCACCTGCCAATACACTCATTCACAATCGGCACTCTTTCTCTTCCAGGACAAATGAGCACATAACAGGCGGCAGCAGGACCTGACCGGGGGAGGGGAAGCATGACTTCATGTTATCACTCCCCTTGAAGAGGCAGTGCTGGCCATGAGCGGGAGGGGAGTGGCAGACCACGTTGCCAGAGGCAGAGCAGGGGGCATCTTGCCTGGAATTATGTGGTCACTGCAGCTTCCTTGCAGAGGCTCAACTATTCCTGATCCCTAATCACTCAAAGCTATCCTCACTCCCAACCTCCATCTGGTCTCATCACATACGTCCTCCCATAGCGGCCACACGCGCTGCACC
Source organism: Squalus acanthias (assembly GCA_030390025.1). NCBI lineage: Eukaryota > Metazoa > Chordata > Chondrichthyes > Squaliformes > Squalidae > Squalus > Squalus acanthias. The sequence goes on along the minus strand of CM059434.1, from coordinate 78,816,443 downwards.
CTAACATTTCCAGCTTTATCATTGCAGGCTTCCAGGAGCAAGATCCACCTCACCCCGTGGAGCAGGTTCAGCAAGAGCAACAGCCACCTCGGCCTCCGGAGGAAGAGGAAGAGAGTGAGGACATATGCACTGCGTCAATGGCTACCACTGTCGCAGGCACCAGCTCAAGAGACCGGCACCACGCGCAACTTAGAGAGGCTAGTTTGGAAGAGGGATCCTCACAGTGGGACGCACCAGGCACTAGCGGGCAGCCGCCACGCAGGGCGGGCAAAGTCGCATAATAGTTCTGCTGCAGAGGTGTCAGATGAGGACCTCGCAGGGCCAAGTTTCAGAAGAAGGCTGATAGGTGCGACGAACCAAATGCAATGGAGAGCCGACCTGAAAGCCTCAGGCTCGTGTCTAGGGGGATGGAGGAGTCGCCTCCACCGTGGTCCATGGCTGGACGCAGAGCCTGGAACCCAATCTCTCCAGCGTGGAGAGGCTGGTGACTTCCAGTCAGCGACCTGTGGAGCCCGATATCACGCAGCGTCTGATGACTGAGGTCGCAGCTTCCACTGCAGTCATTGCAGCTTCATGGAGCGGCAAACTGCTGCAATGGAAGCTCAGGCAGCTGCCAAGGTGACTCTGGGCTCCTCAGTTGAAAGGGGCTCGCAGAGTGTCTCCGATGCCCAGAGATCTGTCCTGCACCAGATCACTGGGCTGGCTGAGCAGAGGCCTCGAGGTAGTTCCATGGAAATCATGGAGCAGGAACCTACTGGCCTCTCTCCGGATGCCAGCATTGCTGCCACTCTACCATTGCCCTTGCAGTTACCTGTCAGCCAGGCGACCCAGATTGCTGAAGCCCATGCTGAGATGGTGCAGTCTGAGGCCGGGCCATCACGGCCCACAGCCTCTCGAGGGTGTCCCAGGAGGACATTGAACTGCTCTTTTCAGATTCTCAGCCGCCATGCTGCTACCACTGGGGTTGCACTTCGTAGAAGCACTAGATTAAGCAAGAGCAATTATAGAGTGTGCTAAGGGTAAGCACCAGCGTGAATAGTTTACTATTTGTAAGTGATGTTGGTTCTGTCATGTTTACATCTTTTGTTATTGATGTATATAAATATAAGTGATGATGGTAATTGGGTAGCGGTGGAATCGGTGGTCTTTTTTATTGTGATAGTCATGGGGAAGGGGTTGAAAGGATTGAGTGCAGATGATGGACTGATGGACCCTAAGTCGTGGAAGGTACATTGTGTGGCCACAGTGCTCCGGAGTCTGATGGTGGAGCAGGTCTCTCAAAAGCGCTGTTCAATTAGATGGCAGCGAGCGTCCCTCCCAGGTGCAGACCATCTACCTGAAAGCCTCTGGTGCTCCCCCTGGTCCTCCTCCTCCTCTTCCTCTTCCTCCTCCTCCTCCTCCTCCTCCTCCTTCTCCTCTTCCTCTTCCTCTTCCTCGTGTTGTGGCTCCTAATCATTTCTTTACCCCATTGATTCTCATCTTTGGGCTCTTTGATTATAAGGTGCCCTTTGATATGTTTAATGGTTAATACTCCAATAGCAGTGCCCAGTTGACCACGAGGGGATGTTTGAGGGTGCGAAGCACAACTTAATACTGCTCACACTTTCTGACAGACGAGCATTGCTTCAGGGTACAATAGCAAAATACTGCGGATGCTGGAAATCTGAAATAACAACAGAAAATGCTGGAAACACTCAGCAGGCCAGGCAGCATCCGTGGAGAGAGAAACAGAGTTAACGTTTCAGGTCTGGGACCCTTCATCAGAACTGGAAAAAGCTGGAGATGTAACAGATTTTAAGCAGGTGCAGAGGCAGGGAGAGGGCGGCGGGGGGGGCGGGGGGGGGGGGGGCGGTGGAGGGGAGGAAGGAACTTAAGGAACATTCTGTGCTAAGGTAGGAGACAGGAAAGATAAAATGTTGCAAATGGGGATGGCAAAATCATACAGCCTGAAGAATGGGGGCAAGGGTTATAGTCTGAAATTGTTGAACTTAGTGTTGAGTCCAGAAATCTGTAAAGTGCCTAATCGAAAGATGAGGTGCTGTTCTTCGAGCTTACGTTGAGCTTCATTGGAACAATGTAATAAGCCGAGGACAGAGTGGGAGTGGAGCGGTGAATTAAAGTGACAGGCGACCGGAAGCTTGGGGTCACCCTTACGGACTGAACGGAGGTGTTCCGCAAAGCGGTCGCCCAATCTGCGTTTGGTCTCCCCAATGTAGAGGAGACCGCATCGTGAGCAGCGAATACAGCATACTAAATTGCAAGAAGTACAAGTAAATCGCTGTTTCACCTGGAAGGGGTGTTTGGGGCCCTGGACAGTGGGAAGGGAGGAGGTAAAAGGGCAGGTGTTGCATCTCCTGTGCTTGCACAGGAAGGTGCCGGGCGAAGGGGAAGGGCTGTTAGGGATGATTGAGGAGTGGACCAGGGTGTCGCGGAGGGAGCGGTCCCTTCGGAATGCTGAAAGGGGAGGTGAGGGGAAGATGCGTTTGGTGGTGGGATCACGTTGGAGGTGGCGGAAATGGCGGAGGATGATCCGTTGAATGTGGAGGCTTCAGGGTAATTCTGTGCAGCTTTCTAAGCTTTAGGGAAAGGCAGAATCTTGGTGTCATTATGATTAATACAATTGTATCTAATTATTACTAAAGTTTTTCTTTTAGTCTCTCAATTATTATAGCTTTGCTGTTAGAAGTCACTGCCAAATCATCCCAAATACCTTAAAATGAAGTCACTGCACAATTCTCCTTTTTTTTCTTCCTTGACAGTTTTCTCCCCTTCCTTCATCTGGTGAAGGCATTGACTCTTGCTGGGTAGAGGTTCCACAGACACCAGTCACTCTCCGGCATCTCATCCAAGTGGCCATTATGCATATATGAGCTTTAATAGTGGGGGTAATTTCCACTTTGGGTGCAAGCAGCAAATTGGTGCTAGTGGACTGGAACCCATTACACACACCACCCAATTTTCCTTTCCACTGACTTCAATGGAACGGTTAAATCAGGCGGGCCATATAACCGCCAGTTTACTGCCCGCAGCCAAAGTGAAAATTACCCACAGTGAGCCTTGGCGGGCTGTTTGACCTCAGAGGGCATCACAGGCGAGTCTGATGACATCACAATGACTAGTGACATCGTAGCCGGCCTGCATCACCGATGATGCACCTCTCTCGACCCCTCCACTGTCTCTAAATTGTCAGACTGCTTGTCCGACATCCAGTGCTGGATGAGCAGAAATTTCCTCCAACTAAATATTGGGAAGACTGAAGCCATTGTCTTCGGTCCCCGCCACAAACTCCGTTCCCTAGCCACCAACTCCATCCCTCTCCCTGGCAACTGTCTGAGGCTGAACCAGACTGTTCGCAACCTTGGTGTCATATTTGACCCCAAAATGAGCTTCCGACCACATATCCGCGGCATAACTAAGACCGCCTATTTCCACCTCTGGAACATCTCCCGACTCCACCCCTGCCTTAAGCTCATCTGCTGCTGAAACCCTCATCCATGCCTTTGTTACCTCTAGTCTTGACTATTCCAACGCACACCTGGCCGGCCTCCCACATTCCACCCTATGTAAACTTGAGGTCATCCAAAACTCGCTACCCGTGTCCTAACTCGCACCAAGTCCCGTTCGCCCATCACCCCTGTACTCGCTGACCTACATTGGCTCCCGGTTAAGCAACGCCTCGATTTTAAAATTCTCGTCCTTGTTTTCAAATCCCTCCATGGCCTCGCCCCTCCCTATCTCTTTAATCTCCTCCAGCCCCACAACCCCCCGAGATATCTGCACTCCTCTAATTTTGGCCTCTTGAACACCCTTGATTTCAATTGCTCCACCATTGGCGGCCGTGCCTTCAGCTGCCTAGGCCCTAAACTCTGGAATTCCCTCCCTAAACCTCTCTGCCTCTCTCTTCCTCCTTTAAGACGCTTCTTAAAACCCACCTCTTTGACCAAGCTTTTGGTCACCTGTCCTAATATCTCCTTATGTGGCTCGGTGTCAAATTTTGTTTGATAACATTCCTGTGAAGCACTTGGGAGACATTTTACTACATTAAAGGCGCTATATAAATGCAAGTTGTTTTGCTGTTAATGATGTCACAATGACCATTGACATCACAGCCGGCACACACAGCTGTTGCCATTAAACCTGTCTGTAATAATATTCTGTAAACCCAATGAAACTTTTTCTAACAAGCAGCATTTAAAATTAATCCGAAGAAATGCGTTGAATCCACATTGTAAACAGCTAAATTCTGCCGGTATCACACCGCTGGAGTTTGAGAATACCAATATACAACTTTTACATTTCCTGATTCTTGTTTAAATATTTTTATTCAAATACAATAATACCTGTACAACTCATCAATTACATAGTAAATCCATTACATAGTAAATCCATCACATTCATCCATCACAGTAAAAAATAAAGCCTTAAAAACAGCCTTATAGTTAATATAAATGCAATGATTAATTTTACAAATAATCAATAATGTTTACAGTACAAATACCCTTAAACAAATGATTCTTGTTTATCGCAGGATGGTACTGGGGAGCTCTTAAAGCGAATGAAGCAAACGAGAAGTTAAAAGAAGCCTCGGAAGGTACTTTTCTAGTGAGAGACAGTTCGCACCGGGACTATTTTCTCACCATCTCCGTAAAAACTGTTCAGGGACCAACCAACCTGCGGATTGAATACCGAGATGGCAAGTTCCGGCTGGACTCGGTGATCCCGGTCAAACCAAAGCTTCAGCGGTTCGACAGTGTGGTGCACCTGGTGGAGTACTATGTGGTCTTGTGTCGGACGATGCAGAACGCCCAGTGCCTGGCGCTCCGAAACAGAGGCGTCCAGCTCTGGCTGACCAAACCATTCTACACCGAGACCCCTTCCCTGCAACACTTCTGCCGTATTAACATTCATAAAGCAACCAGAGAGACCCAAGAACTGCCTTTACCAACTAAACTGAAGAAGTACTTGTCAGAATATAAGTATCAGGTTTAAAGCTTTGTGAAAGGGGAAGGAAAGTCGAGGGGAGAACTTCTGCTCAAAGTGTCTCAACCCACCTGGGAAAATTGCCTCAGCTTGGATTTCCCCCCCGCTCTTCTTGTAGAATATAGTCTACTTTTCCGCCTCTGTGTCTCCCCTCAGCTGTTCCGCTGGTGCCAGTTACAGTGTGCGTGTCTTGCAGCAGCGAAACTGATTTAATCGGAATGCTATTCGGACCAGTTTAGGAGCCAATCTGAAGCAACCCAATTATGGAAAGGTCCCTAGCGATGGGAGTATTCAGCAATGCTCCCCTTGGAACTGACTTCCCCTTCGGATGCGATGGTTTAGGAACATTTCGATTGTATTAAATAATCTCACGATTACATTTTAAAATCTGTTAATCTTGGTTTTAATCGCATATTTAACTGATACCCATCGCTGGTGTTGCTCAGTATTTATGTGCCAGCCTTTCCTCTTTCGTTTCCGGCTGCCATGTTGGTTATGTCGGCGTCTGTTTGCCAATATCTCAGCCTGCTCTTTGCTGTTAGAAGGGGGTTGAATATAAGATGGATAAATGAGTACAAGGAGCATTGGTTATTATACGTATTAGAATTAACGACATAATAAAGAGACAGTCATAGAACAATCTCTTACCTGAACCTTACCTGAAGAGTAAAGGTAATAAGTTCTTGAGGAGAATATTCGGTGAAACTGAATGGATGGCATTCTACTCAAGCCTGAACCCAGGGCTTCCTGTTCCTGCCCTCGCCCTACTCCCTCCTCTCTCAGTCATTCCTACACACATCCCATTCCTCCCTCGCCCTACTCCCTCCTCTCTCAGACATTCCTACACACATCCCATTCCCTCCTCGCCCTACTCCCTCCTCTCTCAGACATTCCTACCCATATCCCATTCCCTCCTCGCCCTACTCCCTCCTCTCAGACATTCCTACCCATATCCCATTCCCTCCTCGCCCTACTCCCTCCTCTCTGACATTCCTACACACATCCCATTCCCCCCTCGCCCTACTCCCTCCTCTCAGACATTCCTACACACATCCATCCCTCCCGCCCTACTCCCTCCTCTCTCAGACATTCCTACCCATATCCCATTCCCTCCTCGCCCTACTCCCTCCTCTCTCAGACATTCCTACCCATATCCCATTCCCTCCTCGCCCTACTCCCTCCTCTCTCAGACATTCCCTCCCCGTATTGTGTCCCCCCCCCCCCTCGTCCTGCTCCCTCTCCTCAGGTACTGCCTCCCCCTCCCTTTCAAATCTGTCATCATCATCCACCTCCACAAAAAAACCACCCTTGACCCCTCCATCCTTGGAAATTTCCGCCCCAGCTCCAACCTCCTTCCCTCTCCAAAGTTCTTGAACGTGTTGTCGTGTCCCAAATGCTTGCCCATATTTCCCGCAACTCCATGTTTGAATCCCTCCAATCAGGTTTCCACCCCTGCCACAGTACCGAAATGGCCCTTATCAAAGTCACAAATGACATCCTATATGACTGTGACCGTGGTAAACTATCTCTCCTCATCCTTCTTGACCTGTCTGCAGCCTTTGACATGGTTAACTACACCATCCTCCTCCAAAACCTCTCCTCTGTTGTCCAGTTGGGTGGGCTGCACTCGCCTGGTTCCATTCCTATCTATCCAGTGGTGGCCAGAGAATCACCTGCAACGGCTTCTCTTCCCACTCCTGCACCGTTACCTCTGGAGTCCCCCAAGGATCTATCCTTGGCCCCTCATATTTCTCATCTACAAGCTGCCCCTCAGTGACATCATCCGAAAACACAACGTCAGGTTCCACATGTACGCTGACGACACCCAGCTCTACCTCTACCCCCCCCAAACTCTCTCGACCCCTCCCCGTCTCTGATTTATCACGCTGTTTGTCCGACATTCAGTGTTGGATGAGCAGAACTTTCCTCCAGCTAAATATTGGGAAGACCGAAGCCATTGCCTTTGGTCCCTGCCACAAACTCTGTTCCCCAGCCACCAACTCCATCCCTCTCCCTGGCAACTGTCTGAGGCTGAACCAGACTGTTCGCAACCTTTTTGACATATTTGACCCCGAGATAACCTTCCGACCACCATTTGTACTGGGCGGGCGACACTGTTAACAACAACAACAGCAACAACTCCCGACCCAACAACAGCAGCAACAGAAAATTCAGATCATTGATTATTTTTGTTCATTCGCCCAAATACTTTTTGGAGTCTCTGAAGAGTTAATGACTTGATATCTTCACTTTATCTCTTTTGCCTGACTCCCCTCTTCACATCAAGCAATCGCAGGTCAGGTTCTAATATCTTGAGGCCTTGGAGAGGGTGCAGAGGAGATTTACTAGAATGGTACCAGGGATGAGGGACTTCAGGTATCTGGAGTGATTAAAGAAGCTGGGATTGTTCTCAGAGCAGAAAAGGTTAAGAGGAGATTTAATAGAGGTGTTCAAAATTTTGAGGGGTTTTGATAGAGTAAATAAGGAGAAACTGTTTCCAGTGGCAGGAGGGTCGGTAACCAGAGGACACAGATTTAAGGTGATTGGCAAAAGAACCAGCTGCAAGATGAGATTTGATTTTTACGCAGCGAGTTGTTATGATCTGGAATGCGCTGCCTAAAAGGGTGGTGGAAGCAGATTCAATAATAACTTTCAAAAGGGAATTGGATAAATATTTGAAAAGGTAATATTTGCAGGGTTATGGGGAAAGAGCAGGGGAGTGGGACTAATTGGAGAGCTCTACCAAAGAGCCAGCACAGGCACGATGGGCCGAATGACCTCCTGTGCTGCATGATTCTATCTGATGATATCTTTTATCAAGCCCAAAGCCAGGATGAGGGCAGGTTTGGGTATGGCGGAGGTTCCAGGCCCAGGATGCTGGGAGGGAGCGTTGGGGAACTTTTTAAGAATTGCATTCAGGCAAATTATTACATTTTAATTTTCTTATTATTTGAGAGTAAATGAATTTCTTTTGGCAGACTCTACAACCCATGTTGGCACCTCACTCACTGTAGTGTGTTTGCCATTGCCTTGTTCATTTTGAGGCACTACGTGGAATCTGACTTTTCCTTTAGGCCAGACATTTCATGGTATTAATAATAATGACGTTTCTGAGTTTCAGCCTGGGGTTTATCTGCAGTTTGACTTTCCAGCTGAGTTCTTTGTGTCTCCTCACCGAAATGATTTTGGGCCTCTCGCTTGGCTCACTCGAGTCATAAAAATATGTTTATATATGAAAATTGATCTGATTTTGGCTAATCATTACCCAACACGATAATAACTAATAATAAGGCCTGTGTTTGCTGGGCTGGGGCTGGATGGAGCCCAGCCTGCCTTTGCATGCTTGATGCCTCCTTCTCTCCTTTTTTGGGGGGAAAGGGATTCGTTTCTTTGCTTTGTCCCTTTTGCTGTTCTGCGCCCCACCCCCCCCCACACCCCAGCGAGACCCTTACCCGTGAGGAGAGCTCCCGAACGCCAGCGAACAGGAATGTACCCCAATATTCCCAACCCCATCACCTCATAAGTCAGGAAACAAACTCTTAACAATCATGAGATTTGGTAAGAAATCATGATTTGCTATTTTTTTCCCGACCCGGCCCCTCGCTGACCTTGCTCCCGGACAGGAAGCGCATTCCGCAACCTTTGCTCCTGGACAGGAAGCGCATTTGGCCCTTTACTGAACATAAGACATAGGAGCAGGAGTCAGCCATACGGCCCCTCGAGCCTGCTCCACCATTCAATAAGATCATGGCTGATCATCGACCTCAACTCCACTTTCCCGCCCGATCTCCATATCCCTTGATTCCCCTGGAGTCTCAACCACCAGTTCAATGAGGGAAAAAATCTTTAATGGTAAATGATTTGACAAGTTAATTCACATCTATGACAAATAGTTTCATAGAGAGTTTAACAGGAGAACAGATCTGAGGTTTTATAAACTGTAACCTTTCTGCAGCAGCCCAGTGGACGGCTTATTTTACAGCATTGTTTCTTACAGCAGTGTATCCGCACCGTTTTGCCCTGATATGTAAACATTTTTTTAAAAGTCAGGAGTAAATGACGGGGGAAAGGATCACATTTAATAATGAAAACTAAAAAAAACCAAGCCCCTGCTAAATTGTAGCCCCGCCTCTGTACACGGAATGACAAGGGGATCCAATAAAGCCCTGCTGCTGGCTATTAGCTGCATCCCAAATGAGAACGTGTTTTAACATTTAAAAAAAAAATTTAAACATTATTTTTTATGTGCAGAAGCTGTGTGCCCTGGGCTCGAGCCCAGGAATACGATCGCTGTGTATAAAATTCTGAGAACAATATCTTTCCCGGGTCTCCGTTGCAGTTTTCTGCAACAAGCAATTTTCTCCACGCGCGCTTCCAGGGTCACTTTTTTTCTTGCTCATTATTACCAACAAGAATTGGTCGCCTCAGATGGGCCGCTCCCAGTGAAAGAGCGTGCGGTTATTTGACAGGGCCATCAGCAGGAGAGCAAGTCGCCGTTCAGCCGCCTACAGCTCCGGCATCAAACTGACGATCGGAGGTTTCGTGGGAGTTGATTGAATCATCCTGCGGGATCGTTTATCAATCTTCTGGCGGTGGAATTTTATTTTATTCGTACAGTTCGGTTCATCCAACTGCTAAGTCACGGATGAAGTAAAGAGTGCATCGCCCGTAGCTTGGCTGAGTGTGTCTGAGGCGATCGCTGTTTTGGAACAAGAGTATTACCCTGCTGCTGAAGTCTGCTTCATGTAATTGGTGTCTTTCAAATGCCAGAAGGCGTCATTGTTGTCTTAATTTAATCCTCCTCAGGATTCAAAAAGTCTGTGACCCTACATACTGACCTCTGCCCCCTGTCTGTGACCCTCCATACTGACCTCTGCCCCCTGTCTGTGACCCTCCATACTGACCTCTGCCCCCTGTCTGTGACCCTCCATACTGACCTCTGCCCCCTGTCTGTGACCCTCCATACTGACCTCTGCCCCCTGTCTGTGACCCTACATACTGACCTCTGCCCCCTGTCTGTGACCCTCCATACTGACCTCTGCCCCCTGTCTGTGACCCTACATACTGACCTCTGCCCCCTGTCTGTGACCCTCCATACTGGCCTCTGCCCCCTGTCTGACCCTCCATACTGACCTCTGCCCCCTGTCTGTGACCCTACATACTGACCTCTGCCCCCTGTCTGTGACCCTCCATACTGACCTCTGCCCCCTGTCTGTGACCCTACATACTGACCTCTGCCCCCTGTCTGTGACCCTCCATACTGACCTCTGCCCCCTGTCTGTGACCCTACATACTGACCTCTGCCCCCTGTCTGTGACCCTCCATACTGGCCTCTGCCCCCTGTCTGACCCTCCATACTGACCTCTGCCCCCTGTCTGTGACCCTACATACTGACCTCTGCCCCCTGTCTTACCCTCCATACTGACCTCTGCCCCCTGTCTGTGACCCTCCATACTGACCTCTGCCCCCTGTCTGTGACCCTACATACTGACCTCTGCCCCCTGTCTGTGACCCTCCATACTGACCTCTGCCCCCTGTCTGTGACCCTCCATACTGACCTCTGCCCCCTGTCTGTGACCCTCCATACTGACCTCTGCCCCCTGTCTGTGACCCTCCATACTTGCAGTAAAAAGCACGTCCAACCTCAAAGCAATTCATGAAACAAATTCCTTCTAACCTACAGAGATGTCCACCTGGAATTTCTGCACCATTTCTCCCGCTCTCACGCCATAACTACATTCCTTTAGCTGTCAGTTCTCCTCCACTTTCACAGAGACACTAGATTAGTACAAAGTCATGTATTACAGAGTGACAGGATAATGTGTGGTAAAGAAAACAAAGACTTGCAATTCTGTAGCGCCTTTCACGACCTCAGGGCATCTCAAAGCACTTTTCAGCCAATGAAGTACTTTGGAAATATAGTCACTGTTGCAATGTAGCAAACGCGGCAGCCAATTTGTGCACAGCAAGCTCCCACAGACAACAATGAAATAATGACCAGATAATCTGTTTTTTTAGTGATGTTGGTTGAGGGAGGAATAATGGCCAGGACACCGGGGAGAACTCCCCTGCTCTTCTGTTACATCCATCTCAAAGGGCAGACAGGGTGTCGGTGTGACATTTCACCCCGAAAGACAACACCCTCAGCACTACATTGGAGTGTTAGCCTAGATTTTGTGCTCAAGTCTCTGACGTGGGACTTAAGCTCCGAGGCGAGAGTTCTACCCACTGAGCCCCGGCTGACACTGTGTATTGGTTGAATGCTGCTATTGTGCTTGCATTAGGGACCCATCTAACAGGTCATTCAATTAAAATATAAGCTTCCTGTGGGATTGTTTAGTGAACGTATTTGCTGCCTGCCTGTGGGAAAACTTGTATTTTGAATCCTGTAAATGGCTAACCATCTAATCCAGTTATAAAAGGTACAGTTTTAATGTCCTTTATTCTAGAATATCTTTAAAGGAATTTGGAACTAAATCTTGGGTAATATTGCACGAAGACAGCAGTCAGTCTGGAATCTCCAGGGGTACTGGGTTAGTCCGAGGACTCTGTGATAGCAGACAGCTATATTAAGAAGTCAGTGACCATGCATCACGTCAGTTTGATGTTAAGAGTTAGTCTTTGTTGTTTCAACATTGGAAGTAGCAAAGTTAGTAATGACCTTGAATACAGTTTGTAGGAGCACTATTCATTTCCCTGTTTAATGGTCAATATTCTGTCCCGTGGTTTATAACCTGAGCCACAGTCTGATACAAAATATATTCTGCCATGTGATATATTGCAGTAAGTGGGAATTCAGTACAAGAGCTCTCTGTTCAACCCCTGGGCAGGTAAAGGTGCACTTTGGTTCGTAGCTCGCCTGGCATCTGCTCACAGCATTGACACCAGACCAAGGAGAATATCTAGCTCAGAATAAACACCAAACTGTGACATTGAGCACCTGAGCAATCTATGTAAGGGAACCTCTGGATAGAAGACCCCTTCACTTCTGACTGCAACAAGGGTTGGACATTGCCACTTTAATAAAACCAACTCGGTTAGTGGATACAGCAAAGTCCAGGATCGAACACTGGAAGAGTAAGGATTAGCATTTCCACACTAGTAAAGAAAAATTGGACTAAACAATGAAATGTTTTGTTAAATTAGCTTTTTTTTAAGCAAAGGCGCTTTGCAATTCTTTCGAGATGAATGTTACTTTATTCTCCAAACTGTGTGCAACAATGAACTTATTTACCATATCAGACAGTCCTCTTTCAACCCAATCACTCCAGCAGCTTGATTTGAAATGATACTGAGACATTAGCTGCTGGGACAGAGAGTTTAAGACTGTGTTTTTCATCACAGCCACAAACTGCTTGATTATAAAGAAAAAAAGCCTTGCATTTCTGTAGCGACTTTCACGACCTCAGGATGTCCCAAAGACTTTACAGCCAATTAAATACTTTTGAAGTGTAGTCACTGTTGTAATGTAGGAAATGCGGCAGCTAATTTGTGCACAGCAAGCTCCCACAAACAGCAATGTGATAATGACAAGAGAATCTGTTTTAGTGATGTTGATTGAGGGATAAATATTGGCCAAGACACTGGGGGAGAACTCTGCTCTTCTTCGGAATAGTGCAATGGAATCTTTTACGTCCACCTGAGATGGCAGACAGGGCTTCGGTTTAACATCTCATCCGAAAAGCGAATCATATGAAGATGCACAAATTCAATAATTGGCTGGGGGTGTAAGATGGGGCTGGGGGTGGGGGGAGGGGTGGTGTAAGATGGGGTGGGGGGGTAAGATGGGGCGGGGGGGTAAGATAGGGCGGGGGGTGTAAGATAGGGCGGGGGGGGTAAGATGGGGCGTGGGGGTAAGATGGGGCGGGGGGGGAGATGGGGTGGGGGGGTAAGATGGGGGCGGAGGGGGGTAAGATGGGGTGGGGGGGTAAGATGGGGTGGGGGGGTAAGATGGGGCGGGGGGGGTAAGATAGGGTGGGGGGGTAAGATGGGGCGTGGGGGTAAGATGGGGTGGGGGGGTAAGATGGGGCGGGGGGTGTAAGATGGGGCAGGGGGTGTAAGATGGGGCGAGGGGGGTAAGATGGGGCGAGGGTTAAGATGGGGTGGGGGGTAAGATGGGGCGTGGGGGTAAGATGGGGTGGGGGGGTAAGATGGGGCGTGGGGGTAAGATTGGGTGGGGGGGTAAGATGGGGCGAGGGGTAAGATGGGGCGGGGGGGGGTAAGATGGGGCGGGGGGGTAAGATGGGGCGAGGGGTAAGATGGGGCGGGGGGGGTTAAGATGGGGCGGGGGGTAAGATGGGGCGTGGGGGTAAGATGGGGCGTGGGGGTAAGATAGTGACGGGGGTGTAAGATGGGGCGGGGGTGGGGGGGTAAGATGGGGTGGGGGGGGGGGTAAGATGGGGCAAGGGGGGTAAGATGGGGCAGGGGGTAAGATAGTGCCAGGGGTGTAAGATGGGGCGGGGGGGGGGGGTAAGATGGGGCGAGGGGTACGATGGGGCGGGGTAAGATAGGGCGGGGTGTAAGATGGGGCGGGGGGGGGTAAGATGGGGCGGGGGGGTAAGATGGGGCGGGGGGGTAAGATAGGGCGGGGGGTGTAAGATGGGGTGGGGGGGTAAGATGGTGCGAGGGGGGTAAGATGGGGCGAGGGGTAAGATGGGGCAGGGGGGTAAGATAGGGCGGGGGGTGTAAGATGGGGTGGGGGGTAAGATGGGGCGGGGGGGGGGGTAAGATGGGGCGGGGGGGGGTAAGTTGGGGCGAGGGGGTAAGATGGGGCGGGGGGGGTAAGATGGGGCGGGGGGGGTAAGTTGGGGAGGGGGGGTAAGATGGGGCGGGGGGGTAAGATGAGGCAGGGGGGGTAAGATGGGGCAGGGGGGGTAAGATGGGGCAGGGGGGGTAAGTTGGGGTGGGGGGGTAAGATGGGGGCGGGGGTAAGATGGGGCAGGGGGGGTAAGATGGGGCGGGGGGGGGTAAGATGGGGCGGGGGGGTAAGATGGGGCGGGGGGGTAAGTTGGGGCGGAGGGGGTAAGATGGGGCGGGGGGGGGTAAGATGGGGCGGAGGGGGTAAGATGGGGCGGGGGGGTAAGATGGGGCGGGGGGGGGTAAGATGGGGCGGAGGGGGTAAGATGGGGCGGAGGGGGTAAGATGGGACGGAGGGGGTAAGATGGGGCGGAGGGGGTAAGATGGGGCGGAGGGGGTAAGATGGGGCGGGGGGGTAAGATGGGGCGGGGGGGGTGTAAGCTGGGGTGGGGGGGTAAGATGGGGCGGAGGGGGTAAGATGGGGCGGAGGGGTTAAGATGGGGCAGGGGGGTAAGATGGGGCGGAGGGGGTAAGATGGGGCGGGGGGGGTAAGATGGGGCGGAGGGGTAAGATGGGGCGGAGGGGGTAAGATGGGGCGGAGGGGGTAAGATGGGGCGGGGGGGGTAAGATGGGGCGGAGGGGTAAGATGGGGCGGAGGGGGTAAGATGGGGCGGGGGGGTAAGATGGGGCGGAGGGGTAAGATGGGGCGGAGGGGGTAAGATGGGGCGGAGGGGGTAAGATGGGGCGGGGGGGGTAAGATGGGGCGGAGGGGTAAGATGGGGCGGAGGGGGTAAGATGGGGCGGGGGGGGGGGGTAAGATGGGGCGGAGGGGGTAAGATGGGGCGGGGGTGAAGCGGGCGACCAGCCCAATCCCACCAGTCCCCCCGGGCAGGTTAGTTTGAATTTAAACCCTTAATTCTGAGTTTTGAAAGCGCAAACTGTGCCCTTCCTTTGCTATAGACATTCTCCGAGCTTCGTTAACTTGTCAGCTTTTATCTGCAAACAAAAAATGGTTTTCATTTCATACGGTGCAGTTTAGTCGCATTTCTCATTTCAGATTACACATTGAGTTTTTGTTTGTAGGTTTTAGGCAAGAGTTTCATTTAAAGATCCTATTGTGCATAATATTCCCAATGACATCAGCCCTCCATTTTGTCCATGTTTAGTGATGCTGGTAATGGATTTTGCTTTCATCAGTTGTGAGTGTTTGCTCTGCAGTTTCACCGAGTGTATTGTCTGTTCCAATCGCAATTCCTTAAGCAAAGTTCAAGGATGCTCTCCTGGGTGGAAGAGGCACACACGCTCCGAGAGTATTTGTATTGTAGCCAAGGGAAAGCTTTGATGTACCCAGAGATATCGGGCATACAGAGGGGACTTGTTACACGTTATTGCCTTTTACGGGGTGAACTCTGTGCGAGTTACTGAGTGTTCACTAAATGGCCGCCTTCAGTCCATTTATTCATTTAAAGGTGTTATGCTGCCCTTTCCACAAGATGTTCTATAAATTGTTGTGGCTGCAGCCGTGGCTCAGTGGAAGCTCTCTTGCCTCTGAGTCAGAAAGTTCGGGGTTCACATCCTGCTCCGGAGCCTTGAGAACGTAATCCAGGCTGACAGATGAGACGTTAAACCAAAGCCCCGTCTACCCTCTCGGGTGGATGTAGGAGATCCCATGGCACGATTTGAAGAAGAGCAGGGGAGTTCTCCCCCGGTGTCCTGGCCAATATTTATCCCTCAACCAACATCACTAAAAACAGATTATCTGATCATTATCACATTGCTGTTTGTGGAGCTTGCTGTGCAAATTGGCTGCTGTGTTTCCCACATTACAACAGTGACTCCACTTCATTGGCTGTAAAGCACTTTGGGCAATCCTGAGGACATGAAATGTGCCATATAAATACAAGTAGCTACTCAACAGTTTATATTTGAATACTTTGGGGTAAATTTTAACCCCCCCCTGCCCCGCCCCCGACCTGGTGGGGCAGTTAAAGTCGAGCCTCCCGCTCTGATCCTGCCGACTGCAATTTTAAATCACAGGCACCAAGGACACCTGCCCCTCCCCCGACCGAGATCATCTCCAGACTCCCCCCTCCCCCTCCCCCGACCGTGATCACCTCCAGACTCGCCCCTCCCCCTCCCCCGACCGAGATTACCTCCAGACTCGCCCCCTCCCCCTTTCCCTCTCCCTCCCCCTCCCCCGACCGAGATCACCTCCAGACTCGCCCCCTCCCCCTCCCCCTCCCGAGATCACCTCCAGACTCGCCCCTCCCCCTCTCCCTCCCCCGACCGAGATTACCTCCAGACTCGCCCCCTCCCCCTTTCCCTCTCCCTCCCCCTCCCCCGACCGAGATCACCTCCAGACTCGCCCCTCCCCCTCCTGAAATTACCTCCAGACTCGCCCCCTCCCCCTCCCGAGATCACCTCCAGACTCGCCCCCTCCCCCTTTCCCTCTCCCTCCCCCTCCCCCGACCGAGATTACCTCCAGACTCGCCCCCTCTCCCTTTCCCTCTCCCTCCCCCGACCGAGATTAACCCCAGACTCGCCCCCCCTCCCCCTCCCCCGACCGTTATCACCTCCAGACTCGCCCCTCCCCCTCTCCCTCCCCCGACTGAGATTAACCCCAGACTCGCCCCCCTCCCCCTCCCCCGACCGTTATCACCTCCAGACTCGCCCCCTCCCCCTCCCCTGACCGTGATCACCTCCAGACTCGCCTCCTCCCCTCCCCTGACCGTGATCACCTCCAGACTCGCCCCCTCCCCCTCCCCTGACCGTGATCACCTCCAGACTCGCCCCCTCCCCTCCCCTGACCGTGATCACCTCCAGACTCGCCTCCTCCCCTCCCCTGACCGTGATCACCTCCAGACTCGCCCCCCTCCCCCTCTCCCTCCCCTCCCCCGACCGTGATCACTTCCAGACTCCCCACCTGCCCCCTCCACGAGACCACTTACCCATTCGCTGCAGCCCCAGGTGGGGTACTCCTGCTGCCTGAAATCCCGCTCCCACACGCCTCCTCTTCATTCCCACCGGTTTCAGGCAGGAGTCCAACCTTCAGAATGGCCATTAACATTGGCCGGAGTTTGGTGGGGTCAGCGCTGGAGATCATGGGCAGGTACATATGATGGGAGTTTGGTCCCAGTAACAGGAATTAAAGATCAGGTGCATTTCTGTCTTGGTATCAAAGGAGCCGCCAATAGAGAAATGTTATTCTCATCCTCGTGTTCAAATCTCTCCATGGTCTCGCTCCTCCCTGTCTCTGGAACCTTCTCCAGTTCTATAATCCTCTGAAATCTCTGTGTTCCTCCAACTCTGGCCTCTTGTGCATCTCCCCTCTCTTCACCCCATTATTGGCGGTCGCGCCTTCAGCCGTTTCGACACCATTTTGAGGCTGTTAACGGCAATTTCGGCAAGTTAAAATCGGACTTTAATTGTTTCAGGAGATTCTACGGTCAGACCCTTTTAACGTGTTAATAAACATGGGTTTGTCACCTGGGGAATGTACACAGATTTATCACAACTAAACTTACCCATCAGTCATCCCAAAGGAAAATCAGTTAATGTCTCAGGTTTAACACTCGTGACAATGAATTTAGTTCAATGTTCGACACCTCGAGTTACTGGGATTGGACTCCATGGACCTGAAATTCCATCTGTATTCCCGACAAAATTCCAGAGATTCAGCCTCCATTTGCCGGACAGGAATGTTTCCTTATCCATGTATATTCACCACTTAGGGAATTACATGACTGTTCATTCTAAAACTCTTGCAGGTTATTGGATGGTGTAAAAATGATGTTTGGAAGAAATTATTTTAATCCCTTGTGACTGACTCAACTTTTATTTTTCCAAAGTATTTCTACCTGCTGTATTGTGCTGTGTTTTTCTGCTTCTGTGTAATTACCTTAATTATAAATAAACCGGCTATTGGTTTTAGCCTGAATGTTATGGCCTGACAGTGTGCTATTTACCACCTTATTGAGTAGACAGGGGAATGCAATGGGCATCTGCCACGGTCCCTGGTGTGTTACACTAGTGCTGAGCATGCTGAGGGAGTGCCCAGCAGCAGTGGGCTGGAGTAGGCATGGATGAGACTTTTTCTTTTAACTCATTCTTGGGATGTGGACGTCGCTGGCAAGGCCGGGCATTTATTGCCCATCCCTAGTTGCCCTGAAAAGATGATGGTGAGCCTTCATCTTGAACCGCTGGTGGTAATGCGATACAACTGAGTGTCTTGCTTGGCTTGGCCACTTCAGAGGGCAGTTAAGAGTTAACAACATTGGTGTGGGACTGGAGGCACAGACAGGCCAGAGCGGGTAAGGACGGCAGGTTTCCTTCCCTAAAGGACATTAGTGAACCAGTTGAGTTTTCACTACAATCCAGCAGCTTCATTGTTACTTTTACTAATAGCAGATTTTCTAAACTGAATACAAATTCTCAAACAGCCATGGTGGGATTTGAACTCACTGGATTACTAGTCCAGTAACATACACTACATACACTACACTACTGCTGTCGCCGTGCAACACCACATGCGGCAGCCTCCTTGTGCAAATGCCAGTAGATGTGCCAGAAAGCTGGCAGGACCAACCAGACACAGCAGCAGCACCTGTGGCTCAATCAGTTGCAGGGATCATCGCAGGAAGCCTAGACGGCCGTTCAGGGATCCTTAAACCCAGCAGCCAGCCAGCACGTGGAATTCACTTGGGAGAAGCACAGTCCTCACCACTTATACCATCCGCCTATATCGGGTAAACAGCGCTAGCCATTCGCCATTGCCGTAGGAGTCAATTACAACAGCGCCGCTTATAACGTATTAAGTGCGCCGGCTATTTCGGGCATCCTTCGCACCTCGTTAACTCCTGTATGGTATTTACCGATGGGCGACGTTTGGTTTTATTCCCTGATGAGGACTCCAGGAAGTGTCGGTGCTGCCGTGCGTCTCTCCCACAATTCTCTGGGTTTCTCTGGGTCAGAACAGGAACTGAGTGGAAGCTGCCCCCCAGCCCCCCACCCCCCCCCCCGCACCAATCGGTGTTTCAGGGATCGGCAGAGGCCGCAGGGTTCACAGTGGGTGGAGTTTGGTTTTACCATTCACCGCAGATAGCGGGTAAATTGCGTTAACAGCAACACGCCCGTTATAAGTGCTGGGGACTGTAAGAGATTAGATGTTATACACAATGAACCAGCACTAAGCGAGGTACAGCGGCCAAACCCACATTATTCCCTCACCACTCACAGTGAAGAAATAACCTGGCTGCACTGGGTTAGCACCGAGAATGTCACGGTGATAGCGCAGAATAAGGTACCAGCACAGCACAGGGTGGGCGCAGTTGGGGAAATATGAAGAACAGTGTTGCTGAAGGTGCTTTGAGCCACTTTATTCTGTACATGTGGATAGGACAGGGGTATGGTGATGTACTGCTTATGTTGCTGGACTAATAGTCCAGAGAATCTGAGTTCAAATCCCCCTGCGGCACTTTGAGAATTTGAATTTATCTGGCAATAAAAAGCTGGTGTCAGTAAAAGTGAGCATAAAGCTGTCGGATTGTCGTAAAAACCCAACTGGTTCACTATTGTCCCTTTAGGGAAGGAAACCTGCTGCCCTTAGCCGTCTGGCCAGTAAGTGTCTTCAGTCCCACAGCAACATGGGTGGATTTGGGCAGCCCTTTCAAGCTGCTACTGCTGGTTAGTGGGGAAGGACATGAAGGCGTCGGCCTTGCTGAATGAAGCATCGGCCAACTGTGTCATGCATCTGTGGACTGTAACTTGACTGATCCTCCCGATGGCTCCCGATGGAACAGTAGGCATATAACGTGAGGGCAGATGGCACAACTCTGTACCTCCCTCCTGCCTGGAGCTCAGCCAGTGGAAGCCGTGCGAATCCTTTGGCAGGTAGCTGTTCTGAACCCGTCAATGCGACGGGTGCAAGCAGTTTGTCTTTGGTGCCATCTGCCACCTCTTTTAGCTATTCTCTGGTCCTGCTCCTCCTCCCCCACCGAGACAAGTGCCAAGGGAGCACTGAAGGCATAGGAACAGGAGGAGGCCATTCAGCCCCTCGATCCTGTTCTGCCATTCAATGAGATCATGGCTGATCTGTATCTCCATCTACCCGCCTTGCTTCCGTAACCCTTAATATCCTTGCCGAACAAAAACTTATCAATCTCAGTTCTGAGATTTGACCCCCAGCCTCAACAGCATTTTGGGGAGAGAGTTCCATATTTCCACTGCCCTTTGTGTGAAGAAGTGTTTTCTGACGTCGCCCCTGAACGGCCTGGCTCTAATTTTAAGGTTAAACCCCCTTGTTCTGGACTCTCCCCACCAGAGGAAATAGTTTCTGTCTCTCTCTACCCTATCAAATCCTTTAATCATCTTAAACACCTCGATTAGATCACCCCTTAAGGAAGGAAGAGAGAAAAGAAAGGGAGGAAAGAAATGAAGGGAGAAAAAAAGGAGAGAAAGCAAGAAATATGACCATTTATTTAGTGCCTTTGAAGCACTTTTGAACTGTTGTAATGTAGAAAACAACAGCAAGTACCTGAATGTGCTCCTCCCGGCTCCACATTAAAACCACAGGCCGTTGCTGCCCACCACTTGCAGCCCCCTCCTGGTTGCTCCCCGCCCCCCCCTTTGTGAGATCTACCTAAGGGCCGCTAATGACATCGCAGCAACACAAAATTCAAATGGTCTTCGCTGGCGTGCTACCTGGGGGACACCCAGCAGGACTGAGGCCCGAGGCCGAATATCGGGTGTGTTTGGGGCCGACCAGTTCTGGCTCGGGGATCGATCCCAGTTCAAGCCAGGGTGCCAATTTCTAGTCTGATATATCACCCCGATCCTGTGGGTGTTATACAGTCTTTAGGGCCGATTTGAACATTTGTCAGGAAGCAGGCGGTCAGTAAGCTGAGTGCGCCCTCCACCTCGCCGTTGTTGCTCCCCCGAGGCCTGGATTTGCGTGGATGTGGTGAGTTGCGAGCCTCAAACCGATCACCCCCCCCCTTCCCCCCGCCAATCTTCTCCAGTTGCCGGGGACCGTTGCCAAGGGTCTCTGGCCGCGGCCTTCTTCCGTAGGCTTTCCCGCCTGGCAGCTGGTGAGTCTGCCAATCTGGCAGGCTGCCGGGCGGCAAACAGATTTCCGGGATTCTCCCCGGCAAACACGCTCCCACCTCCCTCCTCACCAATATTGGGCCCAATATGCCTTTTGTGTTTTCATATGCGAGTTTGGTTATCGCCTTCCAAACCAACAATGTGTATTTATGTAGCACTCCTCAAGTAAAAGAAAACGGGATCAATTTTAACTACTCGCTGGGCAGAACCTGGGTTGGCGGTTAAAAATGAGGAGGCTATTTACCTGCTCGGGGAACACGACCTTTTCCCGCGGTCTCTGATTTTAACCTGCAGGGCTCTGCAGGCGAATGAGGCAGCCACCTATAGCAGGCAGGAGCCTCGTGAATTTATGCAAATCGGGGTCCTATTACGTCACTGGGACCCTAATGGTGTTTGAGCCCGGGGGTGGAACGGGGAAAGTCGCCAGGCTGCAGCGGGTCGGCAGCTGGTGGGGGAGGGCGAAGAGGCTCTCCAGGGAGGTCAAAAACTTTCCTCTGTGGGGCCGCGAGGAGCAGGAAAGTCCTGGGCTCCTCTGCCCCCGAGTACCCCCACTCCTGCCACATGCTCGGGAAACCCCCTCCTCACCACTTGCCCAGACACTGACGGGCGTCCAAGGGCTTCCCAATCGTCGCCCACCAGCAGCAGCCGCTCTGTGCCCTCTTCACGCACATCCCGGCCGGGAAAAGACCTGCATTTATATAGCGCCTTTCACAACCACTGGACGTCTCAAAGCGCTTTACAACCAATGAGGTACTTTTGAAGTGTGGTCACTGTTGTAATGTGGGAAACGCAGCAGCCAATTTGCGCACAGCAAGCTCCCACAAATAGCAATGTGATAATGACCAGATAATCTGTTTTTGTTATGTTGGCCAGGACACCGGGGAGAACTCCCCCCTACTCTTCTTTGAAATAGTGCCGTGGGATCTTTTTACGTCCACCTGAGAGCGCAGACGGGGCTTCGATTTAACGTCTCATCTGAAAGACGGCACTTCCGACAGTGCGGCATTCCCTCAGCACCGCACTGGAGTGTCAGCCTGGATTTTTGTGCTCAAGTCCCTGGAGTGGGACTTGACCCTGCGACCTTCGGACTCAGAGGCGAGGGTGCTGCCCACTGAGTCACGGCTGACACCGGAAGTGGACTGGCCACACTTAACGAGGCCTGGGAGTTAAAATAGCCCATGCCTGAAATTTAGGCCAGCGAGTGTGCTTCACACCTGTCCCATTCTGGGTTAAAATCGACCCCAATGTCTTGGATTGCTTTAGGTAAAGGGGTGATGTGAGTGAGGTGTTTAAGATGATTAAAGGATTGATAGAGTAGATAGAGGGAAACTATTTCCTCTGGTGGGGGAGTCCAGAACAAGGGGGCATATCCCTAAAATTAGAGCCCGGCCGTTCAGGGGTGATGTCGGGAAGCACTTCTTCACACAAAGGGTGGTGGAAATCTGGAACTCCCTCCCCCAAAAATGCTGTTGAACCTGGGGTCAATTGAAAATTTCAAAACTGAGATTAATATATTTTTGTTGGGCAAGGGTATTAAGGGTTACAGCGCAACGGCAGGTAGATGGAGTTAATGTACAGAACAGCCATGAGCTAATTGAATGGCAGAACAGGCTCGAGGGGCTGAGTGGCCTCCTCCTGTTCATATGTTCCTCGAAGGGGTAGAGAATGAAGTGAAAGAAACTTAGAAAGAATGAGCGAAGACTCAGTCAAAAAGAGAGGGGCTTTAGGAAGACGGGGTGAAAGGAACCCGGGGAATTGGTTTTGGAAGACAATTATTAGTAAACCACTTCCTGGAGAATACATGGAGTGCTCACCACACTCTCCCATTACCTCAGAAGGCGGACAAGTAATGTGCCATTACACCATGGCCACAGGCTAAGATAAAATCCAATGAAGGTGATCTTTCACCTTTTATTTTTCATGATGTGGAGATGCCGGTGTTGGACTGGGGTGGACAAATGTGAGAAGTCGCACAACACCAGGTTATAGTCCAACAGCTTTATTTGAAATCACAAGCTTTCGGAGCGCTGCTCCTTCGTCAGGTGAAGTGAAGAAATGCATATAGGCACAGCATATATAGTCAGAGAACACTGCCAGATGATTACAGTTAATCTTTCTAACTGCCCTTTATCACACCTCGGCAGAGAGATAATCACGGCAATCAAAGGTGTGGATGGTGTCCAAACAGGTCAGTCAGGAAAACATTACATCAAAGACAATGAGGTGGGGTCACAAGGGGTCAAATGTGGCAGATGCTGGGGTCTGTATGGAAAACAAAAAACTTTTTTTGCTGGAAATCACAGCAGGTCCGGCCGCATCTGTGTAGAGAGAACAAGCCAACGACGACTCGAGTCTGGATGACTCTACGTCAGGTGGGGTTACATGTACCGTGACATGAACCCAAGATCCCGGTTGAGGCCGTCCTCATGGGTGCGGAACTTGGCTATCAGTTTCTGCTCGACGATTTTGCGTTGTCGTGTGTCTCGAAGGCCGCCTTGGAGAATGCTTATCCGAAGATCGGAGGCTGAATGTCCTTGACTGCTGAAGTGTTCCCCGACTTTTCAGTGTCTGTTCTCTCCACAATGTGTCTGTCCTGCTGGGTGTCTCCAGGTGGGTTCGTTTTGTTTCAGATTTAAGGCGTTTGCTGTATTTTGCTTTATATTAGATTCACTTTCTGCCCCGATACTAAAGGCACACTCTCTCTCCCCAGTGGGTCGCAGCTGTTACGCCCAGAGACTTTAGGCCCAAGTTGGCAAAGGCCAAGGCTTGTAGAGCCCCAGCTGTCTGTGGTGGGTCGATTAGAGTTCAACCAGGTAAAGCTGGCACAGGTAAGCTTCCTGCTGCCGATCCAATTTTTTCTTATTTCTCCTCAGGACTTGGGCACTGCTGCCAAGGACGACTTATTGTCCATCCCTAGACACCCTGAGGAGGCGATAGTGAACCTTCCAGTAGCTATTCTTTGTACAACTGAGGGCTCGCTGGGCCACTTCAGAGGCCACTAAGAGTCAACCATGTAGTGTGGACAACAGTCACGTGTAGGCTAGACTGGGTATGGGCAGCAGGTTCCCTTCCCTGAGGGACATTAGTGAGCCAGTTGGGCTTTTATGACAGCTAGTACCAGCACACATACATTACCAGATTTAATTAAGTTTCACACCTTGTCATGTGGGATGTGAAATCACGGTGCCTGTATTGTTAAGAAAGGACTTGCATTTCTATAGCGCCTTTCACAACCTCAGGATGTCCCAAAGCACTTTACAGCCAATGAAGTACTTTTGAAGTATAGTCACTGTTGTAATGTAGGAAACGCGGCAGCCAATTTGTGCACAGCAAGGTCCCATAAAGTGGGATGATGACCAGATAATTTATTTTAGTGATGTTGGTTGAGGGTTAAATATTGGCCAGGACACCGGGGAGAATTCCCCATCTCTTCTTCGAAATAGTGCCACAGGGTATTATACGTCCACCTGAGAGAGCAGGCGGGGCTTTGGTTTAACGTCTCATCCAAAAGACGGCTCCTCCGACAGTGCAGCGCTCCTTCAGTACTGCACTGGAGTGTCAGCCTGGATTATGTGCTCGAGCCTCTGGAGTGGGACTCGAACACACGATCTTCTGACCCAGACACAAGAGTGCTACCACTGAGCCACCGGCTGTTAATCCAGCTGGGACCACCCTAGCCGCCAGGGCTTTGGTTTGCTGTGTTATCTGCAGCCGAGTGGTAAGAATCCCAGCATCCCCAGTGACAGGTCCACTTTTCTGGTTCCATCAGTGAGCCAGACTGACCGGTGGAGTCCTGCACATCTGCCTGGTTAATCTACCGCGTAACAGAGTCAGCCAGAGAGTGTCAGCTTCTTTACAAACTTTCACTGCTGGGTGTATCCTCTGGGAGCTGCCTCAACCTCAAAGACCTTGTTTTAACTCCCCCCTCCCCCCACCCAGCTACCCCACAGGGAGGATAGCCACTAGTTCGACATTACACAACTATCAAGCAAGGGTTTGAGCCCTCACTGGGAGGGCTGCAGGTACCGGCAACAGCACAACGCACCATAACATCGCCCTGACCGGCACGGGGACACATCATAGCCCACTGAACCGTGGCTCCACCAGTTGGAGGTCTGGCAATCCTCAGCAGATGTATACGTAGAATTAGATAGAATGTACAGCACAGAAACAGCCCATTCGGCCCAACTGGTCTATTCCAATGTTTATGCTTCTCACGAGTCTCCTTCTACCTCACTTCATCTCAGCCTATCAGCATAACCTTTTATTCCTTTCTCCCTCATGTGTTTATCTCGTGTCCTCTTGAATGCATCAATGCTATTCGCCTCAACTATTCCCTATTGTAGCGAGTTCCACATTCTCACCACTCTCTGGGTAAAGAAGTTTCTCCTGATTTCCCTATTGGATTTATTAGTGACTATCTTATATTTATGGCCCCTAGTTCTGGACCCCCCACAAGTGGAAACATCTTCTCTACATCTACCCTATCAAACCCTTTCAGAATCTTAAAGACCTCTATCAGGTCACCTCTCAGTCTTCTCTTTTCTAGAGAAAAGAGCCCCAGCCTGTTCAATCTTTCCCCATAGGTATAACCTCTCAGTTCTGGTATTATCCTTGTAAATCTTTTTTGCTCCTTCTGCAGTGCCTCTATATCCTTTGTATAATATGGAGACCAGAACTGTGCAAAAGTACTCCAAGTGTGGTCTAACCAAGGTTCAATATAAGCTCACCGTCCTCCAATGCGATCATGGTGGGTACTGAGCCATGAATCCATGTGGACATGTTCTCATACTTGGCCTCCGGGATAGTGCATTCTAACAGCTCTTGTCCCAAACCTGAGAGTTTCTTTATCAGCGACACAACTCCTGGACCTAAGATAAATAAGTTTAAATTTTAGTAATAAAGTAACATAAGTGTTAAGTCATGACAGGAAGTCTCGGACCCGTTTCATGCTCCTCCTGTGCCATGTGGGAAACCAGGGACACTTCCAGTGTCCCTGACAACTACGTGTGCGGGAAGTGTGTCCAGCTGCAGCTCCTGACAGCCCGCATGGCGGTGCTGGAGCTGCGGGTGGACTCACTCTGGAGCATGCACGATGCCGAGAACTCGGTGAATCGCACATTTAGTGAGTTGTCCACACCGCAGGTAAAGGCTAGGACAGACAGTGAATGGGTGACCAAGAAGCAGGGCAATATCAGGAAGGTAGTGCAGGAGTCTCCTGTGGTCATCTCCCTCCAAAACAGGTATGCCGCTTTGGATACTGTTGGGGGAGATGGCCTACCAGGGGAAGGCACCAGCAGCCAGGTTCATGGCACCATGGCTGGCTCTGCTGCACAGCAGGGCGGGAAAAAGAGTGGTAGGGCTATAGTGATAGGGGACTCAATTGTAAGGGGAATAGACAGGAGTTTCTGTGGCCGCAACCGAGATTCCAGGATGGTATGTTGCCTCCCTGGTGCAAGGGTCAAGGATGTCTCGGAGCGGCTGCAGAACATTCTGAAGAGGGAGGGTGAACAGCCAGCTGTCGTGGTGCATGTAGGTACCAACGATATAGGTAAAAAGCGGGAAGAGGTCCTACAAGCAGAATTTAGGGAGCTAGGAGCTAAATTAAAAAGTAGGACCTCTAAGGTAGTAATCTCTGGATTGCTACCAGGGCCACGTGCTAATCAGAATAGAGAGAACAGGATAGTGAGATTGAATACGTGGCTTGAGCAGTGGTGCAGGAGGGAGGGATTCAAATTCCTGAGGCATTGGAACCAGTTCTGGGGGAAGTGGGACCTGTACAAAAGGGACGGTCTGCACTTGGGCAGGACTGGAACCGATGTCCTCGGGGTAATATTTGCTAAAGCAGTTCGGGAGGATTTAAACTAATATGGCAGGGGAAGGGGAACCTATGTAGCGAAACAGGGGGAAGTAATATGCAGTCAGAAACAAATGTTAGAAGGGTGAGAAACAATAGGGGAAGGCCGAGTAAACAAAGGCAAGAAACACAAAGGGCCATACTAAATCAGAAGTCTAAAAGGACAAAGGATGTTAATAAAATAAGCCTAAAGGCTCTGTGTCTTAATGCAAGGAGTATCCGTAATAAGGTGGATGAATTGACTGTGCAAATAGATGTTAACGGATACGATGTGATTGGGATTACAGAGACGTGGCTCCAGAACAATCAAGGCTGGGAACTGAACATCCAGGGGTATTCAACATTCAGAAAGAATAGAATAAAAGGAAAAGGGGGTGGGGTAGCATTGCTGGTTAAAGAGGAGATTAATGCAATAGCTAGGAAGGACATCAGCTTGGAGGATGTGGAATCAATATGGGTTGAGCTGCAGAACACCAAAGGGCAGAAAACGTTAGTGGGAGTTGTGTACAGACCTCCAAACAGCAGTAGTGAGGTGGGGGAGGGTATGAAACAGGAAATCAGAGGTGCGTGCAAAAAAGGCACGGCAGTTATCATGGGTGACTTTAATATGCATATAGATTGGGCTACTCAAACTGGAAGCAATACGGTGGAGGAGGATTTCCTGGAGTGTTTAAGGGATGGTTTCCTAAACCAATATGTTGAGGAACCAACTCGAGGGGAGGCCATCCTGGACTGGGTGTTGTGTAATGAGGAAGGACTAATCAGCAATCTTGTGGTACGAGGCCCCCTGGGGAAGAGTGACCATAGTATGGTGGAGTTCTACATTAGGATGGAGAAGGAAACAGTTAAGTCAGAGACCATGGTCCAGAACTTAAATAAGGGCAACTTTGAGGGTATGAGGCGTGAATTGGCGAGGTTAAATTGGCAAGCGATATTTAAGGGGCTATCAGTGGAAGGGCAATGGCAGACATTTAGAGATCGCATGGATGAACTACAACAATTGTACATCCCGGTCTGGCGTAAAAATAAAAAAGGGAAGGTGGCTCAACCATGGCTAACAAGGGAAATCAGGGATAGTATTAAAACCAAGGAAGTTGCATACAAATTGGCCAGAAGTAGCAGCAAACCCGGGGACTGGGAGAACTTCAAAACTCAGCAGAGGAGGACGAAGGGTTTGATTAGGGCAGGGAAAATAAAATATGAAAGGAAGCTTGCAGAGAACATTAAAATGGACTGCAAAAGCTTCTATAAATATGTAAAAAGAAAGAGGTTAGTAAAAACAAACGTAGGTCCCCTGCAGTCGGAAACAGGGGAAGTCGTAATGGGGAACAAGGAAATGGCAGATCAATTGAACAAGTACTTTGGTTCGGTGTTTACTGTGGAGGACACACACAACCTGCCGGAAATAAAAGGGGTCAGAGGATCTGGTAAGAGGGAGGAGCTGAGGGAAATCCTTATTAGTCGGGAAAAGGTATTGGGGAAATTGATGGGACTGAAGGCTGAAAAATCCCTGGGGCCTGATGGTCTGCATCCCAGAGTACTTAAGGAGGTGGCCTTGGAAATAGTGGATGCATTGACGATCATTTTCCAACATTCCTTAGACTCTGGATCAGTTCCGATGGAGTGGAGGGTGGCCAATGTAACCCCTCTTTTTAAAAAAGGAGGGAGAAAGCAGGGAATTATAGACATGACATCGGTCGTGGGTAAAATGATGGAAGCAATTATTAAAGATGTCATAACAGACCATTTGGAAAGTGGCGACATGATAGGTCCAAGTCAGCATGGATTTGTGAAAGGGAAATCATGCTTGACAAATCTTCTGGAATTTTTTGAGGATGTTTCCAATAGGGTGGACAGGGGGGAACCAGTAGATGTGGTGTATTTGGACTTTCAGAAGGCCTTCGACAAGGTCCCACACAAGAGATTGGTGAGCAAAGTTAAAGCACATAGGATTGGGGGTAATGTGTTGACGTGGATTGAGAACTGGTTGGCAGACAGGAAACAAAGAGTAGGAGTAAATGGGTACTTTTCAGAATGGCAGGCAGTGACCAGCGGGGTACCGCAGGGTTCGGTGCTGGGACCCCAGCTGTTTACATTATATATTAATGATTTGGACGAAGGGATTAAATGTAATATCTCCAAATTTGCGGATGACACTAAATTGGGAGGCAGTGTGAACAATGAGGAGGATGCTAGGAGGCTACAGAGTGACTTGGACAGGTTGGGTGAATGGGCAAATGTATGGCAGATGAAGTACAATGTGGATAAATGTGAGGTTATCCACTTTGGTGGTAAAAATAGAGAGGCGGACTATTACCTGAATGGTGGCAAATTAGGAAAAGGGGAGGTGCAACGAGACCTGGGCGTCATGGTACATCAGTCACTGAAGGTGGGAATGCAAGTGCAGCAGGCAGTCAAGAAAGCAAACAGAATGATGGCCTTCATAGTAAGGGGATTTGAGTACAGGAGTAGGGAGGTGATGCTGCAGTTGTACAGGGCCTTGGTGAGGCCACACCTGGAGTATTGTGCGCAGTTTTGGTCTCCTAACTTAAGGAAGGACATTCTTGCTATTGAGGGAGTGCAGCGAAGGTTCACTAGATTGATTCCTGGGATGGCCGGACTGACATATCAAGAAAGATTGGGTCAACTGAACTTGTATCCTCTGGAGTTCAGAAGAATGAGGGGGGATCTTATAGAGACATTTAAAATCCTGACTGGTTTAGACAAATTAGATGCGGGCAGAATGTTCCCAATGTTAGGGAAAACTAGAACCAGGGGTCACAGTCTAAGGATTAAGGGGAAGCCATTTAAGACTGAGCTGAGGAGGAACTTCTTCACCCAGAGAGTGGTGAATCTATGGAATTCTCTTCCACAGAAGGTTGTTGAGGCCAGTTCGCTAAATATATTCAAAAGGGAGTTAGATATAACACTCACAACTAGGGGGATCAAGGGGTATGGCGAGAAAGCAGGAATGGGGTACTGAGGTAGCATGTTCAGCCATGAACGCATTGAATGGCGGTGCAGGCTCGAAGGACCGAATGGTCTACTCCTGTACCTATTTTCTATGTTTCTATGTTTCTATAGCTGTCTTCGGAAACATGGAAGGGCCTACACTGGCCAGACATTGCTCTCCACCGGACCCTTCGTCAGAAAATGGCCTTCCCTCTTGGAAATCTCCTGTACCTGTCTGTGGTGGAGAATGGAGAGTTGGAGCAAGAGAGGGTAAGGAGCAGGGTATAGCTGCACCAAAGGCATCAGTTCCCCACCCAGCAGTGCCCAGGCATTCGAAGATACAAACTCCATTGGAGCCAGCCACAGAATTTATGCATCAGTATTACATAAAATCTACAGCACAGAAACAGGCCATTCGGCCCAACTGCTCTCTGCCGGTGTTTATGCTCCACACATGTCTCCTCCCACTCTAACTACCTCTTCCCGCCCTGACCCCATATCCCTCTATTCCCCTTCTCCCGCATCTATGCATCAAGCCTCTCCTTAAATGCATCAATGCTCTCTGTTTAAACCACTCTGTGTGGCAGCAAGTTCCACATTCTCACAACTCTCCGTGTAAATTCTTTATGTGATCTGTTAGTGACTATCTTGTATTTCTGCCCCCTTGTTCTGGACTCACCCACAAGTGGAAACAGTTTCTCCACATCCACCCTATCGAACCTCGCCATAATTTTAATGACCTCTATTAGGTCTCCTCTTACTCTCCAGAGAAGAGAGCCCCAGCCCGGCAGTCTTTCCTGATTGTTGCATTCTCTCAATTCTGGTAACATCCTTGTAAATTATTTCTGCACTTTCTCCAGTGCTTCAATATCCTTTCAGTAGTATGGAGACCAGAACTGCACACAGTGCTCCAAGGTGTGGTCTAACCAAGGTTCGATTTAAATTTCACATGACCTCCCTGCTCTTGTATTCTGTTCCTCTAGAAATGAACCCGTGCTTTGGAAGTAATCCAAGAGCTCAGTGACGTGCAAGCAAACCTCCAACCAGCCTCCAGAACCCTGACCGCACAACCTGCCATAGCCACCAATGTCTTTACACAGATTGAGGTGAGAAATGTGGAACTCACAGTCACATGGAGTGGTTAAAGCAGAGAGCAATGATTCATTTCCAGGGAGGCTTGATGAGGGAGAAGGGGAATAGAGGGATGGGGGGCAGGATAGGAAGAGGTGATCAGAGCGGGAGGAAGCTTGTGTGGAATACAAACACAGAAACCAGTTGGACCTGTTTTTTGTGCTGTAAATCTAAGTCCACCTTGATGAAACAGGTATCCAAGTCCTGTGCTGCGTACTAGCTTTCTCTTGGCAAGGCCAGTTGAACGTCTCAACATGCCCCGGCTTCTGTCAATGTATCTGACCATGTCTCCCTTCAGCTGGGATTACTGGTTTTGAGAATCATCAGTGTGCCTTCAGGAGAGAACACATTATCACCCAGAACTATTGTGACTCCGATCTATTCCAAATTAAGACCCTCCTTAAAACCTACCTCTTGACCAAGCTGTTAGTCACCCCTCTTAATAGCCCCTGCTCTGGCTCGGTGACTGACTACGCCTCTGTGAAGCACCTTAGGGCATTTTCCTACATTAAAAGCGCTATTATATCGGTGGTAGCGCTCTCGCATCTGAGTCAGAAGGTTGTGGGTTCAAGCCTTACTCCAGGGACTCGAGCACATAAATCTAGGCTGACACTCCAGTGCAGTGCTGAGGGAGTGCTGCACTGTCGGAGGTGCCGTCTTTCGGCTGAGATGTTAAAACCAAGGCCCCGTCTGCTCTCTCAGGTGGACGTAAAAGATCCTTCAGCATGACTTAAAGAAGAGCAGGGGAGTTCTCCCTGATGTCCTGGCCAACAATTATCCCTCATCCAACATCACTAAAACAAATCTCATTTGGCCATTTATTTAATTGCTGTTTGTGGCAGCTTTCTGTGTAAATTGGCTGCCGCGTTTCCTACATTACAACAGTGATGACACTTCAAAAGTACTTCATTGGCTGTAAAGCGCTTTGAGACGTCCTGTGGTTGTGAAAGGTGGTAAAGAAATACGAGTTCTTTCTTTATATAAATGCAAGTTGTTATTATATTTACTTTACGCTTTGGTCATATTTTCGGCAGCCTGTTACCTGATTGGTGCCCTTGCCCATTACAGAAAACAACTTAAGTCTATTGAGGATGAGAAAACATTGTCTGTCTTGCAATCTATTGGGGCAAGGACTACGTGTAAACTAACAAATGCACTATAAAGTACAGAGCAACTTGTTAATGGTCATTGCTCACACACAAAAACGTGTAATGACATAGCTGGTCACCTGAATTGTACAGGAATACACGATAGACTGCCTGATGCCTGTTACATGACCCTTACAGTCACTGCTGGTGCTGCTCTGAGCCCCTCTATACCCTGCCCCCTCGGCCCTTCTCCACTTCCTGCCTAGCTTGTGCAACCTTCAAATAAATCCTGAGAAGAAAATGTTCCAAAGCAAATGATTCCTTGTGACACGGACAGATTGATGGAATTACTGGTTACAGCTCCTTTGGGTAGAGATAATTAAAACTATCAGTGATTGTGGAATTTTTCCAAGTCCCTAAAATACTACAATAGTACCAGTTCCTGGTTACTCCCCCAGTCAGATTCCCCACCGCTGCGCGCTACCAAATAATTTAAAAATTGTGCAGTTGTGCGTTTCATACTCTTAAAAACCGTCCTGTGCCTGCCAGTGAGATAACTCTCTCAGTGTGAGAGAGGACTACTTTCAGCCCAGTCTTGAGGTCTGCAGTGTTTAGAATAGAGTGAGGAATTTTGTACTGGGCAGATATTCATATACGGAAGAAATAGCGTAAGTGAACTCGGCAGCCAATTTGCACATAGCAAGATCCAACAAACAGCAATGAGATAATGACCAGATAATCAGTTTTAGTGGTGTTGATTGAGGGATAAATATTGGCCAGGACACCGGGGAGAACACCCCTGCTCTTCTTCGAAATAGTGGCCATGGGATCTATTACGTCCACCTGAGAGAGCAGACGAGGCCTCGGTTTAACTCTCTAGTAAATTAAAATGGAGTGATAAATTCACCCCTTATTTCTCCAGGGTCAAAACATTGCAGGCATGACGACCCCTGTCTCTGTATTTCAAGAGAATCCTGCAGTCATTTTTGTGCAAGCGAATTAGTTTAAGGAAAACAAATGTTTTGAAAGTAGCAGACGGGACACTCTTTGCTTTTGGAGCTGCTCTTTAACCACGCCTGCCGCCCTCCATCCACTCCGTTTGTAGAGGCTCCTCCACCAGCATTCCCCGGGTCCTGGCAGATTCCCGCGTTGGAGATTTGCCGCTCGCGTGCTCGTGCGGAGTTAGACGCGAGCCGGGCACGCGCTGGCCCAGGAACTAGCAAAATAAAGCGAGTGGACGGGGGTGGGAATAACGAGGTGCCCACTCCCGATACGGACATTCGGCAGCTACCAGCATTGCCGCAAGAGCGCACGAGGCCAGAGTGGGATTGGGAGCGGGCAAGGAGCAGGAAGATCAGGGTCACATAGGAACAGGAGGAGGCCATTCAGCCCATTGAGCCTGGTCCGATGTTCAATCTGATCATGGCTGATCTGTACCTCAACTCCACTTACCCGCCTTGGTTCCATATCCCTCGATACCCTTACCCAACAAAAATCTGTCAATCCCAGTTTTGACATTTTCAGTTGATCCCCAGCATCCACAACTTTTTTGGGGAAGCGAATTTCAGATTTCCACCACCCTTTGTGTGAAGAAGTGCTTCCTGATTTCACCCCTGAACGGCCTGGCTCTAATTTTAAGGTTACGCCTCTTTGTTCTGGATTCCCGCCCCCCCCCTCCCCCACCAGAGGAAATACTTTCTCTCCCAATCTACCTTATCAAATCCCTTTATCATTTAAAACACCTTCATTAGATCGTTCCCGGCCGGTGAGCTTTTCTGCTCTCTGCACAGATGCTGAATGTTGCCAGCATTTCCCCTGGTGATTATTTACAGTTCATTGGATGATGGGGGGGGGTGAGGTGAAAACAATTCTCAGTCCCTTTGGGGGGGTCCTGCATCCCAGACAAGGGGAGGGAGGTTGGCAATCATTTAAGAGCTGGGACGAGTTTGGCTGCAAGGTGGTTGCAGGGAGTTAAGATGTGGCAGAGCAAGAGCTGTCTGTGTTGGGATGGCTGGGACTGATTTCACTGATGCTCAGATCAGACTTACTTTCCGCTGGAGACAAGGACCTGGCTGCAGGGTCTGTCTTTGATGCCCCGAGCTCCCTGCTCCAGGTGGGACATCCATGGGACACAGTGAGCAGTGACCCTGGACAGGCTCCAGGAGCAGGGGACCAGCTGAAGGCGGCCGGGGGGTTGCAGCGGCGCAATGGAGGCGAAGCACCGGCGGATCTTGCGCAGGCTGCGCCTGGAGCTGGCCGGCCAGCTGCGGGTGGAGCTGGTGGTCCAGTACCTGTACCAGGAGCGGGTGGTGAGCCAGAGCTTCCTGGAGGAGATCCAGGCCGAGCCGGTCAGTGCCCGCCAGACCATGAAGCTGCTCGACCACCTGCCCAGCCGCGGAGCCCGGGCTTTCGCCGCCTTCGCCCAGTCTCTGCGGGAGGAATTTCCCTGGCTGCGCCGGCGGCTGGAGGAGGAAGAGCGAGCGGAGGAGGAGGAGGAGAAGGAGGAGCCCGCACCGCCGGCAGGTGAGAGTCAGAGTTAGAGAGAGTTAGAGTTAGAGTTAGAGTCAACGCCAGAGAGAGTTAGAGTCAGAGCTAGAGTTAGAGTCGGAGCTAGAGTTAGAGTCAGAGCTAGAGCTAGAGTTAGAGTTAGAGTTAGGGTCAGAGAGAGTTAGGGGTAAAAATTCAGTTGGTTGCGCCTCCCGTTAGCGCCTTAAGAGGGCGCTAATGGGGCGCAAAGCCGCTAACGCCCGGGCGCAGCGATGTTTGCGCCGCTCGAGAACTTAACTTGAGATTGTGCGGCGGCGCTAAAACTTACCGCTGCGACCACCTGCGCGCGCAGATTGTGACGTCATTCCATGGTGCAACGCCCTTGTGGCGGAAATTGAGTGGCGCCCCCTGCCTTACCGCCTGGCGCATCCAACGACCAGAAGACTGGAACGCTATCAATCGCTGTGGGGCTGGGGGGGGGGGCACTATTTAAAGGGGGCCTCTTCCTGTCTTTTATTGTTGGTGGCATTTTTGAACTATGCATTCTGAGAGAGAGAGGGAGAGACTTCTGGAGAGATTCAACGTTGTGTGAAGGAGTTTTGGGTACTGAGCAGCACTTTGCAGGTTCATTTTGATTTGCCATTCCTTGTATCGATTTAGCAGAGACTGTGGGAGCTGCACTCTGAGCTCTTTGCCTGGTACTCTCCATTGTTCTTTCCAACACATTTGATGTGCAAGTCTCTCCAGGCCGAGATTCAAGGCTGCAATGAACAGGATGTGGATGGAAAGCAAGATTAACCATCCCCTTTAAGAACTGGCCCGTGCCATTGTGTGTGTGTTCCATTGCTGACTGACATTACATGAGCTTCGCCAGCGCTCTGAGTTAGCGCCTCACTCCTTGGCCTTTGCGCCTTAAGACAGGTGTGCAGCGCCTGCTTTAGCGCTCCACTCACCTCCCGGGGCGGTAAAAGTGAAGTTTCCTGTCAGTGCCGATAATTAGCGCCAGGCGCTAATATTTGCGTCCAGACGATATTACCTAATTTCTACCCCTTAGAGTCAGAGCTAGAGTTAGAGTCAGAGCTAGAGTTAGAGTCAGAGCTAGAGTTAGAGTTAGAGTTAGAGTTAGAGCTAGAGTTAGAGCTAGAGTTAGAGTCAGAGCTAGAGTTAGAGTCAGAGTTAGAGTTAGAGTCAGAGTTAGAGTTAGGGTCAGAGAGAGTCAGAGTTAGAGTCAGAGTTAGAGTTAGGGTCAGAGAGAGTCAGAGTTAGAGTCAGAGTTAGAGTTAGGGTCAGAGAGAGTCAGAGTTAGAGTCAGAGTTAGAGTTAGAGTCAGAGCTAGAGTTAGAGTCAGAGCTAGAGTTAGAGTCAGAGCTAGAGTTAGAGTCAGAGCTAGAGTCAGAGCTAGAGTTAGAGTTAGAGTCAGAGCTAGAGCTAGAGTTAGAGTCAGAGCTAGAGTTAGAGTTAGAGTCAGAGCTAGAGTTAGAGTCAGAGCTAGAGTTAGAGTCAGAGCTAGAGTTAGAGTCAGAGCTAGAGTTAGAGTCAGAGCTAGAGTTAGAGTCAGAGCTAGAGTTAGAGTCAGAGCTAGAGTTAGAGTCAGAGCTAGAGTCAGAGCTAGAGTTAGAGTCAGAGCTAGAGTTAGAGTTAGAGTCAGAGCTAGAGTTAGAGTCAGAGTTAGAGTTAGAGTCAGAGTTAGAGTTAGGGTCAGAGAGAGTCAGAGTTAGAGTCAGAGTTAGAGTTAGGTCAGAGAGAGTCAGAGTTAGAGTCAGAGTTAGAGTTAGGGTCAGAGAGAGTCAGAGTCAGAGTCAGAGTCAGAGCTAGAGTTAGAGTCAGAGCTAGAGTTAGAGTTAGAGTCAGAGCTAGAGTTAGAGTCAGAGCTAGAGTTAGAGTCAGAGCTAGAGTTAGAGTCAGAGCTAGAGTTAGAGTTAGAGTTAGAGTCAGAGCTAGAGTTAGAGTTAGAGTCAGAGCTAGAGTTAGAGTTAGAGTCAGAGCTAGAGTTAGAGTCAGAGCTAGAGTTAGAGTCAGAGCTAGAGTTAGAGTTAGAGTCAGAGTCAGAGTTAGAGTCAGAGTCAGAGTTAGAGTCAGAGTTAGAGTCAGAGTTAGAGTCAGAGTTAGAGTCAGAGTTAGAGTCAGAGTTAGAGTCAGAGTTAGAGTCAGAGTTAGAGTCAGAGTTAGAGTCAGAGTCAGAGTCAGAGTTAGAGTCAGAGTTAGAGTCAGAGTTAGAGTCAGAGTTAGAGTCAGAGTTAGAGTCAGAGTTAGAGTTAGAGTCAGAGTTAGGGTTAGGGTCAGAGTCAGAGCTAGAGTTAGAGTCAGAGCTAGAGTTAGAGTCAGAGCTAGAGTTAGAGTCAGAGCTAGAGTTAGAGTCAGAGCTAGAGTTAGAGTCAGAGCTAGAGTCAGAGCTAGAGTTAGAGTCAGAGCTAGAGTTAGAGTCAGAGCTAGAGTTAGAGTCAGAGCTAGAGTTAGAGTCAGAGCTAGAGTTAGAGTCAGAGCTAGAGTTAGAGTCAGAGCTAGAGTTAGAGTCAGAGCTAGAGTTAGAGTCAGAGCTAGAGTTAGAGTCAGAGCTAGAGTTAGAGTCAGAGCTAGAGTTAGAGTCAGAGCTAGAGTTAGAGTCAGAGCTAGAGTTAGAGTCAGAGCTAGAGTTAGAGTCAGAGCTAGAGTTAGAGTCAGAGCTAGAGTCAGAGCTAGAGTCAGAGCTAGAGTCAGAGCTAGAGTCAGAGCTAGAGTTAGAGTCAGAGCTAGAGTTAGAGTCAGAACTAGAGTTAGAGTCAGAGCTAGAGCTAGAGTTAGAGTCAGAGCTAGAGTCAGAGTCAGAGCTAGAGTTAGAGTCAGAGCTCGAGTTAGAGTCAGAGCTAGAGTTAGGGTCAGAGAGAGTTAGAGTCAGAGTCAGAGTTAGAGTCAGAGCTAGAGTTAGGGTCAGAGAGAGTTAGAGTTAGAGTCAGAGCTAGAGTTAGAGTCAGAGTTAGAGTTAGGGTCAGAGAGAGTCAGAGCTAGAGTCAGAGCTAGAGTCAGAGTCAGAGTCAGTTAGGGTCAGAGAGAGTTAGAGTTAGGGTCAGAGTCAGAGTCAGAGTCAGAGTTAGAGTCAGAGAGAGTTAGAGTTAGGGTCAGAGCTAGAGTTAGAGTTAGGGTCAGAGTCGGAGTTGGGGTCAGAGTTAGGGTCAGAGTCAGGGTCAGAGTCAGGGAGAGTTAGAGTTAGGGTCAGAGTCAGAGTCAGAGTCAGAGCCTCCCCCCCGACCCCAACCCCCCAGACCCCGACCCCAACCCCCCCATGACCCCGACCCCAACCTCCCCCAGACCCTGACCCCCAACCCCCCCAGACCTCGACCCCAACCCCGGTAGACCCCGACCCCAAACCCAACCCCCCCTAGACCCCGACCCCCCCCAGACCCCGACCCCAACCCCCCCATGACCCCGACCCCAACCCCCCCCTAGACGCCGACCCCAACCCCAACCCCCCTTATACCCCCACCCCAACCCCCCCAGACCCCGACCCCAACCCCCCCTAGACCCCCACCCCAACCCCCCCATGACCCTGACCCCAACCCCCCCATGACCCCGACCCCAACCCCCCCCAGACCCCGACTCCAACCCCCCCTAGACCCCCACCCCAACCCCCCTTAGACCCCCACCCCAACCCCCCTTAGACCCCCACCCCAACCCCCCTTAGACCCCCACCCCAACCCCCCTTAGACCCCCACCCCAACCCCCCTTAGACCCCCACCCCAACCCCCCCCAGACCCCGACCCCAACCCCCCCCAGACCCTGACCCCAACCCCCCCCAGACCCCGACCCCAACCCCCCCAGACCCTGACCCCAACCACCCTGACCCCCACCCCCCCAGACCCCGACCCCCCCAGACCCTGACCCCAACCACCCTGACCCCAACCCCCCAGACCCCGACCCCAACCCCCCCCAGACACCGACCCCAACCCCCCCCAGACCCTGACCCCAACCCCCCCCAGACCCCGACCCCAACCCCCCAGACCCCGACCCCAACCCCCCGCAGACCCCGACCCCAACCCCCCCCAGACCCCGACCCCAACCCCCCCATGACCCCGACCCCAACCCCCCCCAGACCTCGACCCCAACCCCCCCCAGACCCCGACCCCAACCTCCCCCAGACCCCGACCCCAACCCCCCAGACCCCGACCCCAACCCCGCTAGACCCCGACCCCAACCACACCCCCCCAGACCCAGACCCTGACCCCCCCAGACCCCGACCTCGACCCCGACCTCGACCCCAACCCCAACCTCACCCCCTGACCCAACTCCACCCGCAGCACCTGAACCTCAACCTCTCTCCCGCCCCCATTCCAGTCAATGGAACTGAATACCAGGCGTTGCGTATAACGGGCGGCTGATCCGATTCCGCCCATTTTTGCCACTGCCCGAGACGAAATTCTTGTGTTTCCGTAAACATCAGCTCATCCAAAACTCCGCTTCCCGTCTCCTAGCCACCTCCACGTCCTGCTCACCCTTCACCCCTGTGCTCCCTGACCCACCTTGTCTCCCAGACCCCCAACGCCTCAATTTAAAATTCTCCTCCTCATGTTTAAATGCCTTCATGACCGAGCCCCTCCCTATCTCTGGAACCTTCTGCAACCCTTCGCTCCCCACAAACTCTCCATCCCTCTGACTCCAACACCTCCCTCCCTTCGCCCCACCATTGGTGGCCGTACCTTCAGCCGCCTAGGCCCTAAGCTCTGAAATTCCCTTGTTACAGACCTCAACCTCTCCACCTCCCTCTCCTAAAACCAAGCTTTTGGTCATCCCTCCTAATAGCTCCTCCTTTGGCTCGAGGTCAGTTATTTTGATTAACCCTCTGGAATGGCTTTGGGGCTTTTATCTATTTAATGGTGCTGTATAAATGCAAGGTGTCTGCATGATAACGTTTGTTCTCGAAGCTTTTGGCTGATCACTCCGAGGGTGGTGAACCTGTGGAATTCTCTACCACAGAAGGCTGTGGAGGCAAGTCACTGAATATATTTAAGAAGAAGATAGATTTCTGGACACAAAAGGCATCTAGGGAGTGGGGAGAGAGCGGGAATATGGTATTGAGATAGAAGATCAGCCATGATGGTATTGAATGGCGGAGCAGGCTCGAAGGGCCG
Organism: Squalus acanthias; assembly: GCA_030390025.1. Classification (NCBI taxonomy): domain Eukaryota; kingdom Metazoa; phylum Chordata; class Chondrichthyes; order Squaliformes; family Squalidae; genus Squalus; species Squalus acanthias. Next base: position 78,776,949 of record CM059434.1, on the reverse strand, counting down.
AATGGCCGACTCCTGCTCCTATTTTTCTATGTTTCTACCAGGAAGTCCATCCTGCAAGTAGTTTGGCTTGGATGAAGCAATTTGATAAAGTGTGGGAGAAGTGTTGGTACGTGCTTGCCAGTGGTGTTCTGGTTGCACTGGGCCACCTGCTAAAAATGTGTGCTATATAATCAAGTGATAAAACTCGAGCATTACTTCAGATCTCCCAAGCTTTTGCCAAAAAAGAAAGATTTGGATTTCAATAGCGTCTTTCACGACCTTAGGATGTCCCAAAGTGCTTTACAGCCAATGAAGTACTTTTGAAGTGCAGTCACTGTTGTAATGTAGAAAACGCAGCAGCCAATTTGCACTCAGCAAGCTCCCACAAACAGCAAGGTGATAATGACCAGATAATCGGTTTTAGTGATGTTGGTTGAGCGATAAATATTGGCCCCAGGACACTGGGGATAACTCCCCTGATCTTCGAAATCGTGCCATGGGATCTTTTACGTCCACCTGAGAGAGCAGACGAGGCCTCGGTTTGATGTCTCATCTGAAAGACGGCACCTCCGACAGTGGGGGTTGGGGGCGGGGGTGGTGGGGGGGGGGTGGTTCTGGGGCAGAAAGAACAAAAGGGAAACAGATAGCAATGAGGGTGAACAGGATAAAAGAGACAAATGGAAATCCTGTCAGAGAGGAAAGCGGAACTTCTTCAAGGTGGGCATTCCTGGAAGAGAATTGGCGGTGAATTAAAACTGATCTTTGTGTTTAAATTCTTTCATGCCTTGCCCATCCTTATCTTTGTAACCTCCTCCAGCCCCACAACCCCTCTTCCCGCCCCCCCCCCCCCCCCGCCCCCCCGAACTCTCCACCTCATCCGCCTTGGGCCCACTCTCTGGAATATACTCCCTAAACCTCGCCACTTCCCTCAAGACCCGTCTTAAAGCCCACCTCTTTTGGTCACCTTTCCTAATCTCGTTTGCCTTACGCTCCTGTGAAGCACCTTGGGACGTTTTATTTTCTACATTAAAGGCACTATATAAATGCAAGTTGTTGAATATGAATTTAGACTTTGAGACTTGCAAACTCCAGCTAATGTCTGGCACCAATACATTTTCTGTGTGTTAAAATCCGAGTGTTTTATTATTTTATCACCGTGCATAGTGCTGTTGTGAGAAGTTGAACTGTGGTCGGAATATGTAGTTTAATATGCTCATCTTGCGGTTTCGCTGGACGTTTTAGTAACAAAATCTAGCCAGGCCTGAAGTATAAGTGGTTTCAGCAGTTTGGCTATCTCACTTTCTGTGTATTGTGGCACCAGGTTCTAAGTGAGCTTCCTTGGGAGTCTAATGAAGGAATAGAAACACATGGCGTCTAGTGATGCCTCACATTGTTCTGATATTCCCTGTTGAAATAGCCTTTGCTTTTATCCAACTTACGGGGCACAAGGATGGCTTAAGGCCTTTCAGAAGCTGGCACAGGCAGGTTGAGCTAAATAGCGTTCTTCTGTGCCCTGAAATGCTGTGGTTCTATATTACTTACCCACACAATTTTATTAATCTTGTCATAATTGTCGAAAAAGAACATTTTGTTCGAGATCTGTTTTTAAACTTCCCATGAGAAGCTCGAAGTCCACTCGCTCCCAGTGCATCCTTTGATGTGCAGAGAAGCTTCTGTTGGTGACTGACCAATGAAGACCCTTTAAATACACCACTGGGTCAACGTCCCAGTGGGATTGGCTTGTTAATACCTCTGACCCTGCTGACCGATGGAATACCAGAATACATCACTCGGTTCCTTCCTCACCATATCCAGTGGCACGTTTAGTTTCTGCTGTATCCTCAAAGGTTTTCTGCTTGTACTGTCTAGCGGTTGTCAACCCTCCAGGATTGGCCTGGAGTCTCCAGGAATTAAATATTAATCTCCAGGACACTGCTGCGAGCAATGTGTCAGTTTCCACATGTACGCTGACAATACCCAGCTCTACCTCACCACCACCTCTCTCGACCCTCTCCACTGTCTCTAATTTGTCACACTGCTTGTCCAACTAAATATTGGGGAAACTGAAGCCATTGTCTTCAGTCCCCGCCACAAACTCCGTTCCCTGGCCACCGACTCCATCCCTCTCCCTGGCAACTGTCTGAAGCTGAGCCAGACCGTCCGCAACCTTGGTGTTGGTGTCTGACCCCGAGATGAGCTTCCGACCACATATCCACTCCATCACCAAGACTGCCTACTTCCACCTCCGTAACATCACCCGACTCCACCCCTGCCTCAGCTCATCCGCTGCTGAAACCTTCATCCATGCCTTTGTTCCCTTTCGCCTTGACTATTCCAATGCTCTCCTGGCCGGCCTCCCACCTTCCACCCTCCGTAAACTTGTGCTGATCCAAAACTCTGCTGCCCGTATCTTAACTCGCACCAAGTCCCGTTCATCAATCACCCGTGTGCTTGCTGACCTAGACTGGCTCCGATCTGACAACGCCTCAATTTTAAAATCTTCATCATTGTTTTCCAATCCCTCCATGGCCTCACCCCTCCCTATCTCTGTAACCTCCTCCAGCCCTACAACCCCCCGAGATCTCTGCGCTCCTCCAATTCTGGCATCTTGCGCATCCCCGATTTTAATCGCTCCACCATTGGCGGCCATGCTTTCACTGCCTTGGCCTTAAACTCTGGAATTTCCTCCTTAAACCTCTCCGCATCTCCACCTCTCTCTCTTTTAAGATGCTCCTTAAAACCTACCTCTTTGACCAAGCTTTTGGCCATCTGTCCTGATAGCTCCTTTTGTGGCTCGGTGCCAACATTTTGATTGATAACGCTCTTGTGGAGCGCCTTGGGAGGTTTTGCTACGTTAAAGGCGCTATATAAATGCAAGTTGTTGTTGTGTGAGGATTGGAAACCTGATTGGGGGATTCGAACAGGAGAAATGGGCTTGGAGCTGGGATGCTCCTTAAAACCTACCTCTTTGACCAAGCTTTTGGTCACCTGTCCTAACATCTCCTTACATGGCTTGGTGTCAATGCCCCTGTGACGCTCCTTGGGAGGTTTTACTGCGTTACAGCCGCTATATAAATGCAGGTTGTGGTTGAGGTTGTGTGATGAAACCTCCAGGAATATATCCTGCCAGAGTTGGCAGCCCGAGTACTGTCATTATTGGAAGCCGTTCTGTATGTAAACAGTTTTGCGTTTTGCTGTGTTTATATTGATACTTTTGATCATGTTCTCCGATGGCGGAACAGGAGATAAAAGCAACAGGGATAGATTAGCCCAAATAATCGCTCCTCGTATCGGGAAAACAATACTCATTCTGAGAATAGTAGGAGTTAGTTGTCAAGGAGCCCAAACCTGGGAGGGCTGGTGGTGGGATAATCGGCAGCTCTGTTAACCAGCCCTTGGTCAAGGAATGAGTCAGGATTAAAAAATGAGAAAGCCTTTTGTCCCAAGAGGCCGCAAACAACAACAAAGGGTCACATGTTCAAGAGCAGTTCGAACAAAGGCGGTTTAGACCTAGGTCAGAAATTAAGACGCACACAGTCAGATTACAGCGGGGACTGACCAGACACAATAAAATAAAAGAGAGTATTCGTCCACTATCTTGTTTTGTGCAGTACGGGTTGTGTTATAGAGGAAGTTTAAAAAAACAACACTCTGGAATTACTACCCTGTTCCCTCATGTGTGTTCTGCAAAATAAACCACCTCCTTGATTTGGCATTGAGCTCGTTCACCAGAGTGTTGAAGAGTTCCATCTGCGGGAGGTTTGGAGAAGTGCATGTGTGGACACGCTTGAAGAACATGATATCCAGCTCATATGACACGGGGGGGAATGTATTGTGACACTCCCCGGGTTACCCTATTGTACAACTAACTATCGGGCAGCGCAGGCCAGCACCGGAGCGTAAGGGACGCAGAGTCTGCTTACGGGAGGGAACCAGCGCGACTGAACCCGAGAGAGAATCCACAGCAGCCTCGAGATTTGTAACATTCCCTATTTATCTTGTGACCTTCAAACAACCGCGCATGTCAAAGCTCTTGAGTTGTTTGCTACGCTGTACAACACACACCCTGTACAGTCACTGGGCTTTCAGAGCCAAGACTAATATTTAGAATGCGATAGGAGCTCACGATGGAAGTTATTTATTCTGCCTCCCTCTTCCTCAAAAGCTAATCTCTCCAGGTTCACCAAGTCCTCCTCCACAATTTTAGGGGATGTAGCTTTTTAAAGGCTGTGGGAAGACAGATGCGAGCAACTTTGTTTTGCTTGTAAAAGTAACAAGAGTGCTATGTTTTTGAATATTTTGTAAGTACCCTCTTGTTTAACTGCCCTTCAAGGCTGCTTTGGGAGCAGAATGTCTGATCCAGGTTTTTGTAACTCTCAGCTGTTTGCTCTCCCAAAACCATTTTAAGATGGCGTGTTCCATGTGGTATGTGGAAGGTCATTGATGAACGGTTAATTTTGGTACAATAAGCCTTCGATACGGTGATTCACACCGACTATGCCCTTGATTCATCTTTTGGATGAGACGTTAGACTGAGGCCCTGTCTGCCCTCTCGGGTGGATGTGAAAGGTCCCACGGGACTGTTTTTGAAGAAGAGCAGGGGAGTTTCTCCCGGTGTCCTGGACAATATCCTCCACCAACTTCACTTAAAAAAAAAACCCAAGATGATCTGGTCATTATCTAGTTGCTGTTTTTGGAACCTTGCTGTGTGCAAATTAAGCTGCTGTATGTCTCTATATTACAGCAGGGACTACTCTTCAAAAATACTTCGCTGTTTGTTCAGTGCATTGGGACGTCCTGAGGTCACCCCGTTAACGGCAGGCGGGGGCAATCAAAATCGACCCCAAAACACTTTACACCCAACAAAGTACTTTTGAACTGTCGCCACTGTTCTAATGCAGGGAAACACGGCAGCCAATTTGTCTACAAACAGCAATGTGATAATGACCAAATAATCTGTGTTTTTAATGATGTTGGTTGAGGGATAAATGTTGGCCAGGACGCCGGGAAGACCTCCCCTGCCTGCTCTTCAGATAGTGCCATGGGATCTTTTACGTCCTCTTAAGAGAACAGAGGGGGCCTCGGTTTAACGTCTCATCTGAAAGACGGCACCCCCGACAGTGCAGCACTCCCTCAGCACAGCACTGGAGTGTTGGCCTGGATTCTGTGTTCAGGTTCCTGGAGTGGGACTTGAACCCACAACCTTCTGACTCCGAGGCGAGGGTGCTACCCACTGAGCCAAGGCTGACCTCACATACCCAGGAACTGCTAAAGGCTGTGAATGCCACATCACCTGCCCCTTCATACAAACGTGGGCTTCCCTTATTTGATTAATTACCAGATCAAGGAATCGGGCCTGCTTCCTCACAGGCAGACTGACTCCATTCTCAGCTAATGGTCTTATGAGGGAAAATAATTCCATTTTAAGCTTTGTTAGTTCAAAATCATTCAACTTCCCCACATATAATTAGAGTTATGGAAGAAAAATAGAATTCCACAATGTTATAATTTGTAACCAAATGACCTGAGTTTCCATTTCAGATTCCAGGGTACTACTGAAATGCTGGGTGTTCTCTCTGAGACTTGGCCAACTTTCCTCCCTCAGTTACTGCTACCAAAATTACCAGGCCCAATAGTCCCTGGTTCTGATGAAATAGATTCCCACCATGTTAGCGACTGTACACCACAGAGTCACACCCTGTCAAACTTACAGAGGCCAGAACAACTGGACTCTAAAACCACAGGCCAGTCGAGGTTACTTAACGTTTTACTGCACGTAATGGTAAATAGTTTGGTGTAATTGGCACTTTATTCTTAACTTTAGGGTGTAGAAATTGGACCGCGTTGCGCCTAAAACGGGCGCAACGAGCGCCAATTTCGGGGACCAAAGTGCATCTGAAATACACCTGACCCGACATTGGGTCGGGCTATTTTTCAGGCGTTAGGCCCCTTACATATGTAAAGATTTTTTTGGGCCCCTTGCTGAAATTGAGCTAGAATGGAAACTGCCCATGTAAACATGTCACAGTGTAATTACACCCTCTCCCCAGTGGAGGTGCTGCAGCACCTGTACTTTGCAGGGGGAATGGGTCTGGGCTGGGGGAGAGAAGGTCTAACTATAGCGTGACACTGTTTACATTCTAAAGTTGGTTGTAGGAATCTATAATGGTGTAGCTGAAACAGAAGTGCGTGTTGAGGTGGGATTTTTAATCTATTGATTCATGGAGGGAGCTCAGGAAACATTAAAAAAAAATTGTTGTGGTGGAGCCAGGAGGAGCAGGACTGTTTCCCCCCCCCAACCCACCCACCCGACTCCACAGTATCCTCATCGCCCCCACTTGCCCCTCCTGGGACTTGTCTTCAAGCTGCTGCCAGCAAGGCAGGCGACATGGTATTAACCTTCTTAAAGATGGGCGAGCTGCCTGTGGAAGCATGACCGGCGCCGGGCAGCTCTCCAGAATAATATTAATGTGGCCCGAGGCCCAATTTTGGGTGAGCCTGCTTAAAGTGGACATAAAGCTCTCCGACCAATGCAGTCTGCAGCACCCTCGCCAAGGCTGCGTCTTCAAAGAAAGCTGCCGAGGAATAAGAAGCACGATTGGAAGTGCAAGTCGATACAAGCGGCGGCGGGTAGAATTGAAGACGAGAGCAATTTTATTTAGTGTAACCTCAGTATTTGTACCGCAGTAGCTAAGGATTTGAGGCCGAGTGCCCGGGGGAACGCACTGTCTTGCCCACAGATGAAAACAATTGGTGTGAGCATTGTAGCAATCAGTTTGCAAACGTGTCATTATAAGTGGCTCAATGCAGTTGTTTGTGGATCTTAATAACCAGGATGAAGATCTTTCAGATTTGACTGCTTTATGCTTTCAAGGAATGGTTGCCGTGGGAGACCCCCTGCTTGGCATGTAACAACTAGTTTATAATACTGTTCCTTTTCTGGGTGTAGGCCTAAGAAGTATGGGGCGTAGAGGATGGAAAATGTAACGCACAACACCATTAAAACGGCCTCCTTAATGGGCAGTTGTTTTCATGTTCAGCTGACGCCATGAGTCTAGAACACTGATTAAGGGCCTTCTAAGCTCTGGAACACTGCTTTCTTTTGTTTTTTTTAAAAAAGGTTCCAAATAAAAAATACCTTCCCGGGGGCGGAGGGGGGAGAGAAAACACTTCCAATTTTAAACATTTTATTCGTTTGACAGCCCAGCTTGAGTATAGTGGTGGCAAGTAGCTCGAGCCAAAGTAGGCCAACCCTTGTAGTCTGTAAACCACCGTAAAAGTTCGGAAGAAAGCTTTGTTTCTTGGAGTGCGATTGGCGATACACAACCAGTCAAGCAAGATATGTATCGTAAAATACACGCTGCTGCAGCCCTTTCTGTACTTCGGGCATCTCAATGTACTCAAGCCTAGTGACTACTGTTAACAACATCGGCAGTCAAATGTTTAACTCTTTCGTACAAAGTTCCTCTCTCTGCTATCTTAGTGGAGATGTTAAATAAATAGCTGGCAGATGACTGTGATGCGAATGCATTCAGCACTAATGTTGCCAATAGTAATTTTTAGTCTTGCTTAATATTTAAATAACAAAACATTTGTGACTCTCCTTTGAATTATATCATGCGCATACGCGAATTGGAAAGAAAGACTTGTATTTATATAGCGCCTTTCACGACCTCAGGACGTCCCAAAACGCTTCACAGCCAATGAAGTACTTCTGAAGCGTAGTCACTGATCCAGCTATGACAGAGCAGTCTGCTTGATCGGCACCCTTGCCACTGGACTTGATATCCACTTGCTCTATCACTGGCGCACTGTGGCTGCGGCCTGTACTATCTACAGACTGCACTGCAGCAACTCACCAAGGTTACTTGGAACAGCACCTCCCTAACCCGCGACCCCCAGCTCCGAGAAGGACAAGAGCAGCAATGTTGTTGTGTGGCAACACCATCACTTCCAAGTTCTCCAAGTCACACACCATCCTGACGCATAGCGCCTTTCCTTCTTGGCCGCTGGGTCAGTATCCTGTAAGTCCCTTCCTAACGCCATCATGGGAGCACCTATATCACAAGGACTGCAGCAGTTCAAGAAGGCGGCCCACCACCACCTCAAGGGCAACTAGGGATGGGCCATAAATGCCGGCCCTGCCAGCGATGCCCACATCCCAAGAATGAATAAATTAAAAAAGGTGTATAAGAGCAGTTGGGGTTGACTTGCACCTCATTTATTTGCCCTGCCTTCCTTTCCCTGACAGAGCGGCCTTAACTCCAAACGGGGGGGATGAAAGGCTCACACAATGAGTCCATGTCCAGGTATTCTGTGGTGCAAACAAATGGTCTGTGACATCAGGTCATTGTTTAAATTCTTTCTTTAGTGGTCATTCGTCCTATTGGACGCCACTAAAATAGAAGTTTACATAGGAAAATCCAAAGATGTCTCTTTAGAACAGGTGTCGACCAGGGAAAAACCCGCTGTTATAGTCAGGACAATTCGATAGTATTTCACCAATATGAGATTGGATCAACATAAGCATGGTCGTGTTTTACAGATTGGAAAATGTATAAATCGGTCCTCTCTTTACATAGTGAGCCTTTGGCATTCCCGCCTCCGACTCAGAGGGTGAAGGGTTCAATCCCCACTCCAGACAGTCCCAGCGAGTGGAGACTAGAACATTGTCTCTAAATACTGCGTTGGCATCCAGAGGGGTTCTCGCATCCGGACGGAGTGACCTCTGGCTCAGGGGAAGTATTCCCGCCTCTGAGTCAGAAGGGCTGGGTTCACACTCAAGACAGCCCCGGCGAGCAGAGTGCGGCTCTGATTGACGTCCAGCGGGGTACTTGCGTCCAATGGGTGAATGTGTCATGAAGGGAAAGTCGGGCTGTTTAGCCTTGATTGATGCCTACGTAGGAGAATGTACTCCGAAGATAATGACCATGAGGAAGGCGAGAGGAAACCTCAGCTGCCCTCCCTAGTAAATGAGACTCGAGAATCTCGTGTGTGTGTAAGACTTGAGCTGGAACCTGCCCTGGGAACAGAACATGGGCTCTCTTTAATCAGCACAGATTAGTTTCACAAAGCCTGAAAGTCTGCCAGTTTAGTGCGATTATCAGACCTTGTTTCCAGACTATTGTGAGATGTATCAGAGTGTGATCTCCAAGGAAGAACCTTGCCACACAATGCTTACTGTTTGAGCTAATTCTTGGGAGAACAAGGGGCGGGAGGGGAAGGGAGAGAGAAAAAAACCCACTGTGAAAGATTGTATTCATAAGGGGTTATGATGGGCGTGATGCATGATTGATTTTCGTGTTCAGTAAGTGAGGTCTCTCAGTAGTGTGGCTGACCTCGACTGCACTGTGACCTTGAACACTCTGGGTTGAGGATCTGTTCTGTAGCCTGGTTCCATCTGGAGGAAAATACAGTTCTGTCTCGCCTGGCAAACAAAAGCCTAATTGGAGAGACTGGCAATTATGATTGAAACACAGCCTGCTGCTTCAAGTGAAAAAAAAATCCCTAAAATCATAATGAAATTCATCTGGATGTTTTATTAACGCTGGCAGTGAATCACCATTGTAGGGTTTTGAAAAAAGCTTTTACTTGGCAAGTTGAACCGTAAACATAAAACACATTGTTAATTCTGATCCTTCACATTCCGAGACATTTATATGTGCGGGGGAGGGATAAACCTTGTCACTCCAGTGAGTGCACTTTGGGCCATATTTTCCTCTCTTCAATAACTGGAGAAAGAAATGAGTGAAAAGTGGTGTAGTGCAGAGAGAAAACACGAACCGTTCTGCTTAGATCCCATCTGGAGTACTCTGTTCAGTTCTGGGCAACGCACCTCCGGAAGGACATATTGACCTTGGAGGGGGTCCAGTGCACATTCACCAGAATGATACTGGGGCTAAAAGGGTTAAATTACGAGGACAGGTTGCACAGACTAGGCTTGTTATTCCCTTGAATATGGAAGATTAAGGGGTGATCAAATTGAAGTATTTAAGATGATTAAAGGATTTGATAGGTTAGATAGAGAGAAACTATTTCCTCTGGTGGGGGGAGTCCAGATCAAGGGGGCATCACCTTAAAATTAGAGCCAGGCCGTTCAGGGGTGAGGTCAAGAAGCACTTCTTCACACAAAGGGTAGTGGAAATCTGGAACTCTCTCCCCCATAAAGCTGTTGAGGCTGGAGGGGGGTCAATTGAAAATTTCAAAACTGAGATTGATCAGATTTTTGTAAGGGATATGGAACCAAGGCAGGTAAATGGAGTTGAGATGCAGTTCAGCCATGATCTAATTGAATGGCGGAACAGGCTCGAGGGGCTGTTCCTCTGTAAGAGTTAAGCCTTTTGTTGCCTCCAGCAACAATCTCTGCACTCTTCCTTAGATCTACCTGCCAGGATGCCCACTTGGAGCCGTGTCACGGGAATCCAGCGCTGCCGTATTTTCCTCTCATACTGAGAATCTCTCCTTTGGGTACGATGGTTTGCTGGTTGTGGGATTGCACTAGCAACCAAAGAAGTCATGAATTCAAATCCTGCCATGGCAAATTCTGATATTGAGTTCAATAAATCTGGTAATTTTAGGGCTGGCACCAGAAAAAATGATCATGGAAGCTGCCGAATTGTCATTAAATACCCAACTGATTCACTGATGTCCTAGGAGTCTGCCTCCTCTACCCAGTCTGGCTTACACATGGCACCAGTGCACACTATGGGTTGACCACAGTGTCAGCCGTGCCTCAGTGGTAGCACTCTGAGTCAGAAGGCAGTGGGTTCAAGCCCCACTCCAGAGACTTCAGCGCTGATTTCTGCACTGTCGGAGGTGCCGTCTTTCGGGTGAGACGTTAAACCGAGGCCCCGCCGGCCCCCTCAGGTGGACATAAAAGATCCCACGGCACTATTTTGGCGAAGAGCAGGAGAGTTCTCCCCGGTGTCCTGGCCAATATTTACCCCTCAACCAACATCAATAAAACAGATTATCTGGTCAGTTATTTCATTGCTGTTTGTGGGAGCTTGCTGTGCGCAAATTGGCTGCCACGTTTCCTACATTACAACAGTGACTGCACTTCAAAAGTACTTCATTGGCTGTGAAGCACTTTGGGCCATCCTGAGGTTGTGTAAGGTGCTATAGAAATGCAAGTCTTTCTTTTAACGCCCCATGAACAGGAATACAAATAAAAAAGGAATGGGATTGGCCTCGAGTTTTAAATGAAATGCAATGCTGGTAAATTAACGTAGTGTTTCTGGGATCTTGTTAGTGAATCGGATTAAAACGTATGTGAAGAAATGAGTTTGGGATTAATCGCTGTCTCTTTTTGTCTCTTCCAGATGACTTGCGATCGACTATTTCAGACCGCCTCTTGAACAGTGTGCCGACCGACAAGCAACTAAACCAGCTTTCCAGCCAACTGGGACCAGAATGGGAGAGAGCTGTGGTAGATCTCGGACTGAAGGCGTCCGACATCTATAGATGTAAAATGAACCACCAGTACAATGTACAGGCACAGATCCTGGCAGCCTTTGTCCTGTGGAAACAGCGGCGAGGAAAGCAGGCAACTGTGCAGAGCCTGTGCGACAGTCTTATTTCAGCAGAGGTCGACGCTGCAGTGATAGGTAACACATTTCAGGAAAAGGATTGACCGCCTGAACCTTCAAAGCCACCAAAACCTGGTCACTTTGCACAACCTGGTATCCACTTTCAAATGCACAGAGACTAAGCTACTCCTGCCTGTCAACCGGAATGAGGAGAGACATTATTTTGAGAGACAGCAACAGTTCAGGGTGTAGGGAAAAGGCACAATCTTTTTACAGCGTAATTTAATACTTTTTGGTGCACTCTATTTTCTAATCGCTAGCTTTGAAACTGTATGAAGTAGAAATAATCAAAGGTAGCTTTTGCCCAATTTTGGAAGTATTGCATAAATTTCTCCCATGCTCCATTTCATACAGTATTTCTAGTTGGGGCTTTGAACATCTTTTAGCAAGATTCACATGACAGAGGTGTCTTTATACGATTGCTGGGCTTGCATACGCATTTGTAGGTGAACCAGTTCTTATTAAGACAACAGTGGAAAAACAGATGGCCAATGGAACATAACATTTTCTAAAATCCCAAATCATGGGTGCCTTTAAGGGGAAGCAAGATAAGTACAGGAGGGAGAAAGGAATAGAAGGTTATGGTGATAGGGTGAGATGAAGAGCGGTGGGAGGAGGCTCGTGTGGAGGATAAACACCGGCACAGACCAGTTGGGCCGAATGACCTGATCCTGTGCTGTAAATACTGTGTAATTCAGTGTAAAATTGTGCAGGAACAGATTTGATGTTCAAAGCGATAAGTATTTTTAAGGTGTAAGCATTTTCAAAGTTTTTCTATGTGTGTGGTTGAGTGGGATTAGCAAGCTGTGGTTTGGAGCATAGGCCTGAATCCAGCACCAGGGGATGAGCTGATGTGGTTCTGTCCTTGGCGGGAGAATTCCCATGTGAAATAAGGTTGGGAAGTCTCAATCTGGCTCCTATTAGGTGCTGGTTTTGCAACATATAAATAGTGCACATTGTAATTGAATTCTGAGTATCGTTCATACAGGCCATATGGTTGGCAAAGGTGGTTGGCAAAGGTGGGCCTAGCTATGACTCAACTAGCCTCCCGAGACATTCTCTTGGCCTGAATTTAGTGGTGCACCATCTTGGCAGCTTGGCTCTCCTGAGTGTTGCTTTTTACCCCATGCCCAGTCTAACATCATCTTCCCATCTTCCTGCACTTCCAACTGTTGCCCACTTTACCTGCTTACTGCCTCCCCTATTGGTTCATCACCTCAAGAGCTAATTTCTCAAAGGTTCTCCTCATCATCCTCCCACCTCCACGCTTCCTATCCAGTACTCTGAGGCCCATATCTTCTCCTTCCCATCCATCACTCATTCCTTGCCCAGATCCACGAGCTCCTTCTGCCCTAGGGAATCAACTTCAAGATCTTATCTTCTGATCCCTCCGCTCCCCCCCCCCTCATTGTTTTAGTGATGCTTGATTCCACCCCCCCCCCCGCCGCCCCCCCCCCCCCCGCCCATTACACCTCATTCTTTTCCTTTACATGTTATAACCAGTGTTTATTTCTAAAACAGGCCACTTGCGGTAAAGTCTCAACCTGTCCCAATGACCACCTGGTCTCAGTGGGTCTTTCTGAATGGTCCACTGCATGAGACAAGGGAAAGCTGTGTGCTGGGTGGAAACAGATGGCTTGGAGAAGCACGGGGATGGATGTTTGTGTGTTTGAATAGCTCTGCAGTAATAAAATAAAACAGGTACCGAGAGATTCAAGTTGTAGACGTGGATGGATTCAAGCACTTCAGGAACACACAGGGAGGGAAAGAACAGATTGAAATGGGCCAGCAGCCCAGATAGATGGCTACGAAAGTCTATGCCAGGACTTTAACAAAGGCAGTTTCTCAGTGATGCAAGGACGCAGTTGTGAACTGAATCTCTTTGCTGTTAAGCCAGTTCCTCTAACACTGATTTTGTGATCTCTCCCTCCTACACACAGCTCCTTGAACTGTTGCATGCAAGCATTTTAATTTTACTTAACAGAGGGAAAAATATGTTTCTTGTAATGGGAAGTATGACATCTGTCTTGATTTAGCAGCTGAAAATATTGTCAGGAGTTGTGACTCGACTGCCAATAGGAAGACGACGGTTGGCGTTCTCTCTGCGGTGTGTGAGTTGGCGTGCATGACATTGGCTCTGTTTAGACAACAGCAGCTGGGAAATGAATTACTACCAAGGTACCATAAAGCTAACAATCCGTTCACAAACCGCGCCCTTAGAGCGACAGTGCAAATAAAACATTTTAAAAAAATACTTTCTGCAGCAGTTGACCTATTGAATGTTTCCAGGAATAGCCTTGACAAGCTCATCAGCTGCTTTCTTGGAAGTCAGTGCAAGGCTGGCTGTTCTCCAGATACCTCGAGCCGGGACTGGATTACTGCCTGCCAGTGGATTAGTGATTCCATACACAAGTTGGATAACTGGTTAACATGCGAGCATAGGTCACTTAATTGCTCTTTCACTTTGCTAATTACCTGGAATGCACCAAATCTAACGAAGGGGAAGCAACACGATCTGTTTGTGGATTTTATGTTACGGCACTTCGGGTGTACGCCACAGAAACCGGCCATTCGGCCCAAAGGGTCCATGCCGATGTTTATGCTCCACACGAGCCTCCTCCCACCTTGCTTTATCTCACCCGATCAGCATATCCTTCCGTTCCTTTCCCCCCGTGTACATTTCTAGCTTCCCCTTAAATGCATCTGTGTTTTTCGCCTCAACTACTCCCTGTGGTAGCGAGTTCCACATTCTAACCACTCTCTGGGTAAAGAAGTTTTAAAAAGTTACACAAAAACAACTGGGCGAGCTTAATCGAGCTCGGGCCCATTCTTTTGGATCTAATCGCACGGAATAGGAAATGTCAGCGATAAAATGCTGAACATTATGGGGGGAAAAACTGACGAGATTCTTGCCAAGACCTCTCCATGACTCCCAATAATCAACTGAAATTTTCAAGACTGACATCGATAGATTTTTATTGGGTAAGGGTATTAAGGGATCTGGAGCTAAGGTGGGTAAATGGAGTTAAGATACAGATCAGCCATGGTCTGATTGAATGGCAGAACAGGCTCGAGGGGCTGAATGGCCGTGGAGAAAGAGACAGATTTTTTTTTATTCATTCATGGGATGTGGGCGTCGCTGAAGGCCAGTGTTTATTGCCCATCCCTAATTGCCCTTGAGAAGGTGATGGTGAGCCTCCTTCTTAAACCGCTGCAGTCCGTGTGGTGAAGGTACTCCCACAGTGCTGTTAGGGAGGGAGTTCCAGGATTTTGACCTAGCGACAATGAAGGATCGGCGATATATTTCCAAGTCAGGATGGTGTGTGACTTGGAGGTGGTGGTGTTCCCATGCGCCTGCTGCCCTTGTCCTTTTAGGTGGTAGAGGTCACGGGTTTGGGAGGTGCTGTCGATGGATGATGTCAGGGATGAGGCAGCTGTGTTATGTGGAAAGGCTGGAGGAATAGGGATGTGTTCTCTCCGACTGAGAAGATTGAGGGGAATTTGACAGAGATTGTCAAAATGATAAAGGGAATAGACAAAGGAAATATAGGGAGACTATTTCTATTGGTAGATAAATCAAAGTCACAAGGCCATGATCTCTTGATAAATGCCAGCTACGGGAAGGGTGAAAATAGAAGAAATGTTTTCATGTAAAGAATTATTGGAATGTGGAATGCTTTTCTATGTGGTGATTGGTGTTAAATTACTGAAAGAAGAACAATATGTAGAAGGATGTGGGGAGAAAGCAGGAAAATGTGACTGTATAAAGCCCAAATTGAGCTCAGATTCAAATGGCCACATGCCCCCTCCTGTTCTAAAAATTCTATGGGGGCGATTTTGCCAATGGGGGCGCGTTGGAGGCGGGGCTGCTGCTTGTTGGGTTTTAGTCCCGCCTCCATCAACTTCTGGCCAATTAAGGGAAGCCGGTTACAGAGAAGCTGTCAAACACTGACATTCTCTGTAGTTTGATGAGTCCTTGTATTCAAGACTCATCAAACCTCTTTTGTGAGCAGAAATTAGATGGCTGTTGCATCGGAGAATGTAGCAGCTGTCTGTGAGATGCGAGACTCTCCGCATCCCCAACTGTTGAAGCCTGCAGGAAGAAACAAAGGTAAGTAAACATTTTCTATCACTTTCCACTCACCTCACATACTTAACCTCTCCACACTTGCACCCATCACTTACCTCCACAGCACACTTTTGGACCCCTCCGACCCCCGCAGACCCATTGCTCGCCTCGGTGACCCTGGCGGGGTTTCCCAACGTCGGGAAGCCCGCGCCTCTGGTGGAAAAATGGGGATAATCCTCTTAACTGCCTGTTAACTACCCAGTGCGGGTCGGCTACCCGCCTCCTGGCAAGATGGCACGGGGGCGGGATGGGCACCCGCCCCCAGAATCTGCCATTTTTCCAGCAGTCCCGCCTCTAAACCCGCCTCCCCAGGGCTGGCAAGATCATGCCCTATATTTCTAAATAAAGTGCTATGTAAATTGTTAGACTTTCACATGGTGCAACTCAGTAAGTAAAATATTTAGGTGTCTGATTCCCATTGGTGGACTTGTGCTCCATGTTGGCACTGTAATATGGCAGGACAGCCATCCTGAAGGGTGTGTGGGCAACAATGGCTATTAAATTGGCCTATAACCTTGATACATCATACCTGGTCGACCAGTAATGGGTTCTGTTCCAGCACTGCCATTGGGATTTCTCTTTGCTGCACTGTGATACTAGGAATGCCGTACGATATTCGCAGTCCCTTACGATATTGGGAGTGCCCTACAATATTAGGGCTTCCTTATGAGATTAGGACTGCCCTACAATATTAGGACTGTCTCACACTACTAGGAGTGCCTTACGATATTAGTGGTGCCGTACGATAGCAGGACTGTCCTACAATACTAAGTTTGCCTTACGATACAAGGACAGTCTTACACTATTAGGAGTGCCGTATGATATTACGACTGTCTTACGACCAAGCTATAGGTCACTCCACCTAATATCCTTTTCTTTGGCTCAGCATCCATTTATGATTACGCCTCTGTGAAGCACCTTGGGACGTTTTCGTACATTAAAGGCGCTGTATAAACCCAAGTTGCTCTTGAAAATTCCTGACAGCAAACTTTACTGAGAATTGGGAGTCACCATATTAAATATGACCAGTTGGGACTTCTGCAGTTTTAGTGCTCGAGTTAAGCGCTTAACCCAGTAAAGTACTTTCTTAGTAATTCCGAATAGTTGATGATGTTTTTGTTGGAAGTCATTGTGCGTCATGCAGCCAATATTAGAAATGCAATACTGCACATGGTCACTTTCCTTTCTGCCATTTCTCGTAATGTTAGCGGAACAATTATTTTAATGGGGAATTGTTTAAAGCTGGTGGGGAACTCCTCCCTTCTGAGGTTAAGCCTTTGGCGGGTTGCCACTACCTGTATTTGTATGGTACCCCCTGCTGTGTAATCCATTCCTCCTGTCTCATGCGATTAGTTCCTCGATGAAATGTGGAAAAACAAACATCTGTGAATCAGAGGGCAAGGTTTTGGATGTGTTTGGTGGTGAGGAGGCAATGAAATGAGCTGAACAAATTCACACGTTTATTTGTTCTAGATGTCTCATTTTGTTTGTGAGAACTGTGTTAAAAGACCAATAGAATCATTGTACACAGTGACGGCCATTCCCATCCACAGCTTTGGGAAAAGATACATTCGCCATCATACATTAACTGAGGTCCCGCCTGCTCTCTCAGGTAGACGTACCAGATCTTATTGCACTATTCGAAGAAGAGCAGGGACAGTCTCCTGGTGTCCCAGCCAATATTTATCCCTCAACCCAAGCGCTTTAGGATATCCTGAGGTCGTGAAAGGTGCTATATAAATGCAAGTTCTCTCTTAACTTTTAATACTGGATTGGGACTATTGTGGAGTGGACTTCTCTCTTGTACAAGACCAATAACTATCAAACATTTAACTTTGTGAGCTTCTTTTGTAAATGATTAATTCAAAATGTGGAACTTGTTACTAGATGTTACAAATACATGAGAGCAATGGTAACCTGCATATCAGAATAGAAAAGAAAGACTTGCATTTATATAGTGCATTTCAGGATGTCCCAAAGCGCTTTACAGCCAATGAAGTACTTTTAAAGTATAGTTACTGTTGTAATGTAGGAAATGTGGCAGCCAGTTTGCGCACAGCAAGCTCCCACAAACAGTAATGAGATAAATCACCAGATATTCTGTTTTTAGGTGTATGAAGGATAAATATTGGCCAAAATATCAGGAGAAGTTTCCTGCTTTTCGTAATAATGCATGGGATCATTCACGTCCACCTGAGCGGGCAGACGGGGCCCCTGGTTTAAGGTCTCATCTGAAAGGCAGCACCTCCGACAGTGCAGCCCTGAAGTGAGGGCCTAGATTACATGCTGCAGTCTCTAGAATGGGGCTTCTGACTCAGAGGGGGAATGCTACTACTGAGCCAAGGCTGACACCTACTGCAACTAATGCAACAAAATGATTTGTGTTTGATCACATGGCCAACATTGCTTTGAAAATAGCAGTTAATGTATTGCACAAGGAAATGACTGAAGGGCTAATCTCCCCACACCCCCAAAAATACTGGAACCGTACGTTAATATTTCCATTGACAATTGATCCTGGTTTGAGAATTATGGGCTTAAAGTCATCGAGGTTACTGAGCCGGATTATCATCGAATCTCTACGTTGTGAGTGTTAGCAGGAGGAGAACGGGTTTGGTCGGTGCAAATGTGCAACGGGTGATCGAGGACCAGGAATCTGGGAGGGGATAAGTGAACAGAAGTAATGACACACTGTAGCTTTAGAAAGAAAGACTTGCATTTCAACAGCGCCTTTCACCACCTCAGGACGTCCCAAAGAAGTACTTTTGAAGTGTAGCCACTGTTGTAATGTCGGAAATGTAACAGCCAAATTGCGCTCAGCAAGATCCCACAAAGAGCAGTGTGAACATGACCAGATAATCCGTTTTAGTGACGTTGGTTGAGGGATAAATATTGCCCAGGAGACGGGGGGAAAACTCCCCTGTTCTTCTCCGGAAATAGTGTTGTGTAATCTTTAGCGTTCACCTGAGAGGGCAGACGGGGCCTACCGAGGATTAATGTCTCACCCGAAAGACGGCACCTCCGACAGTGCAGCACTCCCTCAGTACTGCACTGAAGTGTCAGTCAGGATTTTATGCTCCAGTCTCTGGAGTGGGACTTGAACCCACGACCTTCTGACTCGGGGGCTACCACTGAGAACCAGCTAACAAATAGGGGGCCACCCCCCAACAGATACGTTTCTGAGTAGACGATTAGTCAATATGAACTGATGCTGGGGCACAGTCCCTGAGTGTAGCGTCCATTAGAACCTCTTTACAGATACTGTCTCGAGGGAGCTTCATGACGTCTGAAGGTGTGGGAACTCGGTAGTTGCTGACTTTCAGTCACCTGATCAGATCTCAGCTGCGCTATTCACAGTCTAACACCTCGACAAGCAGCAATGAGCCTTCCGACCCTCATGGCACACATTTCCTTCTGGATGACAAGGTCATGCAGTAGACCATGATTAGGAACATCAGGAACAGGCGGAGGCTATTCCGCCCCCCCTCAAGCCTGCTGTGCCATTCAGTTAGATCACGGCTGATCTGCATCTCAACTCCATTTACCCGCCTCTGCTCCGCTGTGTTCTACAGTAAAGTCCCCCTTTGGACACTGCATGTTCGCTCTGTGATAGAACAGGTCACGCTCTCTGCCTGGCTGTAGTCCTGTTGTGCAGATTGTGTACCGTGCAGTGCAATTATTCGCTGTGTGTTCAGCTCCAGTTCAAATCTCCGGAGCAGGCTGCCTCGCTATTGGTGGCTGCCATCCAATTCTGCAGCAAGGCGTTGACTAGCTGAGGGCAAAGGTTGTCCTCGCTGCTCGCACAGCGCTCATAAACAGCGGGAGCAAAAATCAGACATTCAGGCCTTGTTGGTGGTGCATTCTTAAAGGGGAGTGAAGTGTGTTTTTGGTTGCTGCAACAAAAAAAATGATTAGCCTGGATTTTGGGCTCAAAATCTCTGCGCTGTGAGTACTAGCAAATTCCGCAGCAAGGAGTTGCCAAGCGAAAATGAAGGAGTGATGTATTGACCCGGTTATTGTGTGCTGACCTGTTAGACCATCCATTGCACTTGCAAATTGATTGTGTCTGATGTGTGGGATTGAATGCAAAATTGTTTAGCTAATATGCAACAGCTCCCCCAGCTGGTTAAAATAATCCAAGTGTCCAAATATTCGAGGATACTGTACATAACTATATCGCAAAGTTACAACACGGGTACAACAACAGCTTGTATTTATATAGCGCCTTTAACCTAATAAAACGTCCCAACGCGATTCACAGGAGTATTATCAAAAAAAATTGACACCGAGCCACATAAAGAGATGTTAGGGCAGGTGACCAAAAGCTTGGTTAAGGAGCGTCTCAAAGGAGGAAAGAGAGGTAGCGAGGCGGAGAGGTTTAGGCAGGGAATTCCACATCCTAGGACCTAGGCAGCTGCATGGCCACCAATGGTGGAGCAATTAAAATCGGGAATGTTCAAAAGGCCAGAACAGGTGGAGTGTAGAGGTCATTGGGGATTATGGGGCTGGAGGAGATGACAGAGATAAGGAGGGGCGAGGCCATGGAAGGATTTGAAAACAAGCATGAGAATTTTAAAAGCGAGGTGTAATGGTTATGTTACTGGACTAGTAATCCAGAGCATGTGTGTCCCAAAATGTCAGTTGGAGAATTTTAATTCCGTTTACATTAATCTTAAATAAAAGCCGGTACCAGTAAAAGTGACCATGAAGCTGTCGGATTGTCATAAAAACCCAACTGGTTCACTAATGTCCTTCAGGGAAGGAAACCTGCCGTCCTTACCCGGTCTGGCCTGTATGTGACTCCAGTCCCACTTCAATGTGGTTGACTCTTAAATGCCCTCTGAAGTGGCCCAGCAAGGCACTCAGTTGCATCACACAGAAGAAGGCCCACCACCACCTTCTCAGAGCAAGTCGGGATGGGCAATAAATGCCGGCCTTGCCAGGGACACCCACATCCCGAGATTCAGCAATTCGGCCCAACCAGTCCGTGTTGATGTTTACACTCGATGTGAGTAAATAGTCCTAATCACATTTCCCTGCCCTGTTCCCCTATCCCTTCAACCCCTTTCCTTCACCCATCTATCAATCTAATCTCGAATCTTGACAGAGGCCTAGAAATTCAAGCGCACTTGAATGGATAGGCCCAAGCACACGTGGGGACACCTAAAATGCAGCTCACCGGAGAAGAGGACACGGAGATTGGGCTGCTGCAGGTAAGTGGTTAAAGGGGACGGGGTAGGGGATGATCAGGGTCGGGAGGGAGGACAGAGGCCGGGATCGAGGTGATGAGGCGGTACCGATCGAGGGGGTGGGGGGCCGGCGGGGGGGGGGGGGGGCGCCGGGATGTTGAGCAGTGGCCGGCAGTGACCTGCGTGGTTTTAATATGGGGTCAGGACGAGCACTCCTGCTCCACATTCAGGTAATTATATTTTAAACACTTACCTTGCTGGTTGTGGCCTGCAGTGGTCCCTTTAAGGACCACCTAGTTAGGCCGCAGATAGACCTGGTTTTTCTGAATGCAGCCGGCCCAGCACCAGCTGTGTTCAGGTCAACCCAATATTACAGTGCGGGCCTCAAACAGCTGTTATTCCCCTTATTTACATATGCAAAGGGCTTGTTACAGACGATTTGTTTTGCCTATGCCAATATGGCACGTTTGGTTCGTAATGAGCAGGCGCTTCCTGCCCGCTATATTGGAGGCTTAGGAGGCCATTAAGGGCGCTGTGCTGTCAAATTTCTAGGCCAGAATTTGTGCCTCGACCTCTAACCCTGGAAGTGAATTCCACAGCCCCACAATTCTCGGGGCAAAGAAGTTTCTCTTGCTCTCGTGTTCTTGTAAGTTTAGCCTGGTATCTATGGGCCCTCGCTCTTGATTATTATTATAACCTTCATAGCCACAAGACAGGCAGTTCAATTCAGAGAGGACACCCATATGTCATTAGCTAACATTTTACAAACCCCTGTAACTGTCTCCCGATTGTTGGCATGGTAATTACAGATATTTCTGAGCTGGAATCCAATGATCCAAACCCATGTCATAAACTGTAAGATTGATCAGCCTCGTTGTTATACTTAGCTTGTGTACTCCCAGGACTCAATAGGTCATCTGCAATATTACCAACACCCAGAAATTAGCCCCGGACAGATGTATTAATGAAATGTTGTTTAAGTGATATCACTAATTGATGCCAAGGCCATTTAAGAGATATTTATTATGTGTTTGCGATATAATAGGTTGGTACAACTATATGAATTCTAACATGTAGCCAAGGTGTCTCAGCAAAAACTTGCATGGGATTTATCAACAGTACATTATTTCCTACATTATAACAGTGACTGTATTTCATTGGCTGTGAAGCGCTTTGGGACATCCCCAGGGCGTGAAAGGTGCTATAGAGACACAAGTCTCATTTATTTAGTGAATGTTTGAAAGAGCCCAGCAATAAAATGTCAATAACACTTTATTGACCCTGTTCAGATTGACAATGAGTGAATAAGAACACTCATGAATATAAAAATGGGTGTGGATTAGAATACTTGTTATATTAGTGAGGAGTTGACAAGGACAACAGCCCAAAGGACCTTTGAGCGTGAAACATATCGCTCCTTAATGTTCAAAGGTATAAAATCCTCCATCCCTATGTCATAACTGATGGCTGAGATTCAAGCTCAATCAGATTTACTGATTGTACTATAAAAGTGGAGGAGATGTAAAAGAAGGAAAGAAAGACTTGCATTTCTATAGCGCCTTTCACGACCACCGGACATCTCGAAGCACTTTACAGCCAATGAAGTACTTTTGAAGTGGAGTCACTGCTGTAATGTGGGAAACACAGCAGCCAATTTGCGCACAGCAAGCTCCCACAAACAGCAATGTGAAAATGACCAGATAATCTGTTTTTGTTATGTTGGTTGAGGGAGAAATATTGGCCAGGACACCGGGGATAACTCCCCTGCTCTTCTTCGAAATAGTGCCATGGGACCTCTTATGTCCACTTGAGGGAGCAGACGGGGGCTCAGTTTAACGTCTCATCCAAAAGACGGCACCTCCGACAGTGCAGCACTCCCTCAGTACTGCACTGGAGTGTCAGCCTAGATTTATGTGGTCAAATCCCTGGAGTGGGACTTGAACCCACAACCTTCTGACTCAGAGGCGAGTGTGGTACCAACTGAGCCACAGCTGACACCGCAGTCAATAAATATGACCATTGACATGAGTGAAAAATCAACAATGATTGTCACAGTATATAAAAATAAAAAGACAGTTTCAGTGTATTAGGGGTCAACGATGATCTGGAAGGTAAATTATTTGATTTATGCTCTCTCTCCCCTGACATTAGAAGCAATGAACTCCAGGAAATCAAAGATTTTCGACTACTGTGATGTTTGAATTTTGGACTAGACATTTATTTTGGAAATCGGGCTTGGTGCTGCTGTTAGCACGAACACAGGCTAGGTTGGGCCTGTGTGTTAGCAGCAGGTTAGATTATCCACATCACCAAAGACTTCGTGATTAGAATAAAATAGAAAAGCCACAAGACATCACCCAGTCATACACAAAGTATTTTCTCACTACTTGCCATAGAGGGTGTGCAACGAAGGTTCACCGGACTGGTTCCTGGGATGGGGGGATTGTCCTATGAGGAGAGATTGAGTAGACTAGGCCTATATTCTCTACAGTTTAGAAGAATGAGAGGTGAGTGAGTGCAGCGAGCACAGAGTGAACAACTGGGAGTTTGGTAAGTGTGGGAGTTTTAAGGGTCAATCTCTTTTAAAATCTAGTGTTAATTGCTAGTAGCTCTTAAGTAAGATCAACTGTTTAAGTTAAAATTTAAACTTAAAATTTTTAAGTTTCTTCAGGCTTAAGCAGAGACAAACAAGCAAGCTCTCCTGCCGGAGAGCTGCTGTAGTTAGTTAATTAGCTAACTAGATTAAACTGGTTCCTGAACCAGAAGCAGAGCAGTGCTGACTCATTTGAGTTATAAACACAGGGGTCTGTGAGTGCAGCGAGCACAGAGTGAACAACTGGGAGTTTGGCAAGTGTGGGAGTTTGGTGAAGTGGGGGAAGGAGGTGCTTGCTTTTCCTAACTTCTCCCGCAGTGCGGCGGCGGACCTGAGCGGGAACGGACCGAGGCCCAAGAGCGGGGATAAAAGCAGCAGCAGACAAGAGAAAATGGCAGTGTGACATCACAGGTAAGGCAGGTAAGTGATTGGTAGTGACTGTGGGCTAAGTTTAAATTTAACATATAACATATAACTAAATCTTAAAAACTAAACTTAATTTAATTAATTTAATAAACTAAACGAGGTAAATAATTTGATTAACACTAAACTAATTAATTAAACAAAAAAAATAATGGGAGAACAGGAGATGTGTTGCTGCTGCAATATGTGGGAGCTTGTGGACATTTTTGTCCAGGGCGATTACATCTGTGGTAAGTGCCTGCAGCTCGAGGAACTTTGGCTCCGAGTTGAGGAGCTGGAGTCCGAGCTGCAGACATTGCGAGACATCAGGGAGGGGGAAAGTTACCTGGACCTTTTGCTCCAGGAGGCAGCCACACCCCTTAGATTAAATACTTTAGAATTGACACGTGGTCAGGGAGAGGAGGGTGTGACTGCGAGTGAGGCAGGTACGGGAATCCAGGAGGTAGTATTGCAGGAGCCTCAGTCCCTGCACTTGTCCAATAGATTCGAGGTTCTTGCAACCCTTGTTGACAAGTGCGGGGACTGCGGGGAGGACGAGCAAACTGACCACGGCACCGTGGTCCAGGAAGCCGTTCAAGTGGGGGGAGTAAAAAGGAAGGTGGTTGTAGTAGGTGACCGTATAGTTGGGGGGATAGACACTGTTCTCTGCAGCTAGGAGCGTGAGTCCCGAAGGCTATGTTGCCTACCCGGTGCCACGGTAAAGGACATCTCCTCCGGGCTGGAGAAGAACTTGGAGTGAGAGGAGGAGGATCCAGTTGTCGTGGTCCACGTAGCTACCAATGACATAGGTAGGACTAAGAAAAAGGTTCTGCTGAGAGAGTTTGAGCAGCTAGGGACTAAATTAAAAAGGTCATGGATTATTACCAGAGCCACGTGGAAATTGGCACAGGGTCAGTAGGATCAGGGAGATGAATGCGTGGCTCAAAGATTGGTGTGGGAGAAGTGGGTTTCAATTCGTGGGGCACTGACACCAGTACTGGGGAAAGAGAGAGCTGTTCCGTTGGGACGGACTACACCTGAACCATGCTGGGACCAGAGTTCTAGCGAATCGAATAACTACGGAGGTAGATAGGGCTTTAAACTAAATAAGTGGGGGGAGGGTCCCGGTGGAGAGAAATCTAGAATGCTAAAGAGAAAAGACAAGGAAGCAGCGCAGGAAAATCTTCTTCTTCTTAGGCAGTCCCTCGGAATCGAGGATGACTTGCTTCCACACTAAAAATGAGTTCGCAGATGACTGATGAGTCCAATGCAGCACCTACAGTCTCTGTCACAGGTGGGGCAGATGGTGGTTGAAGGGGCCGGTGGGTGGGGTGCTTGGGTTGACGTGCGCTCCTTCCGCTGTTTGCGCTTGGCTTCCGCTTGCTCCCGGCGAAGAGACTCGAGGTGTTCGGCGCCTTCTTGGATGCTTCTCCTCCACTTTGTGCGGTCTTAGGCCAGGGATTCCCAGGTGTCGGTGGGGATGTTGCACTTTTTCAAGGAGGCTTTGAGGGTGTCCTTGAAGCGTTTCCTCTGCCCACCAGGGGCTCTCTTGCCGTGTCGGAGCTCCAAGTAGAGTGCTTGTTTTGGGAGTCTCGTATAGGGCATGTGGACGATGTGGCCCGTCCATCGGAGCTGATCGAGCGTGGTTAAAGCTTCGATGCTGGGGATGTTGGCCTGAGCGAGAACGCTGACGTTGGTGCGCCTATCCTGCCAATGAATTTGCAGGATCTTGTGGAGGCAGCGTTGGTGGTACCTCTCCAGTGCTTTGAGGTGCCTGCTGTACATGGTCCATGTCTCTGAAGCATACAGGAGGGCGGGAATTACTACTGCTCTGTAGACCATGAGCTTGGTGCTGGGTTTGAGGTCCTGGTATTCAAACACTCTTCTTCAGGCGACCGAAGGCTGCACTGGCACACTGAAGGCGGTGTTGGACTTCGTCATCGACGTCTGCCCTTGTTGACAGTAGGCTCCCGAGGTATGGAAAGTGGACCACGTTGTCCAAGGCCTCCTCGTGGATTTTGATAATCGGGGGGCAGTACTGTGGCGGAGGCAGGTTGGTAGAGGACCTTTGTCTTACAGATGTTTAGTGTAAGGCCCATGCTCTCGTACGCTTCGGTGAAGGTGTTGACGATGGTTTGGAGTTCAACCTTTGAGTGTGCGCAGACGCAAGCGTCGTCTGCATACTGTAATTCAATGACAGAGGATGGGACGACCTTGGATCTGGGCTGGAGGCGACGGAGGTTGAACAGTTTCCCGTTTGTTCTGTAGATTAGCTCCACTCCAGCGGGGAGCTTACTGAGGGTGAGATGGAGCATTGCAGCAAGGAAGATCGAGAAGAGCATTGGTGCGATGACACAGCCTTGCTTGACCCCGGTCCGTACGTGATTGGGGTAAGGATAACCAGATTGTGTCAGGAAGGGACAGAGTGTACAAACAAAAGAGTGCACTAACAAATAACGTCCGGGTAAGAAAAAATGGTAATATGACAAATAGGGCCATCGTACAAAAAAATGTTAAGATGTCTAAAAATGTTAAAATGACAAATCTAAAGGCACTGTATCTGAATGCATGAAGCATTCGTAATAAGGTAGATGAATTAACAGCGCAAATAGATGTAAACGAATACGATATAATTGCGATTACGGAGACATGGCAGCAGGGTGACCAAGGCTGGGAGCTGAATATCCAAGGATATTCAATATTTAGGAAGGACAGACAAAAAGGAAAAGGAGGTGGGGTGGGGTTGTTAGTAAAGGATGAAATCAGAACAATAGTGAGAAAGGATATTGGCTCAGAAAATAAAGATGTAGAATCAGTCTGGGAAGACCTAAGAAGCACCAAGGGGCAGAAAACATTGGTGGGAGTTGTCTATAGGCCTCCAAACAGTAGTGGTAACGTAGGGGATGGCATCAAACAGGAAATTAGAGATGCATGTAACAAGGGTAGTACAGTAATCCTGGGTGACTTTAATCTACATATAGACTGGCCAAACCAAATTAGCAATAATACTGTGGAGGATGAATTCCTGCAGTGTGTACAAGATGGTTTTTTAGACCAGTACATTGAGGAGCCAACTAGGGAACAGGCTATCCTAGATTGGGTATTGTGCAATGAGAAGGGGTTAATTAATAATCATGTTGTGCGGGATCCTTTAGGGAAGAGTGACCATAACATGATAGAATTCTTTATTAAGATGGAAAGTGAAGAAACTAGGGTCCTAAATCTAAACAAAGGAAACTACGAAGGTATGAGGAGTGACTTGGCTATGATAGATTGGGGAGCTTCATTAAAAGGCATGACGGTGGATAGGCAATGGCTAACATTTAAGGAATGAATGCATGAATTGCAACAGTTATACATTCCTTTCTGGTGCAAAAACATAAAAGGAAAAGCGGCCCAACCATGGGTAACAAAAGAAATTAAGGATAGTATTAGATCCAAAGAGGAGTCATATAAAGTTGCCAGAAAAAGTAGCAAGCCTGAGGATTGGGAGCAGTTTAGAGTTCAGCAAATAAGGACCAAGAGATTGATTGAGAGGGGAAAAATAGAGTATGAGAGTAAACTTGCAAGGAACATAAAAGCAGATTGTAAAAGATTCTACAAGTATGTAAAAAGAAAAAGATTAGTGAAGACAAATGTAGGTCCCTTACAGTTAGAAATGGGAGAATTTATAATGGGGAACAAGGAAATGGCTGAGCAATTAAACAAATACTTTGGTTCTGTCTTCATGGAAGAGGACACAAATAACTTCCCAGAAATGCTAGGGAACCAAGGGTCTAGTGAGAAGGAGGAATTAAAGGAAATTAGTATTAGTAAAAAAATGGTGCTGGAGAAATTAATGGGACTGAAAGCCGATAAATCCCCAGGGCCTGATAATCTGCATCCCAGAGTACTTAAAGAGGTAGTCATGGAAATAGTGGATGCATTGGTTGTCATCTTCCAAAATTCTATAGATTATGGAACAGTTCCTGCAGATTGGAGGGTGGCAAATGTAACCCCACTATTTAAAAAAGGAGGGAGAGAGAAAACAGGGAACTGCAGACCGGTTAGCCTAACATCAGTAATAGGGAAAATGGTAGATCTATTATAAAGGATGTGATAACAGGACACTTAGAAAATATCAACGGGATTAGACAAAGTCAACATGGATTTATGAAAGGGAAATTGTGTTTGACAAACCTACTGGAGTTTTTTGAGGATGTAACTGGTAGAATAGATAAGGGAGAACCAGTGGATGTGGTGTATTTGGATTTTCAGAAGGCCTTTGATAAAGTCCCACATAAGAGGTTAGTGTGCAAAATTAAAGCACATGGGATTGGGGGTAATATACTGGCATGGATTGAAAATTGGTTAACAGACAGGAAACAGAGAGTAGGAATAAATGGGTCTCTTTTGGGGTGGCAGGCGGTGACTAGTGGGGTACCGCAGGGATCAGTGCTTGGGCCCCAGCTAGTCACAATATATATCAATGATTTGGATGAGGGAACCAAATGTAATATTTCTAAGTTTGCTGACAACACGAAACGAGGTGGGGTTGTGAGGAGGATGCACAGAAGCTTCAAGGCGATTTAGACAAGTTGAGTGAGTGGGCAAATACATGGCAGATGCAGTATAACGTGGATAAATGTGAAGTTATCCACTTCGGTAGGAAAAACAGAAAGGCAGAGTATTATTTAAATGGTGATAGATTGGGAAATGTTGATGTACAGAGGGACCTGGGTGTCCTTGTACACCAGTCACTGAAAGCAAACAAGCAGGTGCAGCAAGCAGTTAGGAAGGCAAATGGTATGTTGGCCTTCATTGCAAGAGGATTTGAGTACAGGAGCAAGGATGTCTTACTACAGTTGTACAGGGCCTTGGTGAGACCACACCTGGAGTACTGTGATAAAAACACAAAATGCTGGAGACACTCAGCAGGTCAGGCAGCATCTGTGAAGAGAGAAACAGAGTTAACGTTTCAGGTCGATGGCCTTTGTTCAGAACTGGAAAAAAGCAGGAAATGGAACAGATTTTAAAGCAAGTGCAGGGGCTGGGAAATGGGGGAGGGGATGAAAGAACAAAAGGGAAGGTCTGTGATAGGATAAAAGGCAGGAGAAGTAAAGAGACATTGAGAAATATTCAAGGCAAAAGGAGATGGTAATGGGACAGGTTAAGAAACAAAGGATGGTTCTAGATGAAGTGTGAATTGCGCTGGCAGAATGAAAGACAGCTGCCATGTGGGAGAGAAGAAGAAAAGGTACAAACAAAAAGTGTGGATAAAAAATATATATATGATAGGGGCCGAGGTTATGATCTGAAATTGTTGAACTCTATGTTGAGTCCAGAAGGCTGTAAAGTGCCTAATCGAAAGATGAGGTGCTGTTCCTCGAGCTTACGCTGAGCTTCCGTGGAACAATGCAAGAGGCCGAGGACGGTGAGGTCTGAGTGGGAGTGGAGCGGAGAATTAAAGTGACAAGCGACCGGAACTCAGGGTTCCCCTTATGGACTGAACGGAGGTGTTCCGCAAAGCGGTCACCCAATGTAGAGGAGACCACATCGTGAGCAGCGAATACAGTCTACTAAATTGCAAGAAGTACAAGTAAATCACTGTTTCACCTGGAAGGTGTGTTTGGGGCCCTGGACAGTGGGAAGTGGGGAGGCATAAGGGCATGTGTTGCATCTCCTGCGCTTGCACGGGAAGGTGCCGGGCGAAGGGGAAGGGGTGCTGGGGGTGATAGAGGAATGGACTAGGGTGTCACGGAGGGAGCAGTCCCTACGGAATGCTGAAAGAGGAGGTGAGGGGAAGATGCGTTTGGTGGTGGGATCACTTTGGAGGTGGCGGAAATGGTGGAGGATGATCCGTTGAATGTGGAGGCTGGTGGGGTGAAAGGTGAGGACAAGGGGAACTCGATCGTGGTTCCGGAAGGGAGGGGCAGGGGTGAGGGCAGAAGTGCGGGAGATAGAACGGACACGGTCAAGGACCGTGTCAACCACTGTAGAGGGGAATCCTCGGTTGAGGAAAAGGGAAGACATGTCAGAAGCACTGGTATGGAAGGTGGCATCGTCAGAGCAGATGCGGCGGAGACGGAGAAACTGGGAGAATGGAATAGAGTCCTTACAGGAGGCGGGGTGGGAGGAAGTGTAGTCCAGTTAGCTGTGGGAGTCAGTGGGCTTGTAGTGAATGTTTGTCAATAACCTATCCCCAGAGATGGAGACGGAGAAGTCGAGGAAGGGAAGGGAAGAGTCGGAGATGGACCATGTGAAGGTGAGGGAAGGGTGGAAATTGGAAGCAAAGTGAATGAAATTATCTAGTTCAGGGCGAGAGCAGGAAACAGCACCGATAGTGTCATCAGTGTACCGGAAAAAGAGGTGAGGGAGGGGACCCGAGTAGGACTGGAACAAAGAGTGTTCCACATATCCCACGAAAAGGCAGGCATAGCTAGGACCCATGCGGGTTCCCATAGCAACACCTTTGATTTGGAGGAAATGAGTGGAGTCAAAGGAGAAGTTGTTCAATGTGAGAACAAGTTCAGCCAGGCGGAGGAGGGTGGTGGTGGATGGGGACTGGTTGGGCCTCTGTTCAAGGAAGAAGCAGAGCGCCCTCAGGCCATTCTGGTGGGGGATGGAGGTGTAGAGGGATTGTACGTCCATCGTGAAAAGGAGGCGGTTGGGGCCAGGAAACTGGAAGCTGTTAAAGTGGCGGAGGGCGTCGGAAGAGTTGCGGATGTAGGTGGGAAGAGACTGGACAAGGGGAGAAAAAATAGAGTCGAGATAGGAAGAGATAAGTTCCGTGGGGCAAGAACAGGCTGAAACGATAGGTCTACCAGGGCAATCCTGTTTATGGATCTTGTGAAGGAGGTAGAAGTGGGCTGTGCGGGGTTGGGGAACTATGAGGTTGGCGGCCGTGGAGGGAAGATCTCCAGAGGAGATGAGGTCAGTGACAGTCTTGGAAATGGTGGCTTGATGTTCGGTAGTGGGGTCATGGTCCAGGGGGAGGTAGGAGGAGGTGTCGGAGAGTTGGCGTTCAGCTTCCGCTAGGTAGAGGTCAGTTCGCCAAACAACAACAACACCACCCTTGTCAGCAGGTTTAATGACAATGTCGGGGTTGGATCTGAGAGAATGGAGTGCTGCAAGTTCAGAGGTTGGAGTGCGTGAGGGGAGCAGAGAAATGGAGACGGCCGATATCACGACGGCAGTTTGCAATGAAAAGATCTAGAGAGGGTAGGAGGCCAGAGGGAGGGGTCCAGGTCGAACGAGAATTCTGAAAGCGGAGAAAGGGTCAGCCGTGCGGGGGGAAGACTCCTGGCCAAAGAAGTGGGCATGGAGACGAAGGCGGCGGAAAAAGAGCTCAGCATCGTGCCAAGCTCGAAATCTTGGAGTACTGTGTGCAGTTTTGGTCTCCTTACCTAAGAAAGGATATACTTGCCATAGAGGGAGTGCAGCAAAGGTTCACCAGACTGATTCCTGGGATGGCAGGACTGTCGTATGAGGAGAGATTGGGTTGACTAGGCCTGTATTTACTAGAGTTTAGAAGAATGAGAGGCGATCTCATTGAAACGTATAAAATTCTGACAGGGCTAGACAGACTGGATGCAGGGAGGATGTTTTCCCTGGCTGGGGGCTCTAGAACGAGGGGTCACATTCTCAGGATACGGGGTAGGACATTTAGGACTGAGATGAGGAGAAATTTCTTCACTCAGGGTGGTGAACCTGTGGAATTCTCTACCACAGAAGGCTGTGGAGGCCAAGTCGCTGAATATATTTAAGAAGGCAATAGATTTCTAGACACAAAAGGCATCAAGGGATATGGGGAGAGAGCGGGAATATGGTATTGAGATAGAGGATCAGCCATGATCATATTGAATGGCGGAGCAGGCTCGAAGGGCCGAATGGCCGACTCCTGCTCCTATTTTTCTATGTTATCAAACATAGGGAGATATTAGGACAAGTGACCAAATGCTTGGTCAAAGAGGTCGGTTGCAAGGAGCGTCTTAAAGAGGGAGGGAGAGGTAGAGAGGTGGTGAGGTTTATAGAGGGTGTTCCAGAGCTTAGGCCTAGGCTGCTGAAGGCACGGCCACCAATGGTGGAACGATTAAAATCGGGGCTGCGCAAGAGGCCAGAATTGGAGGAGCACGGAGATTTCGGAGGGTTGTAGGACTGGAGGATGTTACAGAGCTAGGGAGGTGTGCGGCCATGGAGGGCTTTGAAAACAAGGATGAAAATTTTAAAATAGAGATGTTGCTGGACCGGGAGCCAGTGTAGGTCAGCGAGCACAGGGGTAATAGGTGAATGGGACTTGGTGCGAGTTTGGACACGGGCAGCAGAGCGTTGCATGAGCTCAAGTTTATGGAGGGTGGAAGATGGGAGCCTGGCCAGGATAGTATTGGAGTAGTCAAGTCTAGAGGTAACAAAGGCATGGATGAGGGTTTCAGCAGCAGATGAGCTGAGGCAGGGGCAGAGTCGGACGATGTCACTGAGTTGGAAGTAGGCAGTCTTGGTGAATCTAATGGAATGTTAACTTTCATCTCAAGAGGGCTGGAATACAAATGTGTGGAAGTTGTGCTACAGTTGTGTAGAGCTCTGGTTAGACCCCACCTAGAGCACTGCGTTCAGTTCTGGGCACCGCACCTCAGGAAGGATATATTGGTCTTGGAGGGGGTGCAGCGCAAATTTGCAAAATGATACCAGGGCTTAGAGGCTTAAATTATGAGGACAGGTTGCCTAGACTGGGCTTGTATTCCCTCGAGTATAGAAGATTAAAGGGTGATCTAACTAAGGTGTTTAAGATGATCAAAGGTTAGATAGAGAAACTGTTTCCTCTGGTAGGGGAGTCCAGTAAAAGGAAGCATAACCTTAAAATGAGAGCTAGGCTGTTCAGGGATGATGTCAGAAAGTACTTCTGCACACAAAGGGTTGTGGAAATGTTGGCTGGGGATCAATTGAAAATTTCAAAACTAAGATCATAGAATCACTGAAACTTACAGCACAGAAGGAGGCCATTCGGCCCGTCGTGCCGGTGCTGGCTCTTTGAAAGAGCCGTCGTGCTCAGTCCCACACCCCCGCTTTTTGTCCACAACCCTGTGAGTTCCTCCTCCTCCAGAACCTGTCCAACTCCATTCTAAAATTATTGATGGAATCAGCTTCCACCACCTTTTCAGGTCGAGCGTTCCAGATCCCCACAACTCTCTGAGTGAGAACATTTCTCCTCATCTCCTCTCTAGATCTTTTGCTAATGATTTTAAATCTGTGACCTCTGGTTATTGACCCACTCGCCAGAGGGAATAGTTTTTCTCTCTCTACTCTATCAAAACCTCTCATCATCTTGTAAACCTCTATTAGGTCATCTCTTAACCTTTTTTGATCCAGGGACATTTCTGTGCATAAACTGGCTGCCAGATTGCCTGCAAAGCAATAGTCATTGCATTTCAAAAATAATTCATTAGTTGTGAAGCACAGATGTCCTGAGGACTTAATGAACTATATAAATGCAATTTCCTTCCCATCAGTCCTATCTTTTCCAACCTCTCCTCATAACTGAAGTCCCTCATCCCTGGTAACATCCTGGTAAACCTCCTCTGTATCCTTTCTAAGGCCTTTACATCTTTGTGAAGTGTGGTGCCCAGAAATGTGCACAATACTCCAGCTGAGGCCTAATCAATGAATTATAAAGTTCTAGCATAATCTCTTTGCTTTTATATTCTATTCCTCTATTTTTAAACCCAAGTAACCCATATGATTTAACCACCTTATCAACTTGCCCTGCCACCTTTAAGGATTTATGTACATGGACACCAAGGTCACTCTGCTCATCTACACTTTCTAAAATCCTGCCATTTATATTATACTGTCTTTCCATATTTGTCCTCCCAAAGTGCATCACTTCACACTTCTCCGTATTGAGCTCCATCTGCCCTGCTTCTGCCCATTTCACCATCCTGTCTGTCATCCTGAAGCCTATAACTATCCTCATCACTATCTACTAATTTGCCAAGTTTTGTATCATCCGCAAACTTTATAACGCTGCTCCCTACACTGAGTCCAGGTCATTCATAAAAATTAAAAAGAGTAATTGACCCAAAACTGACCTTTGGGGAACACCACTGCAAACCACCTCCCAGTCTGAAAAACATCCATCCACCACCACCCTCTGCTTCCTGTCACTGAGCCAATTTCATATCCAAACCACCACTTTCCCCTTAATTCCATGGGCTTCCATCTTCTGAATAAGCCTCCTTTATGGCACTTTGTCGAATACCTTCAGAATGTCCATATATACAACATCTACTGCACTACCTTGATCAACCTTCTCCATTACCTCATCAAATAATTCAATCAAGTTATTCAGACACGATTTGCCTTTAACAAATCCACGCTGGCTCTCCTTGATTAACCAAATGAAACTTTCATTCAGTTTCCAAATGAAAGTTTATTTTGTCCCTGATGGGGCTTTAAACTAAATAGTTGGGGGGGGGGGGGGGGAGGGATACGCTGAGCGGAAATTAAAAAAGTCAAAGAAAAATGAGATGGCAAAAGTAGCGATAGGGATAATGATAACCAGAATATGACAGGAAGGGACAGAGCGTATACACATAAGAGTGCATCAGAAAGAGGGGTCAGAGTAGGGAAAAATGGTAAAAAGACAACATTAAAAGCTCTATATCTGAATGCATGCAGCATTCATAACAAGATAGATGAGTTGACGAGACAAATAGAAATAAATGGGTATGATCTGATAGCCATTACAGAGACGAGGTTGCAAGATGACCAAGGATGGGAACTGAATATTCAGGGGTATTTGTCATTTCGTAAGGAAAGGAAAAGGAGGTGGTGTAGCTCTGTTAATAAGGGATGAGATCAGTGCAGTAATGAGAAATGATATTGGCCTAGAAGATCAAGACGTATAATCAGTTTGGGTGGAGATAAGAAATAATAAGGGTAAGAAGTCGCTGGTGGGAGTGGTCTACAGGCCCCCAAACAGTAGCCACACTGTAGGACAGAGTATAAATCAAGAAATAATAGAGGCTTGTAAGAAAGGTACAGCCATAATCATGGGAGATTTTAATCTTCATATTGATTGCACAAAGCAAATTGGCAAAGATAGACTTGAGGAAGAGTTCTTCGAGTGTATACGGGATGGTTTCTTGGAACAATACGTTGTGGAACCAACCAGGGAGAAGACTATTTTAGATCTGGTAATATGTAATGAGGCTGGATTAATTAATGATCTCAAAGTGAAGGATCCTCTTGGGAAGAGTGATCATAGCATTGTAAAATTTCAAATTCAGTTTGAGGGTGAGAAAGCTAGGTCTCAAACTAGTGTCCTGAACTTAAACAAAGGTAATTACAAAGGTATGAAGGCAGACTTGGTTAAAGTGGACTGGGAAAATATATTACAGGGTAAGACTATAGAAAAGCAGTGGCAAACATTTAAGGAGATATTTCATAACTCTCAGCAAAGATATATTCCAGTGATAAAGAAAGACTCTAAGAGAAGGATGAACCATCTGTGGCTAACTAAGGAAGTAAAGGATGGTATCAAATTGAAAACAAAAGGATACAATGTTACGAAGAATAGTGGAAGGCCAGAGGATGGGAAATTTTTAAAAACCAACAAAGGATGACTAAAAAAATTATAAAGAGAGATAAGATAGCTTATCTATCTAAGTTAGCAAGAAATATAAAAACAGACAGTAAGAGCTTCTACAAGTATATAAAAAGGAAGAGAGTAGCTAAAGTAAACGTTGGTCCCCCTAGAGGATGAGTCTGGGGAATTAAGAATGGGAAACAGGGAAATGGCAGAGACTTGAACATATATTTTGTATCGGTCTTCACGGTAGAAGACACTAAAAGCATCCCAATAATGGATAATCAAGGGGCTATTGAGGTGGGGGGTGGGGAACTTAAAACAATCACTATCACGAGAGAGAAAGTACTAGGGAAACTAATGGGACTAAAGGTGGACAAGTCCCCTGGACCCGATGGCCTGCATCCTAGAGTCTTAAAAGAGGTGGCTGCAGAGATAGTGGATGCATTGGTTGTAATCTACCAAAATTCCCTGGATTCTGGAGAGGTCCCAGCAGACTGGAAAACCGCAAATGTAACGCCCCTATTTAAGAAAGGAGGGAGACAGAAAGCAGGCAACTATCCACCAGTTAGCCTAACATCTGTCATTGGGAAAATGCTGGAGTCCATCATTAAGGAAGTGGTAGCAGGACATATAGAAAATCATAATATAGTCAAGCAGAGTCAGCATGGTTTTATGAAAGGGAAATCATGTTTGACAAATTTGCTGGAGTTCTTTGAGGATGTAACGAGCAGGGTGGATAAAGGGGAACCAGTAGATGTCGTGTATTTGGATTTCCAGAAGGCATTCGATAAGGTGCCACATAAAAGTTACTACACAAGATAAGAGCTCACGGGCTTGGGGGTAATATATTAGCATGGATAGAGGATTGGCTAACTAACAGAAAACAAAGAGTCGGGATAACTGGATCATTTTCTGGTTGGCAAACTGTAACTAGTGGGATGCCACAGAGATCAGTGCTGGGGCCTCAACTATTTACAATCTATATTAATGACTTGGTTGAAGGGACTGAGTGTAATGTAACCAGATTTGCTGATGATACAAAGATAGGTGGGAAAGCAAATTGTGTGGAGGATGCAAAGAATCTCCAAAGGGATATAGATAGGCTGAGTGAATGGGCAAAAATCTGGCAGATGGAGTTTAATGTGGGAAAATTCGAGGTTATCCATTTTGGTAGGAAAAATAAAAAAGCAAATTATTATTTAAATGGGGAGAGATTACAAAATGCTGAGGTACAGAGGGATCTGGAGGTCCTTGTACATGAATCACAAAAAGTTAGCATGCAGGTACAGCAAGTAATTAGGAAGGCAAATGGAGTGTTGGCCTTTATTGCAAAGGGAATGGAGTATAAAAGTAGAGAAGTCCTGTTACAACTGTACAGGGCGTTGGTGAGACCACACCTGGAGTACTGCGTACAGTTTTGGTCTCCTTACTTAAGGAAGGATATACTTGCATTGGAGGCAGTTCAGAGAAGGTTCACGAGGTTGATTCCGGAGATGACGGGGTTGTCTTATGAAGAAAGGTTGAGCAGGTTGGGCCTATACTCATTGGAGTTTAGAAGAATGAGAGGGGATCTTATTGAAACATATAAGATTCTGAAGGGGCTTGACAGGGTAGATGCAGGGAGGATGTTTCCTCGCATTTTCCCACATTAAACTCCATCTGCCAGAATCTAGAACTAGGGGGCATAATTCAGAATAAGGGGGCACCCATTTAAATCGGAAATGAGGAAGAATTTCTTCTCTCAGAGGGTCGTGAATCTTTGGAATGCTCTTCCCCAGAGAGCTGTGGAGGCTGGGTCATTGAATATATTTAAGGTGGAGATAGACAGATTTTTGAATGGTAAGGGAGTGAAGGGTTATGGGGAGCGGGCAGGGAAGTGGAGTTGAGGCCAAGATCAGATCAGCCATGACCTTGTTGAATGGCGGAGCAGGCTCGAGGGGCCAAATGACCGACTCCTGCTCCTACGTCTTATGTTTTTATAATGGTTTCCAATAACTTCTCCACCACCGACGTGAGGCTGACTGGCCTGTAGTTCCCTGGTTTATCCTGCTCTCCTTTCTTGAATAGTGGTATAACATTAGACTGATAGAGTTTTGTTGTGCAAGGGTATTGAGGGGCACAGAAACAATGCGTGTGGATGGAATTAAGGTACCGATCAGCCATGATCTAATTGAATGGTGGTACAGCCTTGAGGGTCTGAATGGCCTGCTCCGGTTCCTATGTTCCTAAGTTTATCAAGAGATATTCATCAAGGGGGGGCCGGGGAAATGGAGTTGAGCTACAGATCAGCCACCATCTAATTAAATGACCTAATTTGCTTGAGGGGCTGAATGGCCTCCACCTGTTGCTGTAAATGTATACAACTAATTAACATCATTGGTCGGAGGCAAACAATCCCATCACTGCCCATCGCCCACGCACGCTGTTCTCTGGGTCATAACCACGTGGAAACCTGTTATTGCATTCTAGCTCATCAAGTCATTGTAACCAAAATGCAGCCCAAGGGTTTGCCAAACACTGTTTCATCGAGGTGAGGCCCCTTTAACTGGATGGGCCAAAGTGAGACATCACAGGGCAAGCCTCACCCTCACACTGCGCATCACAATGAGATCAGGCATCACAATAGGTTTGTAAACTGGCTAAATTTGAGTCAGGAGGCTGTTCAACCAGTTTAATGAAGGAAAGGGAGCTGATATATCTAGGGGTGAATGTGGTCGGGTAGAAGATTGGAACAGGTTAACTTTGTGAGGGGAGCGTGAAAAATGGAAACATCATCAACCAGCAGTTTAGACAGAAGGTTGTGGACATTCAAAGGTTTGTCTCAACCTGTTTGCCTTGTATCATAATTTGTGAAAGTCAAAATGAGCAATATGAGCAGTTTAACAGACCCAGTAATATTGATGCACAGTCGGGTGGAATAGTTCAATTTAATGTCATTAATAGATCTTCCATGACCTTGATATGGGCAGTCTGGGGCCTGGAGCCTGGTTACTGATGGTTACTGGGCCCCACTCTCAGCTCCCTCACTGTTGTCCCTCACCCAGCCCTTGAGTTTAGTGCTCACTCCCTGTTCTTAAATGTATAAAAATACTGAACATCATTGGTAGATCTACCATGGAATAGCTCATAGGATGTCAAAGAGATTCAGCAGGGATTTGTGAAGGGCAGGTCACATCTGACTAATCTAGTAAACTTTGATGAGGTCACTAACACAGTGGTCAGGGAGTGTCTATGGGTGTTGTCTATATGGACTTCCAGAAGGCTTTTGATAAGGTTGCACACAGGAGATTATTGGCAAAAATGAGAGGCGTGGAATTGGAGGTAACCTTGTGACATGGGTTGGTAATTGGTTGGGAGATAGGAGAGAGCAGGGATAAAGGGAAAGCTCTGTGATTGGCAGGATGTGACAAGACGCGCTCCGCAGGATCGGACTGGGGATTAGCTTTTCACTATATTTAGCAATGACTTAGATGAAGCGGCAGAGAGTCGTATATCCAAGTTTGCTGATGGCACTGAGTTAGGTGGTACAGTAAATATTGTAGATGGGAGCAGAAAGTTGCAAAGGGATATTGATAGATTAAATGAGTGGGCAGAACTGTGACAGATGGAGTTCAATATGGGGAAGTGCAAAGTTATCCACTCTGGACCCAAGAAAGTTACATCAGTGTATTTTCTAAATGGTGAGAAACGAGGAACTGGTGGACATGTTCAAAAATAATTTCAAAGGGTCACGGAATGTTAGGCTTCATCTCAAGAGGGCTGGAATACAAAGGGGAGGAAGTTATGGTACATTTATATAAAGCTCTGGTTAGACCCCAGCTGGAGGACTGCATTCATTTCTGGGCACCACACCTCAGAGAGAATATATTGGCATTGGAGGGGCTGCAGCGTAAATTTTCAGAATGATAGTGGGGCAGATTGGGTGGACCTGATAACCACCCTCTGGTTATGGCCAAGATAAAGAGTGTCCACAGTGCCTCCGCGACCCAGCTTCACACCTTTCAGCTCACTGATCCAGCTGGCGAACTTCAGTCGTGAAAGCATCAGAAGGAAGGTTACCAGGAATCTAGTCCTGTTCCACCCTCCAGAATCTAAATGGCGGACCCATCTGGGTCTGACGGACCTTCCTGCAGGGTTTGGCGCATATCTGTATTCCCTGCCGCCAAATCCACTGCGACCGGCTTCACTTACCAGCAGGCTAATGTCTCGCTGGTGAGTTGAGGGAGCAATCCCTGCCGCAGTGTGAGGACTATCTTCAGAGAGCATCAGTGCAGCAGCAGGCTGTGTGGGTGCCCTCAATGAGGGAGCAGGGTCTATCGTCCAGTGGATCTTGCATCACCACTTAGCTTGGCTGTGCACCTTCGGGTTACATCGAAACATAGAAGATAGGAGCAGGAGTAGGCCATTCGGCCCCTCGAGCCTGTTCCGCCATTTAATGAGATCATGGCTGATCATTCAAATTCAGTACCCTGTCCCTGCTTTCTCCCCATATCCCTTGATCCCTTTAGCTTTAAGAAATATATCTAACTCCTTCTTGAATATATTTAATGAATTGGCCTCAACTGCCTTGTGTGGTAGAGAATTCCACAGGATCACCACTCTCTGGGTGAAGAAATTCCTCCTCATCTCAGTCCTAAATGGCTTACCCCTTATCCTTAGACTGTGACTCTGGTTCTGGACTCCCCCGCCATCGGGAACAGCCTTCCTGCATCTAATCTGTCTAGTCCTGTTAGAATTTTATAAGTTTCAATGAGATCCCCTCTCATTCTTCTAAACTCTAGCGAATATAAGCCTAATCGACCCAATCTCTCCTCATACGTCATTCCTGCCATCCCAGGTATCAGTCTGGTGAATCTTCGCTGCACTCTCTCCATGGCAAGAACATCCTTCCTCAGACCAAAACTGCACACAATACTCAAGGTGTGGTCTCACCAAGGCCCTGTACAACTGCAGCAAGACATCCTTGCTTCTGTACTCGAATCCTCTCGCTATGAAGGCCAACATACCATTTGCCTTCTTAACCGCCTGCTGCACCTGCATGCTTACCTTCAGCGACTGGTGCACAAGGACACCCAGGTCTCGTTGCACTTCCCCTTTTCCCAATCTATTGCCGTTCAGATAATAATCTGTCTTCCTGTTTTTGCCACCGAAGTGGATAACCTCGCATTTATCCACATTATACTGTATTTGCCATGCATCTGCCCAATCACCCAACCTGTCCAAATCATACTGGAGTTTCTCTGCATCCTCCTCACAGCACACACGCCCACCCAGCTTTGTGTCGTCTGCAAACTTGGAGATATTACATCTAGTTCCCTCGTCTAGATCATTTATATATATATTGTGAATAGCTGGGGTCCTAGCACCGATTCTTGTGGTACCCCACTAGTCACTGCCTGCCACTCGGAAAAAGACCCGTTTATTCCAACTCTTTGCTTCCTGTCTGCCAATCAGTTCTCTATCCAAGACAGTACCTTACCCCCAATCCCATGTGCTTTAACTTTGCACGCTAATCTCTTATGCGGGACCTTATCGAAAGCCTTCTAAAAGTTCAAATACACCACATCCACTGGTTCTCCCTTATCTATTCTACCAGTTACATCCTCAAAAAATTCCAGCAGATTAGTCAAGCATGGTTTACCTTTTGTAAATCCATGTTGACTTTGTTCGATCCTGTCACTGTTTTCCAAGTGCTGTGCTATTACATCTTTTATAATGGACTCTAGCATTTTCCCCACTACTGATGTCAAGCTTGCCGATCTATAATTCCCCGTTTTCTCTCTACCACTTTTTTTAAATAGTGGGATTACATTAGCTACCCTCCAATCCATGGGAACTGTTCCAGAGTCTATAGAATTTTGAAGATGACCAGCAATGCATCTACTATTTCTAGGGCCACTTCCTTAAGTACCCTAGGATGTAGATTATCAGGCCCTGGGGATTTATCGGCCTTCAATCCCGTCAATTTCCCTAACACCATTTCCCTACAAATACTGATTTCATTCAATTCCTCCCTCTCATTAGACCCTATGTTCTTCGACATCTCTGGGAGGTTATTTGTGTCCTCCTTTGTGAAGACAGAACCAAAGTATGTATTTAATTGGTCTGCCATTTCTTTGTTCCCCATTATAAATTCCCCTGATTCTGACTGCAAGGGACCTACGCTTAACTTCACCAATCTTTTTCTCTTCACATATCTATAGAAGCTTTTACAGTCAGTTTTTATGTTCCCAGCAAGCTTACTCTCACAATCTATTTTCCCCCTCTTAATTAATCCCTTTGTCCTCCTTTGCTGAATCCTAAACTGCTCCCAATCCTCAAGTTTGCTGCTTTTTCTGGCCAAATTATATGCCCTCTCCTTGGATCTTATGCTATCCCTAATTTCCCTTGTTAGCCACGGTTGAGTCACCTTTTTTGTTTTATTTTTATGCCAAACAGGGATGAACAAATTCTGTAGTTCATCCATGCGATCTTTAAATGTTTGCCATTGCCTATCCACTGCCAACCCTTTAAGTAACATTCCCCAGTCCATCCTAACCAACTCGCGCCTCATTCCATCGTAGTTTCCTTTATTTAAGGAATAAAGGAACTGCAGCAGCAACTACTGCAGACGTGCTTTGATGTTGACACTTCTTTGGTGAGCAAGTGGAGGAGCTGCTGCAGGGCTACAAGCATCTCCAGCAGAAGCTTCAGGCATTCCCAGATTGGCACCTGAGGAGACACTGTCTCACTTTGTAGCTTAGCCCACCCTATCTACAGGCTCCTTCAGGGACAGCAGCCCTTTCAAGGCTTTAGCTGGACCGCAATGTCCTTGTACAATGCTAGCCCATCATTCCAGATTAGGAGTTGGAATGCAGGGAGCTGGCAACAAGTAACCTTCGAGTCCCTGTCCAGCTCCACCTTCGCAAGCAGTGATTCCTGCCTTTGATAGCCCACCACAAAGCTGGATGGATGGGCCATTTCCGGTACTTCCCTGTGGAAGTGGATCACTCTGGACGCTTGGGTCCAGGAGACCAGATGTAGTGAGTAACCTCCGCATTAGCAGCTTAAGCTTCCATGTTTTCACAATGTGATCATCAGAGGAACCATAAACTAGTGGGCACACTGGCAGGTGACATCATGGTCTTCTACCATCTTTGATGTAGGGAAAGATTTGAATACATTTTTTCTGTGTTTATATTGTGAATTCTGGGAGATTCTCTCACAGCTACCCTACCTGAAGAAGGGGCGACAGCTCCGAAAGCTTGTAATTTTAAATAAATCTGTTGGACTATAACTTGGTGTTGTGCGACTTCTCATTTTTCTACCATCCACACAGAGAGCGAGTGAGTCACAGTCAGCTTCGTCATCCAGAAGACTCGACTGTTGGGGATATTTCTCCAGTTGAGCCTTGCTCTGCTGGTAATGTTTCCACAGGTCTCCTTTGTCACAGCGTCTGAAGTAGAGCAGGTGGTCCTGGGAGCACAGTGTTCTCCAGGGGTTGGTGCTACAGCCATTAGCTCTTTAGCTAATGCTTTGACATATGGGTGGGAGCCATATTCAGGATGAATGGGTTTCTAGGCCAGTGGACATAGACGAGTTCACTTGGCTTTCCAACAGGCTTGAGGTGTCCAGAGTGATCCACTCCCACAGGGAAGTGCCGGTCCAATAGAACATTATCCACTTTCAGACTCGGTGCGGGGTAAGTCAGTGTGTCTCCAGACAGACAATATGACAGTAGCCCGGTATGTCTATAAACAGGGTGGGACCCACTCCTGGTCCCTCTGTCAAGATGACACGTTGCTTTCCACTGGTGCTTGAAACATGGGGTGACATTCTTGGTGCCACATTTGTCCGGGGTGGGCAACACAACAGTCAGCCCATTCAGCTGCTTGAGTCTTTTCCCCCATTCAATTAGAACATGTATGTATGATCTGTATATTCACTCCATTTACCTGCCTTGGTTACATATGCGTCTATACCTTTAACTAACAGAAATCTATCGGTCTTAGTTTTGGAATTTTCAATTGTCCTCCAGCCTCAACAGCTTTTTGCGGAGGGAGAGTTCCAGATTTCCACTCCCCTCGGTGTGAAGAAGTGCTTCCTGACATCACCCCCGAATGGCCTAGCTGAATTTTAAGGTTATGCCCCCTTGGTTCTGGACTCCCCCACCAGAGGAAATAGTTTGGGCTAAAAAGTCGATTAGGCTCGAAAACGGGTGCTGGGATCATGATGCGTGATCGGCTCGCGCCTGTTGAAAGTAGTGCAGGCAGCACCCGACTGTCTGCTAATTAACATTATTGTTGCATGTAGCCCAGCACCGAGGGCGCTGCTAGTGGCTGAGCGCTCGACAGGGGGCCCAAGTTCGTGCGAGGTAGCCTCGACATTTAAACGCAGCCTGCACCTCTTATTGGGGAGGTGCATTCTGCATTCAGCAGCTCATTGAACTGGTTGCCAAGGCAACTATCAGTCAGTTATGGCTCGACAGGGCAGAGAAAGGGCACCTAGGTTCTCCAACGCAGCACTGGAGGCCTTGGTGCAGCGGGTAGAATGGAGGAGACTCTCCACCCGCAGGGGGCCAGGAAGCCCTCCAGACTCATAGTCAGAAGGCAGTGGGAGCAGATAGCTGCAGTGGTCACTGCCAGCAGTCTTGCCCCGAGGATCTGGATCCATTGTCGAAAGAAGTTTAATGACCTCACATGATCTGACACTCGCAGGCACCAGCTCAGAAACTGGCACTGCGCGTACTTTAGAGGGTAGTCTAGAGGCGGGATCTGCACTTGTTAAGTCACCGGCCACAAGTGGGCTGCAGCCAGGGCAAGGGGAAAGGGTAGCTCAGGGGCGAGGTCATGCACGAGTTCTGCTGCACAGGACTCAGATGAGGACTTCGATGGGGCGGCCTTCAGAGGAAGGGTGATGGGCATGCAGACAGAAATGCTTGGTGCAATGGCAGGCCTACCAGAGAGCCTCTTGTTAGTGTCAAGATTCATGGAGGAGTCTGGCTCCAATATTGCACATAACTTTGCACAGATCTTGGAGCCCATGATTTCCAGGATGGAAGTGTTGGCCAACTCCATTACAGCACTTTTGGACCCAACCATGATGCAGGTTCTGATGGGCGATGTCTCAGCTTCCATTGCAGCACAAGCAGAAGCCACCCAACGTCTGAGTGCTGCAGAAGCTCATTCAGTTAGCTGCCACGCAAGCTCAGACTGCTGCCATCATGGCTGGGTTTACCAGTGTTGAAAGGGGTTTGCAGGGTGTCACAGAGGCCAGCAGTCTGTCCTCCAGCAGATTACTAGGATTGCTGAGGCGCCGCCCCGGGGGAGTGGCAGTGGCTCCGTGGAGTGTGAACCTGCTGTCCTCTCTCAGAATGACAGCATTCGTCCTCCCACCACTG
Organism: Squalus acanthias; assembly: GCA_030390025.1. Classification (NCBI taxonomy): domain Eukaryota; kingdom Metazoa; phylum Chordata; class Chondrichthyes; order Squaliformes; family Squalidae; genus Squalus; species Squalus acanthias. The sequence goes on along the minus strand of CM059434.1, from coordinate 78,732,124 downwards.
CCACTCCGCCAGTGCCCTTGCTGTTGCCCATCAGCCAGCCCAGACTGCTGCCGCCCAAGCCGAGGTGATGCAGTCTACAGTCGGGCCTTCTCGACTCAAGATTCTGAAGGGGGTTGACAGGGTAGATGCTGAGAGGTTGTTCCCCTGTTCCCGTGTCTAGAACTAGGGGCATAGTCTCAGGATAAGGGGTCGGCTATTTAAGACTGAGATGAGGAAGAATTTCTTCACTCAGAGGGTTGTGAATCTCTGGCATTCTCTTCCCCAGAGGGCTGTGAATGCTGAGTCTTTGAGTATATTCAAGGCTGAGATAGATAGATTTTTGGACTCTAGGGGAATCAAGGGATATGGAGATCGGGCTGAAAAGTGGAGTTGAGGTCGATGATCAGCCATGATCTTATTGAATGGCGGAGCAGGCTCGAGGGGACGTATGGCCTACTCCTTCTTACTTCTTATGTTCTCAGCCCAGAGCTGCTCGAGGTCGCCCTGCAAGGCCATCTGCAGTCTCCCCCACTGAAAGTCAGCAGCCTTCCACCGGCCATGCTGCAGCCACTGGGGTAGCAATTTGTAGGAGCATTAGGACATGTAAAGGCACACTGAAAACAGGCACTAAGGGAGTGCACAAGGGTGATTAGTTGACTTTGTTATGTAGTTTGGATTGATTGCTATATAAATGTTTCTTTTGTGGTGGATTTTATTTCAGCATTGTGGCCAAGAGGTCGCTGTGATAGTCAGCAACAGAGGAACTATTGTTAATTGGGGAATTAAGGTTGCGTTCACTGGTACCGCAGTCGAATGTGTCGTTCACCGACAGCCCGGGCAGAACGAGGCCTGTCTCGATTTCCTCCTCCCTTCCGTTTTCTCCTCTTCTGCACCTTCCTCTTCCTCTTCCTCCTCCTCCTCCTCTTCCTCCTCAGCTGGTCACCGTATGCCTGGTGGCAAGGGCTGTGCCCTCATGATGGTGACATTATGGAGCATGCAGCAGACCACGATGAATCTTGAGACACGTTCTGGTGAGTACTGTAGGGTGGTCCAGGCAGTGGAAGTGATGTTTAAAGATCCTAGTGGTCTGCTCTATCACATTCCGTGCGGCAGCATGGCTTTTGCTGTACGCCTGCTGCCCACGTATGGTTGGGTTGCGGAGCGGAGTCATGAGCCAGGTGGTCAGTGGATAGCCCTTGTCACCCAGTAGCCACCCTCTGGTTTGTCTTGGTGGCTCAAAGACTGGGTGAACAGCGGACTGGCGCAGAATAAAAGCATCATGATTGCTGCCAGGATACTGAACATTCACAGTCATGATGTGGTGAGCATGGTCGCACACCGACTGCACATTCAGCGAGTGATAATCTTCGCGGTTGTGGCACATCTCAGCATTTAGATGCTGCGCCCTGCAAAGCCACGTGTGTGCAGTCGATGGCGCCCTGCACCATGGGGAAGCCCGCTATCCTGGCAAAGCCACGTGCACACTCTGCCTGCTTCTCTCTGGTCAGAGAGAAGACAATGAACTCCCCTCTCCTGGCATAACAAGCATCTGTCACCTCTCTTATGCAGCAGTGGACGGTGAACTGGGAGATGTTACTGATGTCGCCTGCTCCAGCCTGGAAGGATCCCAACGGGAAGAGATTCACGGCCTCGGTCACCCTCACAGTGACTGGCAGCGCTGTCCTTGCCCTGGTGTGAGGCAAGAGGTGGCAGAGTTCTGTGAGCTCCTCCTTCGAAAAGTACAGACGCCTCACACACTGCTCCTGGCTCAGGCTGAGGTAAGAGAATCGCTCAACAAAGAAGCTTGGTGGGTAAGGCCTCCTGCTGAGAGCCCTTCTCCCCCTCCTCCTCCTCCCTCTGCGAGCAGCTTGTCCTCTTCTTCGCTGCCTCCGCTCCCCCTGCAGGCCAAGGGGGAGGACAACTAGAGCCCCCATGGCTGGGAGCAAGTGGTCTGAGCAGAACCCTTGAAGTCAGAAGCAGGACCTTCTCCACTTGCAGCACCACTCCCTGTCACCTCACCAACTTTAAACAACTCCCAAAAGCTCCAAACACTTCCACAAACTTACACAGAGCCAGTGGAAATGAATCGGCACCAGACCTGAGTGTGGTTGATGATCCCTTTAAATATTGCCGGTACGGGGCCCTGGCAGCTGCTGAACGCATGTGTGAGGTTAACACAACGCGTTACTTCCAGTGTTGAGGAAGAAATTGGCAGCGCTGGCATCAAATCAGCATTGCACACTGACTGACGTCATGATCTGCCGACTCTACATACTCCTGGCACACGCTCCATGGCCGACACTAGCGTCCTCACCAAGATGGCATCTGGCGCGGCCCGTACCGGACCTGTGCGCCCACGGCTCAGGCACCATTTTTGACCCAAAACGGCTCCCGTAGCACCCCAAATAACGGGCACTATGCAATTGAATTTTTAGCCCTCCCTGTTCACCGTGTTAGTGACCTCATCAAACGTTTACTAGATTAGTCAGAGGTGACCTTCCCTTCACAAATCCATGCTGAATCTCTCGACTACTATGAGCAATTCCATGCGAGATCTACCAATGATGTTCAGTATTTTTATACATTTAAGAACAGGGAGTGAGCACTAAACTCAAGGGCTGGGTGAGGGACAACAGTGAGGGAGCTGAGAGTGGGGCCCAGTAACCATCAGTAACCAGGCTCCAGGCCCCAGACTGCCCATATCAAGGTCATGGAAGATCTACTAATGACATTAAATTGAACTATTCCACCGACTGTGCATCAATATTACTGGGTCTGTTAAACTGCTCATATTGCTCATTATGACTTTCACAAATTATGATACAAGATAAACAGGTTGAGACAAACCTTTCAATGTCCACAACCTTCTGTCTAATCTGCTGGTTGATGATGTTTCCATTGTTCACGCTCGCCTCACAAAGTAAACCTGTTCCGATCTTCTACCCGACCACATTCACTGCTAGATAGATCAGCCAGTTAGTCAGAGTCAGTGCAGCTCCCTTTCCTTCACTTAAACTGGCTGTGCAGTCGCCTGTTTCCCCAGTTTACAAACCTATTGTGATGTCTGATCTCATTGTGATGCGCAGTGTGAGGGTGAGGCTTGCCCTGTGATGTCTCACTTTGACCCGTCCAGTTACAGGGGCCTCACCTTGATGAAACAATGTTTGGCAAACCCTTGGGCTTCATTTAGGTTGCGATGACTTGATGCGCTAGAATGCAATAACAGGTTTCCATGTGGTTATGACCCAGAGAACAGGGTGCGTGGGCGATGGGCAGTGATGAGATTGTTTGCCTCCTACCAATGATGTTAAGTAGTTGTATACATTTACAGCAACAGGTGGAGGCCATTCAGCCCCTGAAGTCCATTCCGTCATTTAATTAGATCAGGCTGATCTGTAGCTCAGCTCCATTTACCTACGGTGGTTTCATATCCCTGTGTGGGTGATGGGCAGTGATGGGATTGTTTGCCTCCTACCAATGTTTGAAGAGATCCAGTAACATTGAGGCACAGCAGGGTCGAGTGCTTCACCTGTTGTCACTGCCAGATCTCCTGTGACTTTACCCACAGGTAGGCCGAGGCCTGGAGTGCGGTTACTGATATTTACTGGGCCCCCAAATGGACCCAGACGGCTGACAGTAATCCCACTGGCGCTGTGCTGACCGAGCTTGGTACCTGCCCACACGGCTCCTGACACAGGCCCAGGCGTTAACTTTCAAAAGGGAATTGAATATATACTTGTAAAAGAGACATTGTCCAGGCTGTGGGGAAAGAGTATAGGAATGGGATTAATTGGATAGCTATTTCAGAGCCGGCACAGGCACGATGGGCTGAATGGCCTTTTTCTGTGCTGTATGATTCCATGACTCTCGTGGTATACAGCAACAGATGGATGGCATTCTGTCATTTAATTAGATGGTGGCTGATCTGCACCTTAACTCCAGTTACCCACCTTGGCTCCATATCCCTTGATAAACATTGGAACATAGCAACAGGAGTAGGCCATTCAGCCGCTTGAGTCTTTTCCGACATTCAATTAGATCATATGTGATCTGTATATTAACTTTCCTGCCTTGGTTCCATTCATACCCTTAACTAACTCAAATCTATCAATCTCAGTTTTGACATTTTCAATTGATCCCCCAGCCTCAACAGCTTTTTGGGAGAGTTCCAGATTTCCACTACCCTTTGTGTGAAGAAATGCTTCCTGACCTCACCCCCAAATGGCCAAGCTCTAATTTTAAGGTTATGCCCCTTTGTTCTGGACTCCCCCACCAGAGGAATTGGTTTCTCTCTATCGACCCTATCTTCCTGCTCCTTTGATCATCTGAAACTCCTCAATTAGTTCACCCCTTAGTCTTCCATACCTCCATCTTCTGTACCATAGCTTAGTTTATGCAACCTGTCCCCATAATTTAACTCTCTAAGCCCTGGTATCATTCTATGAATTTGCGCTGCACTCCCTCCAAGGCCCATATATCCTTCCTGAGGTGCAGTGCCCAGAACTGAACGCTGTGCTCCAGGTGGGGTCTAACCGGAGCTGGGGCTGTGATGATTGACCTCCAACCACCACAACCATCTTCCTTTGTGCTAGGTATGACTCCAGCCAGTGGAGAGTTTTCCCCCCGATTCCAATTGACTTCACTTTTACTAAGGCTCCTTGATGCCACACTTGGTCAAATGCTGCCTTGATGTCAAGGGCAGTCACTCTCACCTCACCTCTGGAATTCAGCTCCTTTGTCCATGTTTGGACTAAGGCTGTAATGAGGTCGGGAGCTGAGTGGTCCTGGCGGAACCCAAACTGAGCATCGATGAGCAGGTTATTGGTGAGTAAGTGCCGCTTGATAGCACTGTCAATGACACATTCTATCACTTTGCTGATGATTGAGAGTAGACTGATGGGGCGCTAATTGTCCGGATTGTATTTGTCTGCTTTTTGTGGACAGGACATACCTGGGCAGTATTCCACATTGTCAGATAGATGCCAGTGTTGTAGCTGTACTGGAACAGCTTGGCTAGAGGCGCGGCTAGTTCTGGAGCACAAGTCTTCAGCACGACAGCTGGGATGTTGTCGGGGCCCATAGCCTTTGCTGTATCCAGTGCGCATAGCCATTTCTTGATATCACGTGGAGTGAATCGAATTGGCTGAAGACTGGCTTCTGTGATGGTGGGGACTTCAGGAATAGGCTGATACGAATCATCCACTCGGCACTTCTGGCTGAAGATGATTGCAAACGCTTCAGCCTTGTCTTTTGCACTCACGTGCTGGGCTCCACCATTATTGAGGATGGGGATATTCATGGAGCCTCCTCCTCCCGTTAGTTATTTAATGGTCCACCACCATTCACGACTGGATGTGGCAGGACTGCAGCGCCCCCCGAGTGTTTTAAAAGGAAGTCAGGGATTTCCCCAAACCCGCACAATCCAGTGTAAGCTGAATCTCTGCCCCTGTGACAAGATGGTACCTGGGTGATTTTCTAGCTGAGTGTAGGTGCTGTCAGACAGGCGGCAGGGACACTGAGTTGTGTGTCTGCCAGTGCCAATGTCTTCCTTGTTTCTGGCGTTCCTCATCGCACAAGTGGTATCTTCTGTAATGAGATTGCTGAGCTTCCCTGTTACTGTAATGAGGGAGATAAGATGTTTGACGTGAAAATAAAGCCACAGAATATATCTTTGAATAGGCTTAGCACATTGCAACAACAACAGCAACAACTTGCATTTATATAGCACCTTTAACGTAGTAAAACATCCCAAGGTACAATTTCCAAATTTAATGATATTTTGGAGCATTACCTTTGTGTTCATGAGGGAAGGGTTAAAGGTCACTCTTGGACAGCTGTCGATTCGTTCTGCGATGGTAATCCAGTGGGCTGTGGGATTTGAGTTTCCACATTCATTTTCAAAGGAGCACCTTTAAAGATGGGCACTTTCTACAAACAGTTATATACTGCTACCGTTCTTAGCTTAAAGTCTTACTGTAATGTCTAAAACAAAATCAAAGGAATAATGGGTAAATTCTTAAATTAACTTGTCTACTTTTTTGTATATTAACATTTCTGTCGAGAAGCTGTTGTACATTGTTTGTATTTTAACATGTGGCACATCGCAGATGGGTTTACTCCTCCAGATATAACTGAGCTTTGGAGGTCAACACCAAGGTTACTCTCTGAGTTTGACATCTCTGTGTCACCTCAGACTTTGTGTTTGCAATGTGCTGTGAAACTGCCCTTGGAGCTGCTTTATTGGGCAGTGAGAGTCCAATGTTTTGGAACACAGCCAAAGTGGACATTGGGAGCCCACGAGGAAGCAGAAAATGTTTAAAGCATTGGCCGAGAAATTAGTCTGTGCCCGTTTACAGGCCGAGGCTCAGCACTGTGCTACCAGCGCACCCGAACCGAGAGGCTGGAGGATCGATGGAAATTCGTCCTCGGGCCTTATCAATGTACTTGGCTCGAGCTCTCGTCACTGGTCGCACCTCCACAGGCAGCTCGCCCGAGGTATGACCCGGGAGAGGGTGTTGGAGCGGACTATGAGAGAGGGGGCGATCACTCCTGTAGAATTGGATGAGCATGCCTGCTCCTCCTGGCTCCACAGGAAGGGTTAAAATAAAATTTATTGTTGTAAAAACCCAACTTGGTCAGGAATGTCCTTCAAGGAAGGGAAACTGCCGTTCTTACCCAGTCTGGCCTGTTACATTGTAAGAGTTGGACAGCTATGTTGCATAAACAGACCTTTTCTCGAGAGTGCACCAACCACAGTATGGATCCTGTGCAGACAAGCAACCGGTGCACGAATTGTATTGGGCACAGGACGCCATCTTCAGCCTTCTCACCTACAGACACAAGAACAAGAAGACTTTAGGATACACCTCACTCACACAGAGATTCCATTCACCTGCACGTGTCACATATTTCAGCCATGTTGTAACAGAGGAAATGTTGTAGCAGGATAGAAAGTTGGTTGACGGACAGGGTAATGGGTGTTTCTTGGATTGGAGAAGGGTTGGAAGTGGTGTTCCCCATGACTCAATCCTGGATCTGTTTTTACCCTTGGTGTATATATAGATGATTGGGTTGACAAAGGATTAATGGGCGTTGCTTACATTGGAGAAGGGTTGGGAGTGGGGTAACCCAGGGGTCAGTGCTGGATCTTGCTGTGTACCAAGATCATTACAAAAAATAAGGACTGGGAAGATACAATAAATGGAAAGACACTGAAAGTTTCAAAAAAATTCATTCTTGGGATGTGGGCATCACTGGCAAGGTTGGCATTTATTGCCCATCCTTAGTTGCCCTTGAGAAGGTGGTGGTGGGCTGTCTCCTTGAAAAGCAGTTCATGTGGATAAAGTGCTCCCACATTGCTGTTAGGTAGGGATTTCCAGGATATTGACCCCTCAGTCATGAAGGATCGGCGATATGTGTCCAAGTCAGGATGGTGTGTGTCCTGGAGGGTAGCTCGGAGGTGATGGTGTTCCCACAACTTTGATACTCTTTAAAAAACAGTTTTTGAAATGAAATAAATGAATACACAGACTGCTGTAGGCAATTACTAAATCCATTGGAGGTAAAATTGGTCTTGGGCGATAGGCCAAAACGGAGTGATAGTAAATCGAGAGCCTGTTCTACAAAATGATAGAATTCCAAGTCAACGTTAATGAAAATCGGGCTGAGTGTAAAACGGACTGCTGATTCCCTATCACCCGTTTTGCCCGACATATATACGGCTGAAACCCTGTCTCACCAAACACAAGGCCCTCTTACACCATCAAGGTAAAAAGTTCCCTTACCATGGTGGAGTCAAGACAAGTTTCCGATAAGGCAGCCAACAGATGGACAATCTGTTTGGTGAATCACGGAACAGTCCTTGAAGCTTCTTTAAATTAGATTTTCACCCGCCAAAGCTCTCAAAGATATTGGATCCAAACAAGGGATCATAGAGTTTAGGACTGAGTCAATGGGTGGGGAAGATCTGTAACCAACCTCACAATTCATCCTTTTGCGCTGAAAACAGTCAAAGTGACTCCTGTGAGAAGGAGTTAGTTAAAAAAGAAACTGCAATTTTCCTCTCCTCCCAAGAAATGATATAAAAAATAATACCCTTTGAAGAATTGAGTATGGATGATCAAGACAAATATATTTATTCTATGAAAGGTCACCGACCTGAAACATTGAAAGGTTTGCGCCACTGCAGCCTGGTCCTCCTGACAACATTCCTGCTTGTGTCCTCCTGTTCAATGTGCAACCAGGCTGCGTTGATTTCCTGGGGAGGTCTCCTCCGCCCATGGGAAGGGAAGAGGACCTCCCTGCGTGCTGTGACTCCCTTCAAAAGCATATGGAGGGAGTCATGGTAGAGCCTGGGTGCAGCCGTGCACCTCTGTGCAGTGCTTGTCAGTGTTTGCAGCATCTCAATGCTGTAGAACACTGACAGCACAACTGTCAAAATAAATTTGCGCATGGTCCCTTTAAGGAAACCGGCTGATGACGCGTCATCGAATGACATCACTAGACCCACTTCCTTCAATTGGCCCGGGAAATATACTGGGCGGACTTAACAAGCCCAATCAACGTAAAATCATTTGGACAGCGGGCTGGAGCCAGCAGCGGGGTCAGGACTTGTCACCGACTTCGCCCGCCACGGACCCGCCGAGGTAGGGGAAGCCGCGGCCGTTAACTCTGTTTCTCTCTCCCAGATGCTGCCGAGTGTTTCCAGCATTTGCTGTTTTTGTTTCAGATTTCCAGCACCTGCAGTATTTTGCTTTTCTAATTATTCTAATGCTGACTTTGATCTGAGCTTGGGTATGTGAGACTGTGCCAGATTGTATCAACGATATTTCTACGGTCAGACTACAAGAGCACAAGAGAAGCAACGGATGAGGAAGGCCGTCCACAGAAACCTCTCGCTGCCACACTGTGGAGACACAAATGATACTCTTGCAATTCCATTGTTCTTCCAACGTCCTTCAATCCCTAGATCGAAAGGATTTATCTTTGTTCGTCGACACTGAGCCCTGGTGGCTCCTGCCTGCACAGTGTGTCTTTGCTACACATATTGGGCTGCTCATTCTATTCTTTATGTTCCACCTCATCAACACCAGGACCTTCCCAGTCACAGCTGCCTCTCAACTCACTGAGCGACCTGCATCATCTAAATCTGCGGAAACAATATTCAGTGAGCGAGTGGTCAATCTATGGACAGGCTCCCGAGGGAAGCGGTGGAAGCTGATAGTATTGATTCATTCAAATGCAAATAAGATAGATTTATTTCAGAAAATAACATTTTAGGATACAGTGTATGAGTAATTGAGACGTGACGTGGCAAGTTGCTTGGGACATCCGAGCAAGACGTGCTTGGGAGAAACATGTGACCTTGGACCTATGGGGCTAGAAATTCATTATAGCCCAGGAATGGGCAGTGTTCATTACAAAAGTTGGAGAATTAGCACCAGGCGCTAATGCTTTAGACTGCATGCAAAATTCGTGCTCACTGCTCAAAAAAATGATTGGTCCAAATTCAAGTCTTAAAGCCTAAGCTCAGTGACGATACGCTCAAAGGGTACACGCCTTGGCACACCATCTTGCCGTCCGGCGGAGGCGGGGGTCCCCAATGGAGGGCTCTCTACGCGGGAGTCCTCCCTTTGTCTATTGGGGACTTGGCCTGGAGGGTGTTGCACGGAGCAGTCCCATGCAATAAAGTTTTAAGTAGGTTCACGGACTCCCAAGCCGCCTGCCTTTTCTGCAGCCTGGAGGAGTCCGTGTTCCACGTATATATTGAATGTGAGAGGTTGTAGCCCCTCTTCCACTATTTAAAGGGGCTGTCCCTCGATTTCTGGCTGCACTTCAGTCCCACGCGCCTGATCTTTGGTCACCCGGTGTGGAGGGGAGCGGGCAGATCAGGGCACCTCCTCGTAGGACTGCTCCTGGGCCTGGCCAAAGTGGCCATCAACTGGTCCAGGCTGCGGGCGGTCGAGGGGGTCATTCGGTCCGACTGCCTGCCTCCCTTCTGCGGCCACGTTCGCACCCGGGTGGCCCTGGAGATGGAGCACGTGGTGTCCGCTGGCACACTCGAGGCCTTCCGCGACCTGTGGGCACCGCAGGGACTGGAGTGCGTTATCACCACCGGTAATGGAATTTTAATTTAATTTATTAAGTTTCCTTTAATGTTTTAAGTTACAGTTTATTTGTTTACTGTATCACCAAAAGAGTACACTCAAAGGGTGGACCAATATCAGGTGCAGTCTAATCGCAAGTCATGATTGCCACTGGCTTTTTTCACTACTTAAAGGGGAGGTTCATTGATGCTGCAGAACCTCATTCTCAGCATTGCTGGTTGTGCAGCTGCCTCAGCAGGTCAAGGAGAATGAGTTGGAGGACTGAAGCAGCTGTACTCATGGCCGATCCACGCCAGAGGGAAAGAGCCCGCATATTCTGTGATCAAGCATTGGAGGCATTGGTGCTCGCTGTGGAGAGATGGAGGGCGGTGCTCTACCCAAGTGGCAGGAGGCCCTCGCCGCAAGTCTTGTGCACCATGTGGAGGGAGGTAGCGCAGCACGTCTCGGGCAGCACCGTGGTCCCCAAGACACACACAGTGCAAGAAGAAATTTAACGACCTCACTCCAGTGGTCAGGATGAGTGAATGCTTCAACAAATGCTACATACCACCATCTGAACCACAGTCTGCACACACTGCCCAAAGCACCACACCCCCAGCACTCGCCCACCAACAATCTCTACCTATCAACACTCACACCCACATCTCACACCTTGCATACAATGACATCTATTCAACTATGGCAGGCACATCACCCAAACACATTGCTCCACACTCACACACACACCTTCCTTTCTCTTGCAGGCCAAGGTGGCTCATGACAGGAGGGAGCAGGAGCGCACAGGCGGGGGCCAAGCCGACACCCAACCACTGTCTGCGCTGGAGAATAGAGTGCTGCAGATTATTGGGTGCCAGGTGGTGAGCGCTATGGCCATCGGTGACGTTGACCCCTTGGGGACAACAACGGTATGTTTATCCCTACTCCTTCTTCTCAAATCCCACTTCCCCCTCACCCCACAAGCATTTTGTACTTTCCAGCTAATCATGCTGTATGCATGCATTTCTCCCTTCCTGCCCCCTTCCCCACACCTTAACCCGACTCTTGTGCCTTTATGCTTTCAGATAATCAGCAATCACCTGAGCAGCCTGTTCCTGAAGGCACAGTAGAGAGTGAGGTGGGAGAAGAGGAGGAGGAAGAACACACCGCGTCACTGCATGTCTCACCCGCAGGCACCAGCTCAGATACTGGCACTACGCGTTCTTTAGAGGCTAGTATAGTAGTGGGATCTGCACAGGGTGAGGCACCAGGGACGAGTGGGCTGCAGCAAGGCCAGGGGGAAAGGGTAGCTCGGGGGCCAGCTCCTTGGAGGGCGAGTTCACGCACGGGTTCTGCTGCACAGGACTCAGATGAGGACCTCGATGGGGAGGCCTTTAGAAGAAGAGTGATGGGCATGCACACGGAGATGACAGGTGCAATGGCAAGGGTGCCCGAGGGCCTCTCGGCAATGGTAAGGAGCGTGGAGGAGTCCACCTCCAACATTGCACTAGGCTCTGTGCACACCATGGAGCCCATCATTTCCAGTCTGCAAAGGATGGTAGACTCCCAGAGAGACCATGGCGACCCAGACCTGATGCCGCGTGTGATGGGCGATCTGGCAGCTTCCATTGCAGCACAGGCGGAAGCGACGTAACGTCTTAGTGCTGTAATGTAGTCTATGCTTGGTGGCATCCAATCACAGACTGCTCTCATGCAGTCTCAGCTTGATGCCACGCAAGCTCTGACTGCTGCCATCGTGGCTGGGTCTACCACCGTCAACTGGGGCTTTCACAGTGTCGCAGCAGGCCAGCAATCTGTGCTGCAACAGATTGCTAGGGATGCTGAGGTGCTGCCCCGGGGGAGTGGCAGTGGGTCAGTGGTGCAGGAACCTGCTGTCCTCTCTCACGATGATAGCATTCCTGCTCCCACCACTGCCACTCCGCCATTGCCCTTGTCGCTGCCTGTCATCCAGCCAGCCCAGACTGCTGCTGCCCATGCTGAGGTGGTGCAGTCTACAGCCGGGCCTTCCAGGCCCAGAGCTGGTCGAGGGCGTCCTGCAAGGCGATCTGAAGTCTCCCGCACGGACACTCAGTAGCCTTTCACCAGCCGTGCTGCAGCCACTGGGCCAACACTTCGTAGGAGCACTAGAGTAGGCAAAGGCACAGTAACGACAGGCACTAAGGGATTGCACAAGGGGGAATAGTAAATATCTTTGTTGTAAATATGTGTTTACTAATTTTTGATAAATGTATTAATTCACTTACCATTCTTTTGTGGTGTCTCTCATTTCAGCTTTGCGCTGTGATACGGCCTGCGAGAGGGATGGAATGATGGGGCTGTGGTGAGCAAAGGGGATCTGGGGTTTAAGTCATCCTGGTGTGAGGCTGGAGGTCTGTTTGGAGGAGGTGGCAGAGTTCTGTGACCACTTCCTTGGTGAGGCAGAGCTGTCTAATACACTGCTCCTTGCTTCATTGAAGGTAGGGGAAGTGCTGTAGGAATACCCTCGGAGGGTAAGGCCTCCTGCTGAGAGCCCTGATGGCCTTCCTCAGCTCTCTGCACAGATGTTCCTGTCTTTCTCGCTGCCTCCGCTCCCTCCACCGTAGATCCTGGAGGGCGAGTTCAACTGCCAGTACAGCCCCCATTAATGTTACCAAGTGTAGCAGTTTGATTTTTTTAAGAATAAATGTAGCTACTTTTTAGTTGCCACAACACTCCTGATACAAAAGAACCTTGAAATTACTGAATGAAACTGTTGCAGTGGGTGAAACTGACAAGAAACCACTGAAACTGCACTAACCTGACAGCTGCGAGTCATTACTGATGATCCCTTTAAATAACGTCCCTGGAGCTGGCTTCCTGGTGCTTCACGCCAGCTCTCCCTGTCGGTGTTTACTCCAGGCACTAAGGTAGGTGGCGACAATCAATTTTGGTGCTGCTGGGGGGCGGGATTTGGCGTGCGGCGCTGGATTCACCTCGTCCCAACGATAATGCGCTAGTGCCCCATTAGCACCATCTGCTGGCGCTAACGGGAGGCGCTAAGGTACATGCCGTCCTTACCCAGTCTGGCCTATCTGTGACTCCAGACCAAACCAGCATGGTTGACTCTTAACTGCCCTACGAAGTGGCCCAGCCAGCCAGCCAGTTGTATCAAACCACTACTAGTATTTCAAGAAGAAGGCCCACCACCACCTTCTCAGGGCAATTAGGGATGGGCAATAAATGCCGGCCTTGGCAGCGACGCCCACACCCCGAGAATAAAATAAACAAATTGAATACACAATAGAAATGCCGTGCTAAACTGTACAAAGAAATCATCAGCTTACCGCCTTCTCAGATGTTAACTACAAGGAATTTGAGTCCAATGTGTCAAACACTACTTTGTGACGAATTCTTTCAGTTCAAACAGAACTATTGGGCGAATTAATTTCATATTTCTATCTATAACCAGCTGCAAAAAAGTACTGAAGTTAATAAATCTGCAACTAGAGCAACATAAATATTATCCCCGGTGTCCTGGCCAATATTTATCCCTCAACCAACATCACTGAAACAGATTATCTGGTCATTATCACACTGCTGTTTGTGGGAGCTTGCTGTGCGCAAATTGGCTGCCGCGTTTCCCACATTACAACAGTGACTGCACTTCAAAAGTACTTCATTGGCTGTTATGCACTTTGGGACATCCTGGGATCGTGACAGACGCTATTGAAATGCAAGTCTTTCTTTCTTTAACTTTTTTTGCTGTTTTAAGTGAAATAAAATGTGTAAAGGTTGGCGGGGGGGGACGGGTGGGTGGGTGGGGGTGGTGGGGTGTGTATCCAGAGACGGTTACCCGTAACACCGAGGGTCATTGTAAAATATCAGATTGCGGGATTAAAATTGTGTCAAGCACCTAATAGTAATTTGCAGCATCTTCTGATTAACTGACTGCTGCTCTGTTGCTGGCTGAGCCCAGTTACATAAGATTACTGGCATTAATTAACAGTCAATAGTAAAACGGGCTTCTCACACATGACATCTGTTCAACCAATCGCATGTGTTTCAACTGAGGCATGTTTTCTGGAGGATTTGTCATGTTTTAGAGAGAGGGGGGCCAGAGAGAGATAGAGGACATATTTATATGGTACTTTTCACATCATGAAGTGCTCCACAGCAAAGGAATTGTAGTTTTTGAAGTGTAGCTGCTGTGACAAATGTGGTAGCCAATTTGCACATAGCAAGATTCCACAAGCAGCAATGAGATAAATGACCACATAATCTGTTTTAGTGATGTGGGTTGAGGGATAAATATTGGCCAGGAAATGGGGGAGAACTCCCCTGCTCTTCTCCTGAGAGGGCAGACGGGGCCTCGGTTTAATGTCTCTTCCGAAAGACGGCACCTCCGACAGTGCAGCACTCCCTCAGCACTGCACTGGGGTGTCAGCCTGAGTTATGCGCTGAAGTCTCTGGAAGTGGGACTTGAACGCACGACCTTCTGACTCAGAGGTGAGCATTGTCACTGTACGGGTGATCCTACGATGTTGGATCTGAAGCCCACAGCCCGTGATTTTCCATCTGTTAAAATTATTGTCAGAATGTAACGGGCCATGTGCCTGTGATTGCCTGAGATGCACTCCACAAGGGCCATTCCCTGTGAGGAATGCTGGGTCGAAGAATCCACCCTCCTTTCAATTTCTTTGGCTTTACTGGTTGGGAGAATCACAAATATTATCCAACAAAACACATCAATTCAACTAAAGTACCATTCCTGCTCCACTGACAGGACTATCCCAGCAGACTGCTGCACTGACAGGACTATCCCAGCAGACTGCTGCACTGACAGGACTATCCCAGCAGACTGTTCAATTGACACAGCAGCCCCAGCAGACTGCTCCACTGACAGGACTATCCCAGCAGACTGCTGCACTGACAGGACTATCACAGCAGACTGCTGCACTGACGGGACTATCCCAGCAGACGGCTGCACTGACAGGACTATCCCAGCAGACTGCTGCACTGACAGGACTATTCCAGCAGACTGCTGCACTGACAGGACTATCCCAGCAGACTGCTGCACTGACGGGACTATCCCAGCAGACTGCTGCACTGACAGGGCTATCCCAGCAGACTCCTGCACTGACGGGACTATCCCAGCAGACTGCTGCACTGACGGGACTATCCCAGCAGACTGCTGCACTGACGGGACTATCCCAGCAGACTGCTGCACTGACGGGACTGTCCCAGCAGACTGCTGCACTGACGGGACTGTCCCAGCAGACTGCTGCACTGACGGGGCTATCCCAGCAGACTCCTGCACTGACGGGACTATCCCAGCAGACTGCTGCACTGACGGGACTATCCCAGCAGACTCCTGCACTGACGGGACTATCCCAGCAGACTGCTGCACTGACGGGACTATCCCAGCAGACTGCTGCACTGACGAGACTATCCCAGCAGACTGCTGCACTGACGGGACTATCCCAGCAGACTCCTGCACTGACGGGACTATCCCAGCAGACTGCTGCACTGACGGGACTATCCCAGCAGACTGCTGCACTGACGGGACTATCCCAGCAGACTGCTGCACTGACGGGACTATCCCAGCAGACTGCTGCACTGACGGGACTATCCCAGCAGACTGCTGCACTGTGCTTTTCTGCTCATCTGCAACCTGAGATCACCTAATTATTCTCTTCCCTGCTGACGGGCGGGAGAGACCTCCCCAAAGGACCAAAAGGGCATGGCTCGAAATTGCTGAGGAGGTCAGCAGCAGGGATGTCATGAGGAGGACATGGGAACAGTGCAGGAAGCTTCAATGATCTCATGAGCTCAGAAAAGGTGAGTGCAATGCCCCACTCACCTTCATCCTGATGTGTCTGTCACCAGATCCCCATCACTTCCCAAGCCTACTCCTGCACATCATTACTCACACCAACATACCTTGCACGTCCACCCATCCCTCTCTCTCTATGTACATACTCACATCCCCATCTGACTAACCACCCCTCACACTCACCCTCATCCTAATGTAATCATACCAACTAACACCACAGAAGGAGGCCATTTGGCACCACACTCCCTCATAGTCACCCTCTACGGATGTAACTCCCACAATCCTTACACTCATTCCATCACTCTCACTCAAACGTCTCTTCTTTCCCTCCTTGCAGGAGAAGAGAGCCCACAACAACAGGGAGAGGGAGAGAACCGGAGGTGGCCCTCCCCCCTTCAGTACTTCAACTCCAGCAGAGGAGGCGGCCCTGGAGGTGTCGAGAGTTGTAGAGCTGCTGGTGGTGGGAGACGGAGAGAGGGGGACCTCTCAGCAACCTGGTGACAGAATTACATCTCATACAGCCTACATGGCACACAGCAGTCACTCATATGGTGAGTGATGTCAGCAGCCAGTGAATGTTCATTATGTGCATAATGGTATCTGTACCCATTCTCAATATTACATTTCTAAATCATCTCTTTACTCTCCCACAGGTCCATCAAGAGCCTCCCCCCCTCCCCCACCCCACTGTTCAGCCAGAGGAGGAAGACGGCTCCTCAGAGGATCTTCAGCCTCTGCGGATGTACCGTCACCAGACACAAGGGCATCCAGCACCAGTGCAGATGGTCTTTATTACAAGAGGATTTGAGTATAAGAGTAAAGACGTCTTACTGCAATTATATAGGGCCCTGGTGAGACCACACCTGGAGTATTGTGTACAGTTTTGGTCTTCTTACCTAAGGAAGGATATACTTTCCATAGAGGGAGTGCAACGAAGGTTCACCAGACTGATTCCTGGGATGGGGGGATTGTCCTATGAGGAGAGATTGAGTAGACTAGGCCGATATTCTCTTGAGTTTAGAAGTAAGAGGTGATCTCATTGAAAGATACAAAATTCTTACAGGGCTTGACAGGGTAGATGTAACTGTTTCCCCTGGCTGGGGAGTTTAGAACCAGGGGTCACAGTCTCAGAATAAGGGGTCAGCCATTTAGGACTGAGATGAGGAGAGTTTTCTTCACTCAGAGGGTGGTGAATCTTTGGAATTCTCTACCTCAGAGGGTTGTGGAGGCTTAGTCGTTGAGTATAATCAAGACAGAGATCGATAGATTTTTGAATATTAAGGGATCAAGGGATATGGAGATAGTGCAGGAAAGTGGAGATGAGGTAGAAGATCAGCCATGATCTTAATGAATGGCAGAGCAGGCTCGAGGGGCCGAATGGCTATTGTGCCAGGTCATCTGCCCAGCCCACAGGACCTGGTGGACATGCCTTACCAGTGGCTGTTTTATTTTATATTTGATTACTTCTGTTAGGTCGCCCACCTCTGCCGTTCGGGTCCGTGTCGCGCTAGGAAATGCGCACGAGTTAAATGCGCGAGGCGGCGGGTTCCCGATGCTCTCGCAATTTCTGCAACTTTTACTGCCGACACAACTCCAAACCCGCAAGCATGGCAGCGGGAAAATTCCGGCCATTGGTTTAGACCTTAATTAATTGTCCATCTTCTGTCCCAAGAAATAGTACAATCCAGTCTCGCACAAAGCTGGCCGACACAGAGCGCAATCCAGGGTGATTAAACACTGATGTATTGTGGATTGGATATAAGACTTCATTGGCTATCTAAAATAGTGATAAAAATATATTGTAGAAACATAGAAAAATAGGAGCAGGAGTAGGCCATTCGGCCCTTCGAGCCTGCTCCGCCATTCAATATGATCATGGCTGATCCTCTATCTCAATACCATATTCCTGCTCCCTCCCCATACTCTTTGATGCCTTTTGAGTCTAGAAATCTATCTATCTCCTTCTTAAATATATTCAGTGACTTGGCCTCCACAGCCTTCTGTGGTAGAGAATTCCACAGGTTCACCACCTCTGAGTGAAGAAATTTCTCCTCATCTCAGTCCTAAATGTCCTACCCCGTATCCTGAGACTGTGACCCCTCGTTCTAGCCCCCCCAGCCAGGGGAAACATCCTCCCTGCATCCAGTCTGTCTAGCCCTGTCAGAATTTTATACGTTTCAATGAGATCGCCTCTCATTCTTCTAAACTCTAGTGAATACAGGCCTAGTCGACCAAATCTCTCCTCATACAACAGTCCTGCCATCCCAGGAATCAGTCTGGTGAACCTTCGCTGCACTCCCTCTATGGCAGGTATATCCTTTCTTAGGTAAGGAGACCAAAACTGAACACACTACTCCAGGTGTGGTCTCACCAAGGCCCTGTATAACTGTAGTAAGACATCCTTGCTCCTGTACTCAAATCCTCTTGCAATGAAGGTCAACATACCATTTGCCTTCCTAACTGCTTGCTGCACCTGCATGTTTGCTTTCAGTGACTGGTGTACAAGGACACCCAGGTCCCTCTGTACATCAACATTTCCCAATCTATCACCATTTAAATAATACTCTGCCTTCCTGTTTTTCCTACCGAAGTGGATAACTTCACATTTATCCATGTTATACTGCATCTGCCATGTATTTGCCCACTCACTCAACTTGTCTAAATCGCCTTGAATCCTCTTTGCATCCTCCTCACAACTCACAATCCCACCTAGTTTCGTGTCGTCAGCAAACTTGGTTCCCTCATCCAAATCATTGATATATATTGTGAATAGCTGGGGCCCAAGCACTGATCCCTGCGGTACCCCACTAGTCACTGCCTGCCACCCCGAAAAAGACCCAGTTATTCCTACTCTCTGTTTCCTATCTGTTAACCAATTTTCAATCCATGCCAGTATATTACCCCCAATCCCATGTGCTTTAATTTTGCACACTAACCTCTTATGTAGGACTTTATCAAAGGCCTTCTGAAAATCCAAATACACCACATCCACTGGTTCTCCCTTATCTATTCTACCAGTTACATCCTCAAAAAACTCCAGTAGGTTTGGCAAACACGATTTCCCTTTCATAAATCCATGTTGACTTTGTCTAATCCAGTTGATATTTTCTAAGTGTCCTGTTATCACGTCCTTTATAATAGATTCTAGCATTTTCCCTACTACTGATGTTAGGCTAGCCGGTCTGTAGTTCCCTATTTTCTCTCTCCCTCCTTTTTTAAATAATGGGGTTACATTTGCCACCCTCCAATCTGCAGGAACTGTTCCATAATCTATAGAATTTTGGAAGATGACAACCAATGCATCCACTATTTCCATGGCTACCTCTTTTAGTACTCTGGGATGCAGATTATCAGGCCCTGGGGATTTATTGGCTTTCAGTCCCATTAATTTCTCCAGCACTATTTTTTTTACTAATACTCATTTCCTTTAATTACTCCTTCTCACTAGACCCTTGGTTCCCTAGCATTTCTGGGAAGTTATTTGTGTCCTCTTCCATGAAGACAGAACCAAAGTATTTGTTTAATTGCTCTGCCATTTCCTTGTTCCCCATTATAAATTCTCCCGTTTCTGACTGTAAGGGACCTACATTTGTCTTCACTAATCTTTTTCTTTTTACATACTTTACATCTGTTTTAGTGATGTTGGTTGATGGATAAATATTGGCCAGTAACCTGGGAAAACTCCTCTGCTCTTCTTCGAATAGTCCCATGGGATCTTTTACATCCGCCTGAGAGAGCAGAAGGAGCCTTGGTTTAATGTCTCATCCGAAAGACAGCACCTCCGACAGTGCAGCACTCCCTCAGTACTGGAGTGTCAGCCGAGAGCATGTGAATGTTGAAGAGGAAGAGAGTCCAAGGATGGAACCCTGCTGTTCAGCACAGGTAACCATGTGGGCAGGTAAGAAGAGACCATTTGAAGCGATACCGACCGTACAACAGGTAGGAGTGGAACAAAGAGACAGCAGTACCATGGAGAAGGAGGAGACATTCGAGGATGACAGGCGTGGTCAAATGGTGAAGGCAGATTGAGGAGGACAAGGACGAAGACAAGGAGAGACAGTGAGCCTGGGCGGCAGTCACACAAGATGGCAACGGTGACTTTGACCAGAACTCAAACAATTACCTAAAAGAAATTAGACCCTGACTCCGACTTCAGCATTAAAAGCTGATGGGTTAATCGTTGGTCTTGTTGCTCTCTCTTTCTCGGGGATGTGCCGTCTCTCCTAGATGATGTCTACTATGGTTATCAATAGATATTAAAAATGGAATAATTGATACTTTGGAAATGACAGTATAGCGATTGAAACTCTGCACTCAGATAGTGTCAAACCAAGAGAGTGAACTTTTAATAATTCTGAACCATTAACTGAAGCCTGAAAATAGATTGCTATTGTAAAACCATTCCCGTTATCGTTGTTATTTTAATTTGTGAAACTCACAAACTTGGGCCAATCTTGGATGCTGTCCCCAATAACACTACAGGGGAAAAGTTGGGTTGGTTTGCACCTCTTGTTAGCGCCCCTGGGGGATGCTAATGGGGCGCAAACCCCCTAGCGCCCGGGCTTGGCGCCGCTAACGCCTACCGTGAAATTCAGCGGGAGGTCAGCGGTGGCGGTAGCTGGTAGCGCCCTGTGGTGTTGCGTCGCCGGCGATGACATCATTACCGAGCGACGCGACCCCTTAGCGCGCCACCGCGACCCCTTACCGCCCCGCAGTAGAAATTCGGCTGCGCCCCGCGAAGCTGCCGTGGGCATTGTCAGCGACAACCTCGCGGGTCGCAAACCGGGCCGACCTTCCGCTCACGAGGCGGTAATTAAAGGGGAAACCCGGCTGCGCCCCGCACCGCCATTTTATTGTTTTGGCCGACCTCCAGGTCGGCCCCTCGTGGCAGCCCTTGGCGTGGGCCGTGGTCGCCATCGCGCAGCCCAGCACCAGACGACACCAGTAACACCTGGGTCAAGAGTTTCATGGAATCATGAAATGAAGCAGTGTACAACACAGAAGGAGGCCACAACAGAAAATGCTGGAACAACTCAGCAGGCCAGGCAACATCCATGGAGAGAGAAACAGAGTTAACGTTTCAGGTCGAAACCCTTCGTCAGAACTGAGAAAAAAAAGCAGGAAATGAAACAGATCAAAAAGCAAGGGGGAGGCTGGGGGGAGGAATAAAAGAACAAAAGGGGTGGTCTATGGTAAGTAGAGACATTAAGAGATGCTCAAGGCAAGACGAGATGGTAATGGGACAGGTTAAGAAACAAAAGGTGGCTAGAAGTGTGAAGTGTGAAATGCTGGCAGAATGAGAGACAGCTGCCGTGGGGGGAGAGAGAGAGAAAAAAGGGAAAAGGCACAAACCAAAAGGGTGGATAAAATGTGTGTATATATATGTATATATATATATGTGGTAGGGGCTGAGGCTATGATCTGAAATTGTTGAACTCGATATTGAGTCCGGAAGGCTGTAAAGTTCCTAATTGGAAGATGAGGTGCTGTTCCTCCAGAAGGAGGCCATTTGGCCCATCAAATCTGCGCTGCTCTTTTGAAGATTATTGTTTCTAAAAGCTTCCCCACTATCGATACTAAATTGACTGGCCTGTAATTGCCAGATTCATCCTTCTCTTTTTTGAACAAGGGTGTAACAGTTACAATCCTCCAGTCCTCTGGCACCATCCCTGTATCAGCTTCTCCCGACTCTTTCAGTAGCATTGTCTGAGGCCAACCCCAAGCTCCAGATGTTTTATATTTTTAATTGGCAGAGTGTCAATGCACTGAGTACAGTTAAGAATATACAAACACTACAGCTCAAATGTATGGAATAAAATGGCCCTGTACCCAAAGTTCTCGCAGCTGTCTGGAGGTCCCGTGTAGGCCGCTCACCGGCTTTTCAATTTGAGATTTCGCACACATGTGAAATTTTGAATGGGCGCACAAAAAATATTAGGTGGAACATTGACTGTACCTACTTGCTGCAATCACTGCCTCTGAGAATCTCTCCGTCTTGTGAAGGATTTCCCACCTCCCTCTCTGAGCTCTCTTCATATTCTCCGTGTCTGTCTCTCCCTTCTCTTTCTCTGTATATACTCCCTATCTCCAACTCTTCTTCTGGCAATGTTTTCTCTCCCTCTCCAGGACTTCTGCTCTCTCCCACTCTGCTGGCTCAGTCTGTTCTATTGACAACACTTGGAATCGGTTTCACAATGAGGAAGATGAATTTTGAGTTTGTAGTTCAGGAAAGTCGGTTGACGCTGCCGTGTGGCCAGGCTGGGATTGGGTAGCTGTGGAATTGTAATTTCCATTCCCAGTGTCTTTTCCTGCTCGAGTTACAAAGTCAAGTCCTGGTCCCACTGTCGCTGAGACCCTGAACTTTACTTCTGTCACCTCAAGCCTTCATTTCTCCAACACTCTCGCCACCTCACATATTTAAATTAGCCGAGCGAGGAAATCTTGCAGCACAGAAAGAAGCCATTCAGCCCATCGTGTCTGTGCCGGCTCTTTGAAAGAGCTGACAATGAATCCCACTCCCCTGCTCTTTCCCCATAGCCCTGCATATTTCTCTTTTACAAGTTTATATCCAATTCACTTTTGAAAGTTAACACCTGGGCCTGTGTCAGGAGCCGTGTGGGCAGGTACCAAGCTCGGTCAACACAGCACCAGTGGGAATACTACCGAGGATTACTGGATCTCTTCAAATGTTCACACGGTAGAATCCACTAGAACTGCTCACTGAACAAATGCTGACTGTAGCCGGCTGACCAACTCAGAACGGCACCATTTGGATTGTCCACCTGTGCTCGTTCATTCCATTCAAAATCAGCAATCTGAATGGGACACTGCCCAACACCAATCAGCGGTTTAAGAAGGGTAACTCCACTGTTTATATTGTGGGTTCGGGCTGACTCTCTCCACTGTTTATATTGTGGGTTCGGGCTGACTCTCCACTGTTTATATTGTGGGTTCGGGCTGACTCTCCCCACTGTTTATATTGTGGGTTCGGGCTGACTCTCTCCACTGTTTATATTGTGGGTTCAGGCTGACTCTCTCCACTGTTTATATTGTGGGTTCGGGCTGACTCTCCCACTGTTTATATTGTGGGTTCGGGCTGACTCTCCCCACTGTTTATATTGTGGGTTCAGGCTGACTCTCTCCACTGTTTATATTGTGGGTTCAGACTGACTCTCTCCACTGTTTATATTGTGGGTTCGGGCTGACTCTCCCCACTGTTTATATTGTGGGTTCGGGCTGACTCTCTCCACTGTTTATATTGTGGGTTCGGGCTGACTCTCTCCACTGTTTATATTGTGGGTTCGGGCTGACTCTCCCCACTGTTTATATTGTGGGTTCGGGCTGACTCTCTCCACTGTTTATATTGTGGGTTCGGGCTGACTCTCCACTGTTTATATTGTGGGTTCGGGCTGACTCTCTCCACTGTTTATATTGTCGGGCTGACTCTCTCCACTGTTATGGGCCTGACTCTCTCCACTGTTTATATTGTGGGTTCGGGCTGACTCTCTCCACTGTTTATATTGTGGGTTCGGGCTGACTCTCCACTGTTTATATTGTGGGTTCGGGCTGACTCTCTCCACTGTTTATATTGTGGGTTCAGACTGACTCTCTCCACTGTTTATATTGTGGATTCAGACTGACTCTCTCCACTGTTTATATTGTGGGTTCGGGCTGACTCTCTCCTCTGTTTATATTGTGGGTTCAGACTGACTCTCTCCACTGTTTATATTGTGGGTTCAGACTGACTCTCTCCACTGTTTATATTGTGGGTTCAGGCTGACTCTCTCCACTGTTTATATTGTGGGTTCGGGCTGACTCTCTCCACTGTTTATATTGTGGGTTCGGGCTGACTCTCTCCACTGTTTATATTGTGGGTTCGGGCTGACTCTCTCCACTGTTTATATTGTGGGTTCGGGCTGACTCTCTCCACTGTTTATATTGTGGGTTCGGGCTGACTCTCCACTGTTTATATTGTGGGTTCGGGCTGACTCTCTCCACTGTTTATATTGTGGGTTCGGGCTGACTCTCTCCACTGTTTATATTGTGGGTTCGGGCTGACTCTCTCCACTGTTTATATTGTGGGTTCGGGCTGACTCTCCCCACTGTTTATATT
The DNA here is from genome assembly GCA_030390025.1 of Squalus acanthias. Taxonomy (NCBI): domain Eukaryota; kingdom Metazoa; phylum Chordata; class Chondrichthyes; order Squaliformes; family Squalidae; genus Squalus; species Squalus acanthias. The sequence continues at coordinate 78,708,138 of CM059434.1, read as the reverse complement.
GTGGGTTCGGGCTGACTCTCTCCGCTGTTTATATTGTGGGTTCGGGCTGACTCTGCACTGTTTATATTGTGGGTTCGGACTGACTCTCTCCACTGTTTATATTGTGGGTTCGGGCTGACTCTCCACTGTTTATATTGTGGGTTCGGGCTTACGCTCCCCACTGTTTATATTGTGGGTTTGGGCTGACTCTCCCCACTGTTTATATTGTGGGTTCGGGCTGACTCTCTCCACTGTTTATATTGTGGGTTCGGGCTGACTCTCTCCACTGTTTATATTGTGGGTTCGGGCTGACTCTCTCCACTGTTTATATTGTGGGTTCAGACTGACTCTCTCCACTGTTTATATTGTGGGTTCGGGCTGACTCTCTCCACTGTTTATATTGTGGGTTCGGGCTGACTCTCCCCACTGTTTATATTGTGGGTTCGGGCTGACTCTCCCCACTGTTTATATTGTGGGTTCGGGCTGACTCTCCACTGTTTATATTGTGGGTTCAGACTGACTCTCCACTGTTTATATTGTGGGTTCGGGCTGACTCTCTCCACTGTTTATATTGTGGGTTCGGGCTGACTCTCCACTGTTTATATTGTGGGTTCAGACTGACTCTCCCCACTGTTTATATTGTGGGTTCGGGCTGACTCTCCCCACTGTTTATATTGTGGGTTCGGGCTGACTCTCTCCACTGTTTATATTGTGGGTTCGGGCTGACTCTCCCCACTGTTTATATTGTGGGTTCGGGCTGACTCTCTCCACTGTTTATATTGTGGGTTCGGACTGACTCTCTCCACTGTTTATATTGTGGGTTCGGACTGACTCTCTCCACTGTTTATATTGTGGGTTCGGACTGACTCTCTCCACTGTTTATATTGTGGGTTCGGGCTGACTCTCCACTGTTTATATTGTGGGTTCAGGCTGACTCTCCCCACTGTTTATATTGTGGGTTCAGGCTGACTCTCTCCACTGTTTATATTGTGGGTTCGGGCTGACTCTCTCCACTGTTTATATTGTGGGTTCGGACTGACTCTCTCCACTGTTTATATTGTGGGTTCGGGCTGACTCTCCACTGTTTATATTGTGGGTTCGGGCTGACTCTCCACTGTTTATATTGTGGGTTCGGGCTGACTCTCTCCACTGTTTATATTGTGGGTTCGGACTGACTCTCTCCACTGTTTATATTGTGGGTTCGGGCTGACTCTGCACTGTTTATATTGTGGGTTCGGACTGACTCTCCCCACTGTTTATATTGTGGGTTCGGGCTGACTCTCCCCACTGTTTATACTGTGGGTTCGGGGTGACTCCACTGTTTATATTGTGGGTTCGGGCTGACTCTCTCCACTGTTTATATTGTGGGATCGGGCTGACTCTCCACTGTTTATGTTGTGGGTTCGTGTCGACTCTCTCCACTGTTTATATTGTGGGTTCGGGCTGACTCTCTCCACTGTTTATATTGCGGGTTCAGACTGACTCTCTCCACTGTTTATATTGTGGGTTCGGGCTGACTCTCCACTGTTTATATTGCGGGTTCAGACTGACTCTCTCCACTGTTTATATTGTGGGTTCGGGCTGACTCTCCTCACTGTTTATATTGTGGGTTCGGGCTGACTCTCTCCACTGTTTATATTGTGGGTTCGGGCTGACTCTCCACTGTTTATATTGTGGGTTCGGGCTGACTCTCCCCACTGTTTATATTGTGGGTTCGGGCTGACTCTCCTCACTGCTTATATTGTGGGTTCGGGCTGACTTCTCCACTGTTTATATTGTGGGTTCGGGCTGACGCTCTCCACTGTTTATATTGTCAGTTCCACCTAGCTGTCCCACATACCTTCCCAGGGTCCAGGATTTGAGTCTGTATATCTGCATAGTCACTGCAGTGTATTTTACTGTTCGTCATTCTGACTTCCGCAGGGAATGAAACAAGCTGGAGCTACAGGTCCAAACAAACCTACAACAACAACCTTCCGAGTGTCAACTGGCTAGTGATATTTCCATTGTTCACCCTACCTTCACAAAGTAAACCTGGTCTGATCTTCCACCCACCCACTCTCACTCCTAGATAGATCAGCCAGATATTCAGAGTCAGTGCAGCTCCCTTTCCTTCACTTAAACTGGTTGTCCAGCCTCCTGCCTCAAATGTACCCAGTTTACAAACCTATTGTGATGTCTGATCTCATTGTGATGCGCAGTGTGAGGGTGAGGCTTGCCCTGTGATGTCTCACTTTGGCCCATCCAGTTAAAGGGGCCTCACCTTGATGAAACAGTGTTTCGCAAACCCTTGGGCTTCATTTAGGTTAAAATAACTTGATGCGCTAGAATGTAATAACCTGTTTCCACGTGGTTGTGATCCAGAGATCCTCCAACCAATGATGTTAATTAGTTATATACATTTATACAGCAACTGGAGAAGGCCATTCAGCCCCTCAAGTCCATTCTGTTATTTAATTAGATGATGGCTGATCTGTAGCTCAGCTCCATTTAACTATCTTGGTTCTATATCCCTGTGCGGGCGATGAGCAGTGATGGGATTGTTTGCCTCCTAGCAATGTTTGAAGAGATCCAGTAACACTGAGGCACAGCAGGGTCGAGTGCTTCACCTGTTGTCATTGCCAGATCTCCTGTGACTTTACCCACAGCTCTGGGTTTCGGAGCTTGAGCAGCAGCTGGCGTCACTGCGGTGCATCCGCGAGGCTGAGAGCTTCGTGGATAGCACGTTTCAGGTGGTGCTCACCCCGCAGATAAGGAGTGTGCAGGCAGAGAGGGAATGGGTGACCACCAGACAGAAAAGGAGGAACAGGCAGGTAGTGCAGGAGTCCCCTGAGTGCATCTCGCTCTCCAACCAGTATTCGGTTCTGAGTACTGGTGAGGGCAATGGTTCCTCTGGGGAGTGCAGCCAGAGCGAAGTCCGTGGCACCATGGTTGGCTCAGCTGTACAGGGGGTAGGAAGAATAATGGGAGAGCAATAGTGGTAAGGGATTCGATAGTTAGGAGAGCAGACAGGCGCTTTTGCAGCTGCAGACGTGACTCCAGGATGGTATGTTGCCTCCCTGGTGCCAGGGTCAAGGATGTCACTGAGTGGTGGCAGATCATTCTGAGGGGGGAGGGTGAACAGCCAGAGGTCATGGTCCATATAGGTAGAGAGAGGGATGAGGTCCTGCAGGCAGATTTTAGGGAGCTAGGAAAGAGATTAAAAAGCAGGACCTCAAATGTAGTAATCTCCGGATTACTCCCGGTGCCATGCGCGAGTGAGTATAGAAATAGGAGGATAGCGCAGATGAATGTGTGGCTGGAGAGATGGTGCAGGAGGGAGGGCTTCACATTCCTGGGACATTGGGACCAGTTCTGGGGGAGGTGGGACTTGTACAGGCCGGACGGGTTGCACCTCAACAGGGCCGGAACCAATATCCTCGCGGGGAGGTTTGCTAGTGCTGTGGGGGAGGGTTTAAACTAATTTGGCAGGGGGATGGGCACCAGGATGTAGCATTGGAAAGGAGAAACAAGGGAAATAAAGTGCTCAAAGGATCGGGAGAGGCAGAGAGCACTGAAGTAAGAAATAGGAAGGTATTAGGTGGGGTCAAACTAAGAGAGAGTACGGGATGGTCTAAGATGGGTTTACAGTGTATGTATGTGAACGCACGAAGCGTAGTAAACAAGGTAAGTGAGCTGCAGGCACAAATAGCCACATGGGAATATGATGTTGTGGCTATAACTGAGACCAGACTCAAAAAAGGGCAGGATTGGGTATTAAATATTCCTGGTTATAAGGTGTTCAGGAAAGATAGGGAAGGGAAGATAGGAGGTGGTGTGGCAGTATTGGTCAAGGAGAATGTTACAGTGCTGGAGAGGAGGATGTCCTGGAGGGGTCAAGGACAGAATCTATATGGCTAGAGTTAAGAAATAATAGAGTTTCCATTACACTACTAGGTGTATTCTATAGACCACCAAATAGTGGGAAAGATATGGAGGAGCAAATTTGCAGAGAAATTACAGAGAGGTGCAAGAACTATAGAGTAGTGATAATGGGCGACTTCAACTATCCGAATATAGACTGGGATCGTAATAGTGTAAAGGGCAGAGAAGGGGAACATTTTTTGAAGTGTGTTCAGGAGAACTTTCTTGATCAGTATGTTTCCGGCCCGATGAGGGAGGAGGCATTGCTGGATCTGGTTCTAGGGAATGAGCTGGGTCAAGTGGAGCAAGTGTCAGTAGGGGAACATTTAGGGAACAGTGATCATAGTATCATAAGGTTTAGATTAGCTATGGTAAAGGACAGGGAGCAATCTAGAGTAAGAATGTTTAACTGGTGGAAGGCCAATTTCAGTGGGATGAGAACAGATCTGGCCCGGGTAAACTGGAATCAAAGATTGGCAGGCAAAACTGTAATCGAACAATGGGCTGCCTTTAAAGAGGAAATAGTTCGGGTACAGTCAAGGTACATTCCCACGAGGGTGAAATGTAGGGCAACTAAAGTCAGAGTTCCCTGGATAACGAAACAGATAGCCAATATGATGAAGCAGAAAAAGTGCGTGTATGACAGATGTCAGGTTGCAAATACATCTGAGAATCAGGCTATATACAGGAAGGTCAGAGAGAAGTGAAAAAGAAAATAAGAGGAGCAAAGAAAGGGTATGAGAATAGAATGGCAACCAACATAAAAGGTAATCCAAAAGTCTTCTATAGGCATATAAATAATAAAAGGGTAGTAAGAGGAGGGGTGAGGATGATTAGGGACCAAAAAGGAGACCTATGCATGGAGGCAGAGGGTATGGCTGAGGTACTAAATGAGTACTTTGCATCTGTCTTCACCAAGGAAGAGGATGCTGTCATAGACATAGTGAAGGAGGAGGCAGTGAAGACACTTGATAGGATAAAAATTGATAAAGAGGAGGTATTAGAAAGGCTGGCTGTACTTAAAGTAGATAAATCACCAGGAGCGGATGGGATGCATCTTAGGATGCTGAAGGAATTGAGGGTGGAAATCGCAGAGGTACTGGCCATAATCTTCCAATCCTCCATAGATACGGGGGTGGTGCCAGAGGACTGGAGAATTGCAAATGTTACACCATTGTTCAAAAAAGGTGCAAAGATAAACCCAGCAACTACAGGCCAGTCAGTTTAATCTTGGTAGTGGGGAAGCTTTTAGAAGCAGTAATCGGACAAAATTAACAGTCACTTGGACAAGTGTGGATTAATTAAGGAAAGCCAGCACGGATTTGTTAAAGGCAAATCGTGTTTAACCAACTTGATTGAGTTTTTTGATGAGGTAACAGAGAGGGTTGATGAGTGTAATGCGATTGATGTGGTGTATATGGATTTCCAAAAGGCGTTCGACAAAGTGCCACATAATAGGCTTGCCAGCAAAGTTCAAGCCCATGGAATAATAGGGACAGTGGCAGCATGGATACGGAATTGGCTAAGTGACAGGAAACAGAGAGTAGTGGTGAATGGTTGTTTTTTGGACTGGAAGGAATGTGGTGTTCCCCAGGGGTCGGTACTAGGACCACTGCTTTTCTTGATATATATTAATGACTTGGACATTGTTGTACAGGGCACAAGAGTAGTGGAGCAGAGAAAATTGAGAGGAGATTTGATAGAGGTGTTCAAAATCATGAGAGGTTTGGACAGAGTAGATAGAGAGAAACTGTTCCCATTGGCAGAAGAGTCGAGAACCAGAAGACACAGATTTAAGGTGATTGGCAAAAGAACCAAAGGCGACGTAAGAAAAACTTTTTTACGCAGCGAGTAGTTAAGATCTGGAATGCATTGCGTGAAAGGGTGGTGGAGGCCGACTCAATCTTATCTTTCAAAAGGGAGTTGGATAAGTATCTGAAAGAAAAACATTTGCAGGGCTACATGGGAGGGGAGTGGGACTAGCTGAGAGTTGGCATGAGCTCGACGGGCCGAATGGCCTTCTTCCGTGCTGTAACCATTCTATGGGGTAAAAATTCACTTGGTTGCGCCTCCCGTTAGCGCCTTAAGAGGGCGCTAATGGGGCATTAAGCCGCTAACGCCCGGGCGCAGCGATGTTTGCTCCGCTCGAGAACTTAACTTGAGATTGTGCGGCGGCGCTAAAACTTACCGCTGCGACCACCTGCGCGCGCAGATTATGACGTCATTCCATGGTGCAACGCCCTTGGGGCGCCCCGGAGCGGAAATTGAGTGGCGCCCCCTGCCTTACCGCCTGGCGCTTCCAACGACCGGAAGACTGGAACGCTATCAATCGGTGTGGGGCTGGGGGGGGGCGCTATTTAAAGGGGGCCTCTTCCTGTCTTTTTCTGTGGTCGACATTTATGCACCACTCGTTCTGAGAGAGAGAGAGAGATTTGGAGAGAGAGAGAGAGAGAGACTTCTACATTGACTCAACGCTTTGTGAGGTAGTTTTGCCTATTCATCCTAACTTTGTTGCTACTTTAGTTGCTGTACCTCATTACTTTTCTGGCAAAGAGAATATGGGGGCTGCAATGATTGGGGGCGTCGTCCTGCTCCAGCTGAATCGGAGGATACAGAGACGCAGACAGAGAGTGGCAATGATGGCCAGACGGAGGAGGGCCATCAGGCGCATGTACAGGAGAGCTTACCCTCCCAGGGTATATCGTGAACAGCTCTCCTACATCCATATGTCCGAGGAGCTGTGTTTGCGAAGGCTGCGATTCAGCAAGGAGGTGGTCACTGAGCTCTGCCACCTGCTGCAGCCAGATCTGCAGCCTCAGCTGAGGTCCAGGACGTCTCTGTCGGTGGCAGTGAAGGTCACAGTGGCTTTGAACTTCTACGCCACTGGCTCATTCCAAGCTGCTGTTGGGGACCTCGCCAATATCTCCCAGTTTGCGGTGCATCGCTGCATCCGGCAGGTCACCAATGCCCTCTTCAGAAGGAGACGAGACTTCATCTCTTTCCCTATGACCCCAGACAAGCAGCGTGACCGTGCTCTGGGCTTTGCGAGGGTAGCGGGCTTCCCCATGGTGCAGGGCGCCATTGACTGCACGCATGTGGCTTTGCGTGCTCCGCGAGAGAATGCAGAGGAATTCAGGAACAGAAAGGGGTTCCATTCCTTGAATGTGCAGTTGGTCTGTGACCACAGACAGGTGATACTCGCTGTCAATGCCCACTATCCGGGCAGCTGCCACGATGCTTTCATCCTGCGCCAGACTACTGTGGCAGAAGTTTTCGAGGCACCGCATCAGCCAGTTGGTTGGCTTCTCGGGGACAAGGGGTACGCATTGAGCACCTGGCTGATGACACCGCTCCGTACGCCAAACACCCCTGCTGAGCTGCGGTACAATGAAAGCCATCAAGCAACCAGGAACATTATTGAGCGCACAATCGGCGTGCTGAAACAACGGTTCCGCTGTCTGGACCATTCCGGAGGAGCCCTGCAGTACTCGCCTGAGCAAGTTTCGAACTTCGTAGTCGTGTGCTGCATGTTGCAAAACATGGCAATCCTCAGGACCCAGCCAATGCCACCAGGCCTTTTAGCACCACCAGAGGAGGAGGAGGAAGAGGAGGAAGAGGACGAGGACGATGATCATCAGCAGCACCAAGGCGGGAGGGCGGCCCACAATGGTCAAACTGCAAGGGCCGTCCGTCAACGACTAATAGCAAGCCGCTTCTAGGGCCCCTGCCATTGCTACAAACATTAATCAACCCAGCACGCAACCCCTAAGCCGGCCAAGGCACCAATAATTCCAACCACCAGCCATGTATATTTTGAATACAGAAACTTATTTATTTTACAAACTCTGTGTGTGTCAATTCCTCATGACAAACTCATAGAAATAAACACAAAAAAACAGTCAATAACATAACTGGTTCTCACAACCTGGAGATAATGTCCAAAACACTAAACAAAAGTTGGACCATGAACCTCGACCTTTAATAAAAAAATGACCAGCATTTTGTCACACCTCCTACTTTTTGCCCTTCGAGGGTGATCTCCTTCCCTTGCGCACTTCCCCCCTTCTAACCCTACTGCTCCTCCGTAATGGGACCTCAGTGGCTGCAGCAAGGCTGGTGGAAGGCTGCTGCTCGTCAGACACTGACACTGCAGATGCCCCTGAAGGACGGCCTCGACCAGTTCTGGGCCTGGAGGGCCCGGCTGCAGACTGCACCAACTCTGCATGGGCGGCAGCAGTCTGTCCTACAGGCGGTGGCAAGTGCAGTGGAGAAGTGACAGTGTTGGCAGCAGGAATGCTGTCATCGTGCGAGAGGACAGCAACTCCCTGCTCGCCCGACACACTGGCACTCCCACGGGGCAGCACTTCAGCATCCGGAGCAATCTGCCTGAGAACAGATTGCTGGCCTGCTGCGGCGCGGTGACAGCCCCGGGGACATGTGCACGAACCATCGAGGTTGGCAGCAGTCTGTGCTCGCGTGGCCTCCATCTGAGTCTGTATGAGAGCAGTCAGAGGTGGGATCACGGCAGCCAGTGACTGAATTGCAGCACTAAGCGTTAGTGTGGCATCCGCCTGTGCTACAGCGAAGTGCTCCACACTCCTTGCCAGTGACTCAATGCATTCGGGCACCCTTCCCACTGCACCCATGAGCTCAGTGTGCATGCACACCGCCTGGGTGTTCATTTCTGCAATCAGCCACTCCTCCTCTGCGTCCATTGCAGTAGGAGTGTCTGGCATACTCTCCCTTGGGGAGAAGGCCCCCGTTCTTCCCTACCCCCCCCATGGCGTTGCTGCAGCCCGCTGGGTCCTGGAGCTTCACCATCATCAGCCCCTTCCCCCCTGCTCCCCTCCGGGGAAGGCGTGTTCCCAGTGTGGGCATGGGCTTCCTCGGGAGAGGGTGGCACTGATGCTCTGGCTTCCTCTTCCTCCTCAGCTGCAGCATCACTCCCAGTGGCAGCTTCAGGGCCCGTCTCCTCAGCTGGTGAATCACCATCTGAAAGCAGGGAGGTACAAGAGTGGCTTTAGCGTGAGGACAGGGTGGCAGTAAGGGAGGAATAAGTGCAGCGAGTTAGCAAGTTGTATTGAAAGTGTCAAAGGCTGGTGTTGTGAGGGACAAGTGGAAGGACAGAGGACAAAAAGGTGATGACCTTACCATTGCTGTCCACAACGGGGTCGGCGTCTCCAGTGGCGACGGGACCGATCACCCGGCTTGCCACAATCCTGTGGACGCGCTCCTCCAGATCGCTGAGGGGTTGCAGCTGAGGCCGCCCTCCACCTGTCCGTTGCTGCTGTCTCCTATTATGAGCCAGCTTAGCCTGCAAGAAAAAGGACAGCATCTGAGTAAATATACAGCCATGGTCTTGCCTGATGTGCCTCCCATAGGTGAATAGCCCTTACTGTATGCAGCCATGGTCTTGCCTGATGTGCCTCCCATAGGTGAATAGCCCTTACTGTATGCAAAGTGTGGAATGTGTGTGTGTGTTTGATGAAAGGGCCATAGGTGTTGGATGAGTGTTGTGCATTGGGGTTTTAAGACCCTCTGGCCATAGAGTGAGGTTGAGATGGAGGGATGGAGAGGTATTGAGAAAAAGCCACTCACCCTGACGACCCGAGTGAGGTCGTTGAACTTTTTGCGGCATTGAGTATGGGTCCTGGGCACCATGCTCCTGGAGGAGACGCTCTGAGCCACCTCCCTCCACACTCTTCTGAACTCGCGTGGCAAAGGCCTCCTGCCACTCTCAGGGAACAGCATACATCGTCTGCGCTCCACTGCGCCAACCAGAGCATCCAAGGCCCGCTCGGTGAAGCGATGAGCGCGTTCTCTCACCCTCTCCATGCTTGGCAGCAAAATGGATTCACAGGTCTCTCCAGGCTGAGATTCAAGGCTGCAATGAGCAGGGTGTGGCTGGGGAGCAAGTGGCTCCCCCCGCTTTAAGAAGTGTCCGGCGCCAGTGTGTCTGTGTTCCCTCGCTAACTGGCAGCAGCTGTGCTGCGCTCGCGCGCTGAGTTAGCGCCTCACTCCTTGGCCTTTGCGCCTTAAGACAGGTATGCAGCGCCTGCTTTAGCGCTCCACTCACCTCCCGGGGCGGTAAAAGTGAAGTTTCCTGTCAGTGCCGATAATTAGCGCCAGGCGCTAATATTTGCATCCGGACAATATTTGCACCCCAAATGGGGCGCGACCTAATTTCTACCCCTATGTTTCTATGATTCTATGACCTGCCATCTATTACATAAGCATGGGCGCCATTTATACTGTCTCACCTTGGTCCGCAGAATCGGACCACGATGAGCCCCAACACCAGCAGCACCAGGCACACCAGCAGCACCAACAACAACACCACCAACCTTCTCCTCAAGCACCTGATGCTGCACAGGACAGAGGATATCAGCGCAGGGCTGCACTGCGCCGGAAGCGACACCCCCAACACAGGTTATACAGACAGAGGATGAGCTTCCTCAACATGACTGAGCAGCAGTGCCAAAGGAGGCTCAGGCCAACGCGCCAGGTCATTGCAGACATTTGCAGACATTTGCACATTGCTAGAGCAAGACCTGCAGCCCAGAGAAGCGGGTGGACACGCCTTACCAGTGGCTGTGAAAGTCACCAGTGCTCTCAACTTCTTCGCCTCAGGCTCCTTCCAGGGATCTGCAGCAGACATTTGCGGTATTTCGCAGTCGGCCACCCACAGATGCATCACACAGATCACTGATGCCCTGTTTGACAAGTCAGCCAATTATATCAACTTTGCCACTGATGACACCAGTGTTACTGAGCGGGCGCTGGGCTTTGCCGCTCTGGCTGGCTTCCCATGGGTGCAGGGCGTCATCGACTGCACACATGTGGCCATCAGGGCACCTCATCATCACCCAGGAGTCTGTGTCAACCGCAAGGGCTTCCACTCCCTCAATGTGCAGCACATCTGCAACCATAGGAAGATCATCATGCCTGTGTGCGCAAAATTCCCTGGCAGCTGCCATGATTCTTTCGTCCTTCGCCAGTCCACCCTCCCTCAGCTCTTGGCTCCTCCAAATAGACTTTCCGGCTGGCTGCTTGGAGACAAGGGCTATCCACTGAAGACTTGGCTCAAGACACCCTTGAGGAGGCCAAGTACTGAGGCCCAGGAGAGAGATAATGAAAGCCACATTTCCACCAGATGTGTCAGAGAACAGACAATAGGAATGCTCAAAATGCGCTTCAGATGCCTTGACAGATTTGGAGGAGCCCTTCAGTACGCACCAGCCAGGGTCCCCAGAATCGTCGTGACCTGCTGTGCCCTGCACAACATAGCGCAGCAGCGAGGATTAGCGCTGCATGAGGAGCAAGGGTCTGAGCGCACAGCCTCTTCAAAGGAGGAGGAGGAGCATCAGCTGGAAGATGAGGAGGAGGAGCTGGAGGAACCTGCGGCCCAGATCCCACCAGCACCCGAGCACATTGCTGCCCGGGAGGCCAGGGATGGCCTCATCATGGTCAGATTTACTTAACTTCAGGCATTACACCCATATGGCGGGACTTGGCCTGGAGGGTGTTGCACGGAGCGGTCCCGTGCAACAGGGTTTTAAACAGGTTCACGGACTCCCAGGCCGCTTGCCATTTTTGCTGCCTGGAGGAGTCCGTGGGGGCGGGGGGTCTCTTGATGGACCTGTGGGAGAGTAAAGAAATGATTTAGTAATGTCATATCAAGAATGGGTACAGATACCATTATGCACATGATGAACATTCACTGGCTGCTGACATCAGTCCCCATAGGAGTGACTGATGTATGCCATGTGGTTGTATGAGATGTAATTCTGTCACCAGGTTGCTAAGATGTCCCCCTCTCTCTGTCTCCCACCTCCAGCTGCTCTGCAACTCCTGACACTTCCAGGGCGACCTCCTCTGCTGATGTTAAGGTGGCCAATGATGGAGGCCCACCTCCGGTTCTCTCCCTTGCCCTCTTATTGTGGGCTCTCTTCTCCTGCAAGGAGGGAAAGACGAGAAGGTTGAGTGAGAGTGATGGAATGAGTGTAAGGAATGGATGGGTAACATCTGTAGAGGGTGACTATGAGGGAATGGGGTGGCAATGTCAAGTGGCCTCCTTGTGTGTTGTTAGTTGGTGTGATTGCATTAGGATGAAGGTGAGTGTGAGGGGTGGCTAGTGAGATGGGGAAGTGATAATGTAGATAGAGAGAGAGGGATGGGTGGAGGTGCAAGGTAAGTTGGTGTGAGTAAGGATGTGCAGGAGCAGGGTTGGGAAGGCAGAGTGATGGGGATGTGATGAGAGGCACAGCAGGATGAAGTTGAGTGTGGCTTTGCACTCACCTTTCCTGATCTAATGAAGTCATTGAAACATTTCCAGCACTGCACCCAGGTCCTCCTGGCAACATCCCTGCTGTTCACCTTCTCTGCAATCTCCAACCAGGCTCCTTTGCTCTGCTGGGGAGGTCTCTTCCGCCCATCGGAAGGGAAGAGGACCTCCCTGCGTGCTCTCACTCCTTCCACAAGCATATGGAGGGAGTCATCTGAGAACCTGGGTGTAGCCCTCTGCCTCTGTGCAGTTATGTTTCCAAGGGGGAAAAATTTGTGTTCGCCAGCAAAGTTGCTGTTGTCACCGGCAACTGCAGTTAACGGCCTCTGGAAATGGCCGCAACGCTAACCGAGTGATATTGGTCTGGGGGTCTGGGACGAAGTTCCTGTCCGGGTCCGGCGTTGCAGCTTCCCACAGACTCTGAGTGCAATGCTGTGGAGCTCGCAGGGAATTGTGGGCGATGAAGAGGTCTGAGATTTAAAGGGGCCATGCACACTGAGGCAATACAAAATAAAATGCAGTGAATCAATACATTTTTCAGCCCTTTCTGCCTTTTAAGAAATATTCAATATTTAAAAGAGATTCCAAATGTGAATATTCAGCTGTTGAAGCTGAATTATCTTCCTAACCTCAACAAATGGGGAAACTGCCTCAGCACTAACACAAATGGCTCAGGGAAGGGGCACCGAGGGTCTCACACGCAGCACTCCAGCTTTGTGCAGGGGGTCAACACTGCAAGAGCACCTCTCTACCCATAGGGGCCAGGAGGCCCTCCAGAAAGAACGATGTGGGAGTACATCACTAAGGCCGTCACTGCCAGCAATGTTGCCCCCACCCCCTGGCTCCAGTGCCCAAAGAAGCTTCATGACCTCAGACCACTGGTCAAGGTCAGTGAAAGCATCTTCACACGCCGTCTCCTACCAACTGCACCACTAGCCTCCCACACTGCTCAATGCATGAACCCCAATCACTCACCTACCAACAATCTGCACCAATCACGAGGCACATCTCCCATTCCTAGCCTCACCTCACCCCCTTGGAGGAGATGGTGCAGGCCATTCTTGGCAGGGGCATGGCTGAGTCCTTGGCCAGCGGAGGGGCTGAAAGGATAAAAGATGCTGGTATCCTTGTACGTCATCCTCCTTCTGGCATGCACCTCTTGCTTTCCTGCCCTCCCGTCAGCACCACTCCACCCTTGTGCCTTCCTCATTTCACACACCCAAGAAATGCAGCCTGCCCAGCCAGTGAGTCAACAAGAGGCAGCATGCCCAGCCAGTGGGACCGCAGGCGGATGATTCTATCCCGGACACAAAGGGGCTGTCTGGGATGCATCCTTCCGTCTGAGTCCTCCTCAGGCAAATGGAATGTTGGCCTTTATTTCAAGGGGGTTGGAGTATAAAAGCAGGGAAGTCCTGCTACAACTGTACAGGGTATTGGTGAGACCACACCTTGACTACTGCGTACAGTTTTGGTCTCCTTATTTAAGGAAGGATATACTTGCATTGGAGGCAGTTCAGAGACGATTCACTAGGTTAATTCCAGAGATGAGGGGTTGACTTATGAAGAAAGGTTGAGCAGGTTGGGCCTGTACTCATTGGAATTTAGAAGAATGAGAGGTGATCTTATTGAAACATATTAGATACTGAGGGGGCACGACAAGGTAGATGCAGAGAGGATGTTTTCCCTTGTGGGGAAATCTAGAACTTGGGGGCATAGTTTCAGAATAAAGGGTCGCCCTTTTAGAACTGAGATGAGGCGGAATTTCTTCTCTCAGAGAGTCGTAAATCTGTGGAATTCTCTGCTCCAGAGAGCCGTGGAGGCTGGGTCATTAAATACATTTAAGGTGGAGGTAGACAAATTTTTGCAAGATAAGGGAGTGAAGGGTTATGGGGAGCAGGCTGGGAAGTGGCTTTGAGCCCAAGATCAGCCATGATCTTATTGAATGGCGGAGCAGGCTCGAGGGGCCAAGTGGCCTATTCCTGCTCCTATTTCTTATGTTCTTATGTTCTTCAGCTTCCTCCTCTTCTGCATCTACCTCTTCCCTCTGCAAGCAGATGCTGAAAATGTGAAATGACAGCATAAAATGCTGTAAATACTCAGTTCATCAGCATGTCGACCTGAGACGTGAACTCTGTTTTTCTCTCCACGGATGTTGCCTGACCTGCTGAGTATTCGCAGCATGTTCTGTCTTCTCAAAGGCCTTCATTTACCATCTGAGCCCTTGCAAGCATCCAGCAGCACTCCCTACACACTGAAAAAACTTTTCACATCTATTGCAGCAAGTCACAACTTCAATAAAGTAAAAAAAAACAGTCCAAACCCTTAAATTCAAACTTACCTGAATGATGTGTGTGTCCCTTTAAGAGCTGCAGACATCGCCACTGTCAGCCTGCTTGCACGCCAGGTTAACCTGGTGTGCTTAGGACCCAGCACTGAATTCAGCGCAAGGGTCGAAGTTAGCGTTGGTGACGTTAAGACGGCATTGCACAATGCTGCCATTTTTTTTTGCAGGGCGCTGCCAGTTACCGGCAGCGTAAAGGAGAAGAAAAATATGGTGGCCGCCGCGGGAAACGCCACCACCTAGCGAAAGAGCGGTGGCTTCCATTTTATCGCCATTTCATGGCGTTACCGAGTGGCGATAACTACATGAATTTCTAGCCCCAAGTCTTTGCAATACTCTAAGGGGTAAAAATTCAGTTGGTTGCACCTCCCGTTAGCGCCTTAAGAGGGCGCTAATGGGGCGCAAAGCCGCTAGCGCCCAGGCGCAGCGATGTTTGCGCCGCTCGGGAACTTAACTAGACATTGTGCGGCGGCGCTAAACTTTACCGCCGCGACCACCTGCGCGCGCAGATTGTGACGTCATTCCATGGTGCAACGCCCTTGTGGCGCCCCGGAGCGGAAATTGAGTGGCGCCCCCTGCCTTACCGCCTGGCGCATCCAACGACCGGAAGACTGGAACGCTATCAATCGCTGTGGGGCTGGGGGGGGCGCTATTTAAAGGGGGCCTCTTCCTGTCTTTTTCTGTGGTTGACATTTTTGCACCACTCGTTCTGAGAGAGAGAGAGAGATTCGGAGAGAGAGAAAGAGAGACTTCTGCATTGACTCAACGCTTTGTGAGGTAGTTTTGCCTACTGATCCTAACTTCGCTGCTACTTTGGTTGCTGTCCTTCATTACTTTGCTTGCAAAGAGACTATGGGGGCTGCAATGATTGGGGGCGTCGTCCTGCTCCAGCTGAATCGGAGGACACAGAGACGCAGAGAGAGAGTGGCAATGATGGCCAGACGGAGGAGGGCCAACAGGCGTATGTACAGGAGAGCTTACCCTCCCAGGGTATATCGTGAACAGCTCTCCTACATTCATATGTCTGAGGAGCTGTGTTTGCGAAGGCTGCGATTCAGCAAGGAGGTGGTCACTGAGCTCTGCCACCTGCTGCAGCCAGATCTGCAGCCTCAACTGAGGTCCAGGACGTCTCTGTCGGTGGCAGTGAAGGTCACAGTGGCTCTCAACTTCTATGCTACTGGCTCATTTCAAGCTGCTGCTGGGGACCTCGCCAATATCTCCCAGTTCGCGGTGCATTGCTGCATCCGGCAGGTCACAAATGCCCTCTTTAAAAGGAGACGAGAGTTCATCTCTTTCCCCATGACCCCAGACAAGCAGCGTGACCGCGCTCTGGGCTTTGCGAGGATAGCGGGCTTCCCCATGGTGCAGGGCGCCATTGACTGCATGCATGTGGCTTTGCGTGCTCCACATGAGAATGCCGAGGAATTCCGGAACAGAAAGGGGTTCCATTCCTTGAATGTTCAGTTGGTCTGTGACCACAGACAGCTGATACTCGCTGTCAATGCCCACTATCCTGGCAGCTGCCACGATGCTTTTATCCTGCGCCAGACTACTGTGGCAGAACTTTTCGAGGCACCGCATCAGCCAGTTGGTTGGCTTCTCGGGGACAAGGGGTATCCATTGAGCACCTGGCTGATGACACCGCTCCGTACGCCCAACACCCCTGCTGAGCTGCGGTACAATGAGAGCCATCAAGCTACCAGGAACATCATTGAGCGCACAATCGGCGTGCTGAAGCAACGGTTCCGCTGTCTCGACCATTCTGGAGGAGCCCTGCAGTACTCGCCTGAGCGAGTATCCAACTTCGTAGTTGTGTGCTGCATGTTGCATAACATGGCAATCGTCAGGACCCAGCCAATGCCACCAGGCCTTGGAGCACCACCAGAGGAGGAGGAGGAAGAGGAGGAAGAGGACGAGGAGGATGATCATCAGCAGCACCAAGGTGGGAAGGCGGCCCACAATGGTGAAACTGCAAGGGCCGTCCGTCAACGGCTGATAGCAAGCCGCTTCTAGGGCCCCTGCTGTGGAAATGGCTTCTGCCATTGCTAACAACATCAATGAACCCAGCACGCAACCCCTAAGCCGGCCAAGGCACCAATAATTCCAAACACCAAACATGTATATTTTGAATACAAAAACTTATTTATTTTACAAACTCTGTCTGTGTCATTTCCTCATGACAAACTCATAGAAATAAACACAAAAAAACAGTCAATAACATAACTGGTTCTCACAACCTGGAGATAATGTCCAAAACACTAAACAAAAGTTGGACCACGAACCTCGGCCTTTAATAAAAAAATGACCAGCATTTTGTCACACCTCCTACTTTTTGCCCTTCGAGGGTGATCTCCTTCCCTTGCGCACTTCCCCCCTTCTAACCCTACTGCTCCTCCGTAATGGGACCTCAGTGGCTGCAGCAAGGCTGGTGGAAGGCTGCTGATAGTCAGACCCTGACACTGCAGATGCCCCTGAAGGACGGCCTCGACCAGTTCTGGGCCTGGAGGGCCCGGCTGCAGACTGCACCAACTCTGCATGGGCGGCAGCAGTCTGTCCTACAGGCGGTGGCAAGTGCAGTGGAGAAGTGACAGTGTTGGCAGCAGGAATGCTGTCATTGTGAGAGAGGACAGCAACTCCCTGCTCGCCCGACACACTGGCACTCCCACGGGGCAGCACTTCAGCATCCGGAGCAATCTGCTGGAGCACAGATTGCTGGCCTGCTGCGGCGCGGTGAGAGCCCCGGGGACATGTGAACGAACCATCGAGGTTGGCAGCAGTCAGTGCTCGCGTGGCCTCAATCTGAGTCTGCATGAGAGCAGTCAGAGATGGGATCACGGCAGTCAGTGACTGAATTGCAGCACTAAGCGTTAGTGTGGCATCCGCCTGTGCTACAGCGAAGTGCTCCACACTCCTTGCCAGTGACTCATTGCATTCGGGCACCCTTCCCACTGCACCCATGAGCTCAGTGTGCATGCCCACCGCCTGGGTGTTCATTTCTGCGATCAGCCGCTCCTCCTCTGCGTCCATTGCAGTAGGAGTCGCTGGCATACTCTCCCTCTGGGGAGAAGGCCCCCGTTCTTCCCTACCCCCATGGCGTTGCTGCAGCCCGCTGGGTCCTGGAGCTTCACCCTCATCAGACCCTTCCCCCCTGCTCCCCTCCAGGGAAGGCGTGTTCCCAGTGTGGGCATGGGCTTCCTCGGGAGAGGGTGGCACTGATGCTCCGGCTTCCTCTTCCTCCTCGGCTGCAGCTTCACTCCCAGTGGCAGCTTCAGGGCCCGTCTCCTCAGCTGGTGAATCACCATCTGAAAGCAGGGAGGTACAAGAGTGGCTTTAGCGTGAGGACAGGGTGGCAGTAAGGGAGGAATAAGTGCAGCGAGTTAGCAAGTTGGATTGATAGTGTCAAAGGCTGGTGTTGTGAGGGACAAGTGGAAGGACAGAGGACAAAAAGGTGATGACCTTACCATTGCTGTCCAGAACGGGGTCGGCGTCTCCAGTGGCGACGGGACCGATCACCCGGCTTGCCACAATCCTGTGGACGCGCTCCTCAAGATCGCTGAGGGGTTGCAGCTGAGGCCGCCCTCCACCTGTCCGCTGCTGCTGTCTCCTATTATGCGCCAGCTTGGCCTGCAAGAAAAAGGACAGCATCTGAGTAAATATACAGCCATGGTCTTGCCTGATGTGCCTCCCATAGGTGAATAGCCCTTACTGTATGCAAAGTGTGGAATGTGTGTGTGTGTTTCATGAAAGGGCCATAGGTGTTGGATGAGTGTTGTGCATTGGGGTTTTAAGACCCTCTGGCCATAGAGTGCGGTTGAGATGGAGGGATGGAGAGGTATTGAGAAAAAGCCACTCACCCTGACGACCCGAGTGAGGTCGTTGAACTTTTTGCGGCATTGAACATGGGACCTGGGCACCATGCTCCTGGAGGAGACGCTCTAAGCCACCTCCCTCCACACTCTTCTGTACTCGCGTGGCAAAGGCCTCCTGCCACTCTCAGGGAAGAGTATACATCTTCTGCGCTCCACCGCGCCAACCAGAGCATCCAAGGCCCGCTCGGTGAAGCGATGAGCTCGTTCTCTCACCCTCTCCATCCTTGGCAGCAAAATGGATTCACAGGTCTCTCCAGGCCGAGATTCAAGGCTGCAATGAGCAGGGTGTGGCTGGGGAGCAAGTTGACCCCCACCCCGCTTTAAGAACTGGCCGGCGCCAGTGTGTCTGTGTTCCCTCGCTAACTGGCAGCACCTGCGCTGCGCTCGCACGCTGAGTTAGCGCCTCACTGCTCGGCCTTTGCGCCTTAAGACAGGTGTGCAGTGCCTGATTTAGCGCTCCACTCACCTCCCGGGGCGGTAAAAGTGAAGTTTCCAGTCAGTGGCGATAATTAGCGCCAGGCGCTAATATTTGCGTCCAGACGATATTTGCGCCCCAAACGGGCCGCGACCTAATTTTTCCCCCTAATGCTCCAGCACACTGCCTGCACATTCCTAGATGAACCTTCAAATGCAATGTGGCCATGGCTCCTTTAAATATCCCGGCTGAAAACGCATCATCGATGACATCATCAGACCCGCACCATTTAATAGGACCGGGCAACGTGCAAGGTGGGCCTTAGTGCCCTGCCGCGGATTCTTACCACCCCGCGGCAGAAATTTGGTTGCGCCCCACGAGGCTGCTGCAGGCGGTGTCAGTGCCAGCCTCGCAGGTCGCGAGCTGGGCCGACCTCCGCTCGCAGGGCGGTAGTTAAAGTGGAGGCGCGGGCGTGCCCTGCGCCACCATTTTCTTTTTTTGGCTGACCTCTAGGTCGGCCCTCTGTGGTGGGCCGTGGCGTGGTCATGGCCGCCATTGCGCAGCCGGCACTGCATCTCGGTACCAGCGGCCGCGGCACCACGCCACCCTGGAGGCCTAGTGTGGGCCGTCGGAGGCCCTGTAGGGTGCACAACGGCCCTCCCCTTTAACTGAAGGGAAGGGGCATTGAAAAGAGACAGTGCTACGTGGAGCACTCGCGCCCCGACATCGCCTCGGTTACCGTCCCACCAGAAAGTGGAGCGAACGACATTGCGCTCCAATTCCTGGGTGGGGCGGTAAGCCGAATTTAGCGGCCGGGGCGGTACTTCCGCACCGGGAGTTAAATGTCTGGCCTTAACTTGGTTACTGCCCCCAAACGGGGTGTATCCGAATTTTGTGCCCATCCAAAGCAGCTATTTAGTAAGTCTGCCATTTCCTGATTTCCAATTACAATATCACCTGCGTCTGTCTTTAAGGGGCCCACATTACTCTTAGCCGCCGTCTTTCTGTTAATATATTTGTAAAACCCTTTAGTGCTGTCCTTGATATCCCCCGCAAGATTTTTCTCTTATTCCTTTTTTGCATCTCTTACCACTTTCTTTGTACCCCTTTGCTGTTCTTTGTATCTCTGCCAGTCTGTGGGATCTCTACTGTTCTTTGCCTTCATAGATACATAGATACATAGAAGATAGGAGCAGGAGTAGGCCATCCGGCCCTTCGAGCCTGCTCCGCCATTTAATGAGATCATGGCTGATCCTTCAATTCAGTATCCCGTCCCCGCCTTCTCTCCGTAACCCTTAACCCCTTTTGCCTGTAGAAATATATCTAATTCCCTCTTAAATATATTTAATGAGCTGGCGTACACTGCCCTCTGTGGCAATGAGTTCCACAGGTTCACCACTCTCTGAGTGAAGAAATTCCCCCTCATTTCTGTCCTAAATGGTTTAGCCCTTATCCTTAAATTATGTCCTCTAGTTCTGTTCTCACCCGCCAAGGGAAACATTCCTTCTGCATCTAATCTGTCTAGACCTGTCAGAATTTTATACACTTCTATGAGGTCCCCTCTCAATCTTCTAAACTCCAGTGTGTACATCCCTAAACTACATAGTCTCTCCTCATAGGTCAATCCCGCCATTCCTGGTATCAGCCTGGTGAATCGCCGCTGCACCCCCTCCATGGCAAGAACATCTTTCCTCAGATGAGGCGACCAAAACTGTACACAGTACTCGAGGTGTGGTCTCACCAGTGCCCTGTACAGCTGCAGCAAGGTATCCCTGTTCCTGTATTCCAACCCTTTTGCTATGAAGGCCAGCATACCGTTTGCCTTCTTGACCGCCTGTTGCACCTGCATGCTCGCCTTCAGTGACTGGTGTACAAGAACACCCAGGTCTCTCTGTACTTCCCCCTCTCCCAATTTATTGCCATTTAAATAATAATTTGCCCTCCCGTTCCTGCACCCAAGGTGGATAACTTCGCACTTGTCCACATTATAGTGCATCTGCCATTTATCCGCCCAATCACCCAGTCTGTCCAAATCGCTCTGGAGCTTCCTGGTCTCCTCCTCTGAGCCCACCCCCCCTCCTAGTTTAGTGTCGTCTGCAAATTTGGAAATGCTGCATTCGACTCCCTGATCCAGGTCATTAATATAAATTGTGAACAGCTGGGGACCCAGGACAGATCCCTGTGGTACCCCACTTGTTACTGCCTGCCATTCAGAAAATGAGCCGTTTATTCCAACTCTCTGTTTTCTATCTGACAGCCAGTTCTCTATCCACGTCAATACTTTCCCCTTTATCCCATGAGCTTCAATTTTCCATGCTAATCTTTTATGTGGGACCTTATCGAAGGCCTTTTGGAAGTCCAGGTACACCACATCTACTGGCTCTCCCCCATCTATTTTACCAGTTACTCCCTCAAAAAATTCCAATAGATTAGTCAAGCACGATTTACCCTTTGTAAATCCATGTTGACTCTGTCCTATCCTGTCCCCATTTGCTAAGTGCTCGGCTATTTCATCCTTAATGATGGACTCCAGCATTTTGCCCACAACTGATGTAAGGCTTACAGGTCTGTAATTACCTGCTTTTTCCCTACCCCCCTTTTTGAATAGTGGGGTAACGTTAGCTACCCTCCAATCCATGGGCACTGTTCCCGAGTCTAATGAATTCTGAAAAATCATGCTTAGTGCATCCGCTATCTCTAGGGCCACCTCCTTCAGTACCCTAGGATGCATGTTATCAGGCCCTGGGGATTTGTCCGCCTTCAATCCCTTTAGCTTCCTTAACACCATATCCTTAGAGATATTGATTTGCGTCAGTTCCTCCTTTGCCAATGTCCCTATTTTTCCCGATATCCCAGGGAGGTTTTTTGTGTCTTCCTTCGTAAAGACTGACCCAAAGTATGCATTTAGTTGGTCTGCCATTTCCTTATTTCCCATTATATATTCCCCCGTATCTGACTGCAATGGACCACTTTGGTTTTCACCAGTCTTTTCCTCTTGATATACTTATAAAAGCTTTTGGAGTTAGTTTTTATATTTTCCGCCAGCTTGCTTTCGTAAGCTATTTTGCCCTTCTTGATTAAGCCCTTTGCCCTCCTTTGCTCTATCTTAAACTGTTCCCAATCTTCCGCTCTGGCGCGTTTTTTGGCTATTTTATACGCCCTATCTTTGGATTTTATGCTGTCTCTAATTTCCCCTGTTATCCACGGTTGAGTCACCTTTTTAGATTTCCTTTTATGCCAGATTGGTATAAACAATTTTTGCAATTTTGTCATTCTATCTTTAAATGCTTGCCATTGTTTATCTACCTCCAGTCCTCCCAGGAACGTTGTCCAATCAGACCTACTCAGTTCCCGTCTAATGGCATCATAATTCCCCTTGTTTAAATTCAGGACCTGAGTCTCTGAGTCAATTTCTTCGCTCTCCATTTCGAGTGAGAAATCGATCATGTTATGATCGCTCTGACCCAAGGGTCCCCGTACAACAAGATTACTAATTAGTCCCTTCTCATTGCACAGTACCCAGTCCAATATAGCCTGTTCCCGAGTTGGTTCGTATGAGCCCATTCTCTAGTTTTATACTATCTCTCACATCCCTTGTTGACAAGTAGAGTTCTTTCTATTTAGGGCTATGTACAGGTCTTGTATTCTACCAAATACTTTTTTAAACACATTCCACTGTTTATTGGTAGTTTTATCCGTTAATAGTTTATCCCAGTCTATTGTGGTCAATTTCTGCCCCATCACTCCCAGTCTGCAATCCCCCATCAGAGAACTCATCTCTTCCCCTTTCTGCTCCTTCCTATGATCCGTGCACAATTCAGAAAACACAGTTAATTAGTTCCCCTTGCAAAAGAACAGGTGAGAACCCAGGCCAATTTGGTTTGATTGCCCAGAGTTCCAACACCTGTGTTATTACAGCTTGAACAAAAACTGTCCCAATTGTTTATAAAGTGCCAACTGCAACATCCTTTAATTCACTGGGATCTGATCCCATTCCTTAATATATTGGGATCTGATCCCATTCCTTTAATTCACTGGGATCTGATCCCATTCCTTTAATTCACTGGGATCTGATCCCGTTCCTTTAATTCACTGGGATCTGATCCCGTTCCTTTAATTCACTGGGATCTGATCCCATTCCTTTAATTCACTGGGATCTGATCCCATTCCTTTAATTCACTGGGATCTGATCCCGTTCCTTTAATTCACTGGGATCTGATCCCAATCCTTTAATTCACTGGGATCTGATCCCGTTCCTTTAATTCACTGGGATCTGATCCCATTCCTTTAATTCACTGGGATCTGATCCCATTCCTTTAATTCACTGGGATCTGATCCCGTTCCTTTAATTCACTGGGATCTGATCCCAATCCTTTAATTCACTGGGATCTGATCCCATTCCTTTAATTCACTGGGATCTGATGCCATTCCTTTAATTCACTGGGATCTGATCCCATTCCTTTAGGCTGTGCTGTGATCAGTGGATTGGAATTCAGTTACTGGGCCAGCAGTGATTGGATGAAACATCAGCTCCAAAACATTGACGAGCAGGATGGGTCGGAATGTGTATTTAATCAAGGCATCAGCACAATTTGCTTAGGGAAAATCTCACGAACTCTTCTTAAGACATTGGAACTCCTAACTTCGGAGCGACAATCACATGTTTTCCTCTCCCTCCCCAGCTTTTAGCACAACACAGAAATCAGTTTGTTGACACGCAAAGGCAACCCAGAACGTGGCAAAGAAACAGACCAAACAAACCCCATAAAGCCCAAGAGACAACCAGGTGGGTAGAAAATGCTGTGTGACTTGGAGCATAAAGAGGAGCTGACAAGGCAGCAGCTTACAAGAGAGCATCACACAAGAGTGCATCACACAAGAGAGCATCTTACAAGAGAGCATCTTACAAGAGAGCATCACACAAGAGAGCATCATACAAGGGAGCATCATACAAGGGAGCATCATACAAGAGAGCATCACACAAGAGAGCATCATACAAGAGAGCATCATACAAGAGAGCATCATACAAGGGAGTAGGTTACAAAGGAGCCAATCTTCATTCAGTCATTCAAACACACTGCTGGCGACTAACCAAGTAGTACTAAGGACAAGGAGGATGGAAGGTCTTGTATAGGAATGGAGATTACGTGACCAGGACAGACTTGATAAAGTCACATGCAAATCAGAGAAAATGCTCTTTATCCCTACTCTCTCTCTCCTTTCTCTCAAACAGTTACCAACTCATGTCACAAGGTTAACTCCAATTCCACGCCCTCTTATTTTCACCATTAATCTCCTGTGTGTAACCTGACCAAATGCCTTCTGGGAGTCAATATAGACAACATCCATAGACACTCCCTGACCACCGTGTTAGTGACCTCGTCAAACATTTACTAGATTAGTCAGACATGACCTGCACTTCACAAATCCCTGCTGAATCTCTCTGACACTCTCTGAGCAATTCCATGGGAGATCTACCAATGATGTTCAGTATTTTTATACATTTAAGAACAGGGAGTGAGCACTAAACTCAAGGGCTGGGTGAGGAACAACAGTGAGGGAGCTGAGAGTGGGGCCCAGTAACCATCAGTAACCAGGCTCCAGGCCCCAGACTACCCATATCAAGGTCATGGAAGATCTACTAATGACATTAAATCGAACTATTCCACTCGACTGTGGATCAAAATTACTGGGTCGGTTAAACTGTTCATATTGCTCGTTATGACTTTCACAAATTATGATACAAGATAAACAGGTTGAGACAAACCTTTTAATGTCCACAACCTTGTGTCTAATCTGCTGGTTGATGATATTTCCATTGTTCATGCTCCCCTCACAAAGTAAACCTGTTCCGATCTTCTACCCGACCACATTCACTGCTAGATAGATCAGCCAGTTAATCACAGTCAGTGCAGCTCTCTTTCCTTCACTTAAACTGGTTGTACAGCCTCCTGAATCAAATTTACCCAGTTTACAAACCGATTGTGATGTCTGATCTCATTGTGATGCGCAGTGTGAGGGTGAGGCTTGCCCTGTGATGTCTCGCTTTGGCCCGTCCAGTTAACGGGACCTCACCTGGATAAAACAGTGTTTGGTGAATCTGCGCGGCTCCCCTTCCAAGGCCAATATATCCTTCCAGATGTGCGGTGCCTGGAACTGAACGCAGTACTCCCGATGTTGTCTAACCAGAGCTCTGTACAACTGTAACATAACTTCCACCCATTTGTATTCCAGCCCCCTTGAGCTAAAAGCCAACATTCCATTAGCCTTTTTCAATTCTTTTTTGTGCCTGTCCACCAGCTTTTAGTGATTTCTGTTCTTGGACCCCTAAATCTCTCTGCTCCACAGTTCCAAGAAAATTTAGAAAATACTCTGATCTATCTTTCTCAGGTCGAAAGTGGATGACCCCACACTTCCCCACGTTGAACTCCATCTGTCACAGTTTCACCCACTCACTTCATCTATCAATGTCCCTTTGCAATTTTCTGCTCCCATCTACACTATTTACTGTGCCACCTAACTCAGTGTCATCAGAAAACTTGGAAATGCAGCTCTCTATTGCTTCATCGAAGTCACTGATCAATATAGTGAAAAGCTGAGGCCCCAGTACAGATCCCTGGGGAACACCGCTAGTCACATCCTGGCAATTGAAGTAAATACCCATTATCCTTACTCTCTGTCTCCTAACTCCTAATTAATTCCCTATCAAAGCCGATATATTGCCTCCAATTCCATGTACTCTCATTTTTGTTAACATTCTCTTATGTGGAACCTTGCCGAATGCCTTCTGGAATTCCATATAAATAACATCCATAGACGTTCCCTTATCGACCACATTTCTTACCTCCTCAAAAAATTCACCTAGGTTCGTTAGACATGACTTGCCCTTTACAAATCCATGCTGGTTCTCTCTGATCAGCTCATATTTGTCCAAATGCTCAGTCACTCTGTCCCTGATAACAGATTGTAGTAACATCCCCACAGCTGACGTTAGACTAATAGGCCTATAATTTCCCAGCTTATCTCTCCTACCATTCTGAAATAATGACGTGACATTGGCAGGTTTCCAATCCAATGGGACAATTCCTGAATCAAGAGAGTTTTGGACAATCATGACCAAAGCATCAACAATGTCCTCACCTACTTCTTTTAACCCCCTGGGGTGGAATCCATCGTGTCCTGGAGATTTGTCTATCTTTAATAACATTAATTTCTCCATCACCATTTTTTAAAACTTATATTGAATCAAGTTAGTTCCTCCCCTTGATTTATTTTTATCTTTTCTTGTATCTCTGCTATTTTATCCTCATCCACTACTGTGAAGATCGATATAAACTAGCTATTTAGTAAGTCTGCCATTTCCTGATTTCCAATTACAATATCACCTGCGTCTGTCTTTAAGGGGCCCACATTACTCTTAGCCGCCGTCTTTCTATTAATATATTTGTAAAACCCTTTAGTGCTGCCCTTGATATCCCCCGCAAGCTTTTTCTCATATTCCCTTTTTGCATTTCTTCCCACTTTCTTTCTAACCCTTTGCTGTTCTTTGTATCTCTGCCAGTCTGCGGGATCTCTACTGTTCTTTGCCTTCGTATAAGTCTATTCTTTAGTTTTATACTATCTCTCACTTCCCTTGTTGACCAAGGTTGTTTATTTAGACAAGTAGAGCTCTTTCTATTTAGGGCTATGTACAGGTCTTGTATTCTACAAAATATCTTTTTGAACACCTTCCACTGTTTATTGGTAGTTTTATCCGTTAATAGTTTATCCCAGTCTATTGTGGTCAATTTCTGCCCCATCCCTCCCAGTCTGCAATCCCCCATCAGAGAACTCATCTCTTCCCCTTTCTGCTCCTTCCTATGATCCGTGCACAATTCAGAAAACACAGTTAATTAGTTCCCCTTGCAAAAGAACAGGTGAGAACCCAGGCCAATTTGGTTTGGTTGCCCAGAGTTCCAACACCTGTGTTATTACAGCTTGAACAAAAACTGTCCCAATTTTTTATAAAGTGCCAACTGCAACATCCTTTAATTCACTGGGATCTGATCCAGTTCCTTAATATATTGGGATCTGATCCCATTCCTTAATATATTGGGATCTGATCCCATTCCTTTAAATTACTGGGATCTGATCCCATTCCTTCAATTCACTGGGATCTGATCTTGTTCCTTTAATTCACTGGGATCTGATCTTGTTCCTTTAATTCACTGGGATCTGATCTCGTTCCTTTAATTCACTGGGATCTGATTCCGTTCCTTTAGCTGTGCTGTGATCAGTGGATTGGAATTCAGTTACTGAGCCAGCAGTGATTGGATGGAATATCATTTTCCGAAATATTGAAGGCAGAATGGGTCAGAACGGGTATTTAATCAAGGCTTCAGCACAATTTGCCTAGGGGAAATCTCATGAACTCTTCTTAAGACATTGGAACTCCTAACTTCGGAGGGCCAATCACATGTTTTCCACTCCCTCCCCAGCTTTTAGCACAACACAAAAATCAGTTTGTTGACACGCAAAGGCAACCCAGAACGTGGCAAAGAAACATACCAAACAAACCCCATAAAGCCCAAGGGACAACCAGGTGGGTAGAAAATGCTGTATGACTTGGAGAATAAAGAGGAGCTGACAAGGCAGCAGCTTACAAGAGAGCATCACACAAGGGAGTAGGTTACAAAGGAGCCAACCTTCATTCAGGCATTCAAACACACTGCTGGCGACTACCCAAGTAAAGGAAACTCTTTATTAACCAGCACCGACGGGACCGGCGTGGTGCCGGTTAATCAAAAAGTCCGGATAACGGAGAGTTACATCTCCCAACGTACGTGAGCCCCGTACACATTGACAGGCACCTGCATTCGGAGCTCCGTCTCCCCGGGGACCGCCAGCTGACCATCTGTCGTGTCCGCTGCCTACCCGGGCTGCACATTCCCCTCCCAATCTACACGCTCCGATACAAGGCAAACGCCTCGGGGGATTTTTTTCAGTTAATTTTAAACGAGAGATGAAGGAAAACCCCGGTTACCTACTCAAGAATTTTGCCGGTTAAGAGAGATTTCCGGATATTTGGGTGCCGGTTAATAAAGAGTTTCCTGTAGTACTAAGGACAAGGAGGATGGAAGGTCTTGTATAGGAATGGAGACTGCGTGACCAGGACAGACTTGATAAAGTCACTTGCAAATCAGAGAACATGCCCTTTATCCCTACTCTCTCTCTCTTTTCTCTCAAACAGTTTCCAACTCATGTCACAAGGTTAACTCCAATTCCACGCCCTCTTATTTTCACCATTAATCTCCTGTGTGTAACCTGACCAAATGCCTTCGGAAAGTCAGTATAGACAACATCCATAGACACTCCCTGAGCACCGTGTTAGTGACCTCGTCAAACATTTACTAGATTAGTCAGACATGACCTGCACTTCACAAATCCCTGCTGAATCTCTGACACTCTCTGAGCAATTCCATGGGAGATCTACCAATGATGTTCAGTATTTTTATACATTTAAGAACAGGGAGTGAGCACTAAACTCAAGGGCTGGGTGAGGGACAACAGTGAGGGAGCTGAGAGTGGGGCCCAGTAACCATCAGTAACCAGGCTCCAGGCCCCAGACTGCCCATATCAAGGTCATGGAAGATCTACTAATGACATTAAATTGAACTATTCCACTCGACTGTGGATCAAAATTACTGGGTCGGTTAAAATGTTCATATTGCTCGTTATGACTTTCACAAATTATGATACAAGATAAACAGGTTGAGACAAACCTTTCAATGTCCACAACCTTCTGTCTAATCTGCTGGTTGATGATATTTCCATTGTTCACACCCCCCTCACAAAGTAAACCTGTTCCGATCTTCTACCCAACCACATTCACTCCTAGATAGATCAGCCAGTTAGTCAGAGTCAGTGCAGCTCCCTTTCCTTCACTTAAACTGGTTGTACAGCCTCCTGAATTAAATTTACCCAGTTTACAAACCTATTGTGATGTCTGATCTCACTGTGATGCGCAGTGTGAGGGTGAGGCTTGCCCTGTGATGTCTCGCTTTGGCCCGTCCAGTTAACGGGACCTCACCTTGATGAAACAATGTTTGGCAAACCCTTGGGCTTCATTTAGGTTACAATGACTTGATGCGCGAAAATGCAATAACATGTTTCCACTTGGTTACGACCCAGAGAACAGGGTTAGTGGGCGATGGGCTGTGATGGGATGGTTTACCTCCTAACAATGATGTTAATTAGTTGTATACATTTACAGCAACAGGTGGAGGCCATAATGCGCCTCAAGTCAATCTGTCATTTAATTAGATGATGGCTGAGATGTAGCTCAACTCCATTTACCCGTATTTGATTCATATACCTTGATAAAATTAGGAATAAAAGAATGGCAGGAGACCATTCAGCCCCTCAAGCCTGTACCACCATTCAATGAGATGATGGCTGATCTGTATCTTAAGTCCATCTATCCGCCTTGGTACCCTGCCACTTAATACCCTTATCTAACAAAAATGTATCAATCTCAGTTTTGAAATTTTCAATTGAACTAGCCCCAATAGCTTTTTGGGGGAGAGAGTTTCAGATTTGCACTAACCTTTGAAGTACTGTTTTCTGACATCACCACTGAACGGCCTAGCTCTAGTTTTAAGGTTATGCCTGTTGGGTTTGGACTCCCTCACCAGAGGAAATACTTTCTCTCTATCTACCCTATCAGCCCCTATGATCATCTTGGACACCTCAATTAGATCGCCCCTTAATCATCTAGACACGAGAGAATACAAGCCTAGGGCAGAATTTTCATTGAGCCGTGGAGGCGGGATTGGAGGCGGGACTGGATTGAAAATAGCTGAATCAGGGGTCCCGACCCCATCCCGCGCCCAACCCGCCTCCCTGCCAGTTTCTCTGGAGGCAGGTACCCGACCTGTGCTGGGACCCGCCTGCCTGAGGCGGGAAGGGGATTAGTGGCAATAAACTGCCTGTTAACAGGTAGTTAACAGGCAGTTTTTTGCCTAATCCCTATTTTTATGCCTGAAATGTGGGCTCTCCGACAGGTCCCAACCACGCCGTTTCAGCGAGGCGGACTGTGGGTCTGCAGGGGTTGGAGGGGTCGATATGTCCGGTGGGCAGATGAGTGATGGGTGCATGTGTGCAGAGGTAAGTGTGTAAGGTAAGTGCAAAGTGTGGAATTTTTTTTTACTGACCTTAACTTCCTCCTGCAGGTGTCAGCCCTTCAGGTCTTGGGAGTCAGAAATCTCACCGGCACAGAAAGCAGAATTGCCGTTGAGCTGTCAAAAGCTGCAGCCTCTGCTTTTTGTTCTGCAGAGATCTCTAAATCAGCCTGAGAGGAAGGAATTAACTTAGAGGACAGATTGTCAGTGTTTGACAGCTTCAAAGAGCTGTCAAACGCTGATATTTCATCTGTCAAAAGCTCTTGACAGATGAAATGTCAGTCTGTGACGTCACCTGTTGCCGGGTGGCCCTTAATTGGCCTGCTGAGCCCGCTGGGCGGGCTCAGCAAGGTCAATCAAGTGAAAATACAGTGGGTTGGCCACAAGTCGATGGAGGCGGGACCACAACCCAAAAAGTGGGAGTCCCGCCTCCATCCCATCCCCAGTTTCAAAATCCGGCCCCTAGTCTTTGCAACCTGTCCTCATAATTTAACAATCTAAACCCTGGTATCATTCTGGTGAATCTGCGCTGCTCCCCCTCCAAGGCCAATATATCCTTCCAGAGGTGCGGTGCCTGGAACTGAACGCAGTACTCCCGATGTAGTCTAACCAGAGCTCTGTACAACTGCAGCAAAACTTCCACCCATTTGTATTCCAGGCTTCTTGAGCTAAAGGCCAACATTACATAGATACATAGATACATAGAAGATAGGAGCAGGAGTAGGCCATCCGGCCCTTCGAGCCTGCTCCGCCATTTAATGAGATCATGGCTGATCCTCCAATTCAGTATCCCGTCCCCGCCTTCTCTCCGTAACCCTTAACCCCTTTTGCCTGTAGAAATATATCTAATTCCCTCTTAAATATATTTAATGAGCTGGCGTACACTGCCCTCTGTGGCAATGAGTTCCACAGGTTCACCACCCTCTGAGTGAAGAAATTCCCCCTCATTTCTGTCCTAAATGGTTTAGCCCTTATCCTTAAATTATGTCCTCTAGTTCTGTTCTCACCCGCCAAGGGAAACATTCCTTCTGCATCTAGTCTGTCTAGACCTGTCAGAATTTTATACACTTCTATGAGGTCCCCTCTCAATCTTCTAAACTCCAGTGTGTACATCCCTAAACTACATAGTCTCTCCTCATAGGTCAATCCCGCCATTCCTGGTATCAGCCTGGTGAATCGCCGCTGCACCCCCTCCATGGCAAGAACATCTTTCCTCAGATGAGGCGACCAAAACTGTACACAGTACTCGAGGTGTGGTCTCACCAGTGCCCTGTACAGCTGCAGCAAGGTATCCCTGTTCCTGTATTCCAACCCTTTTGCTATGAAGGCCAGCATACCGTTTGCCTTCTTGACCGCCTGTTGCACCTGCATGCTCGCCTTCAGTGACTGGTGTACAAGAACACCCAGGTCTCTCTGTACTTCCCCCTCTCCCAATTTATTGCCATTTAAATAATAATTTGCCCTCCCGTTCCTGCACCCAAGGTGGATAACTTCGCACTTGTCCACATTATAGTGCATCTGCCATTTATCCGCCCAATCACCCAGTCTGTCCAAATCGCTCTGGAGCTTCCTGGTCTCCTCCTCTGAGCCCACCCCCCCCCTCCTAGTTTAGTGTCGTCTGCAAATTTGGAAATGCTGCATCCGACTCCCTGATCCAGGTCATTAATGTAAATTGTGAACAGCTGGGGACCCAGGACAGATCCCTGCGGTACCCCACTTGTTACTGCCTGCCATTCAGAAAATGAGCCGTTTATTCCAACTCTCTGTTTTCTATCTGACAGCCAGTTCTCTATCCACGTCAATACTTTCCCCTTTATCCCATGAGCTTCAATTTTCCATGCTAATCTTTTATGTGGGACCTTGTCGAAGGCCTTTTGGAAGTCCAGGTACACCACATCTACTGGCTCTCCCCCATCTATTTTACCAGTTACTCCCTCAAAAAATTCCAATAGATTAGTCAAGCACGATTTACCCTTTGTAAATCCATGTTGACTCTGTCCTATCCTGTCCCCATTTGCTAAGTGCTCCGCTATTTCATCCTTAATGATGGACTCCAGCATTTTGCCCACAACTGATGTAAGGCTTACAGGTCTGTAATTACCTGCTTTTTCCCTACCCCCCTTTTTGAATAGTGGGGTAACGTTAGCTATTCCATTAGCCTTTTTCAATTCTTTTTTGTACCTGTCCACTAGTTTTAGTGATTTCTGTTTTTGGACCCCTAAATCTCTCTGCTCCACAGTTCCAAGAAAATTTAGAAAATACACTGATCGATCTTTCTCAGGTCCAAAGTGGATGACCTCACACTTCCCCAAGTTGAACTCCATCTGTCACAGTTTCACCCACTCACTTCATCTATCAATGTCCCTTTGCAATTTTCTGCTCCCATCTACACTATTTACTGTGTCCCCTAACTCAGTGTCATCAGAAAACTTGGATATGCAGCTCTCTATTGCTTCATCTAAGTCACTGATCAATATAGTGAAACGCTGAGGCCCCAGTACAGATCCCTGGGGAACACCACTAGTCACATTCTGGCAATTGAAGTAAATACCCATTATCCTTACTCTCTGTCTCCTAACTCCTAATTAATTCCCTATCAAAGCCGATATATTGCCTCCAATTCCATGTACTCTCATTTTTGTTAACATTCTCTTATATGGAACCTTGTCGAATGCCTTCTGGAGTTCAATATAAATAACATCCATAGACGTTCCCTTATCGACCACATTTCTTACCTCCTCAAAAAATTCACCTAGGTTCGTTAGACATGACTTGCCCTTTACAAATCCATGCTGGTTCTCTCTGATCAGCTTATATTTGTCCAAATGCTCAGTCACTCTGTCCCTGACAACAGATTGTAGTAACTTCCCCACAGCTGACGTTAGACTAATAGGCCTATAATTTCCCAGCTTATCTCTCCTACCATTCTTAAATAATGGCGTGACATTGGCAGGTTTCCAATCCAATGGGACAATTCCTGAATCAAGAGAGTTTTGGACAATCATGACCAAAGCATCAACAATGTCCTCACCTACTTCTTTTAATCCCCTGGGGTGGAATCCATCGGGTCTTGGAGATTTGTCTATCTTTAATAACATTAATTTCTCCATCACCATTTTTTAAAACTTATATTGAATCAAGTTAGTTCCTCCCCTTGATTTATTTTTATCTTTTCTTGTATCTCTGCTATTTTATCCTCATCCACTACTGTGAAGATCGATATAAACTAGCTATTTAGTAAGTCTGCCATTTCCTGATTTCCAATTACAATATCACCTGTGTCTGTCTTTAAGGGGCCCACACTACTCTTAGCCGCCCTCTTTCTGTTAATATATTTGTAAAACCCTTTAGTGCTGCCCTTGATATCCCTCACAAGCTTTTTCTCATATTCCCTTTTTGCATTTCTTACCACTTTCTTTCTAACCCTTTGCTGTTGTTTGTATCTCTGCCAGTCTGCGGGATCTCTACTGTTCTTTGCCTTCGTATAAGCCTATTCTTTAGTTTTATACCATCTCTCACATCCCTTGTTGACCAAGGTTGTTTATTTAGACAAGTAGAGCTCTTTCCAGTTAGGGCTATGTACAGGTCTTGCATTCTACCAAATCTCTTTTTGAACACCTTCCACTGTTTATTGGTAGTTTTATCCGTTAATAGTTTATCCCAGTCTATTGTGGTCAATTTCTGCCCCATCCCTCCCAGTCTGCAATCCCCCATCAGAGAACTCATCTCTTCCCCTTTCTGCTCCTTCCTCTGATCCGTGCACAATTCAGAAAACACAGTTAATTAGTTCCCCTTGCAAAAGAACAGGTGAGAACCCAGGCCAATTTGGTTTGGTTGCCCAGAGTTCCAACTCCTGTGTTATTACAGCTTGAACAAAAACTGTCCCAATTTTTTATAAAGTGCCAACTGCAACATCCTTTAATTCACTGGGATCTGATCCAATTCCTTAATATATTGGGATCTGATCCCATTCCTTAATATATTGGGATCTGATCCCATTCCTTTAAATTACTGGGATCTGATCCCATTCCTTCATTTCACTGGGATCTGATCTTGTTCCTTTAATTCACCGGGATCTGATCCCATTCCTTTAATTCACTGGGATCTGATCCCATTCCTTTAATTCACTGGGATCTGATCCCATTCCTTTAGCTGTGCTGTGATCAGTGGATTGGAATTCAGTTACTGAGCCAGCAGTGATTGGATGGAATATCATTTTCCGAAATATTGAAGGCAGAATGGGTCAGAACGGGTATTTAATCAAGGCATCAGCACAATTTGCCTAGGGGAAATCTCATGAACTCTTCTTAAGACATTGGAACTCCTAACTTCGGAGGGCCAATCACATGTTTTCCACTCCCTCCCCAGCTTTTAGCACAACACAAAAATCAGTTTGTTGACACGCAAAGGCAACCCAGAACGTGGCAAAGAAACATACCAAACAAACCCCATAAAGCCCAAGGGACAACCAGGTGGGTAGAAAATGCTGTATGACTTGGAGTATAGTGAGGAGCTGACAAGGCAGCAGCTTACAAGAGAGCATCATACAAGGGAGTAGGTTACAAAGGAGCCAACCTTCATTCAGGCATTCAAACACACTGCTGGCGACTACCCAAGTAAAGGAAACTCTTTATTAACCAGCACCGACGGGACCGGCGTGGTGCCGGTTAATCAAAAAGTCCGGATAACGGAGAGTAATATCTCCCAACGTACGTGAGCCCCGTACACATTGACAGGCACCTGCATTCGGAGCTCCGTCTCCCCGGGGACCGCCAGCTGACCATCTGTCGTGTCCGCTGCCTACCCGGGCTGCACATTCCCCTCCCAATCTACACGCTCCGATACAAGGCAAACGCCTCGGGGGATTTTTTTCAGTTAATTTTAAACGAGAGATGAAGGAAAACCCCGGTTACCTACTCAAGAATTTTGCCGGTTAAGAGAGATTTCCGGATATTTGGGTGCCGGTTAATAAAGAGTTTCCTGTAGTACTAAGGACAAGGAGGATGGAAGGTCTTGTATAGGAATGGAGACTAGGTGACCAGGACAGACTTGATAAAGTCACTTGCAAATCAGAGAACATGCTCTTTATCCCTACTCTCTCTCTCCTTTCTCTCAAACAGTTACCAACTCATGTCACAAGGTTAACTCCAATTCCACGCCCTCTTATTTTCACCATTAATCTCCTGTGTGTAACCTGACCAAATGCCTTCGGAAAGTCAGTATAGACAACATCCATAGACACTCCCTGAGCACCGTGTTAGTGACCTCGTCAAACATTTACTAGATTAGTCAGACATGACCTGCCCTTCACAAATCCCTGCTGAATCTCTGACACTCTCTGAGCAATTCCATGGGAGATCTACCAATGATGTTCAGTATTTTTATACATTTAAGAACAGGGAGTGAGCACTAAACTCAAGGGCTGGGTGAGGGACAACAGTGAGGGAGCTGAGAGTGGGGCCCAGTAACCATCAGTAACCAGGCTCCAGGCCCCAGACTGCCGATATCAAGGTCATGGAAGATCTACTAATGACATTAAATTGAACTATTCCACTCGACTGTGGATCAAAATTACTGGGTCGGTTAAAATGTTCATATTGCTCGTTATGACTTTCACAAATTATGATACAAGATAAACAGGTTGAGACAAACCTTTGAATGTCCACAACCTTCTGTCTAATCTGCTGGTTGATGATATTTCCATTGTCCACGCTCCCCTCACAAAGTAAACCTGTTCCGATCTTCTGCCCAAACACATTCACTCCTAGATAGATCAGCCAGTTAGTCAGCGTCAGTGCAGCTCCCTTTCCTTCACTTAAACTGGTTGTACAGCCTCCTGAATCAAATTTACCCAGTTTACAAACCGATTGTGATGTCTGATCTCACTGTGATTCGCAGTGTGAGGGTCAGGCTTGCCCTGTGATGTCTCGCTTTGGCCCGACAGTTAACGGGACCTCACCTGGATAAAACAGTGTTTGGTGAATCTGCGCGGCACCCCCTCTAAGGCCAATATATCCTTCCAGATGTGCGGTGCCTGGAACTGAACGCAGTACTCCCGATGTAGTCTAACCAGAGCTCTGTACAACTGTAACATAACTTCCACCCATTTGTATTCCAGCCCCCTTGAGCTAAAAGCCAACATTCCATTAGCCTTTTTCAATTATTTTTTGTGCCTGTCCACCAGCTTTTAGTGATTTCTGTTCTTGGACCCCTAAATCTCTCTGCTCCACAGTTCCAAGAAAATTTAGAAAATACTCTGATCTATCTTTCTCAGGTCGAAAGTGGATGACCCCACACTTCCCCACGTTGAACTCCATCTGTCACAGTTTCACCCACTCACTTCATCTATCAATGTCCCTTTGCAACTTTCTGCTCCCATCTACACTATTTACTGTGCCACCTAACTCAGTGTCATCAGCAAATTTGGAAATGCAGCTCTCTATTGCTTCATCTAAGTCACTGATCAATATAGTGAAAAGCTGAGGCCCCAGTACAGATCCCTGGGGAACACCACTAGTCACATCCTGGCAATTGAAGTAAATACCCATTATCCTTACTCTCTGTCTCCTAACTCCTAATTAATTCCCTATCAAAGCCGATATATTGCCTCCAATTCCATGTACTCTCATTTTTGTTAACATTCTCTTATGTGGAACCTTGCCGAATGCCTTCTGGAATTCCATATAAATAACATCCATAGACGTTCCCTTATCGACCATATTTCTTACCTCCTCAAAAAATTCACCTAGGTTCGTTAGACATGACTTGCCCTTTACAAATCCATGCTGGCTCTCTCTGATCAGCTCATATTTGTCCAAATGCTCAGTCACTCTGTCCCTGATAACAGATTCTAGTAACTTCCCCGCAGCTGACGTTAGACTAATAGGCCTATAATTTCCCAGCTTATCTCTCCTACCATTCTTAAATAATGGCGTGACATTGGCAGGTTTCCAATCCAATGGGACAATTCCTGAATCAAGAGAGTTTTGGACAATCATGACCAAAGCATCAACAATGTCCTCACCTACTTCTTTTAACCCCCTGGGGTGGAATCCATCGGGTCTTGGAGATTTGTCTATCATTAATAACATTAATTTCTCCATCACCATTTTTTTAAACTTATATTGAATCAAGTTAGTTCCTCCCCTTGATTTATTCTTTTATCTTTTCTTGTATCTCTGCTATTTTATCCTCATCCACTACTGTGAAGATCGATATAAACTAGCTATTTAGTAAGTCTGCCATTTCCTGATTTCCAATTACAATATCACCTGCGTCTGTCTTTAAGGGGCCCACATTACTCTTAGCCGCCGTCTTTCTGTTAATATATTTGTAAAACCCTTTAGTGCTGCCCTTGATATCCCTTGCAAGCTTTTTCTCATATTCCCTTTTTGCATTTCTTACCACTTTCTTTCTAACCCTTTGCTGTTCTTTGTATCTCTGCCAGTCTGCGGGATCTCTACTATTCTTTGCCTTCGTATAAGTCTATTCTTTAGTTTTATACTATCTCTCACATCCCTTGTTGACCAAGGTTGTTTATTTAGACAAGTAGAGCTCTTTCCATTTAGGGCTATGTACAGGTCTTGTATTCTACCAAATATCTTTTTGAACACCTTCCACTGTTTATTGGTAGTTTTATCCGTTAATAGTTTATCCCAGTCTATTGTGTTCAATTTCTGCCCCATCCCTCCCAGTCTGCAATCCCCCATCAGAGAACTCATCTCTTCCCCTTTCTGCTCCTTCCTCTGATCCGTGCACAATTCAGAAAACACAGTTAATTAGTTCCCCTTGCAAAAGAACAGGTGAGAACCCAGGCCAATTTGGTTTGGTTGCCCAGAGTTCCAACACCTGTGTTATTACAGCTTGAACAAAAACTGTCCCAATTTTTTATAAAGTGCCAACTGCAACATCCTTTAATTCACTGGGATCTGATCCCATTCCTTAATTCACTGGGATCTGATCCCATTCCTCAATATATTGGGATCTGATCCCATTCCTTCAATTCACTGGGATCTGATCCCATTCCTTTAATTCACTGGGATCTGATCCCATTCCTCAATATATTGGGATCTGATCCCATTCCTTTAATTCACTGGGATCTGATCTCGGTCCTTTAATTCACTGGGATCTGATCCCAATCCTTTAATTCACTGGGATCTGATCCCATTCCTTAATATATTGGGATCTGATCCCATTCCTTTAATCCACTGGGATCTGATTCCATTCCTCAATATATTGGGATCTGATCCCAATCCTTTAATTCACTGGGATCTGATCCCATTCCTTAATATATTGGGATCTGATCCCATTCCTTTAATTCACTGGGATCTGATTCTGTTCCTTTAGCTGTGCTGTGATCAGTGGATTGGCATTCAGTTACTGAGCCTGCAGTGATTGGATGGCATATCAGTTCCCAAATATTGATGGCAGAATGGGTCAGAACGTGTATTTAATCAAGGCATCAGCACAATTTGTCTCGGGGAAATCTCATGAACTCTTCTTAAGACATTGGAACTCCTAACTTCGGAGGGCCAATCACATGTTTTCCTCTCCCTCCCCAGCTTTTAGCACAACACAAAAATCAGTTTGTTGACACGCAAAGGCAACCCAGAACGTGGCAAAGAAACATACCAAACAAACCCCATAAAGCCCAAGGGACAACCAGGTGGGTAGAAAATGCTGTATGACTTGGAGTATAGTGAGGAGCTGACAAGGCAGCAGCTTACAAGAGAGCATCACACAAGAGAGCATCATACAAGAGAGCATAATACAAGAGAGCATCATACAAGGGAGCATCATACAAGAGAGCATCATACAAGAGAGCATCATACAAGGGAGCATCATACAAGAGAGCATCATACAAGAGAGCATCATACAAGAGAGCATCATACAAGGGAGCATCTTACAAGAGAGCATCATACAAGAGAGCATCATACAAGAGAGCATCATACAAGGGAGTAGGTTACAAAGGAGCCAATCTTCATTCAGGCATTCAAACACACTGCTGGCGACTACCCAAGTAGTACTAAGGACAAGGAGGATGGAAGGACTTGTATAGGAATGGAGACTGCGTGACCAGGACAGATTTGATGAAGTCACTTGCAAATCAGAGAACATGCTCTTTATCCCTACTCTCTCTCTCCTTTCTCTCAAACAGTTACCAACTCATGTCACAAGGTTAACTCCAATTCCACGCCCTCTTATTTTCACCATTAATCTCCTGTGTGTAACCTGACCAAATGCCTTCTGGGAGTCAATATAGACAACATCCATAGACACTCCCTGACCACCGTGTTAGTGACCTCGTCAAACATTTACTAGATTAGTCAGACATGACCTGCACTTCACAAATCCCTGCTGAATCTCTGACACTCTCTGAGCAATTCCATGGGAGATCTACCAATGATGTTCAGTATTTTTATACATTTAAGAACAGGGAGTGAGCACTAAACTCAAGGGCTGTGTGAGGAACAACAGTGAGGGAGCTGAGAGTGGGGCCCAGTAACCATCAGTAACCAGGCTCCAGGCCCCAGACTGCCCATATCAAGGTCATGGAAGATCTACTAATGATATTAAATTGAACTATTCCACTCGACTGTGGATCAAAATTACTGGGTCGGTTAAACTGTTCATATTGCTCGATATGACTTTCACAAATTATGATACAAGA
Source organism: Squalus acanthias (assembly GCA_030390025.1). Lineage (NCBI taxonomy): Eukaryota > Metazoa > Chordata > Chondrichthyes > Squaliformes > Squalidae > Squalus > Squalus acanthias. Next base: position 78,668,518 of record CM059434.1, on the reverse strand, counting down.
TAAACAGGTTGAGACAAACCTTTGAATGTCCACAACCTTCTGTCTAATCTGCTGGTTGCTGATATTTCCATTGTCCACGCTCCCCTCACAAAGTAAACCTGTTCCGATCTTCTACCCGACCACATTCAATGCTAGATAGATGAGCCAGTTAATCACAGTCAGTGCAGCTCCCTTTCCTTCACTTAAACTGGTTGTACAGCCTCCTGAATCAAATTTACCCAGTTTACAAACCGATTGTGATGTCTGATCTCACTGTGATGCGCAGTGTGAGGGTGAGGCTTGCCCTGTGATGTCTCGCTTTGGCCCGTCCAGTTAACGTGACCTCACCTTGATGAAAAAATGTTTGGCAAACCCTTGGGCTTCATTTAGGTTACAATGAATTGATGCGCGAAAATGCAATAACATGTTTCCACGTGGTTACGACCCAGAGAACAGTGTGCGTGGGCGATGGGCAGTGATGGGATGGTTTACCTCCTAACAATGATGTTAATTAGTTGTATACATTTACAGCAACAGGTGGAGGCCATAATGCGCCTCAAGTCAATCTGTCGTTTAATTAGATGATGGCTGAGATGTACCTCAACTCCATTTACCCGTATTTGATTCATATACCTTGATAAAATTAGGAATAAAAGAATGGCAGGAGACCATTCAGCCCCTCAAGCCTGTACCACCATTCAATGAGATGATGGCTGATCTGTATCTTAAGTCCATCTATCCGCCTTGGTACCCTGCCACTTAATACCCTTATCTAACAAAAATGTATCAATCTCAGTTTTGAAATTTTCAATTGAACTAGCCCCAATAGCTTTTTGGGGGAGAGAGTTTCAGATTTGCACTAACCTTTGAAGAACTGTTTTCTGACATCACCACTGAACGGCCTAGCTCTAGTTTTAAGGTTATGCCTGTTGGGTTTGGACTCCCTCACCAGAGGAAATACTTTCTCTCTATCTACCCTATCAGCCCCTATGATCATCTTGGACACCTCAATTAGATCGCCCCTTAATCATCTAGACACGAGAGAATACAAGCCTAGGGCAGAATTTTCATTGAGCCGTGGAGGCGGGACTGGATTGAAAATAGCTGAATCGGGGGTCCCGACCCCATCCTGCGCACAACCCGCCTCCCTGCCAGTTTCTCTGGAGGCAGGTACCCGACCTGTGCTGGGACCCGCCTGCCCGAGGCGGGAAGGGGATTAGTGGCAATAAACTGCCTGTTAACAGGTAGTTAACAGGCAGTTTTTTGCCTAATCCCTATTTTTATGCCTGAAATGTGGGCTCTCCGACAGGTCCCAACCACGCCGTTTCAGTGAGGCGGACCGTGGGTCTGCAGGGGTTGGTGGGGTCGATATGTCCGGTGGGCAGATGAGTGATGGGTGCATGTGTGCAGAGGTAAGTGTGTAAGGTAAGTGTAAAGTGTGGAAATTTTTTTTTTACTTACCTTAACTTCTTCCTGCAGGTGTCAGCCCTTCAGGTCTCGGGAGTCAGAAATCTCACCGGCACAGAAAGCAGAATGTCCGTTGAGCTGTCAAAAGCTGCATCCTCTGCTTTTTGTTCTGCAGAGATCTCCAAATCAGCCTGAGAGGAAGGAATTAACTTAGAGGACAGATTGTCAGTGTTTGACAGCTTCAAAGAGCTGTCAAACGCTGATATTTCATCTGTCAAAAGCTCTTGACAGATGGAATGTCAATCTGTGACGTCACCTGTTGCCGGGTGGCCCTTAATTGGCCTGCTGAGTGTGCTGGGCAGGCTCAACAAGGTCAATCAAGTGAATATACTGTGGGTTGGCCACAAGTCGATGGAGGTGGGACTACAACCCAAAAAGTGAGAGTCCCGCCTCCATCCTGTCCCCAGTTTCAAAATCCAGCCCCTAGTCTTTGCAACCTGTCCTCATAATTTAACAATCTAAACCCTGGTATCATTCTGGTGAATCTGCGCTGCTCCCCCTCTAAGGCCAATATATCCTTCCAGAGGTGCGGTGCCTGGAACTGAACACAGTACTCCCGATGTAGTCTAACCAGAGCTCTGTACAACTGCAGCATAACTTCCACCCATTTGTATTCCAGCCCCCTTGAGCTAAAGGCCAACATTCCATTAGCCTTTTTCAATTATTTTTTGTGCCTGTCCACCAGCTTTTAGTGATTTCTGTTCTTGGACCCCTAAATCTCTCTGCTCCACAGTTCCAAGAAAATTTAGAAAATACTCTGATCGATCTTTCTCAGGTCCAAAGTGGATGACCTCACACTTCCCCACGTTGAACTCCATCTGTCACAGTTTCACCCACTCACTTAATCTATCAATGTCCCTTTGCAATTTTCTGCTCCCATCTACACTATTTACTGTGCCACCTAACTCATGTGTCATCAGCAAACTTGGATATGCAGCTCTCTATTGCTTCATCTAAGTCACTGATCAATATAATGAAAAGCTGAGGCCCCAGTACAGAACCCTGGGGAACACCACTAGTCACATCCTGGCAATTGAAGTAAATACCCATTATCCTTACTCTCTGTCTCCTAACTCCTAATTAATTCCCTATCAAAGCCGATATATTGCCTCCAATTCCATGTACTCTCATTTTTGTTAACATTCTCTTATGTGGAACCTTGCCGAATGCCTTCTGGAATTCCATATAAATAACATCCATAGACGTTCCCTTATCGACCACATTTCTTACCTCCTCAAAAAATTCACCTAGGTTCATTGGACATGACTTGCCCTTTACAAATCCACGCTGGTTCTCTCTGATCAGCTCATATTTGTCCAAATGCTCAGTCACTCTGTCCCTAATAACAGATTGTAGTAACTTCCCAACAGCTGACGTTAGACTAATAGGCCTATAATTTCCCAGCTTATCTCTCCTACCATTCTTAAATAATGGCGTGACATTGGCAGGTTTCCAATCCAATGGGACAATTCCTGAATCAAGAGAGTTTTGGACAATCATGACCAAAGCATCAACAATGTCCTCACCTCCTTTTCATCCCCTGGGGTGGAATCCATCAGGTCCTGGAGATTTGTCTATCTTTAATAACATTAATTTCTCCATCACCAATTTTTTAAACTTATATTGATTCAAGTTAGTTCCTCCCCTTGATTTATTTTTATCTTTTCTTGTATCTCTGCTATTTTATCCTCATCCACTGCTGTGAAGATCGATATAAACTAGCTATTTAGTAAGTCTGCCATTTCCTGATTTCCAATTACAATATCACCTGTGTCTGTCTTTAAGGGGCCCACATTACTCTTAGCCGCCGTCTTTCTATTAATATATTTGTAAAACCCTTTAGTGCTGCCCTTGATATCCCCCGCAAGCTTTTTCTCATATTCCCTTTTTGCATTTCTTACCACTTTCTTTTTATCCCTTTGCTGTTCTTTGTATCTCTGCCAATCTGCGGGATCTCTACTGTTCTTTGCCTTCGTATGAGCCCATTCTCTAGTTTTATACTATCTCTCACTTCCCTTGTTGACATGTAGAGTTCTTTCCATTTAGGGCTATGTACAGGTCTTGTATTCTACCAAATACTTTTTTAAACATGTTCCACTGTTTATTGGTAGTTTTATCCGTTAATAGTTTATCCCAGTCTATTGTGGTCAATTTCTGCCCCATCCCTCCCAGTCTGCAATCCCCCATCAGAGAACTCATCTGTTCCCCTTTCTGCTCCTTCCTCTGATCCGTGCACAATTCAGAAAACACAGTTAATTAGTTCCCCTTGCAAAAGAACAGGTGAGAACCCAGGCCAATTTGGTTTGGTTGCCCAGAGTTCCAACACCTGTGTTATTACAGCTTGAACAAAAACTGTCCCAATTTTTTATAAAGTGCCAACTGCAACATCCTTTAATTCACTGGGATCTGATCCCATTCCTTAATTCACTGGGATCTGATCCCATTCCTCAATATATTGGGATCTGATCCCATTCCTTCAATTCACTGGGATCTGATCCCATTCCTTTAATTCACTGGGATCTGATCCCATTCCTCAATATATTGGGATCTGATCCCATTCCTTTAATTCACTGGGATCTGATCTCGGTCCTTTAATTCACTGGGATCTGATCCCAATCCTTTAATTCACTGGGATCTGATCCCATTCCTTAATATATTGGGATCTGATCCCATTCCTTTAATCCACTGGGATCTGATTCCATTCCTCAATATATTGGGATCTGATCCCAATCCTTTAATTCACTGGGATCTGATCCCATTCCTTAATATATTGGGATCTGATCCCATTCCTTTAATTCACTGGGATCTGATTCTGTTCCTTTAGCTGTGCTGTGATCAGTGGATTGGCATTCAGTTACTGAGCCTGCAGTGATTGGATGGCATATCAGTTCCCAAATATTGATGGCAGAATGGGTCAGAACGTGTATTTAATCAAGGCATCAGCACAATTTGTCTCGGGGAAATCTCATGAACTCTTCTTAAGACATTGGAACTCCTAACTTCGGAGGGCCAATCACATGTTTTCCTCTCCCTCCCCAGCTTTTAGCACAACACAAAAATCAGTTTGTTGACACGCAAAGGCAACCCAGAACGTGGCAAAGAAACATACCAAACAAACCCCATAAAGCCCAAGGGACAACCAGGTGGGTAGAAAATGCTGTATGACTTGGAGTATAGTGAGGAGCTGACAAGGCAGCAGCTTACAAGAGAGCATCACACAAGAGAGCATCATACAAGAGAGCATAATACAAGAGAGCATCATACAAGGGAGCATCATACAAGAGAGCATCATACAAGAGAGCATCATACAAGGGAGCATCATACAAGAGAGCATCATACAAGAGAGCATCATACAAGAGAGCATCATACAAGGGAGCATCTTACAAGAGAGCATCATACAAGAGAGCATCATACAAGAGAGCATCATACAAGGGAGTAGGTTACAAAGGAGCCAATCTTCATTCAGGCATTCAAACACACTGCTGGCGACTACCCAAGTAGTACTAAGGACAAGGAGGATGGAAGGACTTGTATAGGAATGGAGACTGCGTGACCAGGACAGATTTGATGAAGTCACTTGCAAATCAGAGAACATGCTCTTTATCCCTACTCTCTCTCTCCTTTCTCTCAAACAGTTACCAACTCATGTCACAAGGTTAACTCCAATTCCACGCCCTCTTATTTTCACCATTAATCTCCTGTGTGTAACCTGACCAAATGCCTTCTGGGAGTCAATATAGACAACATCCATAGACACTCCCTGACCACCGTGTTAGTGACCTCGTCAAACATTTACTAGATTAGTCAGACATGACCTGCACTTCACAAATCCCTGCTGAATCTCTGACACTCTCTGAGCAATTCCATGGGAGATCTACCAATGATGTTCAGTATTTTTATACATTTAAGAACAGGGAGTGAGCACTAAACTCAAGGGCTGTGTGAGGAACAACAGTGAGGGAGCTGAGAGTGGGGCCCAGTAACCATCAGTAACCAGGCTCCAGGCCCCAGACTGCCCATATCAAGGTCATGGAAGATCTACTAATGATATTAAATTGAACTATTCCACTCGACTGTGGATCAAAATTACTGGGTCGGTTAAACTGTTCATATTGCTCGATATGACTTTCACAAATTATGATACAAGATAAACAGGTTGAGACAAACCTTTGAATGTCCACAACCTTCTGTCTAATCTGCTGGTTGCTGATATTTCCATTGTCCACGCTCCCCTCACAAAGTAAACCTGTTCCGATCTTCTACCCGACCACATTCAATGCTAGATAGATGAGCCAGTTAATCACAGTCAGTGCAGCTCCCTTTCCTTCACTTAAACTGGTTGTACAGCCTCCTGAATCAAATTTACCCAGTTTACAAACCGATTGTGATGTCTGATCTCACTGTGATGCGCAGTGTGAGGGTGAGGCTTGCCCTGTGATGTCTCGCTTTGGCCCGTCCAGTTAACGTGACCTCACCTTGATGAAAAAATGTTTGGCAAACCCTTGGGCTTCATTTAGGTTACAATGAATTGATGCGCGAAAATGCAATAACATGTTTCCACGTGGTTACGACCCAGAGAACAGTGTGCGTGGGCGATGGGCAGTGATGGGATGGTTTACCTCCTAACAATGATGTTAATTAGTTGTATACATTTACAGCAACAGGTGGAGGCCATAATGCGCCTCAAGTCAATCTGTCGTTTAATTAGATGATGGCTGAGATGTACCTCAACTCCATTTACCCGTATTTGATTCATATACCTTGATAAAATTAGGAATAAAAGAATGGCAGGAGACCATTCAGCCCCTCAAGCCTGTACCACCATTCAATGAGATGATGGCTGATCTGTATCTTAAGTCCATCTATCCGCCTTGGTACCCTGCCACTTAATACCCTTATCTAACAAAAATGTATCAATCTCAGTTTTGAAATTTTCAATTGAACTAGCCCCAATAGCTTTTTGGGGGAGAGAGTTTCAGATTTGCACTAACCTTTGAAGAACTGTTTTCTGACATCACCACTGAACGGCCTAGCTCTAGTTTTAAGGTTATGCCTGTTGGGTTTGGACTCCCTCACCAGAGGAAATACTTTCTCTCTATCTACCCTATCAGCCCCTATGATCATCTTGGACACCTCAATTAGATCGCCCCTTAATCATCTAGACACGAGAGAATACAAGCCTAGGGCAGAATTTTCATTGAGCCGTGGAGGCGGGACTGGATTGAAAATAGCTGAATCGGGGGTCCCGACCCCATCCTGCGCACAACCCGCCTCCCTGCCAGTTTCTCTGGAGGCAGGTACCCGACCTGTGCTGGGACCCGCCTGCCCGAGGCGGGAAGGGGATTAGTGGCAATAAACTGCCTGTTAACAGGTAGTTAACAGGCAGTTTTTTGCCTAATCCCTATTTTTATGCCTGAAATGTGGGCTCTCCGACAGGTCCCAACCACGCCGTTTCAGTGAGGCGGACCGTGGGTCTGCAGGGGTTGGTGGGGTCGATATGTCCGGTGGGCAGATGAGTGATGGGTGCATGTGTGCAGAGGTAAGTGTGTAAGGTAAGTGTAAAGTGTGGAAATTTTTTTTTTACTTACCTTAACTTCTTCCTGCAGGTGTCAGCCCTTCAGGTCTCGGGAGTCAGAAATCTCACCGGCACAGAAAGCAGAATGTCCGTTGAGCTGTCAAAAGCTGCATCCTCTGCTTTTTGTTCTGCAGAGATCTCCAAATCAGCCTGAGAGGAAGGAATTAACTTAGAGGACAGATTGTCAGTGTTTGACAGCTTCAAAGAGCTGTCAAACGCTGATATTTCATCTGTCAAAAGCTCTTGACAGATGGAATGTCAATCTGTGACGTCACCTGTTGCCGGGTGGCCCTTAATTGGCCTGCTGAGTGTGCTGGGCAGGCTCAACAAGGTCAATCAAGTGAATATACTGTGGGTTGGCCACAAGTCGATGGAGGTGGGACTACAACCCAAAAAGTGAGAGTCCCGCCTCCATCCTGTCCCCAGTTTCAAAATCCAGCCCCTAGTCTTTGCAACCTGTCCTCATAATTTAACAATCTAAACCCTGGTATCATTCTGGTGAATCTGCGCTGCTCCCCCTCTAAGGCCAATATATCCTTCCAGAGGTGCGGTGCCTGGAACTGAACACAGTACTCCCGATGTAGTCTAACCAGAGCTCTGTACAACTGCAGCATAACTTCCACCCATTTGTATTCCAGCCCCCTTGAGCTAAAGGCCAACATTCCATTAGCCTTTTTCAATTATTTTTTGTGCCTGTCCACCAGCTTTTAGTGATTTCTGTTCTTGGACCCCTAAATCTCTCTGCTCCACAGTTCCAAGAAAATTTAGAAAATACTCTGATCGATCTTTCTCAGGTCCAAAGTGGATGACCTCACACTTCCCCACGTTGAACTCCATCTGTCACAGTTTCACCCACTCACTTAATCTATCAATGTCCCTTTGCAATTTTCTGCTCCCATCTACACTATTTACTGTGCCACCTAACTCAGTGTCATCAGAAAACTTGGATATGCAGCTCTCTATTGCTTCATCTAAGTCACTGATCAATATAATGAAAAGCTGAGGCCCCAGTACAGAACCCTGGGGAACACCACTAGTCACATCCTGGCAATTGAAGTAAATACCCATTATCCTTACTCTCTGTCTCCTAACTCCTAATTAATTCCCTATCAAAGCCGATATATTGCCTCCAATTCCATGTACTCTCATTTTTGTTAACATTCTCTTATGTGGAACCTTGCCGAATGCCTTCTGGAATTCCATATAAATAACATCCATAGACGTTCCCTTATCGACCACATTTCTTACCTCCTCAAAAAATTCACCTAGGTTCATTGGACATGACTTGCCCTTTACAAATCCACGCTGGTTCTCTCTGATCAGCTCATATTTGTCCAAATGCTCAGTCACTCTGTCCCTAATAACAGATTGTAGTAACTTCCCAACAGCTGACGTTAGACTAATAGGCCTATAATTTCCCAGCTTATCTCTCCTACCATTCTTAAATAATGGCGTGACATTGGCAGGTTTCCAATCCAATGGGACAATTCCTGAATCAAGAGAGTTTTGGACAATCATGACCAAAGCATCAACAATGTCCTCACCTCCTTTTCATCCCCTGGGGTGGAATCCATCAGGTCCTGGAGATTTGTCTATCTTTAATAACATTAATTTCTCCATCACCAATTTTTTAAACTTATATTGATTCAAGTTAGTTCCTCCCCTTGATTTATTTTTATCTTTTCTTGTATCTCTGCTATTTTATCCTCATCCACTGCTGTGAAGATCGATATAAACTAGCTATTTAGTAAGTCTGCCATTTCCTGATTTCCAATTACAATATCACCTGTGTCTGTCTTTAAGGGGCCCACATTACTCTTAGCCGCCGTCTTTCTATTAATATATTTGTAAAACCCTTTAGTGCTGCCCTTGATATCCCCCGCAAGCTTTTTCTCATATTCCCTTTTTGCATTTCTTACCACTTTCTTTTTATCCCTTTGCTGTTCTTTGTATCTCTGCCAATCTGCGGGATCTCTACTGTTCTTTGCCTTCGTATGAGCCCATTCTCTAGTTTTATACTATCTCTCACTTCCCTTGTTGACATGTAGAGTTCTTTCCATTTAGGGCTATGTACAGGTCTTGTATTCTACCAAATACTTTTTTAAACATGTTCCACTGTTTATTGGTAGTTTTATCCGTTAATAGTTTATCCCAGTCTATTGTGGTCAATTTCTGCCCCATCCCTCCCAGTCTGCAATCCCCCATCAGAGAACTCATCTGTTCCCCTTTCTGCTCCTTCCTATGATCCGTGCACAATTCAGAAAACACAGTTAATCAGTTCCCCTTGCAAAAGAACAGGTGAGAACCCAGGCCAATTTGGTTTGGTTGCCCAGAGTTCCAACACCTGTGTTATTACAGCTTGAACAAAAACTGTCCCAATTTTTTATAAAGTGCCAACTGCAACATCCTTTAATTCACTGGGATCTGATCCCATTCCTTAATTCACTGGGATCTGATCCCATTCCTCAATATATTGGAATCTGATCCCATTCCTTCAAATCACTGGGATCTGATCCCATTCCTTCAAATCACTGGGATCTGATCCCAATCCTTTAATTCACTGGGATCTGATCCCATTCTTTAATATATTGGGATCTGATCCCATTCCATTAATTCACTGGGATCTGATCCCATTCCTTAATTCACTGGGATCTGATCCCATTCCTCAATATATTGGAATCTGATCCCATTCCTTCAAATCACTGGGATCTGATCCCATTCCTTCAAATCACTGGGATCTGATCCCAATCCTTTAATTCACTGGGATCTGATCCCATTCTTTAATATATTGGGATCTGATCCCATTCCATTAATTCACTGGGATCTGAACCCAATCCTTTAATTCACTGGGATCTGCTCCCATTCCTTAATATATTGGGATCTGATACCATTCCTTTAATTCACTGGGATCTGATCCCATTCCTCAATATATTGGGATCTGATCCCATTCCTTCAATTCACTGGGATCTGATCCCATTCCTTTAATTCACTGGGATCTGATTCCGTTCCTTTAGCTGTGCTGTGATCAGTGGATTGGAATTCAGTTACTGAGCCAGCAGTGATTGGACGGAATATCAGCTCCCAAATATTGTAGAATTCGCAATATATCGCAATTTTGTAAATAAGGAGAAAAACACATAGTTTCGTTCAAACAGCTTTTATTTCAGCAGAATGCTGTCAGGTTTTCAAAGTGGACACAAGCAGCTGTAAAATGGCCGCCGCACCTCGTGGCAGAACATTCTAGACTTTTCAACAGGCAGACAAGATGGCGTTCCAGTAAACATTTGTGCAAGATCGATTAAGACTCAGCACATTGAAGATAATACACGAGACATCATGGGTTTACAGTATACACATAAATACTGAAATCGGTCTCCCAGGTACGAATAAAAGCTATTGTACCAAGTAATCAAGAACCCATCCAAAGACATTAATATGTAAAATCCCAACGACTCTACGATGAGAGAGCCGTTAGCGGGTAGTTACAGAAAACACTTGGAAGCCCCAAAACCCCTCCGGGGAGAACACCGACCGATTAAACAATGGGAGAAATATTAACAGGTACTCAGACAATTACGAGTAGCCCCGAAACCCATTAAAACGAAGATCACCCTATACAAGACATTTGAACGCCAAACCCTAACAAAATAAAAGACATTAACGTTGGGCGGGAAACGGAAGATTTTGCACTATAATTGCAAGCTCCAAACCGTCCATCTCTCTCTTGACTCTTGACTCTTATTCGGTTGACTCTTATCCTCGTGGCTGCTCCTGTGCTCTTGACTCGCCGTCTTGTTCCTGCTTGCCTCGTGTCTCTTTTCAAAAGACTGTTGAACTTTACGATCCGCTCGAATCTACCTCGTGTCGTGTCGCGAAGACCTGTGTAGAACTGGGCTCTGAAGCCTTGAAGCGGGCGCACCATTCCGATAAGTCGGTAAACGGTGTTGGAACCGAAGGCCCGAGATGAGATGAGATGAGATGAGATGAGATGAGAAGAGAAGAAGACCATACTTATCGCCACGGTCAGTAAGCCCCGACCGCGCCTGTAGGTCGAATAGACATTTTCCTTGCCAGGAAGACTTCTTTGAGTTCTACAGAACTGACACAGGAAGACTCTTCTTCGAGTTTTATCGAACCGGTGTGAGGGCACAGGAAGACTCTTTTTTTGAGTAGAGTCGGAACTCCGAGGACAACACAGATCTTCATGACAGCAGACGTTCCAGCCTGCTAGCCGGAGCAGAAACGAGTAAACAAGTGGGGCCAGGAGACCCCCTGATCGACACGTGGGCGCTGCGGTGAAAAACATCCGATCAGAGTTTTCGGAATTCTCCGAGTTATCACGAGTGGTGAGCATGAGTCTCGAATCCTACGAATCTAGCTTAGGACAGATATTGATAGGGGAGGGTTTTAAGTATTAAGGATAATTGTAATGTGTGCCCCCATTTACGATGTGTCGTTCGTTCCTCGTTTCCCCGAAATTAGTTACATAACTGCGTGTAAGATTGTACTGTCATTAATCTGTGCTTATGACATGTATTTCGTAATCTTAAGTATTATGCAATAAAGATTTTCCATTTCGTACCATTCAACCGAGTCTACCTGAGTTTCATCTCCATTACTGCTCTCGCATCTAAGTCCAGTGTCTAGAACCGTAAGGGCGAGTGGGTCGAACCACTCACAGGTGTGTCTAGTGCTCCCAGACTGGCTGGAGACCAGAACAGGCAACAAGGCCTAAACCCGCACTAGCACCCGGGCTGCACAGAGCCACACGAATCTCACAGGCTGAGAGACAAAAACCCTTACAGAAAATGGCGACCGCGGCAGGACACTGGCAGCGAGAGGGTAGTGTGTTAGATTTTGGTGTGAATGTACGAAATGTTATGCAGGAAAAGATAGCAGATTATGTGTTCGGAAAGGTAAATCTAACTAAGAAATGGATAAGTGACCTGTTAGCGGATAAGAGTCCACTAGAGGCAGCCGAGAGGTGGACAGATAGTAAGGAACATAAAAAGACAGTCGAGAAAGCAGTCTGGTTAATGTGTTACAAAAGGCAGGTCCAGATTTCAAACCAGGTCATTACAGCGCAAACAGCTCGGATCAGGCATTTAGAGGAGGAAATGGATGAGAAAGTCTCTGGAGGGGAGTTGCTCATCAGGAATTTAAGTGCGCTGCACCGAGAACGCCAGGAAATCACCAGTCACCACAAAGCAAAAATAGATTACCTCGAGTGTCAGGTCACTGAGGCAAAGTTAAGTGAGGGCAGACTAAAGGAACGATGTGCCCGCCAAGCTGCCCAAATAAGAGCCCAGGAAGAGAGCTTAACGGGGGTTAGGGCGGCATATAAGATGGCCCTTGAGGATAAATTTCAGGGGGCCGATCATAGCGCCTGCCAAAAGGAGATAGAGCACCTTAAAAGGGCCGTGAACAAAGCGCACGGCATGGTGTGCCTTATCAGTCCGTCAGCACACCAGCCGCTAGTAGATGAGGAGTTTCAGAAATTCCCACCAAGTAAAGCAAAGGAAGTATTAGCCACTACGCCCTCCGCGCCACCCAGCTATTCGGAAACCTGGGTAAGGGAGGAAGTAGTAGAAGAAACGAAAGAGCCCACTGAGGGAGAAGTGGAAAAGGGACCGTTGTGTCCAGTTACGGGTATAAAAAGGGGCCCAAACGGGAACGGTGGGGAACCAGGGGATCTCCTCAACCAGCTTGTGTTGCCTCACAGCTCACACCAGCTGAGAGTTATGATAAATCACGTACGGAAGCTGACCGAGTCAGACGACCCTTCCGTACATTTCAGAGAAGTTGAGCAAACCGCAGCCATTAACGGCTGCGATGATGGGGAAACAGCAAAAATGCTGTTATTTTCGTTAGGCAGTTCAATCCTTCAGTGTCTCTCGGACGAGAGCAAGAGGGGAACCAAGACATATGAGCATTAAAAAATGAGGTCCTAGAAGTGTTGGGGACGGACGATGAAGGTCCGTTTGCTAGAGTGGGACAGACAGTGCAGATGGAGGGAGAACCCCCGAAGGTTTTTGCCGACAGGCTGTGGCCAGTATATCAGCGCAGCTGTCCAGGTGCGCCAGAGCGCGACGCTGTGGACGGCGTCGGTTTAACTCATTGGCTCAGGTGTATAGTAGCCAACAGTTTGCCAGCCGTCAGAGAGCAGGCAAAAGCGTGGTTTGATCCCACTGACCCCAACATTACGGAAGAGTCGGTCTTAAATCGACTCACGGTAGGATACCGCAATATAAGGGGTATGGGAACACGTCCCCTTAAGGGAAAAGTACATGAGGTACGACCCGCAGCCCCGGCTCAAAGGGAGTGGCATCAGGAGGGTAACCGCGCCCCGCAGGCAAGTAATGCTTGTTACGGGTGTGGGAGGACAGGGCACTGGCGCAAGAACTGCAGGAACCCTTGGAAGGATTCCAGGGATAAAAATCCCGCAGCCCGAGCCCAGATGCCTGTCTCGGTTAGGGAAGCTAGTGCACCCACCCCTCCCGACGACCTCGAAACAGTGTTGGGAGCCATGCGCAACTTCATGAGTGCACATGGAAAAGTGGCGGTTGCTACCGGCCCCGTAGGTGCCGCAGGCCCATCTAACCATACCCAATGACTAGAGCCCGCGCAGCCCGTCTACCTGTGTCCGCTCAGCTATGATGCGTGGAAGCGACCCCTGGTGGAAATGGAGGTAGAGAAACAGAAGGGTAGTTATTTGTTGGACACGGGAGCTTCTTGCACCGTGATTCATACAGATAGCCCTTTTGACTCACCGCTATCTACCAAGGTCCCATTCACATTAGCGGGGTTCACGGGAAAAGAACAGGCTGGCGCGTTCTCCCTTCCGCTATCCATTCGTTTGGGGGCACTTCACATCAAGTGGAAGTGCATATTGATGGAATGGCAGGAGGGGGGTGGAAGAGGTATCCTCGGGTCCGATCTCCTATCAGGACACGGGATCCTCGTGGACCTCAGAAATCATTGTCTCTGGGGGGCTAAGAGTGAAAAAGGCGAGGTAGTGGTAATTCCGGGGGAGGAAGAAACAGGGGTCCTGTGTACCATGCAGCCATCCGGAGGCTACGACCTTGGGCTCATGGTCGCAGATGTCCCAACGGACATGCAAACGTACGTGTCAGATAATATGCACGCGTTTGCAACCCACAAGCACGATTGTGGGAGGGTTACCGGGTTTGAGGTCAGCGTAGATGGGGACCCCATGACCCGGCCCCAAAAACAGTATAACTTCCCCAAAGAAGCAGAACCCGATATGGAGACAGCAATGTCCTCCTTGGTGCAGCAGGGCGTGTTGAGGCCGATAGCCACACACGTGAACTCCCCATTATGGCCGGTTAGGAAGCCGGATAATTCGTGGAGGGCCACGGTGGACTACAGAGTCCTTAACAGTAACATTCCCGCCTGCGCGCCCACGGTAGCAGCAGTTGCTGACCTAATAGGGAGTATCCCAGCGTCCGCGACCACGTTCACGGTGCTGGATATCTCGAACGGTTTTTGGTCCATCCCGCTGCGGCGAGAGGACCAGTACAAGTTTGCCTTTACTTTCAAAGGACAACAGTACACGTGGAACTGTCTGCCACAGGGTTTCCACAATAGCCCCAGTATTTTCCATCAGTGTATGGCAGGAAGTTTAAAGGAGTTCAGTCAGCCCAATCAGATAGTGCAGTACGTGGATGATTTGCTCCTATTTACGGATTCAAGGGAGGAGCATGGACCACTGCTGGCCGAGTTGTTGGAGCTGCTAGCGAGAAAGGGTTTTAAAGTAAACCCTAAGAAAGCACGTATCGGTCAGCAGGAAGTAAAATTCCTGGGGCTGACCATTCGCGCTGGGGAAAGAGCCATAGATAAGGCTAGGAGGGAGTCGGTGCAAGAGTTACCGATTCCTAACAACATAAGGGGTGTGAGGTCCTTCTTGGGACTGACCGGTTACTGCAGGGATTTTATCGAAGACTATGCGGCCACAGCGGCGCCGCTCCTCCGACTCCTCCATAAGGGAGTGGAGTGGTCTTGGGACGAGGGCTGCCAAGCAGCCTTCGAGAAGTTAAAAAGGGATCTGCAGACCGCGCCAGCCTTAGGGGCCATAGATGGGGGGAAGGAGTTTTTCCTGGAGGTAGCTGCCAGCGGGGACAGCTTGAGCGCTGTGCTGCTCCAAGAGCGCCACGGCAAGCTGAGGCCGGTTGTCTATTCGTCCAGGGTGTTAACGGATGTGGAGAGGAGTTTCTCCAATTGCGAAAGGCACCTTTTAGCCACGCATTGGGCTGTGAAAAGATCAGCGATCTTCACAGGGCTCTCTCCCATCACTCTCCTCACCCATCATACACCAACTAAGATGCTTTTAGATGGGAGGATCAAAGATGGGACCGTAAGCAGCGTGCGTATTGCGCGCTGGACCCTTCTTCTTTCCCAGATGGATCTTAGAGTAAAAGGTCTTTGCGAGCCCAGGCTTGCGGCCAATTTGGTATACCCCGGTACAGCCCACCGGTGTTCGGTGGAAGGGGTGTGGGACGTCAACATAGGTTTGCGGGCCGGGATACATCCCACTGGGCGCGAGATTTATGTTGATGGTTCTAGCACAGTATCTGCTGGCGAACGACTCACAGGGTGTGGAGTTTATGACCCTGCGGCAAACCTTGCCCTGGCGATCAAGCTCCCTAGCACCATGAGCGCGCAGCAGGCTGAGCTGTCTGCCGTGGTGTACGTTGTCACCCACCCAGACATTTTCCCAACCCCATACACGATTTGCTCGGACAGTATGTTCACATGCAATTCGTGTACGGAATACCTGGCCATTTGGTCCCGCCGTGGATACACCTCCGCGGACGGGCGACCTTTAACGGTGAAGCCCTTGCTGGAAAAGATCCTAGCAGCAGTAGGGGAGGAAGGGGAGATTTTCATCCATAAGGTGAAGGCTCACTCCTCCACAGAGCCCCGTGGGGAGGGCAACCAACAGGCGGATGCGCTAGCCAGGGAAGGTGCCCGCAACGGCATTTTCTGGGACCCCTATGGGACCAGACCCATGGCAGCGATCCAAGGCAGGGACGGGAATCCCGGGAACACCAGGGTAGCATTGCCCCTAGACCTTAAGACCGTCCAGAACCAGGATCCCGCCCTAAAAGCAGTCCTAAAAACCATTGCAGAGGGGAAGCAGGTAGAGGGTCCGTACAGTACGGCAACCCTCTCAGTTAAGGAAGGCATGCTGTTCCGCGAGGAGCAGTGGGTTGTGCCGCAGCAGCACAGGAGGGAATTCCTCCAGTTGGCTCACGAGGGACCAGGGGCAGGGCACCCCGGGCCCGAGGTTACCTGGCGACGGGTAGAGCAAGCGGGATGGTGGCCAGGGCTCAGGGAACAGGTCCGCGAGTTCTGTGCAAACTGTCTCGTGTGCGCTGCAAACAACCCAGACCCCCAGAAAAGGAAAGTGCCCATGGGGCACGTAAGAAGGGTAGAGGGACCATGGCAGTCGATACAGATCGACTATATAGGGCCCCTGCCCACCACCCAGGGAGGCTATAAATACTGCCTCGTCTTGGTGGATGTGTTTTCCAAATGGGTGGAAGCCTTCCCCTGTCGAACAGCTACGGCACTGGGTACTGCAAAAATCTTGGTCAGGGAAGTGTTCTCGCGGTGGGGACTCCCCCGTTTTGTGGAGTCAGACCAAGGGAGTCATTTCACCGGCCAGGTGATGCAGAACACCCTCATGCTTTTGGGCATCGAAGGGAAGTGGCACGTAGCACACAATCCCCAGTCATCCGGGATTGTTGAACGCATGAACCGGACCCTGAAGGAGAAATTGAGGAAAGAGACTAGGAACTCGCCCCAAAAATGGGCGGAAGTTCTGCCTTTAGTCCTCATGGGGGTCCGGGCCAGTCAGTCAAAAAGTACGGGGTACTCCCCGCACGAGGTGATGACGGGGAGGCTCATGCGAACCCCCACCCATGTGCTAGCGCCGGTGCTCACTGAGGGTCAGCTCCAAGAGATAAGCAGGGACAAGTTCGCCCAGACCCTCTTGGAGCGCCTGAAGCAGGTGTATGAGCAGGCGGCTGGGAACATGGGAAGGCAGCATCAGGGCAATCGCCTGTTGCTGGAACCCCGCAAAACGCGGGAGTGGGAAGTAGGAGACCAGGTTATGGTCAGAAACTACGCAAGAGTAGGGAGTCTGGAACCACTGTATATGGGACCCTACAATATTGTAGATAAGGCGAGTCCCATGGTATACGCCGTAAAGGTACCTCGGCGCACTAAGTGGTTCCACGTAAACCAGTGCAAATTGTACAAGCCAGGTGCACAAGGGAAAACCACAGGGGCAAAACCTGCGAGTGGGGACTCGCAGCCCCAGGTAGGACCACAAGGCACACAGGCAGGCAAAGCAGCTTGCATCAGGGGAGGAGACATCCTGGAAAATTGTGAAACATTTTTGTGGGGTTGGGAGTCAGATGAGGGAGAGTTCCCGGAACTCGAGTCAGATGAGGATAGTGATGAGGACGAGTGGGAATCGGGGAACGCAAGGGTCGCCCCCGATTCAGGTATAGGGAGGACAGGGGCTGCAGATAGAGATCCACACAGGGTGGACACCGAGGCTGCAGGTCCCGAACACAGGAGGGAGGAGCTAGGGGAGGCGGAGCCAGCCGCTGTGAGACCACAGGGCGTGACGGTGAAAACCTCAGAGCCCGAGCCGCCCGCCTTGAACGTCCTGCCCTCGGGGGAGGTAGGGATTGCGAGGGAAGGGCCGCCTGCTGGGCCGAGCAGGGCGGTGCCACAAGCTGCAAGTCCCGAGGTCAGGGAGGCAGAGTCAGGGGAGGCGGAGCCAGCGACTGTGGTGGGACCACAGGTCGTCCCGGCGAAAGTCTCGAACCCGGTCCGTCGGTCCTGGGATTCCTGCCCCCGACAACTCCTCGTAGGTCAAGTAGAGAACCCCAGCCCAGGAAGATGTGGTCATGGCCCCAGACTGCCCCAAGGCGTAGACTCAAGGTTAAGGCGGCCCAGGTAGGACCCGGTCCCATCGCAGCAGCAACAGGCTGCGGCAGATCAAAGGAAGGGGTCAGTGCCCTCCCACCGTCGGGAAGAGCTCGCAGCAGCCTTCTCAGAATTTAAAGGGGCCGCCCTGAGAACGGGCGGCGCTGTACAGTTATAGTTTAAGTTTTAAGTTCATAGTTTAAGTTTAAGTTTCTAAGTTTAAGGTTAAGAATAAGGATATAAGTTTATGGTTTTAAAATAAGGTTAAGTTTGTAGTTTAATTTTAACAGAAAATGGTAAAATGATGGGAGCTTTGGATAGGTCTAGTTAAAGTTTATTTAGTGAACATTGAAGTTTACGTGAGGCGAGGTCAGGGGACCCGCTCACCCTTCACAAAAGCCAGAGACTCTTGCGAGGCTGGCTACCTCATTCTATCTGATCACAGGAACCAAGGAAGGATGGAACGAATTCTAGTATTGCTCGCGGCAATCGGATGTGGATTGGCCTATCGAGGCCGCACCAAGGATGTCGTGGTGTTTGGATGCTCCGGGGACACGGCCCCCATCGCGGTGGATGGGACCGGAAGACGGGAGGCTGAGGAGACCACCACCTATTTCCACAAGGGAAGGTGGCCAGGATGGCTGGGAACAAACTCAACGGAGTATTCTAGCACATCGGGGTTTGCCTACCAAGAGACTTCTTTAATGTGCCCCAAAGTAAGGATCATCGCACCCAGAATCAGCGTCACCGTCGGCAAACGGATTTGTTTGACTTGTAATGGGAATGTCCCATTGAGCCGATGGTGGTGGCTGCGAAAGCTGAGCAAAAACATGAGGAACTCTTCGGTCGAGTGGGAACGACTGGGTAATAATACCCATCGGACAATTACGGGGACAAACGGACAAGTGAGAGTCTGTTGGGACAAATGGTGGGAACCGGATGAGGGAATTTATGTATGCATGTGGGGGTCAAAGTACGCTTGCCCCAAAGGCATCTCCATATTTTTCATTAACCAATGGCAGGATAACGGACAGGGGATGAGGTGGGATGCGAGCACCAGGGGGTGCGGAGCCCCATACTCTTCGATCCCGGTAAATGCCACTGAGCTCATTACGCGCCCACGCAAAGCCCCGCCCACGATTCCGGTGGTTCTAGCTGAAGAGGAAGGGTGCCCTAAAACTAGTAAGGGACCCGGGAATGGTTTGGTACTGGTCCCCACAGACCAGATACTATTTCAGGGGGTACATTACGCGGTGGCCTCGGTGATTTTAAATCTCACCGAGGTGCGGTTACCAGAGTGGTGCCCCAAAAAGACGGAACAGTTGTATCAGGTCCTGTTGACCAAGATGTTCAGACAATTTTACGAATTCGATTTCGCGGAAATTGATAAAACAAGTTTGTACACCGCACCACATGAAGTTTTGGATCAAGTAGGGAGGCAAAGAAGGGGTGTAGTGAACGACGTGTTCACTGCTTTTAACACGGGTACATCTGTGGTCAACGCTCTAGACAGTGTGGAGCTGCAGACCCAGATTAATGGTTTAAAGACACAATTAAAAGACATTCTAACAGATGAAAATAAAGTGGTTGGGTCGGGTTTACACGAGGACCAAGCCATGACTCTCCATTTAAAGGAAATTATAGCAGAGTTGGAGAAACATGCAAAGACGGTAAATGCCCTGATTAGGGAAGATCGGAATGCATCCGATCAAGCTGCGCAGAACGAGGTGTGCGTGCTTTACGGGGCGTGGTTACTGGGCGAGGGCCGCAGTAATCTGGAGGATTTAAAACAAGGTTTGGTCCCGTCCTGGATAAGTAACAAACACCTGCGGGCGCTCCACCCTTTTCAGAACGCATTAAGCCCGTGCCAGCTCAGGCTAGCTTCAGAAGCATACCCAGTCCCCGTGGACTGTGGACGATCAAACCATACTATTATGGGTATAGTATTACGTATGCCGGTTTTGGGCGACACAGCAAAGCCCGCCCCGGTGTATCGGGTAGAGAACATTGGTGTCATTCAGGGGGGAGCCCACATTCGCTATGCAGCGGTTCCACCTTACGTCATCCGCTGGGAGCAAACGATGACAGGTACAGATCTCTCTGGTTGTCGTGGCAGGGGAGCACACATAATACTGTGTCCCCAGCACTTGAATGCCTTTTTAACACCACAGTGCGGGTTCAGAACGGCTGGCGCCAAGTCCATGAATTGCACCATGGAGGCAATGGCACAAGATCATGTGCCTCCGCAGGTAGCATACATCGGGGGTGGAACATATTGTGTTACCACTGCAGCGCAACACTACCAGCATGGAAACCGTAGCCGGTGTCCGGTGAGTGACAGCAGTTTCTGTTTCAAACCCAGGGCGGAAGTTCAAGTAGCACAACGGCGAATTGTCCCAATCCCTGAACCATCCACTGTTCATCTAACAGTAAAAGAGAATTTCACCGACTTGCAGCGATTCGTCGCGCATTTCGGATACCTCATTCCCCTCTCCCTGAACACCTCACCAAGCTTTTAAAAGCCGTCGCGGTGTCACAGAAACATTTTTACACATTAGAACAGAAAACTGTCGAAATAGGAACAGACATTCTGGATATAGTAATTCCACCGTGGTGGAATCTGTTCACCAATATTGAAGTGCCTTCATGGATCAGAATAGCCTCCCACATTTTAGTCGTATGCCAAGTTTTTATTGTAGTGTACCTATTGATCGTACATTGTAAAAGAGGCAAACGCCTCACCAAGCATGAAAACACGGGAGAGTGGCGAGAACGTTACGTGCGCGTGCACGATGAAAGCACCGTGTAATCGGAAAATGGCGTCACTCCCGCTTGCCACGTGCGCCGCGGAAGTTTGTACTCGATCATGATTTTCAAAGACTGTAAATACGTTTGGAACTCGACATGTGTTGAGAGTTGGTGTTGGTTATTTTGGTGATGGTGTTGTCGTTAAAAATGATTGTTTGGTTTTGGGTTTTGTTTTTCCTTTCCCTGAATAAAAAGATGAATATACAGGTGATACGAGAGGCATCGGCCTGGTCACACCGGGAAGGAAAACAAGTGGTGTAAGTTTGAAGGCAAATGATGCCTACGGTGATATAAAGTGTAATTTTCTTGGGAAATAAGGACGACGCAAAGACCCTAGATAGTTTAAGTTATGGGATTAATTTTCTGGATCTGGAGAAATCGAGATAATATTGCTCACCACAATATTTTTGATACGATAAGCGGAGTTATTCGCATCAACAGGAGGGACTGTAGAATTCGCAATATATCGCGATTTTATAAATAAGGAGAAAAACACATAGTTTCGTTCAAACAGCTTTTATTTCAGCAGAATGCTGTCAGGTTTTCAAAGTGGACACAAGCAGCTGTAAAATGGCCGCCGCACCTCGTGGCAGAACATTCTAGACTTTTCAACAGGCAGACAAGATGGCGTTCCAGTAAACATTTGTGCAAGATCGATTAAGACTCAGCACATTGAAGATAATACACGAGACATCATGGGTTTACAGTATACACATAAATACTGAAATCGGTCTCCCAGGTACGAATAAAAGCTATTGTACCAAGTAATCAAGAACCCATCCAAAGACATTAATATGTAAAATCCCAACGACTCTACGATGAGAGAGCCGTTAGCGGGTAGTTACAGAAAACACTTGGAAGCCCCAAAACCCCTCCGGGGAGAACACCGACCGATTAAACAATGGGAGAAATATTAACAGGTACTCAGACAATTACGAGTAGCCCCGAAATCCATTAAAACGAAGATCACCCTATACAAGACATTTGAGCGCCAAACCCTAACAAAAGAAAAGACATTAACGTTGGGCGGGAAACGGAAGATTTTGCACTATAATTGCAAGCTCCAAACCATCCATCTCTCTCTTGACTCTTGACTCTTATTCGGTTGACTCTTATCCTCGTGGCTGCTCCTGTGCTCTTGACTCGCTGTCTTGTTCCTGCTTGCCTCGTGTCTCTTTTCAAAAGACTGTTGAACTTTACGATCCGCTCGAATCTACCTCGTGTCGTGTCGCGAAGACCTGTGTAGAACTGGGCTCTGAAGCCTTGAAGCGGGCGCACCATTTCGATAAGTCGGTAAACGGTGTTGGAACCGAAGGCCCGAGATGAGATGAGATGAGATGAGATGAGAAGAGAAGAAGACCATACTTATCGCCACGGTCAGTAAGCACCGACCGCGCCTGTAGGTCGAATAGACATTTTCCTTGCCAGGAAGACTTCTTTGAGTTCTACAGAACTGACACAGGAAGACTCTTCTTCGAGTTTTATCGAACCGGTGTGAGGGCACAGGAAGACTCTTTTTTTTGAGTAGAGTCGGAGCTCCGAGGACAACACAGATCTTCATGACAGCAGACGTTCCAGCCTGCTAGCCGGAGCAGAAACGAGTAAACAAGTGGGGCCAGGAGACCCCCTGATCGACACGTGGGCGCTGCGGTGAAAAACATCCGATCAGAGTTTTCGGAATTCTCCGAGTTATCACGAGTGGTGAGCATGAGTCTCGAATCCTACGAATCTAGCTTAGGACAGATATTGATAGGGGAGGGTTTTAAGTATTAAGGATAATTGTAATGTGTGCCCCCATTTACGATGTGTCGTTCGTTCCTCGTTTCCCCGAAATTAGTTACATAACTGCGTGTAAGATTGTACTGTCATTAATCTGTGCTTATGACATGTATTTCGTAATCTTAAGTATTATGCAATAAAGATTTTCCATTTCGTACCATTCAACCGAGTCTACCTGAGTTTCATCTCCATTACTGCTCTCGCATCTAAGTCCAGTGTCTAGAACCGTAAGGGCGAGTGGGTCGAACCACTCACAGGTGTGTCTAGTGCTCCCAGACTGGCTGGAGACCAGAACAGGCAACAAGGCCTAAACCCGCACTAGCACCCGGGCTGCACAGAGCCACACGAATCTCACAGGCTGAGAGACAAAAACCCTTACAATATTGACGGCACAATGGGTCAGAACGTGTATTTAATCAAGGCATCAGCACAATTTGTCTCGGGGAAATCTCATGAACTCTTCTTAAGACATTGGAACTCCTAACTTCGGAGGGCCAATCACATGTTTTCCTCTCCCTCCCCAGCTTTTAGCACAACACAAAAATCAGTTTGTTGACACACAAAAGCAACCCAGAACGTGGCAAAGAAACAGACCAAACAAACCCCATAAAGCCCAAGAGACAACCAGGTGGGTAGAAAATGCTGTATGACTTGGAGTATAAAGAGGAGCTGACAAGGCAGCAGCTTACAAGAGAGCATCACACAAGAGAGCATCATACAAGAGAGCATCACAGAAGGGAGCATCATACAAGAGAGCATCACACAAGAGAGCATCATACAAGGGAGTAGGTTACAAAGGAGCTAATCTTCATTCAGGCATTCAGACACACTGCTGGCGACTACCCAAGTAGTACTAAGGACAAGGAGGATGGAAGGACTTGTATAGGAATGGAGACTGCGTGACCAGGACAGACTTGATAAAGTCACTTGCAAATCAGAGAACATGCTCTTTATCCCTACTCTCTCTCTCCTTTCTCTCAAACAGTTTCCAACTCATGTCACAAGGTTAACTCCAATTCCACGCCCTCTTATTTTCACCATTAATCTCCTGTGTGTAACCTGACCAAATGCCTTCTGGGAGTCAATATAGACAACATCCATAGACACTCCCTGACCACCGTGTTAGTGACCTCGTCAAACATTTACTAGATTAGTCAGACACGACCTGCCCTTCACAAATCCCTGCTGAATCTCTGACACTCTCTGAGCAATTCCATGGGAGATCTACCAATGATGTTCAGTATTTTTATACATTTAAGAACAGGGAGTGAGCACTAAACTCAAGGGCTGGGTGAGGAACAACAGTGAGGGAGCTGAGAGTGGGGCCCAGTAACCATCAGTAACCAGGCTCCAGGCCCCAGACTGCCCATATCAAGGTCATGGAAGATCTACTAATGACAACAAAATTAACTATTCCACCCATCAATATTACTGGGTCTGATAAACTGTTCATATTGCTCGTTATGACTTTAACAAATTATGATACAAGATAAACAGGTTGAGACAAACCTTTGAATGTCCACAACCTTCTGTCTAATCTGCTGGTTGATGATATTTCCATTGTTCATGCTTCCTCACTAAGTAAATCTGTTCCGATCTTCTACCCGACCACATTCACTGCTAGATAGATCAGCCAGTTAATCACAGTCAGTGCAGCTCTCTTTCCTTCACTTAAACTGGTTGTACAGCCTCCTGAATCAAATTTACCCAGTTTACAAACCAATTGTGATGTCTGATCTCATTGTGATGCGCAGTGTGAGGGTGAGGCTTGCCCTGTGATGTCTCGCTTTGGCCCGTCCAGTTAACGGGACCTCACCTGGATAAAACAGTGTTTGGTGAATCTGCGCTGCTCCCCTTCCAAGGCCAATATATCCTTCCAGAGGTGCGGTGCCTGGAACTGAACGCAGTACTCCCGATGTAGTCTAACCAGAGCTCTGTACAACTGCAGCATAACTTCCACCCATTTGTATTCCAGCCCCCTTGAGCTAAAAGCCAACATTCCATTAGCCTTTTTCAATTCTTTTTTGTACCTGTCCACCAGCTTTTAGTGATTTCTGTTCTTGGACCCCTAAATCTCTCTGCTCCACAGTTCCAAGAAAATTTAGAAAATACTCTGATCTATCTTTCTCAGGTCGAAAGTGGATGACCCCACACTTCCCCACATTGAACTCCATCTGTCACAGTTTCACCCACTCACTTCATCTATCAATGTCCCTTTGCAACTTTCCGCTCCCATCTACACTATTTACTGTGTCCCCTAACTCATGTGTCATCAGCAAACTTGGATATGCAGCTCTCTATTGCTTCATCTAAGTCACTGATCAATATAGTGAAAAGCTGAGGCCCCAGTACAGATCCCTGGGGAACACCACTAGTCACATCCTGGCAATTGAAGTAAATACCCATTATCCTTACTCTCTGTCTCCTAACTCCTAATTAATTCCCTATCAAAGCCGATATATTGCCTCCAATTCCATGTACTCTCATTTTTGTTAACATTCTCTTATGTGGAACCTTGCCGAATGCCTTCTGGAATTCCATATAAATAACATCCATAGATGTTCCCTTATCGACCACATTTCTTACCTCCTCAAAAAATTCACCTATGTTCGTTAGACATGACTTGCCCTTTACAATCCCTGCTGGTTCTCTCTGATCAGCTCATATTTGTCCAAATGCTCAGTCACTCTGTCCCTAATAACAGATTCTAGTAACTTCCCCACAGCTGACGTTAGACTAATAGGCCTATAATTTCCCAGCTTATCTCTCCTACCATTCTTAAATAATGACGTGACATTGGCAGGTTTCCAATCCAATGGGACAATTCCTGAATCAAGAGAGTTTTGGACAATCATGACCAAAGCATCAACAATGTCCTCACCTACTTCTTTTAATCCCCTGGGGTGGAATCCATCGGGTCCTGGAGATTTGTCTATCTTTAATAACATTAATTTCTCCATCACCATTTTTTTATACTTATATTGAATCAAGTTAGTTCCTCCCCTTGATTTATTTTTATCTTTTCTTGTATCTCTGCTATTTTATCCTCATCCACTACTGTGAAGATCGATATAAACTAGCTATTTAGTAAGTCTGCCATTTCCTGATTTCCAATTACAGTATCATTTGTGTCTGTCTTTAAGGGGCCCACATTACTCTTAGCCGCCGTCTTTCTGTTAATATATTTGTAAAACCCTTTAGTGCTGTCCTTGATATCCCTCGCAAGCTTTTCTTGTATTCTCTTTTTGCATTTCTTACCACTTTCTTTAACCCCTTTGCTGTTCTTTGTATCTCTGCCAGTCTGCGGGATCTCTACTGTTCTTTGCCTTTGTATAAGTCTATTCTTTAGTTTTATACTATCTCTCACATCCCTTGTTGACCAAGGTTGTTTATTTAGACAAGTAGAGCTCTTTCCAGTTAGGGCTATGTACAGGTCTTGCATTCTACCAAATATCTTTTTGAACACCTTCCACTGTTTATTGGTAGTTTTATCCGTTAATAGTTTATCCCAGTCTATTGTGGTCAATTTCTGCCCCATCCCTCCCAGTCTGCAATCCCCCATCAGAGAACTCATCTCTTCCCCTTTCTGCTCCTTCCTCTGATCCGTGCACAATTCAGAAAACACAGTTAATTAGTTCCCCTTGCAAAAGAACAGGTGAGAACCCAGGCCAATTTGGTTTGGTTGCCCAGAGTTCCAACACCTGTGTTATTACAGCTTGAACAAAAACTGTCCCAATTTTTTATAAAGTGCCAACTGCAACATCCTTTAATTCACTGGGATCTGATCCCATTCCTCAATATATTGGGATCTGATCCCATTCCTTCAATTCACTGGGATCTGATCCCATTCCTCAATATATTGGGATCTGATCCCATTCCTTCAATTCACTGGGATCTGATCCCATTCCTTTAATTCACTGGGATCTGATCCCATTCCTTTAATTCACTGGGATCTGATCCCATTCCTTTCATTCACTGGGATCTGATCCCAATCCTTTAATTCACTGGGATCTAATCCCATTCCTTAATATATTGGGATCTGATCCCATTCCTTTAATTCACTGGGATCTGATCTCGTTCCTTTAATTCACTGGGAGCAGATCCTGTTCCTTTAATTCACTGGGATCTGATCCCAATCCTTTAATTCACTGGGATCTGATCCCATTCCTTTAATTCACTGGAATCTGATCCCGTTCCTTTAATTCACTGGGATCTGATTCCGTTCCTTTATCTGTGCTGTGATCATTGGATTGGAATTCAGTTACTGAGCCAGTAGTGATTGGATGGCATATCAGCTCCCAAATATTGATGGCAGAATGGGTCAGAACGTGTATTTAATCAAGGTATCAGCACAATTTGTCTCGGGGAAATCTCATGAACTCTTCTTAAGACATTGGAACTCCTAACTTCGGAGGGCCAATCACATGTTTTCCTCTCCCTCCCCAGCTTTTAGCACAACACAAAAATCAGTTTGTTGACACGCAAAGGCAACCCAGAACGTGGCAAAGAAACAGACCAAACAAACCCCATAAAGCCCAAGAGACAACCAGGTGGGTAGAAAATGCTGTATGACTTGGAGTATAGTGAGGAGCTGACAAGGCAGCAGCTTACAAGAGAGCATCATACAAGAGAGCATCTTACAAGAGAGCATCATACAAGAGAGCATCATAGAAGTGAGTAGGTTCCAAAGGAGCCAATCTTCATTCAGGCATTCAAACACACTGCTGGCGACTAACCAAGTAGTACTAAGGACAAGGAGGATGGAAGGACTTGTATAGGAATGGAGATTACGTGACCAGGACAGACTTGATAAAGTCACATGCAAATCAGAGAACATGCTCTTTATCCCTACTCTCTCTCTCCTTTCTCTCAAACAGTTACCAACTCAAGTCACAAGGTTAACTCCAATTCCACGCCCTCTTATTTTCACCATTAATCTCCTGTGTGTAACCTGACCAAATGCCTTCTGGGAGTCAATATAGACAACATCCATAGACACTCCCTGACCACCGTGTTAGTGACCTCGTCAAACATTTACTAGATTAGTCAGACATGACCTGCACTTCACAAATCCCTGCTGAATCTCTGACACTCTCTGAGCAATTCCATGGGAGATCTACCAATGATGTTCAGTATTTTTATACATTTAAGAACAGGGAGTGAGCACTAAACTCAAGGGCTGGGTGAGGGACAACAGTGAGGGAGCTGAGAGTGGGGCCCAGTAACCATCAGTAACCAGGCTCCAGGCCCCAGACTGCCCATATCAAGGTCATGGAAGTTCTACTAATGACATTAAATTGAACTATTCCACTCGACTGTGGATCAAAATTACTGGGTCGGTTAAACTGTTCATATTGCTCGATATGACTTTCACAAATTATGATACAAGATAAACAGGTTGAGACAAACCTTTGAATGTCCACAACCTTCTGTCTAATCTGCTGGTTGATGATATTTCCATTGTTCACACCCCCTCACAAAGTAAACCTGTTCCGATCTTCTACCCGACCACATTCACTCCTAGATAGATCAGCCAGTTAGTCAGAGTCAGTGCAGCTCCCTTTCCTTCACTTAAACTGGTTGTACAGCCTCCTGAATCAAATTTACCCAGTTTACAAACCGATTGTGATGTCTGATCTCACTGTGATGCGCAGTGTGAGGGTGAGGCTTGCCCTGTGATGTCTCGCTTTGGCCCGTCCAGTTAACGGGACCTCACCTTGATGAAACAATGTTTGGCAAACCCTTGGGCTTCATTTAGGTTACAATGACTTGATGCGCGAAAATGCAATAACATGTTTCCACGTGGTTACGACCCAGAGAACAGGGTGCGTGTGCGATGGGCAGTGATGGGATGGTTTACCTCCTAACAATGATGTTAATTAGTTGTATACATTTACAGCAACAGGTGGAGGCCATAATGCGCCTCAAGTCAATCTGTCATTTAATTAGATGATGGCTGAGATGTAGCTCAACTCCATTTACCCGTATTTGTTTCATATACCTTGATAAAATTAGGAATAAAAGAATGGCAGGAGACCATTCAGCCCCTCAAGCCTGTACCACCATTCAATGAGATGATGGCTGATCTGTATCTTAAGTCCATCTATCCGCCTTGGTACCCTGCCACTTAATACCCTTATCTAACAAAAATGTATCAATCTCAGTTTTGAAATTTTCAATTGAACTAGCCCCAATAGCTTTTTGGGGGAGAGAGTTTCAGATTTGCACTAACCTTTGAAGAACTGTTTTCTGACATCACCACTGAACGGCCTAGCTCTAGTTTTAAGGTTATGCCTGTTGGGTTTGGACTCCCTCACCAGAGGAAATACTTTCTCTCTATCTACCCTATCAGCCCCTATGATCATCTTGGACACCTCAATTAGATCGCCCCTTAATCATCTAGACACGAGAGAATACAAGCCTAGGGCAGAATTTTCATTGAGCCTTGGAGGCGGGATTGGAGGCGGGACTGGATTGAAAATAGCTGAATCGGAGGTCCCGACCCCATCCCGCGCACAACCCGCCTCCCTGCCAGTTTCTCTGGAGGCAGGTACCCGACCTGTGCTGGGACCCGCCTGCCCGAGGCGGGAAGGGGATTAGTGGCAATAAACTGCCTGTTAACAGGTAGTTAACAGGCAGTTTTTTGCCTAATCCCTATTTTTACGCCTGAAATGTGGGCTCTCCGACAGGTCCCAACCACGCCGTTTCAGCAAGGCGGACCGTGGGTCTGCAGGGGTTGGAGGGGTCGATATGTCCGGTGGGCAGATGAGTGATGGGTGCATGTGTGCAGAGGTAAGTGTGTAAGGTAAGTGTAAAGTGTGGAATTTTTTTTTACTTACCTTAACTTCCTCCTGCAGGTGTCAGCCCTTCAGGTCTCGGGAGTCAGAAATCTCACCGGCACAGATAGCAGAATGGCCGTTGAGCTGTCAAAAGCTGCAGCCTCTGCTTTTTGTTCTGCAGAGATCTCTAAATCAGCCTGAGAGGAAGGAATTAACTTAGAGGACAGATTGTCAGTGTTTGACAGCTTCAAAGAGCTGTCAAACGCTGATATTTCATCTGTCAAAAGCTCTTGACAGATGGAATGTCAATCTGTGATGTCACCTGTTGCCGGGTGGCCCTTAATTGGCCTGCTGAGTGTGCTGGGCGGGCTCAACAAGGTCAATCAAGTGAAAATACAGTGGGTTGGCCACAAGTCGATGGAGGTGGGACTACAACCCAAAAAGTGGGAGTCCCGCCTCCATCCCATCCCCAGTTTCAAAATCCAGCCCCTAGTCTTTGCAACCTGTCCTCATAATTTAACAATCTAAACCCTGGTATCATTCTGGTGAATCTGCGCTGCTCCCCCTCCAAGGCCAATATATCCTTCCAGAGGTGCGGTGCCTGGAACTGAATGCAGTACTCCCGATGTAGTCTAACCAGAGCTCTGTACAACTGTAACATAACTTCCACCCATTTGTATTCCAGCCCCCTTGAGCTAAAGGCCAACATTCCATTAGCCTTTTTCAATTCTTTTTTGTGCCTGTCCACCAGCTTTTAGTGATTTCTGTTCTTGGACCCCTAAATCTCTCTGCTCCACAGTTCCAAGAAAATTTAGAAAATACTCTGATCGATCTTTCTCAGGTCCAAAGTGGATGACCTCACACTTCCCCATGTTGAACTCCATCTGTCACAGTTTCACCCACTCACTTAATCTATCAATGTCCCTTTGCAATTTTCTGCTCCCATCTACACTATTTACTGTGCCACCTAACTCAGTGTCATCAGCAAACTTGGATATGCAGCTCTCTATTGCTTCATCTAAGTCACTGATCAATATAATGAAAAGCTGAGGCCCCAGTACAGATCCCTGGGGAACACCACTAGTCACATCCTGGCAATTGAAGTAAATACCCATTATCCTTACTCTCTGTCTCCTAACACCTAATTAATTCCCTATCAAAGCCGATATATTGCCTCCAATTCCATGTACTCTCATTTTTGTTAACATTCTCTTATGTGGAACCTTGCCGAATGCCTTCTGGAATTCCATATAAATAACATCCATAGACGTTCCCTTATCGACCACATTTCTTACCTCCTCAAAAAATTCACCTAGGTTCGTTGGACATGACTTGCCCTTTACAAATCCCTGCTGGTTCTCTCTGATCAGCTCATATTTGTCCAAATGCTCAGTCACTCTGTCCCTAATAACAGATTCTAGTAACTTCCCCACAGCTGACGTTAGACTAATAGGCCTATAATTTCCCAGCTTATCTCTCCTACCATTCTTAAATAATGACGTGACATTGGCAGGTTTCCAATCCAATGGGACAATTCCTGAATCAAGAGAGTTTTGGACAATCATGACCAAAGCATCAACAATGTCCTCACCTACTTCTTTTAATCCCCTGGGGTGGAATCCATCAGGTCCTGGAGCTTTATCTATCTTTAATAACATTAATTTCTCCATCACCAATTTTTTAAACTTATATTCATTCAAGTTAGTTCCTCCCCTTGATTTATTTTTATCTTTTCTTGTATCTCTGCTATTTTATCCTCATCCACTGCTGTGAAGACTGATATAAACTAGCTATTTAGTAAGTCTGCCATTTCCTGATTTCCAATTACAATATCACCTGTGTCTGTCTTTAAGGGGCCCACATTACTCTTAGCCGCCGTCTTTCTATTAATATATTTGTAAAACCCTTTAGTGCTGCCCTTGATATCCCCCGCAAGCTTTTCTCATATTCCCTTTTTGCAACTCTTACCACTTTCTTTGTATCCCTTTGCTGTTCTTTGTATCTCTGCCAATCTGCGGGATCTCTACTGTTCTTTGCCTTCGTATGAGCCCATTCTCTAGTTTTATAGTATCTCTCACTTCCCTTGTTGACATGTAGAGTTCTTTCCATTTAGGGCTATGTACAGGTCTTGCATTCTACCAAATACTTTATTAAACATGTTCCACTGTTTATTGGTAGTTTTATCCGTTAATAGTTTATCCCAGTCTATTGTGGTCAATTTCTGCCCCATCCCTCCCAGTCTGCAATCCCCCATCAGAGAACTCATCTGTTCCCCTTTCTGCTCCTTCCTCTGATCCGTGCACAATTCAGAAAACACAGTTAATTAGTTCCCCTTGCAAAAGAACAGGTGAGAACCCAGGCCAATTTGATTTGGTTGCCCAGAGTTCCAACTCCTGTGTTATTACAGCTTGAACAAAAACTGTCCCAATTTTTTATATAGTGCCAACTGCAACATCCTTTAATTCACTGGGATCAGATCCCATTCCTTAATTCACTGGGATCTGATCCCATTCCTCAATATATTGGGATCTGATCCCATTCCTTCAATTCACTGGGATCTGATCCCATTCCTTTAATTCACTGGGATCTGATCCCAATCCTTTAATTCACTGGGATCTGATCCCATTCCTTTAATTCACTGGGATCTGATCCCGTTCCTTTAATTCACTGGGATCTGATCCCATTCCTTTAATTCACTGGGATCTGATCCCGTTCCTTTAATTCACTGGGATCTGATTCCGTTCCTTTAGCTGTGCTGTGATCAGTGGATTGGAATTCAGTTACTGAGCCAGCAGTGATTGGATGGAATATCAGCTCCCAAATATTGACGGCACAATGGGTCAGAACGTGTATTTAATCAAGGAATCTACACAATTTGTCTCAGGGAAATCTCATGAACTCTTCTTAAGACATTGGAACTCCTAACTTCGGAGGGCCAATCACATGTTTTCCTCTCCCTCCCCAGCTTTTAGCACAACACAAAAATCAGTTTGTTGACAGGCAAAGGCAACCCAGAACGTGGCAAAGAAACAGACCAAACAAACCCCATAAAGCCCAAGAGACAACCAGGTGGGTAGAAAATGCTGTATGACTTGGAGTATAGTGAGGAGCTGACAAGGCAGCAGCTTACAAGAGAGCATCACACAAGAGAGCATCACACAAGAGAGCATCATACAAGAGAGCATCATACAAGAGAGCATCACACAAGAGAGCATCATACAAGAGAGCATCATACAAGGGAGCATCATACAAGAGAGCATCACACAAGAGAGCATCATACAAGAGAGCATCATACAAGAGAGCATCATACAAGGGAGCATCATAGAAGGGAGTAGGTTACAAAGGAGCTAATCTTCATTCAGTCATTCAAACACACTGCTGGCGACTACCCAAGTAGTACTAAGGACAAGGAGGATGGAAGGACTTGTATAGGAATGGAGACTACGTGACCAGGACAGACTTGATAAAGTCACATGCAAATCAGAGAACATGTTCTTTATCCCTACTCTCTCTCTCCTTTCTCTCAAATAGGATGCAGAGCTGGGCCGAAAAATGGCAGATGGAATTTAACCCTGATAAGTGCGAGGTGATTCATTTTGGTAGGGCAAATTTGAATAAGGATTACAGGGTCAACGGCAGGGTTCTGAGGAACGTGGAGGAGCAGAGGGATCTGGGGGTTCATATCCACAGATCTCTGAAGGTTGCCACTCAAGTGGATAGAGCAGTAAAGAAGGCCTATGGTGTGTTGGCGTTTATTAACAGAGGGTTTGAGTTTATGAACCGTGAGGTTATGCTGCAACTGTACAGGACCTTGGTGAGACCACATTTGGAATATTGTGTGCAGTTCTGGTCACCTCACTATAGGAAGGACGTGGAAGCATTGGAAAGAGTGCAAAGGAGATTTACCAGGATGCTGCCTGGTTTGGGGGGGAGGTCTTATGAGGAAAGATTGAGGGAGTTGGGGCTTTTCTCTTTAGAGCGGAGGAGGATGAGAGGCGACTTAATAGAGGTTTATAAGATGATGAGGGGGATAGATAGAGTGGATGTTCAGAGACTATTTCCTCGGGTAGAGGCAGCTGTTACAAGGGGGCATAACTATAAGGTGCATGGGGGGAGATATAGAAGGGATGTCCGAGGTAGATTCTTTACTCAGAGAGTGGTTGGGGTGTGGAATGGACTGCCTGCTGTGATAGTGGAGTCGGACACTTTAGGAACTTTCAAGCGGTTATTGGATAAGCACATGGAGCACACCAGAGTGATAGGGAGTGTGATAGCTTGATCTTGGTCTCGGACAATGCTCGGCACAACATCGAGGGCCGAAGGGCCTGGACTGTGCTGTACTGTTCTATGTTCTAAACAGTTTCCAACTCATGTCACAAGGTTAACTCCAATTCCACGCCCTCTTATTTTCACCATTAATCTCCTGTGTGTAACCTGACCAAATGACTTCTGGGAGTCAATATAGACAACATCCATAGACACTCCCTGAGCACCGTGTTAGTGACCTCGTCAAACATTTACTAGATTAGTCAGACACGACCTGCCCTTCACAAATCCATGCTGAATCTCTGGCACTCTCTGAGCAATTCCATGGGAGAACTACCAACGATGTTCAGTATTTTTATACATTTAAGAACAGGGAGTGAGCACTAAACTCAAGGGTTGGGTGAGGGACAACAGTGAGGGAGCTGAGAGTGGGGCCCAGTAACCATCAGTAACCAGGCTCCAGGCCCCAGACTGCCCATATCAAGGTCATGGAAGATCTACTAATGATATTAAATTGAACTATTCCACTCGACTGTGGATCAAAATTACTGGGTCGGTTAAACTGTTCATATTGCTCGTTATGACTTTCACAAATTATGATACAAGATAAACAGGTTGAGACAAACCTTTGAATGTCCACAACCTTCTGTCTAATCTGCTGGTTGATGATATTTCCATTGTTCATGCTTCCTCACAAAGTAAATCTGTTCCGATCTTCTACCCGACCACATTCACTGCTAGATAGATCAGCCAGTTAATCACAGTCAGTGCAGCTCCCTTTCCTTCACTTAAAATGGTTGTACAGCCTCCTGAATCAAATTTACCCAGTTTATAAACCTATTGTGACGTCTGATCTCATTGTGATGCGCAGTGTGAGGGTGAGGCTTGCCCTGTGATGTCTCGCTTTGGCCCGACAGTTAACGGGACCTCACCTGGATAAAACAGTGTTTGGTGAATCTGCGCTGCTCCCCCTCCAAGGCCAATATATCCTTCCAGAGGTGCGGTGCCTGGAACTGAACGCAGTACTCCCGATGTAGTCTAACCAGAGCTCTGTAGAACTGTAGCATAACTTCCACCCATTTGTATTCCAGCCCCCTTGAGCTAAAAGCCAACATTCCATTAGCCTTTTTCAATTATTTTTTGTGCCTGTCCACCAGCTTTTAGTGATTTCTGTTCTTGGACCACTAAATCTCTCTGCTCCACAGTTCCAAGAAAATTTAGAAAATACTCTGATCTATCTTTCTCAGGTCGAAAGTGGATGACCCCACACTTCCCCACATTGAACTCCATCTGTCACAGTTTCACCCACTCACTTCATCTATCAATGTCCCTTTGCAACTTTCCGCTCCCATCTACACTATTTACTGTGTCCCCTAACTCATGTGTCATCAGCAAACTTGGATATGCAGCTCTCTATTGCTTCATCTAAGTCACTGATCAATATAGTGAAAAGCTGAGGCCCCAGTACAGATCCCTGGGGAACACCACTAGTCACATCCTGGTAATTGAAGTAAATACCCATTATCCTTACTCTCTGTCTCCTAACTCCTAATTAATTCCCTATCAAAGCCGATATATTGCCTCCAATTCCATGTACTCTCATTTTTGTTAACATTCTCTTATGTGGAACCTTGCCGAATGCCTTCTGGAATTCCATATAAATAACATCCATAGACGTTCCCTTATCGACCACATTTCTTACCTCCTCAAAAAATTCACCTAGGTTCGTTAGACATGACTTGCCCTTTACAATCCATGCTGGTTCTCTCTGATCAGCTCATATTTGTCCAAATGCTCAGTCACTCTGTCCCTAATAACAGATTCTAGTAACTTCCCCACAGCTGACGTTAGACTAATAGGCCTATAATTTCCCAGCTTATCTCTCCTACCATTCTTAAATAATGGCGTGACATTGGCAGGTTTCCAATCCAATGGGACAATTTCTGAATCAAGAGCGTTTTGGACAATCATGACCAAAGCATCAACAATGTCCTCACCTACTTCTTTTAACCCCCTGGGGTGGAATCCATCGTGTCCTGGAGATTTGTCTATCTTTAATAACATTAATTTCTCCATCACCATTTTTAAAAACTTATATTGAATCAAGTTAGTTCCTCCCCTTGATTTATTTTTATCTTTTCTGGTATCTCTGCTATTTTATCCTCATCCACTACTGTGAAGATCGATATAAACTAGCTATTTAGTAAGTCTGCCATTTCCTGATTTCCAATTACAATATCACCTGCGTCTGTCTTTAAGGGGCCCACATTACTCTTAGCCACCGTCTTTCTGTTAATATATTTGTAAAACCCTTTAGTGCTGCCCTTGATATCCCTTGCAAGCTTTTTCTCATATTCCCTTTTTGTATTTCGTACCACTTTCTTTCTAACCCTTTGCTGTTCTTTGTATCTCTGCCAGTCTGCGGGATCTCTACTGTTCTTTGCCTTCGTATAAGTCTATTCTTTAGTTTTATACCATCTCTCACATCCCTTGTTGACCAAGGTTGTTTATTTAGACAAGTAGAGCTCTTTCCATTTAGGGCTATGTACAGGTCTTGCATTCTACCAAATATCTTTTTGAACACCTTCCACTGTTTATTGGTAGTTTTATCCGTTAATAGTTTATCCCAGTCTATTGTGGTCAATTTCTGCCCCATCCCTCCCAGTCTGCAATCCCCCATCAGAGAACTCATCTCTTCCCCTTTCTGCTCCTTCCTATGATCCGTGCACAATTCAGAAAACACAGTTAATTTGTTCCCCCTGCAAAAGAACAGGTGAGAACCCAGGCCAATTTGGTTTGGTTGCCCAGAGTTCCAACACCTGTGTTATTACAGCTTGAACAAAAACTGTCCCAATTTTTTATATAGTGCCAACTGCAACATCCTTTAATTCACTGGGATCTGATCCCATTCCTTAATTCACTGGGATCTGATCCCATTCCTTCAATTCACTGGGATCTGATCCCAATCCTTTAATTCACTGGGATCTGATCCCATTCCTTTAATTCACTGGGATCTGATCCCATTCCTTTAATTCACTGGGATCTGATCCCATTCCATTAATTCACTGGGATCTGATCCGGTTCCTTTAATTCACTGGGATCTGATCCCATTCCTTTAATTCACTGGGATCTGATCCCATTCCTTTAGGCTGTGCTGTGATCAGTGGATTGGAATTCAGTTACTGGGCCAGCAGTGATTGGATGAAACATCAGCTCCAAAACATTGACGAGCAGGATGGGTCGGAATGTGTATTTAATCAAGGCATCAGCACAATTTGCTTAGGGAAAATCTCACGAACTCTTCTTAAGACATCAGTAGAACTCCTAACTTCGGAGGGCCAATCACATGTTTTCCTCTCCCTCCCCAGCTTTTAGCACAACACAGAAATCAGTTTGTTGACACGCAAAGGCAACCCAGAACGTGGCAAAGAAACAGACCAAACAAACCCCATAAAGCCCAAGAGACAACCAGGTGGGTAGAAAATGCTGTATGACTTGGAGTATAGTGAGGAGCTGACAAGGCAGCAGCTTACAAGAGAGCATCATACAAGAGAGCATCATACAAGAGAGCATCACACAAGAGAGCATCATACAAGAGAGCATCATACAAGGGAGCATCACACAAGAGAGCATCTTACAAGAGAGCATCATACAAGAGAGCATCACACAAGAGAGCATCACACAAGAGAGCATCATACAAGAGAGCATCACACAAGAGCGCATCACACAGGAGAGCATCACACAAGAGAGCATCTTACAAGAGAGCATCACACAAGAGCGCATCACACAAGAGAGCATCATAGAAGGGAGTAGGTTACAAAGGAGCTAATCTTCATTCAGGCATTCAGACACACTGCTGGCGACTACCCAAGTAGTACTAAGGACAAGGAGGATGGAAGGTCTTGTATAGGAATGGAGACTGCGTGACCAGGACAGACTTGATAAAGTCACATGCAAATCAGAGAACATGCTCTTTATCCCTACTCTCTCTCTCCTTTCTCTCAAACAGTTACCAACTCATGTCACAAGGTTAACTCCAATTCCACGCCCTCTTATTTTCACCATTAATCTCCTGTGTGTAACCTGACCAAATGCCTTCTGGGAGTCAATATAGACAACATCCATAGACACTCCCTGACCACCGTGTTAGTGACCTCGGCAAACATTTACTAGATTAGTCAGACATGACCTGCCCTTCACAAATCCCTGCTGAATCTCTTTGACACTCTCTGAGCAATTCCATGGGAGATCTACCAATGATGTTCAGTATTTTTACACATTTAAGAACAGGGAGTGAGCACTAAACTCAAGGGCTGGGTGAGGGACAACAGTGAGGGAGCTGAGAGTGGGGCCCAGTAACCATCAGTAACCAGGCTCCAGGCCCCAGACTATCCATATCAAGGTCATGGAAGATCTACTAATGACATTAAATTGAACTATTCCACTCGACTGTGGATCAAAATTACTGGGTCGGTTAAACTGTTCATATTGCTCGTTATGACTTTCACAAATTATGATACAAGGTAAACAGGTTGAGACAAACCTTTGAATGTCCACAACCTTCTGTCTCTTCATCTCCTCCTTTGTTCCTTTATCCCCTCCCCCTTTTCCCAGCTTTACCCTGGCCTTAAATCTATTTGATTTCCAGCTCTTCCCAGTTCTGATGAAAGGTCATCGACCTGAAACGTCAACTCTCTTTCTCTCTCCACGGATGCTGCCTGGCCTGCTGAGTTTTTCCAGCGTTTTCTGTTGTTACTTCTGTCTAATCTGCTGGTTGATGATATTTCCATTGTTCATGCTTCCTCACAAAGTAAATCTGATCCGATCTTCTACCCGACCACATTCACTGCTAGATAGATCAGCCAGTTAATCACAGTCAGTGCAGGTCCCTTTCCTTCACTTGAAATGGTTGTACAGCCTCCTGAATCAAATTTACCCAGTTTACAAACCAATTGTGATGTCTGATCTCATTGTGATGCGCAGTGTGAGGGTCAGGCTTGCCCTGTGATGTCTCGCTTTGGCCCGACAGTTAACGGGACCTCACCTGGATAAAACAGTGTTTGGTGAATCTGCGCTGCTCCCCTTCCAAGGCCAATATATCCTTCCAGAGGTGCGGTGCCTGGAACTGAACGCAGTACTCCCGATGTAGTCTAACCAGAGCTCTGTACAACTGCAGCATAACTTCCACCCATTTGTATTCCAGCCCCCTTGAGCTAAAAGCCAACATTCCATTAGCTTTTTTCAATTCTTTTTTGTACCTATCCACCAGCTTTTAGTGATTTCTGTTCTTGGACCCCTAAATCTCTCTGCTCCACAGTTCCAAGAAAATTTAGAAAATACTCTGATCTATCTTTCTCAGGTCGAAAGTGGATGACCCCACACTTACCCACGTTGAACTCCATCTGTCACAGTTTCACCCACTCACTTCATCTATCAATGTCCCTTTGCAACTTTCCGCTCCCATCTACACT
Organism: Squalus acanthias; assembly: GCA_030390025.1. Taxonomy (NCBI): domain Eukaryota; kingdom Metazoa; phylum Chordata; class Chondrichthyes; order Squaliformes; family Squalidae; genus Squalus; species Squalus acanthias. The sequence continues at coordinate 78,629,432 of CM059434.1, read as the reverse complement.
ATTTACTGTGTCCCCTAACTCAGTGTCATCAGCAAACTTGGAAATGCAGCTCTCTATTGCTTCATCTAAGTCACTGATCAATATAGTGAAAAGCTGAGGCCCCAGTACAGATCCCTGGGGAACACCACTAGTCACATCCTGGCAATTGAAGTAAATACCCATTATCCTTACTCTCTGTCTCCTAACTCCTAATTAATTCCCTATCAAAGCCGATATATTGCCTCCAATTCCATGTACTCTCATTTTTGTTAACATTCTCTTATGTGGAACCTTGCCGAATGCCTTCTGGAATTCCATATAAATAACATCCATAGACGTTCCCTTATCGACCACATTTCTTACCTCCTCAAAAAATTCACCTAGGTTCGTTAGACATGACTTGCCCTTTACAATCCATGCTGGCTCTCTCTGATCAGCTCATATTTGTCCAAATGCTCAGTCACTCTGTCCCTAATAACAGATTCTAGTAACTTCCCCACAGCTGACGTTAGACTAATAGGCCTATAATTTCCCAGCTTATCTCTCCTAGCATTCTTAAATAATGGCGTGACATTGGCAGGTTTCCAATCCAATGGGACAATTCCTGAATCGAGAGAGTTTTGGACAATCATGACCAAAGCATCAACAATGTCCTCACCTACTTCTTTTAATCCCCTGGGGTGGAATCCATCGTGTCCTGGAGATTTGTCTATCTTTAATAACATTAATTTCTCCATCACCATTTTTTAAAACTTATATTGAATCAAGTTAGTTCTTCCCCTTGATTTATTTTTATCTTTTCTTGTATCTCTGCTATTTTATCCTCATCCACTACTGTGAAGATCGATATAAACTAGCTATTTAGTAAGTCTGCCATTTCCTGATTTCCAATTACAATATCACCTGTGTCTGTCTTTAAGGGGCCCACACTACTCTTAGCCGCCGTCTTTCTGTTAATATATTTGTAAAACCCTTTAGTGCTGTCCTTGATATCCCCCGCAAGCTTTTTCTCATATTCCCTTTTTGCATTTCTTACCACTTTCTTTCTAACCCTTTGCTGTTCTTTGTATCTCTGCCAGTCTGCGGGATCTCTACTGTTCTTTGCCTTCGTATGAGTCTATTCTTTAGTTTTATACTATCTCTCACATCCCTTGTTGACCAAGGTTGTTTATTTAGACAAGTAGAGCTCTTTCCATTTAGGGCTATGTCCAGGTCTTGCATTCTACCAAATATCTTTTTGAACACCTTCCACTGTTTATTGGTAGTTTTATCCGTTAATAGTTTATCCCAGTCTATTGTGGTCAATTTCTGCCCCATCCCTCCCAGTCTGCAATCCCCCATCAGAGAACTCATCTCTTCCCCTTTCTGCTCCTTCCTCTGATCCGTGCACAATTCAGAAAACACAGTTAATTAGTTCCCCTTGCAAAAGAACAGGTGAGAACCCAGGCCAATTTGGTTTGATTGCCCAGAGTTCCAACACCTGTGTTATTACAGCTTGAACAAAAACTGTCCCAATTTTTTATATAGTGCCAACTGCAACATCCTTTAATTCACTGGGATCTGATCCCATTCCTTAATATATTGGGATCTGATCCCATTCCTTTAATTCACTGGGATCTGATCCCATTCCTTTAATTCACTGGGATCTGATCCCATTCCTTTAATTCACTGGGATCTGATCCCATTCCTTTAATTCACTGGGATCTGATCCCATTCCTTTAATTCAGTGGGATCTGATCCCATTCCTTTAATTCACTGGGATCTGATCCCGTTCCTTTAATTCACTGGGATCTGATCCCATTCCTTTAATTCACTGGGATCTGATCTCGTTCCTTTAATTCACTGGGATCTGATCCCATTCCTTTAATTCACTGGGATCTGATCCCAATCCTTTAATTCACTGGGATCTGATCCCATTCCTTAATATATTGGAGTCTGATCCCATTCCTTTAATTCACTGGGATCTGATCCCATTCCTTAATATATTGGGATCTGAACCCATTCCGTTAATTCACTGGGATCCGATCCCATTCCTTAATATATTGGGATCTGATCCCATTCCTTTAAATTACTGGGATCAGATCCTGTTCCTACATTTTACTGGGATCTGATCCCATTTCTTTAATTCACTGTGATTTGATCCCGTTCCTTGAATTAACTGGGATCTGATCCCGTTCCTTTAGCTGTGCTGTGATCAGTGGATTGGAATTCAGTTACTGAGCCAGCAGTGATTGGATGGCATATCAGCTCCGAAATATTGACGGCAGAATGGGTCAGAACGTGTATTTAATCAAGGCATCAGAACAATTTGTCTCGGGAAATCTCATGAACTCTTCTTAAGACATTGGAACTCCTAACTTCGGAGGGCCAATCACATGTTTTCCTCTCCCTCCCCAGCTTTTAGCACAACACAAAAATCAGTTTGTTGACACGCAAAGGCAACCCAGAACGTGGCAAAGAAACATACCAAACAAACCCCATAAAGCCCAAGGGACAACCAGGTGGGTAGAAAATGCTGTATGACTTGGAGTATAGTGAGGAGCTGACAAGGCAGCAGCTTACAAGAGAGCATCACACAAGAGAGCATCACACAAGAGAGCATCATACAAGAGAGCATCATACAAGAGAGCATCACACAAGAGAGCATCATACAAGAGAGCATCATACAAGAGAGCATCACACAAGAGAGCATCACACAAGAGCGCATCATACAAGAGAGCATCACACAAGAGAGCATCACACAAGAGCGCATCATACAAGAGAGCATCATACAAGAGAGCATCATACAAGGGAGCATCACACAAGAGAGCATCATACAAGGGAGCATCACACAAGAGAGCATCATACAAGGGAGCATCACACAAGAGAGCATCATACAAGAGAGCATCATACAAGAGAGCATCACACAAGAGAGCATCACACAAGAGCGCATCATACAAGAGAGCATCACACAAGAGAGCATCACACAAGAGCGCATCATACAAGAGAGCATCATACAAGGGAGCATCACACAAGAGAGCATCATACAAGGGAGCATCACACAAGAGAGCATCATACAAGGGAGCATCACACAAGAGAGCATCATACAAGAGAGCATCATACAAGAGAGCATCACACAAGAGAGCATCATACAAGAGAGCATCATACAAGAGAGCATCACACAAGAGAGCATCACACAAGAGCGCATCATACAAGAGAGCATCACACAAGAGAGCATCACACAAGAGCGCATCATACAAGAGAGCATCATACAAGGGAGCATCACACAAGAGAGCATCATACAAGGGAGGATCACACAAGAGAGCATCATACAAGAGAGCATCATACAAGAGAGCATCATACAAGAGAGCATCATACAAGGGAGTAGGTTACAAAGGAGCCAATGTTCATTCAGGCATTCAAACACTCTGCTGGCGACTACCCAAGTAGTACTAAGGACAAGGAGGATGGAAGGACTTGTATAGGAATGGAGACTACGTGACCAGGACAGACTTGATAAAGTCACTTGCAAATCAGAGAACATGCTCTTTATCACTACTCTCTCTCTCCTTTCTCTCAAACAGTTACCAACTCATGTCACAAGGTTAACTCCAATTCCACGCCCTCTTATTTTCACCATTAATCTCCTGTGTGTAACCTGACCAAATGCCTTCTGGAAGTCAATATAAACAACATCCATAGACACTCCCTGACCACCGTGTTAGTGACCTCGTGAATCATTTACTAGATTAGTCAGACATGACGTGCACTTCACAAATCCCTGCTGAATCTCTTTTACTATCTCTGAGCAATTCCATGGGAGATCTACCAATGATGTTCAGTATTTTTATACATTTAAGAACAGGGAGTGAGCACTAAACTCAAGGGCTGGGTGAGGGACAACAGTGAGGGAGCTGAGAGTGGGGCCCAGTAACCATCAGTAACCAGGCTCCAGGCCCCAGACTGCCCATATCAAGGTCATGGAAGATCTACTAATGACATTAAATTGAACTATTCCACTCGACTGTGGATCAAAATTACTGGGTCGGTTAAACTATTCATATTGCTCGTTATGACTTTCACAAATTATGATTATCAGGTTGAGACAAACCTTTGAATGTCCACAACCTTCTGTCTAATCTGCTGGTTGATGATATTTCCATTGTCCACGCTCCCCTCACAAAGTAAACCTGTTCCGATCTTCTACCCGACCACATTCACTGCTAGATAGATCAGCCAGTTAGTCAGCGTCAGTGCAGCTCCCTTTCCTTCACTTAAACTGGTTGTACAGCCTCCTGAATCAAATTTACCCAGTTTACAAACCGATTGTGATGTCTGATCTCACTGTGATGCGCAGTATGAGGGTGAGGCTTGCCCTGTGATGTCTCGCTTTGGCCCATCCAATTAACGGGACCTCACCTGGATGAAACAGTGTTTGGCAAACCTTTGGGCTTCATTTAGGTTACAATGACTTGATGCGCGAAAATGTAATAACATGTTTCCACGTGGTTACGACCCAGAGAACAGGGTGCGTGGGCGATGGGCAGTGATGGGATGGTTTACCTCCTAACAATGATGTTAATTAGTTGTATACATTTACAGCAACAGGTGGAGGCCATAATGCGCCTCAAGTCAATCTGTCATTTAATTAGATGATGGCTGAGATGTTGCTCAACTCCATTTACCCGTATTTGTTTCATATACCTTGATAAAATTATGAATTAAAGAATGGCAGGAGACCATTCAGCCCCTCAAGCCTGTACCACCATTCAATGAGATGATGGCTGAGCTGTATCTTAAGTCCATCTATCCGCCTTGGTACCCAGGTAAGGCCTCAGAGCGTCGGCGGGAGTTTCAGCGGCGGCAGTGTGCCTATAAAAGGCTCCAGAGACCAGGTAAGGCCTCAGAGCGTTGGCGGGAGTTTCAGCGGCGGCAGTGGGCCTATAAAAGGCTCCAGAGACCAGGTAAGGCCTCAGAGCGTCGGCAGGTGTTTCAGCGGCGGCAGTGGGCCTGTAAAAGGCTCCAGAGACCAGGTAAGGCGTACCAGTCTCCGAACTCGGAGGGAAAAATAATCGAAGTGTGACGTCACCAAAAAGCAGGTAAGTGATTGGTTGGTGAGTATTTCTCTCTAAGCTTAAATTCTGTGGTGTTAAATTTCTAGGGTCTCTGTGGTGTAGTGGGGACAGTTGGTAAATAAAGCGCCCTAGAGTATATCTGTAACTGGGGTATTGAATAAATTTTTTATTTAATTAAAGGAGTAGGTCATGGCAGGTGAGATCAGCCCCGTGTTATGCTCCTCTTGCTCCATGTGGGAATTCAGGGACGTTGCCAGTGTCCCTGCGGACCATGTGTGCGAGAAATGCATCCAGCTGCAGCTACTTGTAGACCGCATTGCGGCGCTCCAGCTGCGGGTGGATGCGTTTTGGAGCATACGCGATGCTGAGAGGGTCGTGGATAACACGTTTAGCGAGTTGGTCACGCCGCAGGGTAGGGCTGCACAGGCAGAAGGGAAATGGGTGACCATCAGGCGGAGCAGCAGAGGCAGGCAGGGAGTACAGGGGACCCCTGCGGTCATCCCCCTTTCAAACAGGTATACCGATTTGGATACTGTTGAGGGGGATGACTCACCAGGGGAGTGCAGCAGCAGCCAACTTCCTGGCACCAGGGTTGCGTCTGCTGCTCAGAAAGGGAGGAAAAAGAGTGGGAGAGCAATAGTGGTAGGGGATTCTATCGTAAGGGGAACAGATAGGAGTTTCTGGAAGACAGGGCAAACATGTAAGAGCAAGGCTGGAAGGCATCTATTTTAATGCAAGGAGTCTAGCGAATAAGGTGGATGAACTGAAGGTGTTGATAAACACATGGGAGTATGATATTGTTGCTATCACAGAGACATGGTTGAGGGAGGGGCAAGACTGGCAGCTCAATATTCCGGGGTACAGAATCTTCAGGCGAGACAGAGGGGGAGGTATAAGAGGAGGGGGTGTCGCAATATTAATTAAGGAATCAATTACTGCCATAAGGAGGGATGATATATTAGCAGGTTCCTCCAATGAGGCTATATGGGTGGAGCTTAAAAACAAAAAGGGGGCAAGCACTTTGCTGGGAGCGTACTATAGGCCCCCAAACAGTCAGGGGGAGATAGAGGAACAGATATGTAGGCAAATCTCAGAGAAATGTGTAAATAATAGGGTAATAATAATGGGGGACTTCAACTTCCCCAATATTAACTGGGATAGTCAGAGTGTGAAAGGCTTAGAGGGTTCAAAATTCTTAAAGTGCATCCAGGAGAGCTTTTTGAGCCAGCATGTAGAAAGTCCTACAAGAGAGGGGGCGGTACTGGAACTAATTCTAGGGAATGTGGCCGGCCAAGTGGAAGAAGTGCTAGTAGGTGAGCACTTTGGTGACAGTGACCATAATACGGTGAGATTTAAGGTGGTCATGGAAAAGGACAGGGATGGGCCGGAAATAAAGGTTCTAAATTGGGGGAAGGCCGATTTTAATAGGATAAGGCAGGATCTGGCCAAAATTGACTGGGATCAGCTGCTTGTAGGAAAATCCGCATCGGAGCAATGGGATTCTTTCAGAAGGGAGATTGAGATCATACAATGGCAGCATGTTCCAAAAACCCCAGGGAACCTTGGATGTCAGGGGATATACGAGAATGGATCAGGAAAAAAAGGAGGGCTTTTGGCAGATACAAAATGCTAAAGACGGAGGAAGCCCAAGAGGAGTACAAAAAGTGCAGGGGGATACTTAAAAAAGAAATTAGGAGATCAAGGAGAGGCCATGAAATAAAACTGGCGAGCAAAATAAAGGAAAATCCTAAGATGTTTTGTAAGTATATTAAGGGTAAGAGGATAACTAGGGAAAAAATAGGGCCCATTAGGGACAAAAGTGGCAATCTGTGTGTGGAGCCGGAAGATGTAGGTGGGGTTCTAAATGAATTTTTTGCATCTGTTTTCACTATGGAGACGGACGATGCAGACATAAAATTAGGGCAGGGGGACTGTGATATACTCGAACATTTTAACATCGAGAGGGAGGAGGTATTGATGGTTTTAGCAGGTCTAAAAATGGATAAACCCCCAGGTCCGGACGAAATGTATCCCAGGCTGCTGTGTGAGGCAAAGGAGGAGATTGCGGGGGCTCTAACACATATATTCAGAACCTCTCTGGCCACAGGGGATGTGCCAGAGGACTGGAGAACCGCTAATGTAGTCCCATTATTCAAGAAAGGGAGTAGGGAAAAACCGGGGAACTACAGGCCAGTGAGCCTAACATCAGTGGTAGGAAAATTATTGGAAAAAATTCTGAGGGACAAAATTAGTCTCCACTTGGAGAGGCAAGGATTAATCATGGTTAGCCAACATGGCTTTGTCAAGGGAAGATCATGTCTGACTAATTTGATTGAATTTTTTGTGGGGGTGACTAGGTGTGTGGATGAGGGTAACGCAGTGGATGTGGTATACATGGATTTCAGTAAGGCCTTCGATAAAGTCCCACACAGGAGACTGGTCAAGAAGGTAAGAGCCCATGGAATCCAGGGTGCCTTGGCACATTGGATACAAAACTGGCTCAGTGGCAGAAACACTTCACCTGAGGAAGGAGCAATCGATAGCTCCGAAAGCTTGTGATTTCAAATAAAACTGTTGGACTATAACCTGGTGTTGTGCGACCTCTCAATTCAGTGGCAGAAGGCAGAGGGTGATGGTCGAAGGTTGTTTTTGTGACTGGAAGCCTGTGGCCAGTGGGGTACCACAGGGATCGGTGCTGGGTCCCTTGCTGTTTGTGGTCTACATTAACGACTTGGATATGAATGTAAAAGGTATGATCAGTAAGTTCGCGGATGATACAAAAATTGGTAGGGTGGTAAATAGCGAGGAGGGTAGCCTCAGTCTGCAGGACGATATAGATGGGTTGGTCAGATGGGCGGAACAGTGGCAAATGGAATTTAATCCGGAAAAGGGCGAGGTGATGCACTTTGGAGGGACTAACAAGGCAAGGGAATACACAATGAATGGTAAGACCCTAGGCAAGACGGAGGGTCAGAGGGATCTTGGTGTGCAAGTACACAGATCCCTGAAGGCGGCGGAACAGGTGGTAAAAAAGGCATATGGGATACTTGCATTCATTAGCCGAGGCATAGAATATAAGAGCAAGGAGGTTATGATGGAGCTGTATAAAACACTGGTTAGGCCACATCTGGAATACTGTGTGCAGTTCTGGTCGCCACACTACAGGAAGGATGTAATCGCTTTGGAGAGGGTGCAGAGGAGATTCACCAGAATGTTACCCGGGCTGGAGTGCTTCAGCTATGAAGAGAGACTGGGCAGATTGGGTTTGTTTTCCTTGGAGCAGAGAAGGCTGAGGGGGGACATGATTGAGGTGTACAAAATTATGAGGGGCATAGATAGGATGGATACTAAGGAGCTTTTTCCCTTAGTAGAGGGGTCTATAACAAGGGGGCATAGATTCAAGGTAAAGGGCGGGAGGTTTAGAAGGGATTTGAGAAAGAACTTTTTCACCCAGAGGGTGGTTGGAGTCTGGAACTCACTGCCTGAATGGATTGTGGAGTCAGGAACCCTCACAACATTCAAGAAGCATTTGGATGAGCACTTGAAATGCCATAGCAGACAAGGCTACGGACCAAATGCTGGAATATGGGATTAGATTAGACAGGGCTTGATGGCCGGCGCGGACACGATGGGCCGAAGGGCCTCTATCCGTGCTGTATAACTCTATGACCCTGCCACTTAATACCCTTATCTAACAAAAATGTATCAATCTCAGTTTTGAAATTTTCAATTGAACTAGCCCCAATAGCTTTTTGGGGGAGAGAGTTTCAGATTTGCACTAACCTTTGAAGAACTGTTTTCTGACATCACCACTGAACGGCCTAGCTCTAGTTTTAAGGTTATGCCTGTTGGGTTTGGACTCCCTCACCAGAGGAAATGCTTTCTCTCTATCTACCCTATCAGCCCCTATGATCATCTTGGACACCTCAATTAGATCGCCCCTTAATCATCTAGACACGAGAGAATACAAGCCTAGGGCAGAATTTCATTGAGCCGTAGAGGCGGGATTGGAGGCGGAACTGGATTGAAAATAGCTGAATCGGGGGTCCCGACCCCATCCCGCGCCCAACCCGCCTCCCTGCCAGGTTCTCTGGAGGCGGGTACCCGACCAGTGCTGGGACCCGCCTGCCCGAGGCGAGAAGGGATTAGTGGCAATAAACTGCCTGTTAACAGGTAGTTAACAGGCAGTTTTTTGCCTAATCCCTATTTTAATGCCTGAAATGTGGGCTCTCCGACAGGTACCAACCACGCCGTTTCAGCGAGGCGGACCGTGGGTCTGCAGGGGTTGGATGGGTTGTTATGTCTGGTGGGCGGATGAGTGATGGGTGCATGTGTGCAGAGGTAAGTGTGTAAGGTAAGTGTAAAGTGTGGACATTTTTTTTACTTACCTTAACTTCCTCCTGCAGGTGTCAGCCCTTCAGGTCTCGGGAGTCAGAAATCTCACCGGCACAGAAAGCAGAATGTCCGTTGAGCTGTCAAAAGCTGCAGCCTCTGCTTTTTGTTCTGCAGAGATCTCCAAATCAGCCTGAGAGGAAGGAATTAACTTAGAGGACAGATTGTCAGTGTTTGACAGCTTCAAAGAGCTGTCAAACGCTGATATTTCATCTGTCAAAAGCTCTTGACAGATGGAATGTCAATCTGTGACATCACCTGCTGGGCGGGCTCAACAAGGTCAATCAAGTGAAAATACAGTGGGTTGGCCACAAGTCGATGGAGGTGGGACTACAACCCAAAAAGTGGGAGTCTCGCCTCCATCCCGTCCCCAGTTTCAAAATCCAGCCCCTAGTCTTTGCAACCTGTCCTCATAATTTAACAATCTAAACCCTGGTATCATTCTGGTGAATCTGCGCTGCTCCCCCTCCAAGGCCAATATATCCTTCCAGAGGTGCGGTGCCTGGAACTGAACGCAGTACTCCCGATGTAGTCTAACCAGAGCTCTGTACAACTGTAACATAACTTCCACCCATTTGTATTCCAGCCCCCTTGAGCTAAAGGCCAACATTCCATTAGCCTTTTTCAATTATTTTTTGTACCTGTCCACTAGCTTTTAGTGATTTCTGTTCTTGGACCCCTAAATCTCTCTGCTCCACAGTTCCAAGAAAATTTAGAAAATACTCTGATCTATCTTTCTCAGGTCCAAAGTGGATGACCTCACACTTCCCCACGTTGAACTCCATCTGTCACAGTTTTACCCACTCACTTCATCTATCAATGTCCCTTTGCAATTTTCTGCTCCCATCTACACTATTTACTGCGCCACCTAACTCAGTGTCATCAGAAAACTTGGATATGCAGCTCTCTATTGCTTCATCTAAGTCACTGATCAATATAATGAAAAGCTGAGGCCCCAGTACAGATCCTTGGGGAACACCACTAGTCACATCCTGGCAATTGAAGTAAATACCCATTATCCTTACTCTCTGTCTCCTAACTCCTAATTAATTCCCTATCAAAGCCGATATATTGCCTCCAATTCCATGTACTCTCATTTTTGTTAACATTCTCTTATGTGGAACCTTGTCGAATGCCTTCTGGAGTTCAATATAAATAACATCCATAGACGTTCCCTTATCGACCACATTTCTTACCTCCTCAAAAAATTCACCTAGGTTCGTTAGACATGACTTGCCCTTTACAATCCATGCTGGCTCTCTCTGATCAGCTCATATTTGTCCAAATGCTCAGTCACTCTGTCCCTAATAACAGATTCTAGTAACTTCCCCACAACTGACGTTAGACTAATTGTCCTATAATTTCCCAGCTTATCTCTCCTACCATTCTTAAATAATGGCATGACATTGGCAGGTTTCCAATCCAATGGGACAATTCCTGAATCAAGAGAGTTTTGGACAATCATGACCAAAGCATCAACAATGTCCTCACCTACTTCTTTTAATCCCCTGGGGTGGAATCCATCGGGTCCTGGAGATTTGTCTATCTTTAATAACATTAATTTCTCCATCACCATTTTTTTAAACTTATATTGAATCAAGTTAGTTCCTCCCCTTGATTTATTTTTATCTTTTCTTGTATCTCTGCTATTTTATCCTCATCCACTACTGTGAAGATCGATATAAACTAGCTATTTAGTAAGTCTGCCATTTCCTGATTTCCAATTACAATATCACCTGCGTCTGTCTTTAAGGGGCCCACATTACTCTTAGCCGCCCTCTTTCTGTTAATATATTTGTAAAACCCTTTAGTGCTGTCCTTGATATCCCTCGCAAGCTTTTTCTCATATTCCCTTTTTGCATTTCTTACCACTTTCTTTCTAACCCTTTGCTGTTCTTTGTATCTCTGCCAGTCTGCGGGATCTCTACTGTTCTTTGCCTTCGTATAAGCCTATTCTTTAGTTTTATACTATCTCTCACTTCCCTTGTTGACCAAGGTTGTTTATTTAGACAAGTAGAGCTCTTTCTATTTAGGGCTATGTACAGGTCTTGCATTCTACCAAATATCTTTTTGAACACCTTCCACTGTTTATTGGTAGTTTTATCCGTTAATAGTTTATCCCAGTCTATTGTGGTCAATTTCTGCCCCATCCCTCCCAGTCTGCAATCCCCCATCAGAGAACTCATCTCTTCCCCTTTCTGCTCCTTCCTATGATCCGTGCACAATTCAGAAAACACAGTTAATTAGTTCCCCTTGCAAAAGAACAGGTGAGAACCCAGGCCAATTTGGTTTGGTTGCCCAGAGTTCCAACACCTGTGTTATTACAGCTTGAACAAAAACTGTCCCAATTTTTTATATAGTGCCAACTGCAACATCCTTTAATTCACTGGGATCTGATCCCATTCCTTAATTCACTGGGATCTGATCCCATTCCTTAATATATTGGGATCTTTTCCCATTCCTTCAATATATTGGGATCTGATCCCAATCCTTTAATTCACTGGGATCTGATCCCATTCCTTAATATATTGGGATCTGATCCCATTCCTTTAATTCACTGGGATCTGATCCCATTCCTTTAATTCACTGGGATCTGATCCCAATCCTTTAATTCACTGGGATCTGATCCCATTCCTTAATATATTGGGATCTGATCCCATTCCTTTAATTCACTGGGATCTGATCCCGTTCCATTAATTCACTGGGATCTGATCCCGTTCCTTTAGCTGTGCTGTGATCAGTGGATTGGAATTCAGTTACTGAGCCAGCAGTGATTGGATGGAATATCAGCTCCGAAATATTGATGGCAAAATGGGTCAGAACGTGTATTTAATCAAGGCTTCAGAACAATTTGTCTCGGGAAATCTCATGATCTCTTCTGAAGACATTGGAACTCCTAACTTCGGAGGGCCAACCACATGTTTTCCTCTCCCTCCCCAGCTTTTAGCACAACAGAGAAATCATTTTGTTGACACGCAAAGGCAACCCAGAACGTGGCAAAGAAACAGACCAAACAAACCCCATAAAGCCCAAGAGACAACCAGGTGGGTAGAAAATGCTGTGTGACTTGGAGAATAAAGAGGAGCTGACAAGGCAGCAGCTTACAAGAGAGCATCACACAAGAGAGCATCACACAAGAGAGCATCATACAAGAGAGCATCACACAAGAGAGCATCATACAAGGGAGCATCATACAAGAGAGCATCATACAAGGGAGCATCACACAAGGGAGTAGGTTACAAAGGAGCCAATCTTCATTCAGGCATTCAGACACACTGCTTGCGACTACCCAAGTAGTACTAAGGACAAGGAGGATGGAAGGACTTGTATAGGAATGGAGACTAGGTGACCAGGACAGACTTGATAAAGTCACTTGCAAATCAGAGAACATGCTCTTTATCCCTACTCTCTCTCTCCTTTCTCGCAAACAGTTACCAACTCATGTCACAAGGTTAACTCCAATTCCACGCCCTCTTATTTTCACCATTAATCTCCTGTGTGTAACCTGACCAAATGCCTTCTGGGAGTCAATATAGACAACATCCATAGACACTCCCTGACCACCGTGTTAGTGACCTCGTCAAACATTTACTAGATTAGTCAGACACGACCTGCCCTTCACAAATCCATGCTGAATATCTTTCACATCCTATGAGCAATTCCATGCGAGACCTACCAATGTTGTTCAGTATTTTTATACATTTAAGAACAGGGAGTGAGCACCAAACTCAAGGGCTGGGTGAGGAACAACAGTGAGGGAGCTGAGAGTGGGGCCCAGTAACCATCAGTAACCAGGCTCCAGGCCCCAGACTGCCCATATTAAGGTCATGGAAGATCTACTAATGACATTAAATTGAACTATTCCACTCGACTGTGGATCAAAATTACTGGGTCGGTTAAACTGTTCATATTGCTCGTTATGACTTTCACAAATTATGATACAAGGTAAACAGGTTGAGACAAACCTTTGAATGTCCACAACCTTCTGTCTAATCTGCTGGTTGATGATATTTCCATTGTTCACGCTCGCCTCACAAAGTAAACCTGTTCCGATCTTCTACCCGACCACATTCACTGCTAGATAGATCAGCCAGTTAATCACAGTCAGTGCAGCTCTCTTTCCTTCACTCAAACTGGTTGTACAGCCTCCTGAATCAAATTTACCCAGTTTACAAACCGATTGTGATGTCTGATCTCATTGTGATGCGCAGTGTGAGGGTGAGGCTTGCCCTGTGATGTCTCGCTTTGGCCCGTCCAGTTAACGGGACCTCACCTGGATAAAACAGTGTTTGGTGAATCTGTGCTGCTCCCCCTCCAAAGCCAATATATCCTTCCAGAGGTGCGGTGCCTGGAACTGAACGCAGTACTCCCGATGTTGTCGAACCAGAGCTCTGTAGAACTGTAGCATAACTTCCACCCATTTGTATTCCAGCCCCCTTGAGCTAAAGGCCAACATTCCATTAGCCTTTTTCAATTATTTTTTGTACCTGTCCACTAGCTTTTAGTGATTTCTGTTCTTGGACCCCTAAATCTCTCTGCTCCACAGTTCCAAGAAAATTTAGAAAATACTCTGATCTATCTTTCTCAGGTCCAAAGTGGATGACCTCACACTTCCCCACGTTGAACTCCATCTGTCACAGTTTCACCCACTCACTTCATCTATCAATGTCCCTTTGCAACTTTCTGCTCCCATCTACATTATTTACTGTGCCACCTAACTCAGTGTCATCAGCAAACTTGGAAATGCAGCTCTCTATTGCTTCATCTAAGTCACTGATCAATATAATGAAAAGCTGAGGCCTCAGTACAGATCCCTGGGGAACACCACTAGTCACATCCTGGCAATTGAAGTAAATACCCATTATCCTTACTCTCTGTCTCCTAAATTCCTAATTAATTCCCTATCAAAGCCGATATATTGCCTCCAATTCCATGTACTCTCATTTTTGTTAACATTCTCTTATGTGGAACCTTGTCGAATGCCTTCTGGAGTTCAATATAAATAACATCCATAGACGTTCCCTTATCGACCACATTTCTTACCTCCTCAAAAAATTCACCTAGGTTCGTTAGACATGACTTGCCCTTTACAATCCATGCTGGTTCTCTCTGATCAGCTCATATTTGTCCAAATGTTCAGTCACTCTGTCCCTGATAACAGATTCTAGTAACTTCCCCACAGCTGACGTTAGACTAATAGGCCTATAATTTCCCAGCTTATCTCTCCTACCATTCTTAAATAATGACGTGACATTGGCAGGTTTCCAATCCAATGGGACAATTCCTGAATCAAGAGAGTTTTGGACAATCATGACCAAAGCATCAACAATGTCCTCACCTACTTCTTTTAATCCCCTGGGGTGGAATCCATCGGGTCCTGGAGATTTGTCTATCTTTAATAACATTAATTTCTCCATCACCATTTTTTTAAACTTATATTGAATCAAGTTAGTTCCTCCCCTTGATTTATTTTTATCTTTTCTTGTATCTCTGCTATTTTATCCTCATCCACTACTGTGAAGATCGATATAAACTAGCTATTTAGTAAGTCTGCCATTTCCTGATTTCCAATTACAATATCACCTGCGTCTGTCTTTAAGGGGCCCACATTACTCTTAGCCGCCGTCTTTCTGTTAATATATTTGTAAAACCCTTTAGTGCTGCCCTTGATATCCCCCGCAAGCTTTTTCTCATATTCCCTTTTTGCATTTCTTACCACTTTCTTTCTAACCCTTTGCTGTTCTTTGTATCTCTGCCAGTCTGCGGGATCTCTACTGTTCTTTGCCTTCGTATAAGCCTATTCTTTAGTTTTATACCATCTCTCACATCCCTTGTTGACCAAGGTTGTTTATTTAGACAAGTAGAGCTCTTTCCATTTAGGGCTATGTACAGGTCTTGCATTCTACCAAATATCTTTTTGAACACCTTCCACTGTTTATTGGTAGTTTTATCCGTTAATAGTTTATCCCAGTCTATTGTGGTCAATTTCTGCCCCATCCCTCCCAGTCTGCAATCCCCCATCAGAGAACTCATCTCTTCCCCTTTCTGCTCCTTCCTATGATCCGTGCACAATTCAGAAAACACAGTTAATTAGTTCCCCTTGCAAAAGAACAGGTGAGAACCCAGGCCAATTTGGTTTGATTGCCCAGAGTTCCAACACCTGTGTTATTACAGCTTGAACAAAAACTGTCCCAATTTTTTATAAAGTGCCAACTGCAACATCCTTTAATTCATTGGGATCTGATCCCATTCCTCAATATATTGGAATCTGATCCCATTCCTCAATTCACTGGGATCTGATCCCATTCCTTCAATTCACTGGGATCTGATCTCATTCCTTTAATTCCCTGGGATCTGATCCCATTCCTTCAATTCACTGGGATCTGATCCCATTCCTTTAATTCACTGGGATCTGATCCCATTCCTTCAATTCACTGGGATCTGATCCCATTCCTTTAATTCACTGGGGTCTGATCCCATTCCTCAATATATTCGGATCTGATCCCATTCCTTCAATTCACTGGGATCTGATCCCATTCCTTCAATTCACTGGGATCTGATTCCATTCCTTTAATTCCCTGGGATCTGATCCCATTCCTTCAATTCACTGGGATCTGATCCCATTCCTTTAATTCCCTGGGATCTGATCCCATTCCTTCAATTCACTGGGATCTGATCCCATTCCTTCAATTCACTGGGATCTGATCCCATTCCTTTAATTCACTGGGATCTGATCCCATTCCTTTAATTCACTGGGATCTGATCCTGTTCCTTTAATTCACTGGGATCTGATTCCATTCCTTTAGCTGTGCTGTGATCAGTGGATTGGCATTCAGTTACTGAGCCTGCAGTGATTGGATGGCATATCAGTTCCCAAATATTGACGGCAGAATGGGTCAGAACGTGTATTTAATCAAGGCATCAGCACAATTTGTCTCGGGAAATCTCATGAACTCTTCTTAAGACATTGGAACTCCTAACTTCGGAGGGCCAATCACATGTTTTCCTCTCCCTCCCCAGCTTTTAGCACAACACAAAAATCAGTTTGTTGACACGCAAAGGCAACCCAGAACGTGGCAAAGAAACATACCAAACAAACCCCATAAAGCCCAAGGGACAACCAGGTGGGTAGAAAATGCTGTATGACTTGGAGAATAAAGAGGAGCTGACAAGGCAGCAGCTTACAAGAGAGCATCACACAAGAGAGCATCATACAAGAGAGCATCATACAAGAGAGCATCACACAAGAGAGCATCATACAAGAGAGCATCATACAAGAGAGCATCATACAAGGGAGCATCACACAAGAGAGCATCATACAAGAGAGCATCATACAAGAGAGCATCACACAAGAGAGCATCACACAAGAGAGCATCATACAAGAGAGCATCATACAAGGGAGCATCACACAAGAGAGCTTCACACAAGAGAGCATCATACAAGAGAGCATCATACAAGGGAGCATCACACAAGAGAGCATCATACAAGAGAGCATCATACAAGGGAGCATCACACAAGAGAGCATCATACAAGAGAGCATCATACAAGAGAGCATCATACAAGAGAGCATCATACAAGGGAGCATCACACAAGAGAGCATCATACAAGAGAGCATCATACAAGAGAGCATCACACAAGAGAGCATCATACAAGAGAGCATCATACAAGGGAGCATCATACAAGAGAGCATCATAGAAGTGAGTAGGTTACAAAGGAGCCAATCTTCATTCAGGCATTCAGACACACTGCTTGCGGCTACCCAAGTAGTACTAAGGACAAGGAGGATGGAAGGACTTGTATAGGAATGGAGACTAGGTGACCAGGACAGACTTGATAAAGTCACTTGCAAATCAGAGAACATGCTCTTTATCCCTACTCTCTCTCTCCTTTCTCTCAAACAGTTACCAACTCATGTCACAAGGTTAACTCCAATTCCACGCCCTCTTATTTTCACCATTAATCTCCTGTGTGTAACCTGACCAAATGCCTTCTGGGAGTCAAAATAGACAACATCCATAGACACTCCCTGACCACCGTGTTAGTGACCTCGTGAAACATTTACTAGATTCGTCAGACATGACCTGCACTTCACAAATCCCTGCTGAATCTCTTTGACATCCTATGAGCAATTCCATGGGAGATCTACCAATGATGTTCAGTATTTTTACACATTTATGAACAGGGAGTGAGCACTAAACTCAAGGGCTGGGTGAGGGACAACAGTGAGGGAGCTGAGAGTGGGGCCCAGTAACCATCAGTAACCAGGCTCCAGGCCCCAGACTGCCCATATCAAGGTCATGGAAGATCTATTAATGACATTAAATTGAACTATTCCACCGACTGTGGATCAATATTACTGGGTCTGTTAAACTGTTCATATTGCTCGTTATGACTTTCACAAATTATGATACAAGATAAACAGGTTGAGACAAACCTTTCAATGTCCACAACCTTGTGTCTAATCTGCTGGTTGATGATATTTCCATTGTTCACGCTCGCCTCACAAAGTAAATCTATTCCGATCTTCTACCTGACCAATTTCACTCCTAGATAGATCAGCCAGTTAGTCAGAGTCAGTGCAGCTCCCTTTCCTTCACTTAAAATGGTTGTACAGCCTCCTGAATCAAATTTACCCAGTTTACAAACCGATTGTGATGTCTGATCTCACTGTGATGCGCAGTGTGAGGGTGAGGCTTGCCCTGTGATGTCTCGCTTTGGCCCGACAGTTAACGGGACCTCACCTTGATGAAAGAATGTCTGGTAAACCCTTGGGCTTCATTTAGGTTACAATGATTTGATGTGCTTGAATGTAATAACAGGTTCCCACGTGATTACGACCCAGAGAACAGCGTGTACTCTTTTGGTGACAACAAAAAACAAATAAACTCTAACATAACAAAAACATTAAAGTAAACTTAACAACTTAAATTAAAATTTGGTTGCCGGGGGTGATGATACTCTCCAGTCCCTGCGGTGCCCATCAGTCACGGATGGCCTTGAGCGTGCCGGCGGACACCGCGTGCTCCATCTCCAGGGCCACCTGGGCGCGAACGTGGCCACGGAAGAGAGGCAGGCAGTCGAGCCGAACGACCCCCTCGACCGCCCGCTGCCTGGACCAGTTGATGGCCACTTTGGCTAGGCCCAGGAGCAGTCCTACGAGGAGGTCCCCCGACCTGCCCGCTCCCCTCCGCACCGGGAGAGAACAAAGCGGGCGATGGGCAGTGATGAGATTGTTTGACTCCTACCAATGATGTTAATTAGTTGTATACATTTACAGCAACAGGTGGAGGCCATTCAGCCCCTCATGTCAATTAGGTAATTTAGTTAGATGATGGCTGATCTATACCTCAACTCCATTTACCTGCCTTTGATGCATATCCCTTGATAAACTTAGGAACATAGTAACAGGAGTACGTCATTCAACCCCTCAAGGCTGTACCACCATTCAAATAGATCATGGCTGATCTGTATGTTAATTCCATCTAATTCCATCGACACGCATTGTTTCTGTGCCCCTTAATAACCTTGGCCAACAAAAATCTATCAGTCTAATGTTGTACCAGTATTCAAGAAATGGAAGTCGGATAAACCAGGAAACTACAGACCAGTCAGCCTAACATCGGTGGTGGGGAAATTATTGGAAACCATTTTCAGGGACAAAATAAATTTTCATTTGGAAAGGCTTGGGTTAATCAAGGAGAATCAGCATGGATTTGTTAAAGGCAAACCGTGCCTGACTAACTTGATTGAATTCTTTGATGAAGTAACAGAGAAGGAGTGCAGCTCGGAACAGAGTGTAAAGCTGCGAGTTTGGTGAGTGAGGGAGTTCGGGGAGGGAGATGTTCCTTTCTTTTTCTATCTTTGTCAGCTTCCAGGAGAGCAAGAGTTAAAAAGCTGCACCAGAGGGGACAGAGAACCAACGCGAATTTGGCTCTGTGACATCCCCCAACCGCATTTGGAGAAAAATGAAACGTGACATCACAGGGAAAAGGGTAAGTGATTGGTTGGTGAGTATTTTGCTCACTTCCCATATCTTTTAAAGCCCAGGAAATTTATTAGTAATTGTAAGGTTTCATTAGTACTAGTTTACTAGCAGTAATAAATCTTATTAGGTGTAGTAGGGTTTATTAAATTAATTAAGACTCAATAAAGATGTCAGGGCAGGTGATGTGTTGCGACTGCAGTATGTGGGAGCTCCTGGACGCCAGTGTGATCCAGGATGAACACGTCTGCGGTAAGTGTCTGCGGTAAGTGTCTGCGGCTTGAGGAGCTTCTGCTCAGAGTTGATGAGCTGGAGGCCGAGCTGCGGACTCTGCGATGCATCAGGGAGGGGGAAAGTTACCTGGACACTTTATTCCAGGAGGCAGTCACACCCCTTAGGATAGGATCTTCTGATTTGGTCAGTGGTCAGGGACAGGAGGATGTGACTGTGAGTGAGGCAGGTATGGGGACCCAGGAGGCGGAGGAGCCTCAGCCTTTGCAATTGTCCAACAGGTTTGAGGTTCTTGCAGCCTGTATGGATGAAAATGGTGGCTGCAAGGTGGATGAGCAAGGTACAGGAAGCCATTCAAGCGGGGGGAGTTAATAGGAATGTAGTGGTAATTGGGGACAGCATAGTCAGGGGGATATAGATACAGTTCTCTGCAGCCAAGAGCGAGAATCCAGACGGCTGTGTTGCCTGCCCGGTGCCAGGGTTCGGGACATCTGCTCTGGGCTGGAGAGGAACTTGCAGTGGGAGGGGGAGGAGCCAATGGTCGTGGTCCATGTAGGTACCAATGACATAGGTAGAACTAGGAAAGAGGTTCTGCTGAGAGAGTATGAGCAGCTAGGTGCTAAATTAAAAAGCAGAACCTCAAGGGTAATAATGTCTGCATTATTACCTGAACCACGAGCAAATTGGCACAGGGTAAATAAAATTAGAGAGATGAATGCATGGCTCAAAGACTGGTGTGGGAGAAATGGGTTTCAATTGCTGGGGCACTGGCACCAGTATTGTGGGGAAAGTGGGATCTGTATCGTTGGGACGGTCTTCACCTGAACCGTGCTGGGACCAGTGTTCTGGCGAGTCGTATAACTAGGGCAGCAGAGAGGGCTTTAAACTAAATATTGGGGGCATGGGATCAAATTTGGGAAGATGTGGTAATTCAAAGATTAGAGACAAGGCAATAGAGAAAGGTATTAATATGGAAAATGATAAACAGACCGTGACAGGAAGGGATAGAGAGAACAAATCTAAGAGTAAATCAACAGATAAGGCTAGAGGTTACAAAAATAATAAAAGGACAAAACTAAAGGCTCTGCATCTGAATGCACATAGCATTCAAAACAAAACAGATGAACTGATAACGCAAATAGAAATAAATAAATATGATCTGATAGCCATTACAGAAACATGGCTGCAGGATGACATAGATTGGGACCTGAATATTGAAGGGTACATGACATTTAGGAAGGACAGGAAGGTGGGAAAAGGTGGAGGGGTGGCTCTGTTAATTAATGATGGTATTAGCACAATAGAGAGGGATGACCTAAGTTCAGGAATCCAGGATGTAGAAGCGGTTTGGATAGAGATGAGAAATAATAAAGGAAAGAAGTCACTTGTGGGAGTGGTGTACAGGCCCCCTAACAGTAACCACATGGTAGGATGGAGTATAAAGGAAGAAATAATGGGAGCTTGTCAGAAGGGTACGGCAATAATCATGGGGGATTTTAATCTGCATATAGACTGGAAAAATCAGATGGGCAAAGGTAGCATAGATGAAGAGTTCATGAAATGTTTTCGGGATAGTTTCTTACAACAGCACGTTCTGGAGCCAACCAGAGAGCAGGCTATACTAGATCTGGTATTGTGCAACGAGATAGGATTAATTAATGACCTCATAGTGAAGGCGCCCCTAGGTAGCAGCGGTCATAATATGATTAAAATTTACATTCAGTTTGAGAGAGAGAAGAGTGGGTCCAAGACTAGTATTTTAAACTTAAATAAGGGCAATTATGAGGGCATGAAAGCAGAGCTAGCTAAAGTGAACTGGCAAATTAGGTTAAGGGATAGGTCAATAGAGTTGCAGTGGCAGACATTTAAGGGGATATTTTAAAATACACAGAATATATACATTCCAACAAGAAAGAAAAATTCTAAGGGGGGGATCCATCATTCGTGGTTAACTAAAAAAGTTAAAGATAGTATTAAACTTAAAGAAAAAGCATATAATTGCGCAAAGATGGGTGGCAGGTCAGAAGATTGGACAGAATATAAAAAACAGCAAAGAATGACTAAAAGATTAATAAGGAGAGAAAAATTAGAGTATGAGAGAAAGCTAGCTAGAAATATAAAAACAGATAGTAAGAGTTTCTATCGATATTTAAAAAAGAAAAGAGTTAACAAAGTGAGCGTTGGTCCTATAAAAAGTGAGTCTGGGGAATTAATAATGGAAAATAAGGAGATGGCAGTTGAATTGAATAGGTATTTTGCATCGGTCTTCACTCTCGAGGATACAAGTAACATCCCAGAAATAGCTGTAAATCAGGAAATGGAAGGGAGGGAGGAACTCAAGAAAATTATAATCACCAGGGAAGTGGTACTGAGCAAATTGTTGGAGCTGCGGGCTGATAAGTCCCCGGATCCTGATGGACTTCATCCTAGGGTCTTAAAAGAAGTGGCTAGTGAGATAGTTGATGCGTTGGTTTTAATTTTCCAAAATTCCCTAGATTCGGGGAAGGTTCCATTAGATTGGAAAATAGCGAATGTAACTCCTTTATTCAAAAAGGGAGGGAGACAGAAAGCAGGAAACTACAGGCCAGTTAGCTTAACATCTGTCATAGGGAAGATGTTAGAAGCTATTATTAAAGACGTTATAGCAGGGCACTTAGAAAAGTTCAAAGTAATCAGGCAGAGTCAACATGGTTTTGTGCAAGGGTTCTTTGAGGAAGTAACATGTGCTGTGGATAAAGGGGAACCGGTGGATGTACTGTACTTAGATTTCCAGAAGGCATTTGATAAGGTGCCACATCAAAGGTTATTGCGGAAAATAAAAGTTCACGGTGTAGGGGGTAACATATTGGCATGGATAGAAGATTGGCTGGCTAACAGGAAACAGAGAGTAGGCATAAATAGGTCATTTTCTGATTGGCAAGATGTAACGAGTGGTGTGCCACAGGGATCAGTGCTGGGGCTTCAACTTTTTACAATTTATATAAATGACTTGTATGAAGGGACCGAAGGTATGATTGCTAAATTTGCTGATGACACAAAGATAGGTAGGAAAGTAAATTGTGAAGAGGACATAAGGAGGCTACAAAGGGATATAGATAAGTTAAGTGAGTGGGCAAAGATCTGGCAAATGGAGTATAATGTGGGAAAATGTGAAGTTGTCCATTTTGGCAGGAAGAATAAAAAAGAAGCATATTATCTAAATGGTGAGAGATTGCAGAGCTCTGAGATGCAGAGGGATCTGGGTGTCCTAGTACATGAATCGCAAAAGATTACTATGCAGGTACAGCAAGTAATTAGGAAAGCTAATAGAATGTTATCGTTTATTGCGAAGGGAATTGAATACAAAAGTAGGGAGGTTATGCTTCAGTTATACAGGGCATTGGTGAGACCACATCTGGAGTACTGTGTACAGTATTGGTCTCCTTATTTAAGGAAGGATGTAAAAGCGTTGGAAGCAGTTCAGAGAAGGTTTACTAGACTAATACCTGGAATGGGCGGGTTGTCTTATGAGGAAAGGTTGGACAGGCTAGGCTTGTATCTGCTGGAGTTTAGAAGAGTAAGAGGTGACTTGATTGAAACATATAAGATCCTGAGGGGTCTGGACAGGGTGGATGTGGAGAGGATGTTTCCTCTTGTGGGAGTATCTAGAACTAGGGGTCACTGTTTAAAAATAAGGGGTCTCCCATTTAAGACAGAGATGAGGGGAAATTTTTTCTCACAGAGGGTCATGAGGCTTTGGAACTCTCTTCCTCAGAGGGCGGTGGAAGCAGAGTCTTTGAATATTTTTAAGGCAGAGGTAGATAGATTCTTGGTAAGCAAGGGGGTGAAAAGTTATCGGGGGTAGGCGGGAATGTGGAGTAATCGGATCAGCCACGATCTTATTGAATGGCGGAGCAGGCTTGAAGGGCCGAGTGGCCTACTCCTGCTCTTAATTCGTATGTTCGTATGTTGATCAAGGTAGAGCAGTAGATGTTGTATATCTGGACTTTCGGAAGGCAGTCTACAAAGTGCCACACAGGAGGCTTATTAAGAAGATGGAAGCCCATGGAATTCAGGGGAAAGTGGTGGTATGGATACGGAATTGGCTCAGTGACAGGAAGCAGAGAGTGGTGGTGGATGGATGTTTTTCCGACTGGGAGGTGGTTTGCAGTGGTGTTCCCCAAGGGTCAGTTTTGGATTCATTACACTATTCAATTTTTATAAATGACCTAGACTCGGGTGTAGGGAGCAGCATTATAAAGTTTGCAGATGATACGAAACTTGGCAAAGCAGTAGAAAGTAATGAGGATAGTTATAGGCTTCAGGATGACAGACAGGATGGTGAAATGGGCAGAAGCAGGGCAGATGGAGATCAATGCAGAGAAGTGTGAAGTGATGCACTTTGGGAGAACTAATATGGAAAGACAGTATACAATAAATGGCAGGATTTTAGAAAGTGTAGATGAGCAGAGAGACCTTGGTGTCCATGTACACAAGTCCTTAAAGGTGGCAGGGCAAGCTGATAAGGTGGTTAAAAAAGCACATGGGTTACTTGGGTTTATAAACAGAGGAATAGAATATAAAAGCAAAGAGATTATGCTGGAACTTTATAAATCGCTGGTTAGGCCTCAGCTGGAGTATTGTGGACAATTCTGGGCACCACACTTCACAAAGATGTAAAGGCCTTAGAGAGGGTACAGAGGAAGTTTACCAGGATGTTTCCAGGGATGAGGGACTTCAGTTATGAGGAGAGGTTGGAAAAGTTAGGACTGTTCTCCTTGGAACAGAGAAGGTTAAGAGATGACCTAATAGAGGATTTCAAGATGATGAGAGGTTTTGATAAAGTAGAGAGAGAAAAACTATTCCCTCTGGTGAGTGAGTCAATAACCAGAGGCCATAGATTTAAAATCATTGGCAAAAGATCTAGAGGGGAGATGAGGAGAGTTTTTTTCACTCAGAGATTTCTTGGGATCTGAAACATTCTACCTGAACAGGTGGTGGAAGCTGATTCCATCAATAATTTTAAAGGCAGTCAGACAGGTACTGGAGGAGGAGGAACTCACAGGGTTACGGACAAAAAGCGGGGGGTGTGGGACTGAGCACGACTGCTCTTTCAAAGAGCCAGCACCGGCACGATGGGCCGAATGGCCTCCTTCTGTGCTGTAAGTTTCAGTGATTCTATGATCTTAGTTTTGAAATTTTCAATTGACCCCAGTCAACATTTCCACAACCCTTTGTGTGCAGAAGTACTTTCTGACATCATCCCTGAACAGCCTAGCTCTCATTTTAAGGCTATTCCCCCTTGTTCTGGACTCCCCTACCAGAGGAAATAGTTTCTCTCTCTACCCTTTGATCATCTTAAACACCTTAATTAGATAATTCTGTACTCGAGGGAATTCAAGCCCAGTCTAGGCAACCTGTCCTCATAATTTAAGCCTCTAAGCCCCGGTATCATTCTGCAAATTTGCGCTGCACCCCCTCCAAGCCCAATATATCCTTCCTGAGGTGCGGTGCCCAGAACTGAACGCAGTGCTCTAGGTGGGGTCTAACCAGAGCTCTACAGAACCGTAGCACAACTTCCACACATTTGTATTCCAGCCCTCTTGAGATGAAAACTAACATTCCATTAGATTCACCAAGACTGCCTACTTCCAACTCAGTGACATCATCCGACTCTGCCCCTGCCTCAGCTCATCCATGCCTTTGTTACCTCTAGACTTGACTATTCCAATACTCTCCTGGCCAGGCTCCCATCTTCCGCCCTCCATAAACTTGAGCTCATGCAACACTCTGCTGCCCGTGTCCTAACTCACACCAAGTCCCGTTCACCCATCACCCCTGTGCTCGCTGATCTACACTGGCTCCCAGTCCGGCAACATCTCTATTTTAAAATTCTCATCCTTGTTTTCAAATCCCTCCATTGCCACACCCTTCCCTATCTCTGTAATCTCCTCCAATCCTACAACTCTCTGAGATCTCCACCCCTCCTCCAATTCTGGCCTCTTGCGCATCCCCAATTTTAATCGTTCCACCATTGGTGGCCGTGCCTTCAGCTGCCTAGGCCCTAAGCTCTGGAACACCCTCTATAAACCTCCCCGCCTCTCTACCTCTCTCTCCCTCTTCAAGACGCTTCTTGAAACCTACCTCTTTGACCAAGCATTTGGTCGCCTGTCCTAATATCTCTTTATGTGACTCGGTCTCAAATTTTGTTTTATAATGCTCCTGCAAAGCGCCTTGGGACGTTTTACTACGTTGAATGTGCTATATAAATGCAAGATGTTGTTGTTGTAGTAGCTTATTAAATTATTATTTGGACGTGTCCATTAGCTCCTAGTTTCTCACGACTTAGAAAATTATGCTGAGCTTACTTTCTTAGGTCTAAAGTTCACAGTTTTGCCCACTCACTTAATCTATCAATGTCACTTTGCAACTTTCCGCTCCCATCTACACTACTTACTGTGCCACCTAACTCAGTGTCATCAGCAAACTTAGGTATACGACTCTATTGCTTCATCTAAGTCATTGATAAATGTAGTGAAAAGCTAAGGCACCAGTACCGATCTGTGGGGAACACTGCTTCTCACATCCTGTTAATCAGAGAGCTTTCCCTTTATCCCTACTCTCTCTCTCAAGGGTAATACAGTAATCATAGGGGACTTTAATCTTCATATCGATTGGGCAAACCAAATTTGTAGTAATAGTGTGGAGGACAAGTTCTTGGAATGCATTCAAGATAGTTTTCTAGATCGGTATATCAAGGAACCAACTTGGGAACAGGCTATTTTGTATCTAGTAGTGTGCAATGAGAGAGAGTTAATTGTTAATCTTGTAGTAAAGGAGCCTCTGGGGAAGAGTGATCATAATATAATAGAATTCTATATTGAGTTTGAGAGTTTTAAAAAATTCATTCCTGGGATGTGGACGTTGCTGGCAAGGCCAACATTTATTGTCCATCCCTAATTGCCCTTGAGAAGGTGGTGGTGAGCCACCTTCTTGAACCGCTGCAGTCCGCGTGGTGAAAGTACTCCCATAGTGCTGTTAGGGAGGGAGTTCCAGCATTTTGACCCAACAACGATGAAGGAATGGTGATATATTTCCAAGTCAGGATGGTGTGTAACTTGGAGGGGAACTTGCAGGTGATGGTGTTCCCTTGCGCCTGCTGCCCTTGTCCTTCTAGGTGGTAGAGGTCGTGGGTTTGGGAGCTGCTGTTGAAGAAGCCTTGGCGAGTTGCTGCAATGCATTTGTAGATGGTACACACTGCAGCCACAGTGTGCTGGTGGTGGAGGGAGTGAATGTTTAAGGTGGTGGATGGGGAGCCAATCAAGCAGGCTGCTTTGTCCTGGATGGTGTCCTTTGTGCTAGGTATGACTCCAGCCAGTGGAGAGTTTTTCCCCTGATTCCCATTGACTTCAATTTTAAAAGGGCTCCTTGATGCCACACTTAGTCAAATGCTGCCTAGATGTCAAGGGCAGTCACTCTCACCTCACCTCTGGAATTCAGCTCCTTTGTCCATGTTTGGACCAAGGCTGCAATGAAGTCTGGAGCTGATTGGTCTGAGCAGAATCCAAACTGAGCACCAGTGAGCAGGTTATTGGTGAGTAAGTGCCACTTGATAGCCCTGTCAACAACACCTTCCATCACATTGCTGATGATTGAGACTAGACTGATGGGGCGGTAATTGGCCAGATTGGATTTGTCCTGTTTTTTGTGGACTGGACATACCTGGGCAGTTTTCCACATTGTCGGGTAGATGCCAGTGTTGTAATTTTACTGGAACAGCTTAGCTAGAGGCGCTGCTAGTTCTGGAGCACAAGACTTCAGCACGACAGCTGGGATGTTGTCGGGACCCACAGTCTTTGCTGTATCCAGTGCACTCAGCCGTTTCTTGATATCATGTGGAGTGAATCGCATTGACTGAAGACTGGCTTCTGTGATGGTGGGGATCTCAGGAGGAGGCTGAGATGAATCATCTACTTGCCACTTCTGGCTGAAGATGGTTGCAAATGCTTTAGTCTAGAATGAGGAACTTAAAGAAATTAGTATTAGTAAAGAAATAGTACTGGAGAAAATAATGGGACTTAAAGTCGACAAATGCCCTGGACCTGATGGCCTACATCCTAGGGGTTTAAAAAGAGGTGGCTGCTGACATAGTGGATGCATTGGTATTAATCTTCCAAAATTCCTTAGATTTTAGAACGGTCCCCGTGGATTGGAAGGTTGCAAACGCAACCGCTATTCAAGAAATGAGGGAGAGAGAAAACGGAACTACAGGCCAGTTAGCCTGACGTCAGTAGTAGGGAAAATACTAGAATCTATTATTAGGGACATGATAACAGGGCATTTAGAAAATCATATGATTGGGCAGAGTCAACACAGATTTATGAAAAGGAAATCGTGTTTGACAAATCTGTTAGAGTTTTGTGAGGTTGTAACTAGTAGGCTAGATAAGGGGGAACCAGTGGATGGAATGTATTTTTATTTTCAAAAAGCGTTCGATAAGGTGCCACACAAGAGGTTATTACACAAAATTAGGGCTCATGGGATTGGGGCTAATATATTAGCATGGATTGAGGATTGGTTAACGGACAGAAAACAGAGAGTAGGAATAAACAGGTCATTTTTGGGTTGGCCGTCTGTAACTAATGGGGTACCGCAAGGATCAGTGCTTGGGCCTCACTATTTACAATCTATATCAATGACTTACATGCGGGGACCGAGTGTAACGTATCTAAGTTTGCTGACGATACAAAGCTAGGTGGGAAAATAAGTTGTGAGGAGGACGCAAATAGGCTGCAAAGGGATATAAACAGGTTAAATGAGTGGGCAAGAATGTGGCAGATGGAATAAAATGTAGAAAAATGTGAAGTTATCCACTTTGGTAGGCAAAATAGAAAAGCAGAATATTTTTAAATGGTGAGAGACTGAGAAATGTTGGTGTTCAGAGGGACCTAGAATCATAGGGGGGGAAAATTCAGTTGGTTGCACCTCCCGTTAGCGCCTTAAGAGGGCGCTAATGGGGCGCAAAGCAACTAGCGCCCGGGTGCGGCGATGTTTGCGCCGCTCGCGAAATTATCTAGACATTTTGCGGCGGCGCTAAACAGTTCCGCCATGATCTCCTGCGCCGGCAGATTGTGACGTCAGTCGAGTGCGCAATGCCCTGGTAGCGCCCCAGAGCGGATATTGAGTGGCGCCTCTTGCCTTACCGCCTGCCGCTAGCAACGACAGGTTGAGGGGAGCGTTTTGCAGTCAGGAAGGGACTGGGGGAGCGCTATTTAAAGGCGACCGCTTCCTGCCTTTTTTTGTTGGTGACATTTTTGAACCACGCATTCTGAGAGAGAGAGAGAGACTTCTGGAGAGATTCAACGCTGTGTGAAGGAGTTTTGGGTACTGAGCAGCACTTTGCAGGTTCATTTTGATTTGCCCTTCCTTGTATCGATTTAGAAGAGACTGTGGGGGCTGCACTCTGAGATCTTTCCCTGGTCCTCTCCATTGTTCTTTCCAGCAGATTTGATGTACAGGTCTCTCCAGGCCGAGATTCAAGGCTGCAATAAGCAGGACGTGGATGGAAAGCAAGATCAACCCTCCCCTTTAAGAACTGGCTGGGGCCATTGTGTCTGTGTTCCATTGCTGACTGACATCACATGAGCTTCGCCAGCGCTCTGAGTTAGCGCCTCGCTCCTCGGCCTTTGCGTCTTAAGACAGATGTGTAGTGCCTGATTTAGCACTCCAATCACCTCCAGGGGCGATAAAAGTCAAGTTTGCAGTCAGAGGCGATAATTAGCGGCAGGTGCTAATCTTTGCGCCTGGCCGATAATTGCGCCCCAAACGGGGCGATACTGAATTTTTCCCCCTATGACTCTATCTTGTAGATGGTACACTCTGCAGCCACGGTACGCCGGTGGTGGATGGAGTGAATGTTTAAGGTGGTGGATGGGGTGCCAATCAAGCCGGCTGCTTTGTCCTGGATGGTGTCGAAACTCTTGAGTGTTGTTGGAGCTGCACTCATCCAGGCCAGTGGAGGGTATTCCATCACACTCCTGACTTGTGCCTTGTCGATGGTGGAAAGGCTTTGGGGAGTCAGGATGTGAGTCATTCGCTACAGAATACCCAGCCTCTGACCTGCTCTTGTTGGCACAGTATTTATGTGGCTGGTCCAGTTAAGTTTCTGGTCAATGTTGACTCCCAGGACGTTGCTGGTGGGGGATTTCGACAATGGTAATGCCTTTGAATGTCAAAGGGTGGTGGATAGACTTTCGCTTATTGGAGATGATTATTGCCTGGCACTTGTGTGGCACGAATGTTACTTGCCTCTTATCAGCCCAAGCCTGAATGTTGTCCAGGTCTTGCTGCATGCGGGCACGGATTGCTTCATTATCTGAGAAGTTGCGAATGGAACTGAACACTGTGCTGTCATCAGCGAACATCCCCACTTCTGACCTTATGATGGAGGGAAGGTCATTGATAAAGCAGCTGAAGATGGTTGGGTCTCAGACACTGCCCTGAGGAACTCCTGCAGCGATGTCCTGGGGCTGTAATGATTGACCTCCAACAACCACAACCATCTTCTTTTGTGCTAGGTATGACTCCTGCCAGTGGAGAGTTTTTCCCCTGATTCCCATTGACTTCAATTTTACTAGGGCTCCTTGATGCCACATTTGGTCAAATGCAGCCTCGATTTCAAGGGCAGTTACTCTCACCTCACCTTTGGAATTCAGCTCCTTTGTCCATGTTTGGACCAAGGCTGTAATGAAGTCTGGAGCTGAGTGGTCCTGGCGGAACCCAAGCTAAGCATTGGTGAGCAAGTTATTGATGAGTAAGTGCCGCTTGACAGCATTTTCGATGACCCCTTCCATCACTTAGCTGATTATTGAGATTAGGCTGATAGGGCAGTAATTGGCCATATTGGATTTGTCCTGCTTTTTGTGGACAGGATATACCTGGGCAATATTCTACTTTGTCAGGTAGATGCCAGTGTTGTAGTTGTACTGGAACAGCTTGGCTAGAGGCACGGCCAGTTCTGGAGCACAAGTCTGGAATGTTGTCAGGGCCCATAGCCTTTGCTGTATCCAGTGCGCTCAGCCATTTCTTGTTATCACGTAGAGTGAGTTGAATTGGCTGAAGACTTGATACTGTGATGGTGGAGACCTCAGGAGGAGGCCGATATGGATTATCTACTCGGCACTTCTGGCTGAAGATGGTTGCAAACGCTTCAGCCTTGTCTTATGCACTCGTGCTGGGCTCCGCCATCATTGAGGATGGGGATATTCATGGAGCCTCCTCCTCCCATTAGTTGTTTAATGGTCCACCACCATTCACGACTGGATGTGGCAAGGCTGCAGATCTTTGATCTGATCCATTAGTTGTGGGATCGCTTAGCCCTGTCTACTGCATGCTGCTTCCGCTTTTTAGCATGCATGTAATCCAGTGTTGTAGCTTCCCCAGATTGGCACCTCATTTTTAGGTACACCTGGTGCTGCTCCTGGCATGCTCTTCTACACTCCTCATTGAACCAGGGTTGGTCTCCTGGCTTGATGGTAATGGTAGAGTGAGGGATATGCCGGGCCATGAGGTTACAGATTGTGGTGGAATACAATTCTGCTGCTGCTGATGGCCCACAGCGCCTCATGGATGCCCAGTTTTGAGCTGCTACATCTGTTCTGAATCTATCCCAATTAGCACGGTGGTAGTGCCACACAACACGATGGAGGGTGTCCTCAGTGTGAAGATGGGACTTCGTCTCCACAAGGACTGTGCGGTGGTCACTGCTACCAATACTGTCATGGACAGATACATCTGCGATAGTTAGATTGGAGAGGACGAGGTCAAGTAGGTTTTTCCCTCGTGTTGGTTCTCTCACCACCTGTCGCAGGCCCAGTCTGGCAGTTATGTCCTTCAGGACTCGGCCAGCTCGGTCAGTAGTGGTGCTACCGAGCTACTCTTGATGAGAATTGAAGTCCCCCACCCAGAGTACGTTCTGTGCCCTTGCTGCCCTCAGTGCTTCTTCCAAGTGGTGTTCAACACGGTGGTTCTGTTCTGCCGGTGGGTCAGGCCATACCCAGGGATGGTGATGGTGGAATCTGCGACGTTGGTTGTAAAGTAAGATTCTGTGAGTATGACTATGTCAGGCTGTTGCTTGACTAGTCTGTGGGACAGCTCTCCCAATTTTGGCTCCAGTGCCCATATGTTAGTGAGGAGGATTTTGCAGGGTGTACCTTTGTCGAGTCCGAATCCGGTGCCTCGGTCCACGCTGGGTGGTCTGTCCGGTTTTTTTCTTATGTGTGAGGTCATCCATTTTGAACCAAGTATTATTTCAATGGTGAAAAGCTAGGAACACTGGTGGTCCAAAGAGATTCAAAAGAGGTCCATGTACACAGATCATTAAAATTTAGCGGTTAGGTACAAAAAATAATCAAGAAAGACAAATGGAATGTTAGCGTTTATATCTAGAGGGCTAGAATATAAAGAGGATGAAGTTTTGATACAGCTGTACAAAGCCCTGGTTAGACCACATCTGGCGCACTGTGTACAGTTCTGGGCATCGCACCATAGAAAGGATATATTGGCCTTGGAAGGAGTGCAGCGCAGATTCACCAGAATGTTACCAGGGCTCCAAGGGTTAGATTATGAGGAGAGATTACACAAGATAGGTTTGCATTCCCTGGAATATAGAAGGTTAAGGGGGGATTTGATTGAGGTTTTTAGGATTTTGAAAGGAATTGATAGGGTAGATAGAGAGAAACTCTTTCCGCTGGTGGGGGAGTCCAGGACAAGGAGGCAAATCCTTAAAATTAGAGCCTGGCCATTCGGGAGAGAAGTTAGGAAACACTTCTTCACACAAAGGGTGGTAGAAGCGTGGAACTCTCTCCCACAGAAAGCAGTAGATGCCAGCTCAATTAATAATTTTATATCTAAGGTTGATAGATTTTTGCTAGACAAGGGTATTGAGGGATATGGAGCCAAGGCAGGTGGACGGTGTTAGGATAAAGATCAGCCATGATCTCATTGAATGGCGAAACAGGCTCGAGGGGATGAATGGCCTGCTCCTGTTCCTATGTTTGTGCACCCAGGATTAATGTTAGAAAGCAGAATAAAGACAGGACCACAAAGTATGTAACTGTAGTTTAACTGACACATATGAAAGTGTTCGCAGTGTATGAAACAATGTAACTTCACTCTGAGCATCAGTTATCTCGCACACTACCAGCTGAAATATACACGTTTTACAATAGCAAAATACTGCGGATGCACGTTTTACGCTGATTTCCTTCAGTCACGTTTCCCTGTTGATGAGAACGGAGAGAACATTGCTGAGTCCAGCAGGACGAATCCTCTCCCATCATTATCGTTACACTGTTCAGTGATATATCTCGGGGCTGACACAACCCACAGTAAGCTCCTGTAACTGTGGAGACTTGGTGAATGTACGGTTAGTATCACACTCAGACATAGAAATACACCAGAAAGTAGTGAAAGAGTTCATTTAGAAAGTATGGAAATTCCATTTCAAGCTGCTCCTTTGCACTGGAATAGAAATAAGCAATATACGTACTGAAAATTACATAAACCTGTATATAAAAAGCACACACGGATCTGCTACACAAATAATTGTTCTAAACCTGGTAACTATGGATTAGAGTACAGAGTCCTGCTCCCACAGTAGGAGGGAGCTATCCTCTATGGATTAGAGTACAGAGTCCTGCCCCCACAGTAGGAGGGAGCTATCCTCTATGGATTAGAGTACGGAGTCCTGCCCCCACAGTAGGAGGGAGCTGTCCTCTATGGATTAGAGTACGGAGTCCTGCCCCCACAGTAGGAGGGAGCTATCCTCTATGGATTAGAGTACAGAGTCCTGCTCCCACAGTAGGAGGGAGCTATCCTCTATGGATTAGAGTACAGAGTCCTGCTCCCACAGTAGGAGGGAGCTATCCTCTATGGATTAGAGTACGGAGTCCTGCTCCCACAGTAGGAGGGAGCTATCCTTTGACTGCCCGGTGCAGCTACACAGAGTAAATGCCCGTGTGCTTTGTGGTCGGGGTTTGGCTGAATCTTCGCAGCAATCAGTAATCGAGCTGACACAAGCAGGCAACTCCCCTGTTGACCCAGTGATTCTGAGGCTGGTCTGATGGTAACTCGATTGTCAGGACGTAGTTAGTGGAGTGACCGGTGGTGGAGAGAATCCCTCTCCGAACACTCGTCTTGTAAACTGTGGAGCAAAGAATCGGAAACAAAATCAGTCAACGTATCTCACACCTTCACCCAGAATAACCACTTTGACACTGACTGATCAATTAATGTGGCACGAACAGTCCTTTTCAATATTCATTTTATAATTATACTGCAAATTATCAAGAGTTTGCATAAAGTGACTACAGAGAGACAATTTCCTCTGTTTGGGTATTCAGTGATGAGGGATCATTTAAATTGCATCTTTTAAGGGAAAATTGGATTGATACAGGGCTATGGGGAAGGAAAATGTCCGTGGGATTAGTTTGGGATTGATACAAGGCTATTTGGAGAGCGGGGCAGAGGGATTAGCTTTGGATTAACACAAGGTTATGGCGATCGAGTGGGGCAGAGGGATTAGTTTTGGATTAATACAGGGCTATGGGGAGAGAGCGGGGCAGTGGGATTAGTTTTGGATTAATACAGGGCTATGGGGAGAGAGCGGGGCAGTGGGATTAGTTTTGGATTAATACAGGGCTATGGGGAGAGAGTGGGGCAGAGGGATTAGTTTTGGATTGTTACAGGGCTATGGGGAGAGAGCGGGGCAGTGGGATTAGTTTTGGATTGATACAGGGCTATGGGGAGAGAGCGGGGCAGTGGGATTAGTTTGGGATTGATACAGGGCTATGGGGAGAGAGTGGGGCAGTGGGATTAGTTTGGGATTGATACAGGGCTATGGGGAGAGAGCGGGGCAGTGGGATTAGTTTTGGATTGATACAGGGCTATGGGGAGAGAGCGGGGCAGTGGGATTAGTTTTGGATTGATACAGGGCTATGGGGAGAGAGCGGGGCAGTGGGATTAGTTTTGGATTGATACAGGGCTATGGGGAGAGAGCGAGACAGTGGGATTAGTTTTGGATTGATACAGGGCTATGGGGAGAGAGCGCAGCAGAGGGATTAGTTCATTTTTGCTGCCAGTACGGATATGTTGGGCAGAATGGCCTGCTCCTGTGCTGTAAACTGCTGTATTTCTCTGGTTCTGTTGTACAGGTATCACCACAGCAATATATCAATTTAATCACAGGGTCATCTGACATTCCAAAAATCTCAAATGAGAGGAGGCCTGCTCATCTGTCCTGCAATTATCTGAAAATTTTGTGGGAATTGTGATACCAGGAGGAATTGGGAGGTCAATGGGAATTGGGAGGTCAATGGGAATTGGGAGGTCAGTGGGAATTGGGAGGTCAATGGGAATTGGGAGATCAGTGGGAGTCGGGAGGTCAGTGAGAATTGGAAGGTCAGTGAGAATTGGGAGATCAGTGGGAGTCGGGAGGTCAGTGAGAATTGGGAGGTCAGTGAGAATTGGGAGGTCAGTGGGAGTCGGGAGATCAGAAGACTAGATTCAGACTCAAGTGTACCAGAGAATATTCTAGATCAGTATGTTTCCAGCCCAATGAGGAAGGAATCAGTGCTGGATCTAATTCTGGGAATGAAGTGAGGCAAGTGGAGCATGTTTCAGTGGGAGAGCATTTGGGAAACAGTGATTATAATATCCTTAGGTTTAGAGTAATTATGGAAAAGACAAGGAAAAATCAAACATAAAAATACTCAACTGGGAGAGGGCTAATTTCAGTGAGTTGAAAGGAGATCTGGCCCAGGTGGATTGGAATCAAAGATTGACAGGTGAAACAGTAAATGAGCAATGGCAGGCCTACAGAGAGGAGATAGTTCAGGTACAGATTAGACACATTCCCACGAGGGGGAAAGAAAGGGCATCCAAAGCTAGAGCTCCCTGGATGACTGAAGATATAGAGATTAAAATGAAACAGAAAAAGGAGGCTTATGATAAATGTCAGGTTTATAATACAGTAGAGAATCAAGCTGAATACAGAAAGTGCAGAGGAGGACTGAAGAAGGAAATAAGAGGGTCAAAGAGAGTGTTTGAGAATAGATTTTATAAACATAGAAATAGTAAAAGTATAGTCAAAAGAAGGGTGACCAAAAAGGTAATTGTTCTGTGGAGGCAGAGGGCATGGCTGAGGTACTAAATGAGTACTTTGCATCTGTCTTCACGAAAGAAGAGGAATCTATCAATGTCACAGTAAAGGAGGAGGCAATAGAGAAATTTGATATGATAAAAATAGATAAGGAGGAGGTACTTAAAAGGTTGGCAGCGCTCAAAGTAGAAAAGTCACCCGGTCCGAAAGGGATGCATCCGAGGTTGCTGAGGGAAGTAAGGGTGCAGATAGCGGGCTGTGGCCACAATCTTTCAATCCTCCTTGGATATGGGAGTGGTGCCAAAGGACTGGAGGATTGAAAATGTTACACCCCTGTTCAGAAAAGGGGAGAGGGGTAAACCCGGTAAGTACAGGCCAGTCAACCTAACGTCGGTGGTGGGGAAACTTTTAGAGACATTAATCGGGGACAAAATTAATTGTCACTTGGAAAAATATGGGCTAATAAATGACAGCCAGCATGAATTTGTTAAAGGCAAATCTTGTCTGACTAACTTGATCGAGTTCTTTGATGAAGTAATGGAGGTGGTTGATGAGGGTAGTGCGGTTGATGTTGTGCATATGGACTTTGAGAAGATGTTTGATAAAGTATCATATAATAGACTTGTTAGTAAAAATGAAGCCCATGTCATTAAAGGGACAGTGGCAGGATGGGTACAAATTTGGCTGAGAGACAGAAAGCAGAGAGTAGTGGTGAAGGGTTGTTTTTCAGACTGGAGGGAAGTGTGCAGTGGTGTCCCCCAGGGGTCGGTATTGGGACCACTGCTCTTTTTGATACATATTAATGACCTGGACTTGGGTGTACAGGGCATCATTTTAAAGTTTGCAGATAACACAAAGCTTGGAAATGTAGTAAAACAGTGAGGATAGTAGCAGATTCAAGAGGACATAGACAGACTGGTGAAATGGGCAGACACATGGCAGACGAAATTTAATGCAGAGAAGTGTGAAGTGATTCATTTTGAGAGAAAGAATGATGAGAGGAAGTATTAGTTAAATACAATTTAAAGGTGGTGCAGGGACAGAGAGATCTGGGGGTGTGTGTTTACAAGTCTTTGAACGTGGCAGAACAAGTTGATAAAACTGTTAAAATAATGGTGTCCAATTCTGGCCACCACACTTCAGGAAGGATGTCAAGGCCTTGGAGAGGGTGCAGAGGAGATTTACCAGAATGGCACCAGGAGTGAGGGACTTCAGTTATGTGGAGAGATGCAGCGAGTTGTTGTGATCTGGAACGCACTGCCTGGAAGGGCGGTGGAAGCAGATTCAATAGTAACTTTCAAAAGGGAATTTGATGACTACTTGAAGGCAACGTTCCCTTTAAGCTGGGCGGCCGCACAACGCTCTGCAGGTCCCGCGCAGCTGGTGAGCCGGCTTTCAAATAGAGAAACTGCGCATGCGCCG
This sequence comes from Squalus acanthias, assembly GCA_030390025.1. Lineage (NCBI taxonomy): Eukaryota > Metazoa > Chordata > Chondrichthyes > Squaliformes > Squalidae > Squalus > Squalus acanthias. The sequence goes on along the minus strand of CM059434.1, from coordinate 78,592,234 downwards.
AATTTTGAATGGCCCGCGCAGCCGCACATGAAGGGTAAAATTATACAGGGCTTTGGGGAAAGAGCAGGAGAGTGCGACTAATTGGACAGCTCTTTCAAAGAGCCAGCACAGGTGATGAGCCGAATGACCTCCTTCTGTGCTGTCTGATTCTTCGATAAACATTGAAAAGACCAAAGTCATCCTCTCCATGAACCTCCTTCCCTCTGTTCCCAAGGTGCAACTTCTCCTTTGCTTGATTCCAGTCACTAGGATCTCCAATGAGTCACTGACTGTGGGGGCTCTGTGGCCTGAAGAACTCACCCCAGACACATACATGCCAAGTATCAACGTTTCATGTCGACAGTCAGCGCTCAGGGACTTGGTCAGTGGGTCGTTGTTTGCTACACAAATCAGTGCAACCTGGCTCCTCTCTGCTCCCTCCCGTCTCCAGTAAGCAGAGGAAGCAATCCCGGCCAATAGTGCTGGAAATGGGTGGTGGAGGAGAGGGGCCTGTTCAGTGCAGTAGTCACCGGACTTGGGTGGGTGACAATGCAAGGGGGACAGCAATGGGAGGAGATTCAAAGGGTGAGCAAGGGGGAAGGGAATGCAAGGTGAGGGCCTCCAGTTAAACATTGTGATGACCGAAGCCATCATCTCGGCCCTCGTCCCAAACTCCGTACCCCTGCCTCCACTTCCATCTCCTTCCTCGGTCACTGTCTCAGGCTGAACCAAACTGTTTCCAACCTCAACATCCTAGTCAAGCAGGAGCTGAGCTTCTGATCCCACATCTTCGCCGTCATTAAGACCGCCTCCTTCCACCTCCATAACATCACCCGTCTCCGCCCCGCCTCAGCTCACCCGGTGAAACCTTCATCCATGTCTGTGTTACCTCTAGACTCATCTATTCCAATGCTCTGCTACCTACCACAGCCTCCTACCTACCACGCTCCATAAACTTGAGCTAATCCAAAACTCTGCTGCCCATATTCTAACTCGCACCAAGTCCCGTTCACCCATCACCCCTGTGCTCGCTGACTTACGTTGACTCCTAGCCCCCCAACGCCTCAAATTTTAAATTCTCATCTCATGTTTAAATCCCTCCATGACCTCACCCCTCCCGATCTCTGTAACTTCCTCCAATCCAACAGCTCCCCCTGAACTCTCTGCTCCTCCAACTGAGGCCCTTGGTGCACCCCCTCCTTGCCCCACCATTGGTGGCTGTGCCTTCAGCCCACTAGGCCCCACACTCTGCAGCTCCCTAAACCCTCCACCTCTCCATCTCCCTCACCACTCTTAAGACCCTCCTTAAAACCCGCCTCTGTGACCAGGCCTTTGGTCTCCCTCCTATCATCTCCTTCCTTGGTTCAGAGTCCATTTTATTGATTACGCCTCTGTGACGTGTCTGTCCATTTTTCTATGCCAAAGACTCTCTATATAAAAGCAAGTTGTTCTCAATTAGCCGAGTGTTAGTATTGTACAATGTTACAGTGAGAGGGTTGGACTAAAAATAAGAATATAACAGCAGTGCTTAATACTGTATATGGAAACATCTTTCTACCTGGACATCCATAAACAGATTCTTCCTTAAATGGTGATGTTTCTCCTGGTTTGAGCCAAATCTGATTGAATTGGTTAAGGGTGTGTACCAACAGAGAGAGGAAAGAAGCTCCCTCTGGAAATGCTCACGGCCCATAGTGAGCCACACTGTGTACTCCTAACGTTACTCTCGACACCTCCACTTCTAGTGACCACCTCCGGCTCCCCCCACACCCTTCTCTGCCCAGAATGTCCGGCCCCACCCGCTCTCACTCCTCTGTTGATCCCCAATTCCACAGCAGCTGCTCTGAAATGTGCAAAATCTGCCCGGTTAATCTCACTTTCCAAAGTCTCGTCATTCCCTGTCAGACAGTAAGATCTATTTTAACTTTGGGCGACCAATCAGTGGAACGTGCCCATTCCTGGGGTGAACAGACCCCACTCCATCATGAGTTTGAGGTTCCGGCCTCATTTAAATTTGGCAGGTATGCTATGGGGAGCCAAACAGGCGTTCCCGGTGCAACTCTCCGGATTCAGGCTTCAGGATTGGGCCGGGGCTCTCACCAGCGAGCTAAGTTGTGGTGGGGTCGCAGAGGTTGGGAGGTCCTGATTATTACTGTGGGCCTGGAGGTTCACTCCTGCTCGCTCAGGGCCCACAAGTATAACTGAACACTTCCCTTTGGCCGGGGCCTCTTTGGTTCCATCGCCCGTGGGACTGATCAGAGTGGGCATTTCTGTCATAGGACCCCGATTTCCATATAAAAAGGGGCCTATCTAGTTTCATCGAGTTATGTCAACTCTGCAGCACAGGAAGAGGTCATTCGCACCAACTGGTCCGTGCCGGTGTTTATGCTCCACAGGAGCCTCTTCCCACTCTACTCCATCTCACCCTATCAACAGATCCTTCTCCTCCTTTCTCCCTCAAGTGTTTATCAAAGCATCTCTGCTATTGGCCTCAACCACTCCCTGTGGTAGCAAGTTCCACATTCTAACCACTCTCTGGGTAAGGAAGTTTCTCCTGAATTCCTTACTGGATTTATTAGTGACCATCTTACAGAAGGCAGTAGAGGCCAATTCATTAAATAGATTCAAGAAGGAGTTGGATATATTTCTTAAGGCTAAAGGGATCAAGGGATGTGGGGAGAAAGCAGGGACAGGGTACTGAATTTGGATGATCAGCCATGATCGCATTGAATGGCGGAGCAGGCTCGAGGGGCCGAATGGCCTACTCCTGCTCCTATCTTCTATGATTCTATATTTAAGACCTCTTGTTTTGGACTCCCCCCAAGTGGAGAAACACCTTCACTATGTCTACCCTATCAAACGCCTTCATAATCTTAAAGACCTCTATCAGGTCACCCCTTGGCCTTCTTTTTCTAGCGAAAAGAGCCCCAGCCTGTTCAATCTTTCCAGATAAGTGTATCCTCCCAGTTCCAGTATCATTCTTGTGAATCTTTCTTGCACCTTCGCCAGTGCCTCTATATCCTTTTTATAAAATGGAGACCAGGACTGTGCACAGTACTCCAAATGTGTTCTAACCAAGGTTCGATACAGGTTTAATACAACTTTTCACCTGAAACAGGCGGGTGTGCTTTGGACACCCTGCGCTAGGCCCCCTGTGGTGGCGGTATTATCGGGGTGGTAAGGACACTGACCCCATTCTGGGGCCATTACTGTCCCGTGAACACCAGGCGAAGGGGTGAGATTCGACCCCAGTGACTTCTTCTTCCATCAGCCTCACACCCAACCACGTTTAGCAAATTCTCACGTTACAAACTGTAGATATAGACCCAGAACCACACATGCATGTCTGACCAGCGAGATCAAATACAGTTGTACAAATATATGGACCCAGAGAATGTTGTATCATTGACAGGATTCTTGGAAATTGGGGATTCGCCATCAAACATTTTATTTTGGTGCAAACATATCAATATTCTGCGAAAAGGTGAGGATTATCATAGTTTAGAGCTGGTGCTTAATAATTCTTCAGCATTCTCCAGAACTGACACAGTCAATAAAAGTGATGATATGAACGCACTGATTTGCCATATTTCTACAGATTCATTCTGGCAGGCTTCTCAAAGTGACAAGCGTTTACAGACTAACTGCTGAAGGGCTGTGAGGAGAGTTAAAGTAAAAGATGCGTGGCCTGACATCAGCGAGAGTTACAGAAACGGATGAACGGATTGTGTGCAGTTTTGGCCTCCTTACCTAAGGAAGGATATACTTGCCACAGACGGTGTGTAACGAAGGTTCACTAGACTGATTCCTGGGATGGGGGGATTGTCCTATGAGGAGAGATTGAGTAGACTAGGCCTCTATTCTCTGGAGTTTAGAAGAATGAGAGGTGATCTCATTGAAACATACAAAATTCTTACAGGGCTTGACAGGGTAGATGCAGGGAGAATGTTTCCCCTGGCTGGAGAGTCTAGAACTAGGGGTCACAGTCTCAGAATAAGGGGTCGGCCATTTACGACTGAGATGAGGAGAAATTTCTTCACTCAGAGGGTGGTGAATCTTTGGAATTCTCTACCCCAGAGGGCTGTGGAGGCTCAGTTGTTGAGTATATTCAAAACAGAGATCGATAGATTTTTGAATATTAAGGGAATCAAGGGATATGGGGATAGTGCAGGAAAGTGGAGATGAGGTACAAGATCAGCCATGATCTTATTGAATGGCGGAGCAGGCTCGACGGGCCGAATGGCCGACTCCTGCTCCTATTTCTTATGTTCTTATGAAGTAAATGCTGGGAAGTGACTGCTGCAGTTTTCAGTAATGAGTCAGCAGAAACCGTAACCTGATCTTAACGGATTGTGTCAAACCTGCCACTTCAAGGTTATTACAGCGAGAACACACTCACCCACTCTGCTGAATATGTGACTGTTAGAATGTGAAGCAGTGTCAGTTTTTGTTACTTGTCATTATCAGCCAGCGTCCCAGACTCCTCCATCACCATCCCTGGGTATGTCCTGTCTCACTGGTGGCGGCACAGTGGTATAGAGTCAGGAGGGAGTGGCCCTGGGAGTCCTCCATATTGACTCTTGACCCCATGAAGTCTCATGGCTTCAGGTCAAACATGGGCAAGGATACCTCCTGCTGCTTACCACCTCCCTCAGATGATTAATCAATACCCCTCTATGTTGATCACCACTTGGAGGAAGCTCTGAGAGTAGCAAGGGCACAGATTGTACTCCGGGTGGAGAACTTCAATGTCCATCACCAAGAGTGGCTCGGTAGCACCACTACTGACCGAGCTGGCCGAGTTCTGAAGGACATAGCTGCCAGTCTGGGCCTGCAGCAGGTGGTGAGAAAACCAACACAAGGGAAAAACCTACTTGACCTCGTCCTCACCAATCTACCTGTCACAGATGCATCTATCCATGACAGTATTGGTAGCAGTGACCACCGCACAGTCCTTGTGGAGACCAAGTCCCATCTTCACGCTGAAGACACCCACAATTGTGTTGTGTGGAACTACCACCATTCTAAATTGGATGAATTAAGAACAGATCTAGGAGCTCAAAACTGGGCATCCATGATGTTGCCATCAGCAGCAGCAGAATTGTATTCCACCACAATCTGTAACCTCATGGCCCGGCATATCCCTCACTCTACCATTACCATCAAGCCAGGGGACCAACACTGGTTCAATGAGGAGTGTAGAAGAGCATGCCAGGAGCAGCACCAGGTGTACCTAAAAATAAGGTGCCATCCCCATGAAACTACAACACAGAACTACATGCATGCTAAACAGCGGAAGCAGCATGCTATAGACAGAGCTAAGCGATTCCACAATCAACAGATCAGATCAAAGCTCTGCAGTCCTGCCACATCCAGTCGTGAATGGTGGTGGACGATTAAACAACTAACGGGAGGAGGAGGCTCCATGAATATCCCCATCCTCAATGATGGTGGAGCCCAGCACGTGAAAGCAAAAGACAAGGCTGAAGCTTTTGCAACCATCTTCAGCCAGATGTGCCGAGTAGATGATCCATCTCATCCTCTTCCTGAGGTCCCCACCATCACAGATGCCAGTCTTCAGCTGATTCAATTCACTCCACTTGATATCAAGAAATGGCTGAGCGCACTGGATGCAGCAAATGTTTCAGGTCCTGACAATATCCTGGTTGTAGTGCTGAAGATTTGTGCTCTAGACCAAGCCGCGCCTCTAGTCAAACTGTCCCAGTACAGCTACAACACTGGCATCTATCCAACAATATGGAGAATAGCCCAGGTATGTCTTGAGCACAAAAAACAGGACAAATCTAATCTGGCCAATTACCGTCCTATCAGCCTACTCTCAATCATCAGCAAAGTGATGGAAGGAGTCCTTAGCAGTGCTATCAAGTGGCACTTATTCACCAATAACCTGCTCACCGATACTCAGTTTGGGTGCCGCCAGGACCACTTGGCTCCAGACCTCAATACAGCCTTGGTGCAAACATGGAAAGAAGAGCTGAATTCCAGAGGTGAGGTGAGAGTGACTGCCTTTGACATCAAGGCAGGCTTCAACAGAGTGCCAGGCAATGACCATTTTCAACAAGAGAGTCTAACCACCTCCACATTCAATGGCATCACCATCACCCAATCCCCACCATCAACATTTGGGGGGTCACCATTGGCCCGAAACTTAACTGGACTAGCCACATAAATGCCGTGGCTACTAGAGCAGGTCAGAGGCCGGGTATTCTGCAGTGAATGTCTCACCTCTTGACTCCCCAAAGCCTTTCCACCACCTACAAGGCACAAGTCAGGAGTGTGATGGAATACTCTCCACTTGTCTGAATGGCTTCAGCTCCAACAACACTCAAAAAACTCAATAGCATCCAGGACAAAACAGTTTACATGATTGGTACCCCATCCACTTGCTTAAATATCCACACCTTCGAAGACTTCTTCGACAGCATCTCCCAAACCAGCAACCTCCAGCACCTAGAAGGACAAGGGCAGCAGGCGCATGGGAACACCATCACCTCCAAATTCTCCTCCAAGTCACACACCATCCTGACTTGGAAGTATATCGCTGCTCCTTCATCGTCACTGGGTCAAAATCCTAGAACTCCCTCCCTAACAGCACTGCGGGAGTACCTTCACCACATGGACTGCAGCGGTTCAAGAAGGCGGCTCACCACCACCTTCTCGAGGGCAATTAGGAATGGGCAATAAATGCCCAGCGATGCCCACATCCCGAGAATGAAAAACAATATTGGTGCATTTATTTGTCTTAACTGAACTCTGTTATGCATCTACAAATGTGGTTCAAACAATCACAGGACAGGATACGATTGGTAAATTGTCGTAGAGCACTTTGGGAAGGGATTCTCCAATCACGTGCCTCTTCCGATCCCATTTCGCTCCTTCCATGTAAAGACCTTTAATGTAAACTCCATCTACCTAAAGTTAAAAATAAAATAATGATATATAGTCACAAACTGTCACAAGACTTTTTTTGGATAATGCATGTATCATTCAATGATTAAATATATGTCTGGCTTTAAGTTCTAGCACCAAATCCAGACGCACATGAACTGAACTAGAACATTGAGCAGATGCAACTTTAATCGTCTGTGTTGCTGTCTGTTCCTCACCAGATTCACTGACAGTACGTGCTGTCCTCCCAGTGTTCCAGCGAGAACATCCTTTCCTGTGTGAATTTCACAGGCAGAAACCCGGGCACCTGGACTGTAGAAAACTGTGGACCTGGACTGTAGAAACCTGTAGACCTGGACTGTAGAAACCCGGGCACTTGGACTGCAGAAACCTGAGCACCTAGACTGCAGAAACCTGTGGACCTGGACTGTAGAAACCTGTGCACCTAGACTGCAGAAACCTGAGCACCTAGACTGCAGAAACCTGTGGACCTGGACTGTAGAAACCTGTGCACCTAGACTGCAGAAACCTGTGGACCTGGACTGTAGAAACCTGAGCACCTAGACTGCAGAAACCTGTGCACCAGGACTGTAGAAACCTGAGCACCTAGACTGCAGAAACCTGTGGACCTGGACTGTAGAAACCTGAGCACCTGGACTGCAGAAACCTGTGCACCTGGACTGTAGAAACCTGTGCACCTAGACTGCAGAAACCTGTGCACCTGGACTGTAGAATCCTGTGGACCTGGACTGTAGAAACCTGTGGACCTGGACTGCAGAAACCTGAGCACCTGGACTGCAGAAACCTGTGGACCTGGACTGCAGAAACCTGAGCACCTGGACTGTAGAAACCCGTGGACCTGGACTGCAGAAACCTGAGCACCTGGACTGCAGAAACCCGAGCACCTGGACTGTAGAAACCTGTGGACCTGGACTGTAGAAACCTGAGCACCTAGACTGCAGAAACCTGTGCACCTAGACTGCAGAAACCTGTGGACCTGGACTGCAGAAACCTGAGCACCTGGACTGCAGAAACCTGAGCACCTGGACTGCAGAAACCTGAGCACCTGGACTGTAGAAACCTGTGGACCTGGACTGCAGAAACCTGTGCACCTGGACTGCAGAAACCTGAGGACCTGGACTGCAGAAACCTGAGCACCTGGACTGTAGAAACCTGTGGCCCTGGACTGCAGAAACCTGTGCACCTGGACTGTAGAAACCTGTGGACCTGGACTGCAGAAACCTGTGCACCTGGACTGTAGAAACCTGTGGACCTGGACTGCAGAAACCTGAGCACCTGGACTGTAGAAACCTGAGCACCTGGACTGTAGAAACCTGAGCACCTGGACTGTAGAAACCTGAGCACCTGGACTGTAGAAACCTGTGCACCTGGACTGCAGAAACCTGTGGACCTGGACTGTAGAAACCTGAGCACCTGGACTGTAGAAACCTGTGCACTTAGACTGCAGAAACCTGAGCACCTAGACTGCAGAAACCTGTGGACCTGGACTGTAGAAACCTGTGCACCTAGACTGCAGAAACCTGTGGACCTGGACTGTAGAAACCTGAGCACCTAGACTGCAGAAACCTGTGCACCTGGACTGTAGAAACCTGAGCACCTAGACTGCAGAAACCTGTGGACCTGGACTGTAGAAACCTGAGCACCTAGACTGCAGAAACCTGTGGACCTGGACTGTAGAAACCTGAGCACCTGGACTGCAGAAACCTGTGCACCTGGACTGTAGAAACCTGTGCACCTAGACTGCAGAAACCTGTGCACCTGGACTGTAGAATCCTGTGGACCTGGACTGTAGAAACCTGTGGACCTGGACTGCAGAAACCTGAGCACCTGGACTGCAGAAACCTGTGGACCTGGACTGCAGAAACCTGAGCACCTGGACTGTAGAAACCCGTGGACCTGGACTGCAGAAACCTGAGCACCTGGACTGCAGAAACCCGAGCACCTGGACTGTAGAAACCTGTGGACCTGGACTGTAGAAACCTGAGCACCTAGACTGCAGAAACCTGTGCACCTAGACTGCAGAAACCTGTGGACCTGGACTGCAGAAACCTGAGCACCTGGACTGCAGAAACCTGAGCACCTGGACTGCAGAAACCTGAGCACCTGGACTGTAGAAACCTGTGGACCTGGACTGCAGAAACCTGTGCACCTGGACTGCAGAAACCTGTGGACCTGGACTGCAGAAACCTGAGGACCTGGACTGCAGAAACCTGAGCACCTGGACTGCAGAAACCTGTGGCCCTGGACTGCAGAAACCTGTGCACCTGGACTGTAGAAACCTGTGGACCTGGACTGCAGAAACCTGTGCACCTGGACTGTAGAAACCTGTGGACCTGGACTGCAGAAACCTGAGCACCTGGACTGTAGAAACCTGAGCACCTGGACTGTAGAAACCTGAGCACCTGGACTGTAGAAACCTGAGCACCTGGACTGCAGAAACCTGTGCACCTGGACTGCAGAAACCTGTGGACCTGGACTGCAGAAACCTGTGGACCTGGACTGCAGAAACCTGTGCACCTAGACTGTAGAAACCTGAGCACCTAGACTGTAGAAACCTGAGCATCTGGACTGTAGAAACCTGAGCAGCTAGACTGCAGAAACCTGAGCACCTGGACTGTAGAAACCTGTGCACCTGGACTGCAGAAACCTGAGCACCTGGACTGCAGAAACCTGTGCACCTGGACTGCAGAAACCTGAGCACCTGGACTGCAGAAACCTGTGCACCTGGACTGCAGAAACCTGAGCACCTGGACTGCAGAAACCTGAGCACCTGGACTGTAGAAACCTGAGGACCTGGACTGCAGAAACCTGAGCCCCTGGACTGCAGAAACCTGAGCACCTGGACTGCAGAAACCTGAGCACCTGGACTGTAGAAACCTGAGCACCTAGACTGCAGAAACCTGAGCACCTGGACTGCAGAAACCCGGGCACCTGGACTGCAGAAACCCGAGCCCCTGGACTGCAGAAACCTGAGCACCTGGACTGCAGAAACCTGAGCACCCGGACTGCAGAAACCCGAGCACCTGGACTGTAGAAACCTGTGCACCTGGACTGCAGAAACCTGAGCACCTGGACTGTAGAAACCCGAGCACCTGGACTGTAGAAACCTGAGCACCTAGACTGCAGAAACCTGAGCACCTGGACTGTAGAAACCCGGGCACCTGGACTGTAGAAACCTGTGGACCTGGACTGCAGAAACCCGAGCACCTGGACTGCAGAAACCCGAGCCCCTGGACTGCAGAAACCTGTGCACCTGGACTGTAGAAACCAGAGCACCTGGACTGCAGAAACCCGAGCACTTGGACTGCAGAAACCTGTGCACCTGGACTGCAGAAACCCGTGGACCTGGACTGCAGAAACCCGAGCACCTGGACTGCAGAAACCCGAGCACCTGGACTGCAGAAACCTGAGCACCTGGACTGCAGAAACCTGAGCACCTGGACTGTAGAAACCTGTGCACCTGGACTGCAGAAACCTGAGCACCTGGACTGCAGAAACCCGAGCACCTGGACTGTAGAAACCTGTGGACCTGGACTGTAGAAACCAGAGCACCTGGACTGTAGAAACCTGTGGACCTGGACTGCAGAAACCAGAGCACCTGGATTGCAGAAACCAGAGCACCTGGACTGCAGAAACCTGTGGACTTGAACTGCAGAAACCTGAGCACCTGGACTGCAGAAACCCATTGGCCTGGACTGCAGAAACCTGGAGAACTTTAGGGGTGAAACAGCCCCGTAACAGATTACAACAACAACTTGCATTTCTATAGCACCTTTAACCGAATAAAACGTCCCAAGATGCTTCACAGAAGCTTTATCCAAAATAATTTGACACCGAGCCACATGAGGCCAAAGATCGCTGTCATCGGTGTAGCTACGGAGTACGCCGCCGACCTATGAAAAGAACACAAACTTACCTTGTGCGAGGCCCAGAACGGAGACTTGCTCTTCTGCTCTGCAGAGTTCTGCGCAGGATCTGACATCAGGAAGGCCAGGAGTGCAGCGTACAGCCTATGCGTAAGGGAAGACACGCCCACAAAACGGTATATAGGGCATGGTAGCATAGTGGTAATATTACTGGACTAGTAATCCAGAGGCCTGGACTAATAATCCGGTGACAAGAGTTCAAATCACACCACGGCAGTTGAGGAATTTTAATTCAGTTAATTAAATAAATCTGGAATAAAAGGCTAGTATCAGTAATGGTGACCATATAACTACCGGATTGTCGTAAAAACCCATCTGGTTCACTAATGTCCTTTAGGGAAGGAAATCTGCCGTCCTTACCCGGTCTGGCCTATATGTGACTCTAGACCAACAGCAATGTGGTTGACTCTTAACTGCCCTCTGAAATGGCCCAGCAAGCTACTCAAGGGCAGTTAGGGATGGGCAATAAATGCTGGTCTTGCCAGCGACACTCACATCCCGTGAACGAATAAAGAAAAAGCTGTCAAAACTAAGCCACAGAAACCTCTCTCAGTCTCTTCCATTGAAATTGCATTTTAAAAATATTTATTAAACTGGTGCTTGGACTTATTTCATAAATCAGCATTTTGTTTTAATTTTTTCATCCAAACTCATAATTTATTAGTCCCTATGAGTACAACTTCCTGTTTTGATACTCAGTAAAGATCTAACACTCCGCCAAGTAATGTTGTTGAACTTCAGAAAGAGATTCCCAGCCATATATTCAATGTTAATTTTCAGGATTACAATATATTATTCAGACCTGATTTAGACTGGTAATAGATAAATCTATTTTCCTTGTTGTAGATGCATTATATTGGTTGTTATGTTGTTCATTTTTGAGTTGAAAGGACAGAATTGGTCACTGAAATCTGATAGATGTTCACTTTATTTAACTTTCTTACTCAACTGCCCAAGTAATTAAAATAAATATTTTCCATCTGTCTGGCCTTCTGTGCTTCTGAAGGATATTTTTTCATGAGCAATCAATTTAACTTTCAGAATTTAACAGAAAGTAAAAGGGTATTCTCAATAGTGTCTTCACATGAAACTTGAAAAAAATAACTAAAAAAATCTTTAACTACTGTTAGATTGTACGGTTTGGATGTGTGATACCTGTTTAATGATATAAAAATAGAGTACACGAATGATGAATGATGCTACACAGTGTTGAAACAAAACCAAAAATTTTCCTTGAAATCTTGAATTGATTTCTGCTTAAAAATCTGTGCAAAGTCAAACATTCTGAAGGCACGCACTGCGCTGTGAGAAGTGTGTTTTGACTTTAGGAGATGTTTTTATCCAGGCTATTTGAACATGGGTGCGCCCTGTGATAACTATGTTCTTAGCAATACAATGCTACAAATATTATACCAAAATACTGCGGATGCTGGAAATCCGAAATGACAGCAGAAAACGCTGGAAAAACTCAGCAGGCCAGGCAGCATCCGTGGAGAGAGAAACAGAGTTAACGTTTCAGGTCGAAGACCTTTCGTCAGAACTGGGAAAAAGCAGGAAATGAAAAGATTTAAAGCAAGGATAAAGCTGGGAAAAGGGGGAGGGGATGAAAGAACAAAAGGAGAGATTAAGAGACATTGAGAGACATTAAGAGATGATCAAGGCAAGAGGGGGTGTTAATACAAATATTTACTTGTGTGCTTGTGTACGTCTCTCTCACATACACATATAAAAAGCATCAATTTATATTGAACGTCAAGCTGGAAAAATTGAAGCCTTTTTTGTTCTAGTTTGCCATGTTTCCTGGTTTTGAAGATTGAGTGTCAGTACTGTACCATGTCACACCACATATGCTTTAAATTGAAAGGCACGGCCATTTGAAGTTTCCTCCACCAATATACATACATAGATCTTCTTTTAAGATGTGAAACAGGCTCCTGCGCCTGCTTTCACTAACTGTAAAATTTTCGGACATAATTGCTGGGCAGTTGGTGGGCAAATAGCCCAACTCTGTGCCAGCAATTGTGATTTCCAAGGCGGAGCGGTTGATCTGTCAAGGCGTACCGGGAAATCCCGAACTTGCAGTATATTTCAAAGGCGGTATGACGGCGTACTCAGAGTATGCTGTCATACCCACCGCAAAATCCGGGCCATTAGCAGGTGACCAAAAGCTTGGTCAAAGAGGTAGGTTTTGAGGAGTGTCTTAAAGGAGGAAAGAGAGGTTTAGGGAGGGAATTTCAGAGCTTTGGGTCTTGGCAGCTGAAGGCACGGCCGCCAATGGTGGAGCGATTAAAATTGGGGATGTACAAAAGGCCAGAATTGGAGAAGCGCAGAGCTCTCGGAGGGTTGTAGGGCTGGAGGAGGTAACAGAGATAGGGAGGGGCGAGACCGTGGTGGGATTTGAACACAAGGCTAAGAATTTTAAAATAGAGGCATTGCTGGACCGGGATCCAATGTAGGTCAGCGAGCACAGGGGTGATGGGTGAACGGGACTTGGTGCGAGTTAGGACACGGGCAGCAGAGTTTTGGATGACCTCAACTTTATGGAGGGTAGAACTAGGGAGGGCGGCCAGGAGTGCATTGGAATAGTCGAGAGTCTGGAGGTAACAAAGTCATGGATGAGGGTTTCAGCAGCAGATGAGCTGAGGCAGGGGTGGAGTTGGATGATATTACCAAGGTGGAAGTTGGCAGTCTTTGTTATGCTGCGGATATGTAGTCAGAAGCTCAGCTCAGGGTCAAATAGGATGCCAAGGCTGCAAACAGTCTGGTTCAGCCTGAGACTGTGGCCAGGAAGAGGGATGGAGTCAGTGGCTAGCGAACAGAATTGGTGGCGGGGACTGAAGACAATGGCTTTGGTCTTCCCAATATTTAATTAGGGAAAATTTCTGCTCATCTAATATGCAGCAGGTCAGTCAGCCTCTGTGGAGAGAGCGGACAGGTTAATGGTTAACAGCTGTGGGCCCATCGTCACAACTCAGAACGAAACTTTAACGGCATTAATTCCCGCCGGGTCTCCGTATTATCTGCCGTTTCTCCGGGGATCCCCCCGATCTTCCACTGAAGTTACGACACTCGCTCGGGGAATTCAGCTCCTGAGAATCTGGATAATGTGACAGATGGACTACCTTGTTTGTCTAACAGGCTGAGCTGCAGAGTGTGGCAGAGCTGTCAACCCTGAGGAGGTGGCAAGGAAATGAGATTCATGATCAGAAAGTGTGAGAGGGATCAGCGACCCACTTCGTTAAATGGAGCAATGGTTATTTTTCACAACGAGATACATCAAAATCGGTTACGCTTTTTAACCAAATTAGCAGATCTCATTCCAAATGGTCAAAGTAAACCCTGTCTGGACAGTGGCCACATGGTTAACCCCGGAATTTAAGGGAATGACGTGTGGGGAAAGAGTGACAACCCTGGGTCTTTTCTCTGTTGAGAGGGGATAAGATAGAAGTGTTTAAAATGATAACGGTTTCGACGAATTGGATCCAAGTGAGCTTTCATGCCGTGTACGGAATTTAAGCACAAGGGGTCATATTTACAAATGAAAGACAACTACAGATAATGGGAAATGCAGGAGGAACTTTATTATTCAATGGGTGGGGAGTTTGTGGAACAGATAACCAGCACGGGTGGTGGAACAAGAAACCTTGATGGGTTTCAAGAAGAAACTAGGCAGAGTCTTGTTTTTTTTAAATTTCTTCATGGGATGTGGGCACCGCTGGCAAGGCCAGCATTTATTGCCCATCCCTAATTGTCAACAAATGGGATTCAGGGTTATTAGAAATACACCGAGGGGATGTTGAGGATAGGTGGGCTTGATGGGCCGAAGGGCTCCCCCTGCTGAAACTCTCACTGTGTAGAGTGATGTACGATTAGTGGGTTGGTGCCCAGCAGAGACTTGTCATACTTGTGGAACCTGAGTAAGTGAGCTCAATGCTGACTGCGTGTCAGGCTGGTCACTGGAAGATTTAATGGACAAAGGAAGTCCCAGATGGTTTCGTCAATGGCCATGGAATAAATAAATATTCTAAGTGAAGCTGAATGCATGTGAACAGTTCCTGGGCGAGAGTGGCAGGACGGAGAGAGATGTTTGTGCCGAAATGTTTAGTTAGAAAATGTCCCTTACTGCTGGCGCTGACATGTCATGATCCTGGTCAGTCACATCGAACTGGAACCCCAGGTGATCTATTGGGATTCGGTACTTCCTTGCGTAGTTCTGGAGAGCACCTGTCAGGAAGCTCTGCGTGAAGTAAAACCCAGAGATCCAGAAGACTACTGGGGTTCCTTTATTAATCCAGTCCTGAAATACATTGGAACATAAGAGAGATTTAAAAAAAAGTAAATTTACAACAACATCGAGCCAAAGGAGACATTAGGACAGGTGGGGGTCAAAGAGGTAGGTTTAAAGAGGGTCTGAAAGGAGGAGAGAGAGGTGAAGAGGTCTAGGAAGGGAATCTGAGAGCTTGATCCAATTATAAATAAAGCTTAATTTGTCTGTACCTTAAAGAACTGAAGTCTGGACAGGAGGTCAGTGATGTAACTGCCCAACGGTTTCAGCGAGGGGTATGACTTCGCCGACCACATGGTGGGTACCTGTGAAATCAAACAATGGAGGAAACTCAGAAGGAGCATTTTGGCATACTCGACACTGCCGCCATTATCCATTGCTGACACTGTGGACCCCACACTGTCCCCATTATCCATTGCTGATGCTATGGACCCCACCCTGTCCCCATTATCCATTGCTGGTGCTATGGGCCCCACACTGTCCCCATTATCCATTGCTGGTGCTATGGACCCCACACTGTCCCCATTATCCATTGCTGACACTGTGGACCCCACACTGTCCCCATTATCCATTGCTGATGCTATGGACCCCACCCTGTCCCCATTATCCATTGCTGGTGCTATGGACCCCACACTGTCCCCATTATCCATTGCTGGTGCTATGGACCCCACACTGTCCCCATTATCCATTGCTGGTGCTATGGACCCCACACTGTCCCCATTATCCATTGCTGATGCTATGGACCCCACCCTGTCCCCATTATCCATTGCTGATGCTATGGACCCCACCCTGTCCCCATTATCCATTGCTGGTGCTGTGGACCCCACACTGTCTCCATTATCCATTGCTGGTGCTGTGGACCCCACACTGTCTCCATTATCCATTGCTGGTGCTGTGGACCCCACACTGTCTCCATTATTCATTGCTGGTGCTGTGGACCCCACACTGTCCCCATTATTCATTGCTGGCGCTGTGGAGCCCACACTGTCCCCATTATCCATTGCTGGCGCTGTGGAGCCCACACTGTCCCCATTATCCATTGCTGGCGCTGTGGAGCCCACACTGTCCCCATTATCCATTGCTGGTGCTGTGGACCCCACACTGTCCCCATTATCCATTGCTGGTGCTATGGACCCCACACTGTCCCCATTATCCATTGCTGGTGCTATGGACCCCACACTGTCCCCATTATCCATTGCTGATGCTATGGACCCCACCCTGTCCCCATTATCCATTGCTGATGCTATGGACCCCACCCTGTCCCCATTATCCATTGCTGGTGCTGTGGACCCCACACTGTCTCCATTATCCATTGCTGGTGCTGTGGACCCCACACTGTCTCCATTATCCATTGCTGGTGCTGTGGACCCCACACTGTCTCCATTATTCATTGCTGGTGCTGTGGACCCCACACTGTCCCCATTATCCATTGCTGGCGCTGTGGAGCCCACACTGTCCCCATTATCCATTGCTGGCGCTGTGGAGCCCACACTGTCCCCATTATCCATTGCTGATGCCATGGACCCCACCCTGTCCCCATTATCCATTGCTGGTGCTATGGACCCCACCCTGTCCCCATTATCCATTGTGTTCACCTTTTGCTCGTTCCTCCGCCGCACCCCCATCCCCCTTTTCCCTACCTCTGCCTTTGCTTAAAGTCTGTTACATCTCTAACCTTTGCCAGTCTGACGACAGGTCATTGACCTGAAACGTTGAGGGGAATTTTAACCTGCAGGAGCGCGTGGGTTTGGGGGCGGGTGACAAACCAGGGGCAATGGCAGCACATCTGGAAGCCAGCTCCAACCCGCCGACTTCATCGTTTAACTGGAGTGCGTTAGGCTGCGCGCGCGCAACCCCCTCGGGAGAGGCGGGTTGCCTATTAACGTACGTTAATCGCTCAATTAAGAGCGATATTTCAACTCACTTTTGAGATTAACGTTGAGTCCACAGGTTTCCTGGGCTTCCTGAAACTCGCCAGTGACAGCAAAGCGAGAGCACAGCAGCAATTGAGGGGGCTGAATCAAACTCACTGAAATACTGCAATAAATACTCTTACCTGCTAGTGAGAAAGGGTTTGTTCACAGTACTTTGGCTGAGAGTTTACTTTCTACACTTTGGAGGTTTTCTGAATCACAGCAGGATGGGTGGTGCTTTGGCTGCCTTAGATTGGACCTCGGACAAGGACCAATATGACCAGCAGCAGCAGCAACAGCATCCTATAGCTGGGCAGCAGAGAGGGGAGGGACAGAGAGGGGAGGGGCGGAGAGGGGAGCGGCGGAGAGGGGAGGGGCGGAGAGGGGAGGGGCGGAGAGGGGAGGGGCGGAGAGGGGAGGGGCAGAGAGGGGTGGGGCAGAGAGGGGAGCTGCAGAGAGGGGAGTGGCGGAGAGGGGAGAGGCGGAGAGGGGAGGGGCGGAGAGGGGAGGGGCAGAGAGGGGTGGGGCAGAGAGGGGAGCTGCAGAGAGGGGAGCGGCAGAGAGGGGAGAGGCAGAGAGGGGAGGGGCGGAGAGGGGAGGGGCGGAGAGGGGAGCAGTGGAGAGGGGAGTGGCGGAGAGGGGAGGGACAGAGAGGGGAGGGGCGGAGAGGGGAGTGGCGGAGAGGGGAGTGGCGGAGAGGGGAGCAGTGGAGAGGGGAGTGGCAGAGAGGGGAGGGGCGGAGAGGGGAGGGGCAGAGAGGGGAGTGGCGGAGAGGGGAGGGGCAGAGAGGGGAGGGACAGAGAGGGGAGGGGCAGAGAGGGTGGGGCAGACAGGGGAGGGGCAGAGAGGGGAGCGCCAGAGAGGGGAGCGCCAGAGAGGGGAGGGGCGGAGAGGGGAGGGGTAGAGGGGTGCAGCTCACAGGAGGGACCACCCACAACACAGGATGTACAGGCAGAGGCTGAGTCCGAACAGCAGTGTCTCAGGAGGCTCAGGTTGTCATGTCAGGTGGTGGCAGACATCTGCAGCCTGCTAGAAGAAGACCTGCTGCTTGCTGGACCTGGTGGCCACGCTGTCAAAGTCACCACCGCCCTCAACTTTTTTGCCTCTGGATCCTGCCTGGGCTCCGCCAGAGACATATCCAGGATCTCCCAGTCAGCGGCCCACAAATGCGTAAGACAGGTGACTGATGGCTTATTTACCAATTATGTGAACTTTACCTGCGATGATGCCAGTCAGAATGAGCGGGCAGGCGGCTTTGCATCTCTGGCTGGCTTCCCACAGGTGCAGGGTGTCAGTGATTGCACACATGTGGCAATCCGGGCACCCCCAGATCAACCAGGAGTATTAGTGAACCGCAAGGGTTTCCATTCCATCATTGTGCAGCTGGTGTGCAACCACAAAGATATTTCTGCAGGTATGCACAAGATTCCCAGGGAGTTGCCATCGGCTTTCGTCCTGCGGCAGTCCAAGCTCCCTGACCTCTTTGGGCCTGCAAGCAAGCTTAAGGGGTGGCTGCTAGGAGACAAGGGAAACCCACTTCAAACTTGACTGATGACACCCATCAGAAACCCGACCAATGAAGCCCAACAGCGCTGCAGTGAATGCCATATGATCACGAGATGTGTGATCGAACAAGCCGTCGGCATGCTGAAGATGTGCTTCAGGTGCCTAGACAGATCTGGAGGTGTCCTTCAGTACGCACCAGCCAGGGCCTCCAGAATGGCCATGGTGTGCTGCGCTCTGCACAACATTGTGCAACAGCGAGGTTTGGACCTGCAGGAGGAACAAGGCGCAGAGCTCAGATCCTCTTCGGACGAGGAGAAGGTGATGAGGGCAATGCACCATCAGCTGCCCACATTGCTGCCCGGGATGCCAGGGATGCCCTTATTAATGCAAGGTTCATTGAGGTTGCACTAGTGTCCATGTCAGAAGTACATGCAACGGACACTCTCCCCCCCCCCCACTCCCTCCACCAATGCCACTGACACAAAGCAGTCCTGCAAACAACCAACCACCACCCCTTGCACATCCCCCCATTGGTCCCCGTCAATTCATGTCTTCCCATTCATCATCAAATAAGTTAAAAGGCCACTTACCACCCAGCAACCAAAAATGGACAAGATGGGAAAATGGTGCAAAAAAATAAAATTTACATGCTTCTACTGAAGAATGGAAACTTCACAACATTACATTTTCTCATACACCCATGTCAACACCCTTGTGCAACTACAAAGCTTTCCTCTTCTTTTTCTTCCGTTCCTACCTGGTGTAACCCCTGTGGATGCAGCAGAGGTAGAGGCAGGCACCTCAGATTCCTGCTCTGACTGCTGAGATGCTTTTGGCCGACGACCTCTGGGTTTTGGAGCCCGTGAGGGCCCCGCCAAAGACTGCTCCACCCGCACCTGTGCTGGGGCAGACTCGGCCATCGGGACATGAGGCAGCATGTCGAGTACTGACTGAGAGGGGGTGGCGGCAACGGGTGAGAAGTGGGAGTGCTTTAAGTGAAGTCACCAATTCCATGTCCCCTTTCGCCATCATCCCTCTCATGGGCCAGCCGCACCTCACTGCTAACACTCTGCGGGGAAGCAGCTTGGTGCAAATCAGTGCGGCACCGGAAGGCCAAGGCTAAGATATCTGTCACCCTATTTAAGGTGGCAGACATGATGTCATCCAGAGTCTGCAAGGCTGTGATCAAGGCGTGAATGGACTCATTTGATTGGAGCGTTTGATGTTCCATGGAGTTGGCCACTCTATCCATGGAAGAAGACATCATCGCAGTGCCCTGTGACATCAACACACTCATGCCTGAGGTGGACTCCTCCATTCTCTCTGCAATCATTGACTGTGCTTGGAAGGCCTGTCAGTGCATCGCACATTGTCTGCTGCTGCTCAATGATTCTCCTTTCATCGACGACCCCCAGGATACAGCATCTGTGTGCAGCTGAGCAGAGCTTGGAGAGGGCTGTGCCCTCCGACGAGGACTCTCCACTGCTGTCCCTTCCACCACCATCTGCTCTTGCTCACCTGTGAAGTGTGAGTCACCAGGTGAAAACCCAACTCTCTGTCTAAGTGGTCCCACCGAAGTGCGAGTATCTGTGCTGGTGCATGGTAAG
This sequence comes from Squalus acanthias, assembly GCA_030390025.1. Lineage (NCBI taxonomy): Eukaryota > Metazoa > Chordata > Chondrichthyes > Squaliformes > Squalidae > Squalus > Squalus acanthias. The sequence continues at coordinate 78,572,088 of CM059434.1, read as the reverse complement.
CACGAGTCCTGCGACAGTTCACCCTCAGAACGATTCAGCTCCTCTGAGGAATCGTCGTCCGCAACCTCCACCGGATTCTGCTGTATGTGAGAAGGCCCTTTCGGAGCTAAAAGATATGAAGTAGTCCTGGCGAGGTAAGAATGTTGCAACTTATCATTATCAAGATGATTATATTTCACTCGCTGTTGAAATCAAGTTAACATGACTGAGTGACGTCATCATGTGGGTCACTGACATTTAATCGTGTCACCGTGTATCTGGGAGCTCTCTGTTTCCCCATCTCCGACGGCCAGGGACACCGAAACTCCACTCAGCTCCAGCGCCTCTTCCTCTGTACTGGGAAATCTGTGGAGGCCCACCTCCGGTTCTCTCCCTCTCCCTCGTGTTCTGTGCTCTTTTCTCCTGCAGCGAGGGAAAGAGCAGAGTGTAATGGCATGTGCTCACTCGATGGAGGCAGTGCATTTGGTGAGGGTGACTATCAGGGAGAGGCGTGAAATTGCATAAGGATGAGGGATGAGTGGCAGTGGTGGACGGATAGATAGGGATGTGAGGAAGTGCATAGAAAGAGAAGGATGGGTGCGTGGGTGTGAGGAGTGATGTGATGGAGTAGGCTTGAGAAGTCAGAGTGAGCGGGTGGGGTGATGCGCACAGCAGGATGTAGGTGACTGTCCAACTGTACTCACCTTTCCTGACCTGGTTAGGTCATTAAAGCGCTTCCTGCACTGAATCTATGAGTGTGGCAGTACGCTCCTGCTGCTCACCTCATGGGCCACCTCCAGCCACGCCTTCTTGGTGTCAGCAGCAGGTTTCTTCCTCCCGTTGCTGGGGATGAGTATCTCTCTCCTGCTCCTCACTGCCCCCAACAGCACATCAAGGGAGGCATCATTGAGGCGGGGTGCAGCCATTGAGCATCCTGAATCCATCCTGACAATTCGTCTTCTCTTGCTTCCAACTCCAACTCCTCCAAATTCCATCTTTGGAATGGCCCTTTAAATACTGGAGTTGAGATCGCGTCAAGCGGGTCCTCATCACACCCACTGCCGCGCAATCGACGCCAAAACCGCAAGTAAAATGATAATGAGGTGGCTGCATTAAAATGCCACTGACAGACGAGCTGAACTTACTACAGGAAACTTTTGTTTATCCGGCACCCAAATATCCGGAATTCTCGCTTAACCGGCAAAAATCATCCTCCGAAAACTCCTCTCAAATAACCGGCAATGTTGCCGAGTCGCAGTCGAGTCTCCGCGAACGCCGAGTACTCCGAAACTCCTCTCAAATAACCGGCAATGTTGCCGATCCTGAGTCCGAGTCCGAGTCCGAGTTCGCGAACGCCGATTTAGTCAGTAGGGGTAGTTTTCAAAAGTGCCACTACTCGGCCTCCTGGCGCTGTCGGAAGTATACTGCACATTTCTTGATTTATTTATTTTTCTTTGTTAAAAATAGCCTCGGTAGATATAACTCTCCGTTATCTGGTACTTTCGATAAACCGGCACCACGCCGGTCCCGTCGGTGCCGGTTAATAAAGAGTTTCCTGTACTGGGATTCCCACATGATACTGGACCTCCCCCCGGTCCCGGCAACAACCCGCCTCCGAGTTAGTATCGGGGCCATTAACTTTGTTTCTCTCTCCACATATGCTGCCTGACCTGCTCAGTATTTCCAGCATTTTCTGATTTTAGAACATATCCTCTATTCCCTTCTCCCTCATGTGTTTATCTAGCTTACCCTTAAATGCACGTGTGCTATTCACCTCAACCACTCCCTGTGGTAGCGAGTTCCACATTCTCACCACTCTCTGGGTAAAGAAGTTTCTCCTGAATTCCCTATTGGATTTCTTGGTGACTGTCTTGTATTTATGGCCCCTAGTTTTGGTCTCCCTCACAAGTGGAAACATCTTCTCTACATCTACCCTATCGAACCCTTTCAGAATCTTAAAGACCTCTATCAGGTCACCCCTCAGTCTTCTCTTTTCTAGAGAAAAGAGACCCAGCCTGTTCAGTCTTTCCCCATAGGTATAACCTCTCAGATCTGGTTTCATCCTTGTAAATCTTTCCGCAGTGCCTCTATTCCCACTGACTCCAGCAGAAATGAAAATGGGGCGGGATGTATAATGGCAGCTGATCCGATATCGCTCATTTTACTCTGTCTCCCAAAATCTAAATCAGAATGACCCCCAATAGATTATGATGCTCAAAATGACTTACTTTGCCTACAATCATACTATTGAACATATCTTCTAGCTCACTGGACATGAGAATGAGACCTCGAATGGCTTTGTTGATGTCTCGCAGGCTGGTTCTGATGATGGATATCAGACGGTTAAAGCGGAGCAGCTCCTGTATCAGCACTGTGTTCATTGACTCGCTGTACTTAGTGGGGTATTTATTCTGTGGATTAAGCAGAAGTGTTAGTACATTACAACCAAAAGAGCAATGAGAAAAGTAGAGAGAGGGGGAAAGGAAACCACAAGTACATTCCCAGCCCCGCCATCTCTCACTGGCTGAAATTCTAATCTGTGCTAATTTTAGTGAAACAGTAGGCAATAGCAGGAATTGATTCTCCTGTCAATTACTGCTGAGTTCGAGGCAGTTTGGGGCCATGGGCCATAACCCGCAGGACCTAGGCTGGGATAAAGCCCAACTCATGTACTGCCAGCAGAGGAGGCACTTGTTCCATCAACTGAAGCAAGATCTGAAGCCAGAGCGGGAGCTCACTGTAATCTCCAGCCACAAAGCTCCTTCATACACCTTTTCACAAACCACTTGCATGTAGCGATGGTCAGTGATGGTCACAGATGGTCAGTGATGGTCAGCGATTGTCAGTGATGGTCAGCGATGGTCCGTGATGGTCAGTGATGGTCAGCAATGGTCAGCGATGGTCAGCGATATCACCAATGGCCAGCGATGCTCAGCAATGGTCAGTAATGGTCAGCGATGGTCAGCGATGGTCCGTGATGGTCAGTGATGGTCAGCGATGGTCAGCGATGTCACCAATGGCCAGCGATGGTCAGCAATGGTCAGTAATGGGCAGCGATGGTCAGTAATGGTCAGCGATGGTCAGTAATGGTCAGCGATGGTCAGTAATGGTCAGTGATGGTCCGTGATGGTCAGTAATGGTCAGTGATGGTCAGCGATGGTCAGTAATGGTCAGCGATGGTCAGCAATAGTCAGTAATGGTCAGCGATGGTCAGTAATGGTCAGCGATGGTCAGTAATGGTCAGTGATGGTCCGTGATGGTCAGTGATGGTCCGTGATGGTCAGTAATGTTCAGTAATGGTCAGCGATGGTCAGTAATGATCAGCGATAGTCAGTAATGGTCGGCGATGATCAGTAATGGTCAGCAATGGTCAGTGATGGTCCGTGATGGTCAGCAATGGTCCGTGATGGTCAGTGATGGTCAGCGATGTCACCAATGGCCAGCGATGGTCAGCGATGGCCAGTAATGGTCGGCGATGGTCAGAGATGTCACCAATGGTCAGCGATGGTCAGCAATGGTCAGTAATGGTCAGTGACAGTCACCGATGGTCAGCGATGGTCACCAATGGCCAGTGATGGTCAGCGATGGTCAGTAATGGTCAGCGATGGTCAGTAATGGTCGGCGATGGTCAGTGATGGTCGGCGATGGCCAGTGATGGTGAATGATGGTCAGTAATGGTCAGCGATGGTCAGTAATGGTCGGCGATGGTCAGTGATGGTGAGCGATGGTCAGTAATGGTCAGTGATGATCCGTGATGGTCAGCGATGGTCAGTAATGGTTAGCGATGGTCACCAATGGTCAGCGATGGTCAGCAATGGTCAGGAATGGTCAGTGATGGTCAGCGATGTTCAGTGATGTTCAGTGATAGTCAGCGATGGTCAATGATGGTCAGCGATGGTCAGGAATGGTCAGTGATAGTCAGTGATAGTCACCAATGGTCAGTGATGGTCAGCGATGGTCAGCAATGGTCAGCGATGGTCACCAATGGTCCATGATGGTCAGCAATGGTCAGTGATGGTCAGCGATGGTCAGTGATGGTCAGCAATGGTCACCAATGGTCACCGATGGTCCATGATGGTCAGCAATGGTCAGTGATGGTCACCAATGGTCAATGATGGTCAGCAATGGTCAGTGATGGTCACCAATGGTCACCAATGGTCAGTAATGGTCAGCAATGATCACCAATGGTCACTGATGGTCACCAAGGGTCAGTGAGGGTCACCAAGGGTCAGTGATGGTCAGTAATGATCAGTGATAGCCACCAATGGTCAGTGATGATCACCAATGGTCAGCAATGGTCAGTGATGGTCACCAATGGTCACCAATGGTCAGTAATGGTCAGCAATGATCACCAATGGTCACTGATGGTCACCAAGGGTCAGTGAGGGTCACCAAGGGTCAGTGATGGTCAGTAATGATCAGTGATAGCCACCAATGGTCAGTGATGATCACCAATGGTCAGCAATGGTCAGTGATGGTCGGTGATAGTCAGTAATGGTCAGTGATGGTCCGTGATGGTCAGCAATGGTCAGCGATGGTCACCAATGGTCAGCAATGGTCAGTGATAGTCAGTAATGTTCACCAATGGTCAGCGATGGTCACCAATGGTCAGTGATGGTCAGTGATAGTCACCAATGGTCAGTGATGGTCAGTGATGGTCACCAATGGTCAGTGATGGTCACCAATGGTCAGTGATGGTCAGTGATGATCAGTGATGGTCACCAGTGGCCAGTGATGGTCACCAATGGTCAGTGATGGTCAGCGATGGTCACCAATGGTCAGTGATGGTCAGCGATGGTCAGCAATGGTTAGCAATGGTCAGTGATGGTCACCAATGGTCAGCGATGGTCAGCAATAGTCAGTGAAAGTCAGTGATGGTCAGCGATGGTCAGCGATGGTCAGTGACGGTCAGCAATGGTCAGCGATGGTCAGTGATGGTCAGCGATGGTCAGCAATGGTTAGCAATGGTCAGCGATGGTCAGCGATGGTCAGTGATGGTCAGCGATGTTCACCAATGGTCAGTGATGGTTAGCAATGGTTAGCAATGGTCAGTGATGGTCGGTGATAGTCAGTAATGTTCACCAATGGTCAGCGATGGTCAGTGATGGTCAGTGAGGGTCAGTGATGGCCAGTGATGGTCAGTGATGGTCCGTGATGGTCAGCAATGGTCAGTGATGGTCACCAATGATCAGTGATGGTCAGTGAGGGTCAGTGATGGTCAGTAATGGTCAGCGATGGTCATCAATGGTCAGCGATGGTCATCAATGGTCAGCGATGGTCACCAATGGTCAGCGGTGGTCACCAATGGTCAGTGATGATCAGCGATGGTCACCAATGGTCAGTGATGGTCAGTGATGGTCACCAATGGTCAGTGATGGTCAGTGATGATCAGTGATGGTCACCAATGGTCAGTGATGGTCAGTGATGGTCACCAATGGTCAGTGATGGTCAGTAATGGTCAGTGATGGTCACCAATGGTCAGTGATGGTCACCAATGGTCAGTGATGGCCAGTGCTGGTCACCAATGGTCAGCAATGGTCAGTGATAGTCAGTGATGGTCACCAATGGTCAGCGATGGTCACCAATGGTCAGTGATGGTCACCAATGGTCAGCGATGGTAACCAATGGCCAGCGATGGTCAGTGATAGTCACCAATGGTCAGCGATGGTCAGTGATGGTCAGCAATGGTCAGTAATGGTCACCAATGGTCAGCGATGGTCAGCAATGGTCAGAGATGGTCAGTGATAGTCACCAATGGTCAGTAATGGTCACCAATGGTCAGTAATGGTCAGCAATGGTCAGCAATGGTCAGTAATGGTCATTGATAGTCATCGATGGTCATCGATGGTCACCAATGATCAGCGATGGTCAGCAATGGTCATTGATGGTCACCAATGGTCAGTGATGGTAACTAATGGTCAGCGATGATCACCAATGGTTAGTGATGGTCAGTGATGATCACCAATGGTCAGCAATGGTCAGTGATGATCAGTGATGATCACCAATCATCACCAATGGTCAGTGATGGTCAGTGATGGTCACCAATGGTCAGTAATGGTCAGTGATGGTTAGCAATGGTCAGTGATGGTCAGTAATAATCAGTGATGGTCACCAATGGTCAGTGATGGTCAGTGATGTCACCAATGGTCAGTGATGGTCAGTGATGGTCAGAGTTGGTCAGAGATGGTCAGTGATGGTCACCAATGGTCAGTGATGGTCAGTGATGGTCACCAATGGTCAGTAATGATCAGTGATGGTCACCAATGGTCAGAGATGGTCAGAGATGGTCACCAATGGTCAGTGATGGCCACCAATGGTCAATGATGGTCAGCAATGGTCAATGAAGGTCAGCAATGGTACAGTGATGGTCAGCGATGGTCAGCAATGGTCAGTAATGATCAGTGACGGTCAGTGATGGTCAGTGATCGTCACCAATGGTCAGTGATGGTCAATAATGATCACCAATGGTCAGTGATGATCAGTGATGGTCAGCAATGGTCAGTGATGGTTAGCGATGGTCACCAATGGTCAGTGATGGTCACCAATGGTCAGTGATGGTCACCAATGGTCAGTGATGGTCACCGATGGCCAGTAATGATCAGTGATGGTCAGTGATGGTCACCAATGGTCAGTGATGGTCAGCGATGGTCAGCGATGGTCACCAATGGTCAGTAATGATCAGTGATGGTCACCAATGGTCAGTGATGGTCAGTGATGGTCAGTAATGATCAGTGATGGTCAGTGATGGTCAGTGATGGTCACCAATGGTCAGTGATGGTCAGTGGTGGTCAGTGATGGTCACCGATGGTCAGCGATAGTCACCAATGGTCAGTGATGATCAGCGATGGTCACCAATGGTCAGCAATGGTCAGTGATGGTCAGTGATGGTCAGAGATGGTCACCAAAGGTTAGTGATTGTCAGTGATGGTTAGTGATGGTCACCAATGGTCAGCAGTGGTCAGTGATGGTCAGTGATGATAAGTGATGGTCAGTAATGATAAGTGATGGTCAGTAATGCTCAGTGATGGTCAGTGATGGTAAGTAATGATCACTGATGGTCAGTGATGGTCACCAATGGTCAGTGATTGTCAGTGATGGTCAGCGGTGGTCACCAATGGTCAGTGATGATCACCAATGGTCAGTGATGGTCACCAATGGTCAGTGATAGTCAGTGATGGTCAGTGGGTCACCAATGATCAGTAATGGTCACAAATGAACAGTGATGGTCACCGATGGTCAGTGATGGTCACCAATGGTCAGTGATGGTCAGTGATGGTCACCAATGGTCAGTGATGAGGTGTTTAAGATAATTAAATGATTTGATAGGGTAGATAGTGAAGAAACTATTTTCACTGGTGGGGGAGCCCAGAACAAAGCGGCATAACCTTAAAATTAGAGCTAGGTCGTTGAGGGGTGAAATTAGGAAGCACTTCTTCACACAAGGAATAGTGGAAATCTGGAACTCTCTCCCCCAAAAAGCTGTTGAGGCTGGGGGTCAATTGAAAACTTCAAAACTGAGATTGATAGATTTTTGTTAGGCAAGGGTATTAAGGGTTACTGAACTAAGACGGGTAAATGGATACAGATCAGCCGTGATCTAACTGAATGGTGGTACAGGCTCGTGGGGCTGAATGGCCTCCTCCTGTTCCTATGACACTTGGGTGAGCATCAGAGGAGAATGAGACTCCAGTAACGATCAGAAAACGGGAGGATTGGAGGTAATTGACAGAAATTAGTGAGAAAAAATAAACAACTAAAAATGAAGTGTTTATTTTATAACAGTTTCAAAATAAACACTCTGGGTGAGGAAGTTGTGCCTCTGTGATCGCACAACAAGTTACCAGGCTCATCCCGTGAGTGATGTCCCAACTCATTCACAGAGTGAAAGAGGGACAATGGCAGGGTAATTAATGTCCGCTTCCCACTACACAGCACGATGACGGTGACAGAGGCTGTGGGCAGCTCATCTTAGCCGTGGAATGATGCAGGGCGCACAGGAGTGGCAGAGAAGGGGAAACGGCACATCTAAAACTACATTAAAAAGGGACCCCGTGAAATATTAAGATTTCTCTTTGGGTTCGGTACCGAGTTCAATCCATCAAGTAATGGGCCTGAATCTGAGGTTCCGTCGCTCAGATTCACCGCTCTATTTGGAACTGACCTTTGGAAACAGGGGGCAGGTCACCGAGGGGCTTACTGATCAGATTATTTCCGCCCTTCGTCCACACACATGGCTGGAAGTTGCAAGGGGTGAGTGCCATATCGGGAACTAAGAGGAGGCCTGGTCTCGCTGACTCCCTCAGTAATTAAACATCACTCTTCTCCCACACAAAGTCACCGCAGACATACAATCTCACTTCCTTCACACCCTCCGGTCTTTTCTGCATGACAACAGAATTCAGACCAGGCCGCCAGTTTCAGTTATAAAAGCAAAATCACAAAGCAAGAAAGCCCAGCTTCAATGATGCAGGATATTACTCACCATTACATCCTCTGTAACAAAGTCCGGGGGTATTTTGGACAGAATGTCTGTTGCCAGTTCCTGCACAATCTCAGATGATGATCTATCTCCTCCATTTACCTAGAGGGGAGAAACAGTTTGTAATCTGGAGATTATTGATAGAGCCCAGCACACAGTTCAACCGCTCCTGTTGTCTGGAACAGTCTGACACTCAAACTAGCTCCACTATTCCCAAACAACACACCAGACGTGAAATGTGGCGATGTTTAATCCCTGCAAGCTGACGGTTTGACTTGTGTATTCCTGGACTGTGTACGCTCTGAGCATTACACTAACTAACAATGTGCGCATTGTGTACCGATCATTTGGAGTGACTTATGGAGCTGTAATTCGATCGAGCGGTTCAGATGACTATTCAGTCAAAAAGCCTGTTGCTTGAGTGGTTTGTAAATGCCCTATGACCTCAGAGACTGATTCACAATGTTTAACCAGCCCCATCTCTTTGTTATTTTATATAGGTTTCCTTTCAAAAAATAAAAATGTGCATTTTTGTCCCACTTTCTAGCGAGCACCCTTCAGGTATTGTGCATCCCGCAGGCTGGCAGTCTCATACTGAGGTCTTCAGTCAAAGGAAGAGAATCATTTGTAGCGAACAGGCTCCTTCTAATTGGAGGCATTACCTGACAGCACCTCAATCACACGCTGTGAGAGGGAGCTAACCTGCATTAGAGTAAGGCGGCAATGCCACGTACTACTCACCTCTCTGGGGAGTGTGGTCAGGATCCCATCAAAAACTTTCTGCGTTTCCTTTTGTTCCTTTGTGATATTTGCATTTTCATGCAATCCAAAGACCTGAAGAAGAGACGGGCAGGAGAAACTGACTGTTACTTTCTAGTTTAAAAACACTCCACTTCAAGGAATACTTATAAGAACATAAGAAATAGGAGCAGGAGTAGGCCATACGGCCCCTCGAGCCTGCTCCGCCATTCAATGAGATCATGGTTGATCTTCCACCTCAACTCCACTTTCCTGCACTATCCCCATATCCCTTGATTCCCTTAATATCCAAAAATCTATCGATCTCAGCCTTGAATATACTCAACGACTGAGCATCCACAGCCCTCTGGGGTAGAGAATTCCAAAGATTCACCACCCTTTGAGTGAAGAAATTTCTCCTCATCTCAGTCCTAAATGACTGACCCCTTATCCTGAGACTATGACCCCTAGTTTTAGATTCTCCAGCCAGGAGAAACATCCTCCCAGCATCTACCCTATTAAGCCCTCTCAGAATCTTAAATGTTTCAATGAGATCACCTCTCATTCTTCTAAACTACAGCGAGTATAGATCCATTCTACTCAATCTCTCCTCATAGGACAGCCCTCTCATCCCAGGAATCAATCTAGTGAACCTTTGTTGCACTCCCTCTAAGGCAAGTAAATCCTTCCTTAGATAAGGAGACCAAAACTGTGCACAGTACTCCAGGTGTGGTCTCACCAAAGCCCTGTACAATTGTAGCAAGACTTCCTTACTCTTGTACTCCAACCCCCTTGCAATAAAGGCCAACATGCCATTTGCCTTCCTAATTGCTTGCTGTACTTGCATGTTAACTTGCTGTGTTTCCTGTACAAGGACACCCGAATCCCGTAATCCAGATTATGCTTGTAATTGTCCAAATCTAAAAACATCCACGTCATTCACTATTTGATTATATTTCGGACATCACACTTTAAATATCAAGGCCTTAGAGAGGGTGCAGAAGAGATTTACTAGAATGGTACGAAGGATAAGTCAAAATCCTGGAACTCCCTCCCTAACGGCACTGTGGGAGTACCTTCACCACACGGACTGCAGTGGTTCAAGAAGGCGGCTCACCACCACCTTCTCAAGGGCATTGAGGGATGGGCAATAAATGCTGGCCTTGCCAGCGGCGCCCACATCCCATAAACGAATAAAAAAAAAATAAGGGACTTCAGTTAGGTGGAGAGACTGGAGAAACTGGGATTGTTCACTTTAGAGGAGAGAAGGTTAAGGGCGATGGGGAAAGAGCAGGGGAGTGGGACTAATTGGATAGTTCTTTCAAAGACACAGGCATGATGGGCCAAATGGCCTCCTTCTGTGCTGTAAGATTCTATTGGGGGAATTTTAACCCTGCAGGGTGGGTAGGAGAGGGGCGGGGGTTAAATTCTGTAAAAACCTGAAACCTGACCCCCAACCCGCTGTGAACGCGGCCACTTCCGGTTTAACCAGGGTGAATCTGGGGTCAGCGAGTAACCCGCTCTCGAGAGGCGGGTCAGTAATTTAAATATGTTAATGAGGCTGCGTGCCTCAGATTTTAACAGACTTTTACATTTAATGTCTGCGGGTTGGGTTTCCCAGGGCTTGGAAAACCTGGCAGCTGGAGGGAGGTGAGAACGGCTGGACCCAACAGGCAAATGTTTTCCAGCGCAGCTCGTGGGCCAGGAGGAGCAGGAGTGCTTCCCCCCCCGGCCCCACAAGCTAACCCGCCGTGATCGGCCTCCCCACCGCGACACGAAGCCACCGCGATCTCCAGGCCAACCTGCGATCTCCCCACTGACAGGTGACCCGAAACCCTCCCCTGCTACCTCCACCTCCCCCCCCCCCCCCCCCTCCGCGATCTCTCTCTCCTTCTTCTCCGCTCTCAGGCTGTGGACCTTCTCGCCCGACAGCCAGCTGGCTTCTCAATTCATCTGGCAGCCGGCCGAGAAACGGAGAAAAAAATTCAAATGATGTCCTGATGTTAAATAAGTCAGGATCTCAGCGGTACCCGCAACTTGAGGGTTTCCCCACTGCTATAACCCCCTCCCCCGCCCCGCTCCCACCCCGCCTCCCCAGAAATATTGGGGCCTGTTATTCTATGATTGGTCTCTGATAATATTTGGAAAGATGAAGGTTTTCATGCTGTAGTGAGGATTCGTACTGACTATTGAAAAATACTCAGGCCCTGCCCTGCACCCCCCCTGCTGCTCCCCTTACTGCACCTCTGGGTCTGCATTGAGGGGTAACTGCTTTATGTATTCCAAATAACTTTCGTAGCTGCTGTTTTGGGGTGAAAAGTAGATGCCGCTGGGAGAGAATTTGTAGCAGTCGTCCCTGATGACACTTTCAGAGTAGAAGTTCTCCAGGAGGCTGAGAAGGAGTCGTCGGTCATGGTCATCTGTGACACGGCCGCCATAGTTACACTCTCCCGTAAGGTATATCAGAGCCTCGAAAGGAACCTGACTGTATTCGTTCAAGAATATCTGTGGACACACCGCAATGGACAAGTCACTTCAACCGTTTTCCAATCTCGATCAGAAATTAAATGTCTGTCTTATGCTAAAGAAAGACTTGCATTTATATCACACATGCTCAGGACAACTCAACGTGCTTCACAGCCAAAGCAGCACTCCCTCAGTACTGCATTGGAACATCAGCCTCGATGATATGCACATGGATTGGGGCTTCAAGCCATAACCCCAGATGTCAGCCATGGCTCAGTGTTCTCGCAGCAGAAGGTCGTAGGTTCAAGTCCCACTCCAGAGATTTGAGCACATAATCCAAGATGACACTCCAGTGCAGTGCTGAGGGAGTGCTGCACTGTCGAAAGTGCCGTCTTTCGGATGAGACATTAAACCGAGGCCCCGTCTGCCCTCTCAGATGGACATAAAAGATCACATGGCACTATTTGAAGACGAGCAGGGGAGTTCTCCCAGTATTCTGGCCAACATTTATCCCTCAACCAACATCACCAAAACAGATTATCTGGTCTTTATCATATTGCTATTTGTGGGATCTTGCTGTGCGCAAATTGGCTGTTGCGTTTCCTACAATACAACAGTGACTACACTTCAAAAGTACTTCATTGGTTGTAAATTGCCTCTCCCTGTTTCGTCTGCCAAAATGCATCACCTGACATTACTCTGTATTAAATTCCATCTGCCACTTGTCTGCCCATTCTGCTAGCCTTTCTAAGTCCTGTTGCAGTCGATTGGTATCATCCTCACTGTTTGCCACACCCCCAAGTTTGGTGTCATTAGCAAATTTAGAAATTCTACACTGTATTCCAATATCCAGGTCATTTATATATATCAAAAAAGCAGTGGCCCTAGCACTGACCCTTGGGGAACACCACTGTCTACCATCCTCCAGTCTGAAAAATAGCCATTTACCACAACTCACTGTTTTCTGTCCTTAAGCCAATTCCTTATCCAAGCTGCCACTGACCCACCTATTCCATGAGCCTCAATTTTGTTAACCAGCCTTCTATGTGGTACTTTGTAAAACGCCTTCTGAAAATCCATGTAGACAACATCCATTGCATTCCCTTCATCAATCCTCCCTGTTACTTCATCAAAAAATTCAATTAGATTAGTCAAACACGATCTTCTTTTAACAAACCCGTGTTGGCTCTCCTTAATTAGCTTAAACCTCTCCAAATGCTCGTTAATTTTTTCCTTGATTATTGTTTCTCAAACTTTACCCACCACTGATGTTAAACTGAGCGGCCTGTAGTTACTAGTTACTAGGATTGTCCTTACACCCTTTCTTGAACAATGGTGTCACATTTGCTACTTTTCAATCCTCAGGTACCTCCCCTGCATCTAGGGAAGATTGGAAAATTATGGCAAGCCCTTCCGCTATCTCCTCCCCCAATTTCCTTAGCAACCTGGGATGCAAGCCATCTGGACCAGGCGACCTGTCCACTCTAAGCATACCCAGACTTTCTAGTACATCCTGTCTATCAATTTTCACCCCTTCCATTGCTTCTACCTTTTCCACTTCTACCGATATTTTGTCAGCATCCACCTCCTTAGTAAACACTGATACAAAGGACTCATTGAGTATTCTAGCCTGGCCCTGCTCCTCTAAGCATATATCACCTTCTTTGTCTCTGATAGGCCCCACCCCGCCTCTTACTACCTGCTTACTGTTTACATGCCGGTAGAAGATTTTTGGGTTCCCTTTTATGTTAACCGCCATTCTACTCTCATATTCTCTCTTTGCCAATCTTATTTTCATCTTCACATCCCCTCTCAACTTATTGTATTTGGTCTGATTCTCCCTTGAAGAATTCACCTGACATGCATCATACACCCTCTTTTTTTGTTTCATCATCTTCTCTATCTCCCTCGTCATCCAAGGAGCCCTTGCTTTGGTTCCTTTACCCTTCCCTCTTGTTGGAATGTACCTAGCCTGTACTTGCAACATCTCCTCCTTAAAGATCACCATTGTTCCGTTACGGTTTTTCCTGTCAGTCTTAGCAAGTTATTAGTTAACTTAGTTAATTAACATTTAAGGGCCCTTTCAAAAGGTTTTCTCACTTTATCACTGTGACGTACCTGAATCTGCCTTGCACTGATCCTGAGATCGGAGTCATTGAACTCGTAGGGGACATTCCAACCAAGTGAGCCAAACATGCGTCGTTCCTGAATGAGGGCGTGGAAAAAGCACAAGGCAAAGAGAAGCTTCTCCCACACCTGTTAATGAAAGGGACTGTCAAACACAAACTCCAGCAGCTCTTCAAAAATAAAAACAATCTCATTAATGTGGCTGTTACGACAGCAAACAGAGTATTGCTCTTTCTGATTCAGGGCTAAGTGTAAAAGTCGAGAGTATTGGAACCTGGAATGATCCAGAATCAACAATCGGTCGACACAGCTCACTTTGTCAAGAGGAAAGAAACTCCGAGCTCCTGTTCAGACCCACAGCCCGAGACCCCGAAATCAGACCCACAGCCCGAGACTCCGAAATCAGACCCACACCCCGAGACCCTGAAATCAGACCCACAGCCCGAGACTCCGAAATCAGACCCACACCCCGAGACCCCGAAATCAGACCCACAGCCCGAGACCCCGAAATCAGACCCACAGCCCGAGACTCCGAAATCAGACCCACAGCCCGAGACTCCGAAATCAGACCCACAGCCCGAGACTCCGAAATCAGACCCACACCCCGAGACCCCGAAATCAGACCCACAGCCCGAGACCCCGAAATCAGACCCACACCCCGAGACTCCGAAATCAGACCCACAGCCCGAGACCCCGAAATCAGACCCACAGCCCGAGACCCCGAAATCAGACCCACACCCCGAGACTCCGAAATCAGACCCTGACTGGAACTGCTAGACTGAGGCTGCATTTCACACTTGTTCACGTCCAGCATTAACACTGAGCAGTGGCTTCAGATAAGCCAATGTCCCACCTCCTCTCAAACTCTAATCATCACTTCACTCTGCTGTTTAATACAAGAACAATCAATCAATTCTGGAATATTGGACATTTCCCAGTCCAGTTACTCTGAACTGCGGACATTCACTATTTCTCAGATCACAAATACTTTAAAATCTTTCATCATTTTTGTGAGTTTTACACTTGCCTGAATAAAGTTATTAGTTAACTTAGTGGTTTTAAATCAAGGTGGCCGATGTTATTTCTGTGCAAGAAAGCAACACCCTCTAATATCTGCCTCATGAGCCATTTGATGTCTTTTTCTTTGAAGGCCTCTTCCCTCTCATAAGAACATAAGAAATAGGAGCAGGAGTCGGCCATTCGGCCCCTCGAGCCTGCTCCGCCATTCAGTAAGATCATGGCTGATCATCGACCTCAACTCCACTTTCCCGCACTATCCCCATATCCCTTGATTCCCTTAATATTCAAAAATCTATCGATTTCTGTCTTGAATATACTCAACGACTGAGCCTCCACAGCCCTCTGGGGTTGAGAATTCCAAAGATTCACCACCCTCTGAGTGAAGGAATTTCTCCTCATCTCCGTCCTAAATGGCCGACCCCTTATTCTGAGACTGTGACCCCTGGTTCTAGACTCCCCAGCCAGGGGAAACATCCTCCCTGCATCTACTCTGTCAAGCCTTGTAAGAATTTTGTATGTTTCAATGAGATCACCTCTCATTCTTCTAAACTCTAGAGAATATAGGCCTAGTCTACTCAAACTGTCCTCATAGGACAATCCCTCCATCCCAGGAACCAGTCTGGTTGAAAATCTCACCACCAGCAGCATATTCCAAAACTAAGATAATTTCTGATACCGTCCCAGACACTTCATACAGGCTGATGATCCAAGGATTGGATTTACCAATTCTAATCCTGCAATCTCACGAATAATTTTCATTCGGCAGTCTTGACCCTTCCTTCTTTTCCTCATGAATTTGGCAGCACACTCCTTCCCCGTACCCTTTATATTCTTACTTTTTTTTTTACAGTACACATTGAGTTTTCTTTCTTTAGCCATGCTGCAGTAACAGTTTACATTATTAGCCAATGTGTAAGAAGATTCAGTCTCTTCAGCTGCCTGCTGAAAACCCTTCCGGGATACCAGTGACAGCTGTTAGTCGGTGAAATCTGTCTGGGATTCTAAACTCTAAATTGGAAACGATGGCTCAATCTCAGCATAAACCTGTGTCGCTGAGCGTTACGTGAGGTGTCCACCTGCCCTCTGGATGTGTCCATCCGGGGCAATGGCTGTAGATTCCTGGAGAGGTTTTGGGGGTGAAATTCATCCTGGGTGACAGCGCAAAGTGGGCGATAGTGGATCGGCCATTTACACCCGGCCCAATTCTTGGTAGCCCCTATTGTGCTACCACCCACGATGAATTTCACCCCCATTGTCTTCAAACCATTGCAAGAATCCGCTGAGATGAGGCCTCCCTCCATGAAACGGGTCTGTTAGATTGTTAGTTCCTCCCTTCCATCTGCAGCGTTCCTGATGCTCCATTGATATCTACAAACCTCACCGGTCCTGCACTGACCTTCTATTGCTGCGTGTCTGACCCGGTTACACATACCCAGCTTACCAGGGGAAACAAAGTTACCGATAAGCAGAAAAATGTTACCAGCCCATACCCCTGGCTTATTGCAGCCACTGAAGAAGTGTGGGTCAGAGATTGGATCATTCAGGTAGGACCTCAGCAGGTTTGCGCGCAGTCCCTTTGGCGGCTCGTTGGTCATTTTGATTCCATTCTGTAGCATGGAGACGGGAAAGTCTCGGGATGGATAGCTGGTGAGCCACAGGCGGAACTCGGGCTTGGTCCTGTCACTGTCGGTGATCACCTCTTCACAGATCCGCTCCAGCTCTGGCAGCCAGCTGCTGGCCAGGTGACAGTTCTGAAGAACCACCCACGTCCCCTCCTCAGCAGCCTGGAAAAACGAAACCATAGCAGAAACCGGGCTCGGCAGCTCTCTATACAGACTACTGACTCACACATCAAAGCAGCAATCAACGATAAATGGCCGTTTCCCGGGAAATTAAGGTTCACAATTGACGCGACCTTCAGTCAATTGTCACGTTGTTGTGACTGACCAATTAAAATAAATGTACACTTTGTTTAGTAAGCTCGGTTTGTTTTCACATGGGCTGTGACTTGGAATGATAAAACAGTACTGGCAGAGGTTTGGCAATCAGTGAGAGCACCATTCTGTTATTCGAAAACGTTTATCTGACAAAATTGTCTGGAGACTTCACAAGTTATCTATATTGCCTCCAGTGAAAGTACAACAGATGCTCAATCAAGCTTAAACGCAAATGGTGTGAGGAAATCAACATAAGGTCCACTGATGATTTCAAAATAAGTAATGAAGACAGTGAGGCTGATATCTTAATCGACTGTATCTCCACTGCTGCTATGTAAGGTAATCGTGCATTAGAGTGCCTGGGGTCCCTTGTTGTCACACAGAGTGTGTTCCCCACCCAGTCCCGTCCACCCAGGCTCCCTTGTTGACTCCTGTCATCTCTGGGTGCCTGAAGCTAGGAGTCTCGTCAGATGTTGTGAAGTTGCTTTTGGGGATTGCTTAAGCAGACACCAGCGAGCTGCTATCCCCTTTCTTACTTTATGATTGTGAACAATTCCTCTTTAGGCTTGTTGGAAGGTCAATAGGAAGAAAGCTGCTCTAGGTACCTAGAAAAGTTAGGTCGTAGACACTGTCACAAGCGGGAATGTCTGAATATCTGTTCCATTCTTATCTCTCAGAAACTATTAAATAACCGGGACCAACTTCAGGTAAAATAAAGTGTTCTTACCAAATAACTATTCAAAAACTTACTTTTTCAATCATTTTTCCAGCAATTGGGCCTTGTCCCTGGCCAAGGGAGATTGTTTGGAGATTCGCCCCTCCCATTCCTAAAACACAAACACGCACATTTTAACTGCTGCATTCATAAGATACCTTCCTACTGAACATAAATATATATCTACGTATATTAAACATCTTGCTGCGCACTTCTAGTCCAAAATCCTTACTTCCTGTAACACTTTTTATGTCAAAACTTACAATGGAAACTGCCTACATAAGCTGCTTTTGATGGGATTCTGTATGTAAACATTTTATAATGGGGATTTCAAATGTAAACTGTTGCCTGTCACACTTTGTTGATGAATCAATCATAATCTCTCAAAATGGTTTTTGAAATTCTTTTGTCCGCCATTTTTTTCTAAGTATCTGAAATCACTTATGTATAAGATAAGGTTTTAAATAAAACAAAAGATTAAAAAAAATACAAATTTCACAATAACATGATTACATTTACCCAGTAAAAAGACTTTTCGGCAGCACCTCCCAAACCCGCGACCTCTACCACCTAGAAGGACAAGGGCAGCAGGCGCATGGGAACACCACCACCTCCAAGTTCCCCTCCAAGTCACACACCATCCTGACTTGGAAATATATCGCTGTTCCTTCATCGTCGCTGGGTCTTTTTCCTGGAACTCCCTCCTTAACAGCACTGTGGGAGCACCTTCACCACACGGACTGCAGCGGTTCAAGAAGGCGGCTCACCACCACCTTCTCAAGGGCAATTAGGGATGGGCAATAAATGCTGGCCTTGCCAGCGACGCCCACATCCCAAGAATGAATTTAAAGGACTGACATTCCATGCCACACTGGGATTGAAGGATCCTTTCTCTAAAATTGTAAGGGTCTCAGTGAAATGTATTAAAGAGTCTTAGTCCAGTTCATATTGGGTGTGACTCCATCGCACGAAACTGCTCGCAACTCAGCACTCATTAGTATTAAATTGGTTGACTGGTGGGGAGCTTGGCAATGTTATCACGGTAGAATCTTAGAATCATAGAAAAATGATGACACAGAAGGAGGCCATTCAGCTCATCGTGTCTCTGCCGGTCAGAAAAGAGCTATCCAGCCTAATCCCACCTTCCAGCACTAGGTCCGTAGCCCTGTAGGTTACGGCACTTCAAATGCACATCCAAGTACTTTATAAATGTGATAAGCATTTCTGCCTCTACTACCCTTTCAGGCAGTGAGTTCCAGGCCCCCACCACTCTCTGGGTGAAACATTTTTTCCTCATCTTCCCTCTAATCCTTCTACCAACTACTTTAAATCTATGCCCCCTGGTTCTTGACCCCTCTGCTAAGGGAAATAGGTCCTTCCTATCCACTCTATCTAGGCCCCTCATAATTTTATACACCTCAATTAGGTCTCCCCTCAGCCTCCTCTGTTCCAAGGAAAACAACCCCAGCCTATCCGATCTTTCCTCATAGCTAAAGTTTTCCAGTCCTGATGGGAAAGTGGTTCCTTTCATGATATTGCATGCCGACTGAAGATGATAAATGTGGATAAAATGTTCCCCCAGCGAACAGTGAACTTTAAAACTGCAAACTTTGAGGAATTAAAGTTTTTTTACAGCTCTGTGGAGCAGATTTATCTGACATCATGGGGCCGATTTTGCGGTGGATATGATGCCGTACTTTGAAATTGACCGCACGTTCGGGATTTCCGCACGCGCTTGTGCTAAATCCCGAACTTGCGATCTGTCAAGTTACGACTTGACAGATGATCCGCACTGACGGGGAAATACTCATTGCTGGCGCAGAGTTGGGCGAATTGCCCACCAACTGCCCAGCTATTAAGGACAGAAATGTTACGGTTAGTAAAAGCAGGCGCAGGAGCCTATTTCACTGTGAAAGGTACCACCTTTCCGTTCTTTTGCAGGTTTTTTGTGATGATTAATGAAGCTGCGTTAATGGTGAAAATAATAAGTTTGCATCCAGCCAGAATTATGCCTTCTCTTTAAAAGTTGGCAACTGTGGTTGAAGAATATTGGCTGTAAATCCCCTTTAGATGTGGTTCAGCAATAGCTAAAATGCTTTAAGGAGTGTACTTTTTTAATTTATCCAAAGTTTAGACAGGCAGTAATATAATTTGATATCATGAATAAACATGGTACAATTTACTTAAATACAGTTTAATTAATGAAAAGAAAAAATCTAATATCAATTTGCACCCTCCCCCGCCATTATGTGTAAAAGCACCCTCCATTCTCCTCTGTCGCCTTCTTCTGTAACTTTGTTCCCCTGGGTACCAGTTATCATATCCCATTGAACAATTAACTGTTAAACCCTGAGGCTGGTTCCCACACATCTGTCAAGAGGAAACTCAGGGCTTTCACTGATTGGAGCACTAGGCCCATGTGATCCCAGGTGCGCTCCCGCGCTCGCTGCGGTCCTGGGAACCGTGGGCCATTACGCTGCCCTTTAGCACGCAGCCTCAAACAGTAAGTTTGCGAAGGAGGGCCCGCATCTCCGTAGGTACGCCGCCGACCGCAAAATCTGTCCCTTACACAGCTCGCCATCAAATGGGTTTCCCATAATGCTACAGATCACAAGTCAAAGCAACAAAATACATACGTTTGATCAGTGCATAACCCCAAAAGCAGGACCTTTTTACATTACTTGGGGCTTTACACAAACTGACTGAAACTTCTCATTTCAACCGGTGAATAAATTCTACCAAGAAACACGGGGGGTAGAGTTTCCACTGGGTCACCTGAAATTGGCCAAACCGGCGCAAAAGATCGCGGAATTTCAAGTGCAAATTATGCCCAGCGCAAATCGAGATTCCGCGATCTTTAACGCTGGTTTAAAAAACATCACGCTGGAAGCAGGCCCCGCCCACAAAACTGACCCCGCCCCCAGACCGAATTAATCACCATGGCGAATGTCCAATAATTGCGGCCCTTCGAGGAGGCTGTTAAAATTAAGACAGTTTTTTAGGCGCCAGGACATCTTTTAAATATCAAAAAATATTTAATTTATAAAGAAACTGACTACTGTATACTGATAAAAACAGAAAATGCTGGAAATACTCAGCTGGTTTCCAGCATCTGCAGTATTTTGCTTTTGTACTGTATACCAATGTTCCCCCTAATTTTGGAGGGGGGGGGTTTAAGGGGCTGCGCGGCCCATTCACAGTTGCGCGTGTGTGAAATTTAACATTAGAAAAGCCAGAGCTTAGCTACAAGGACAGGCTGGAGAAGCTGGATTTGTTTTCATTAGAGTAAGGGAGGTTGAGGGGTGATTTGATAGAGGTGTACAAGACTATGACGGGTTTGGATAGGTTAGACGGGGAAAGGCTGTTCCCACTAGTTGATGGTACAAGGACTAGGGGAGACAGATTTAAAGTTTCGGGCAAGAGATACAGGGGGGACGTGAGGAAAAACTTTTTTACGCAGCGAGTGGTGAGGACCTGGAACTCGCTGCCGACGGAAGTGGTGGAAGCGGAGACACTCAATGTTTTCAAGGGGAGACTGGATAGGCACTTGAGGGAAATAAACTTGCAGGGCTACGGGGATAGAGCGGGGGAATGGGACTGACTGGATTGCTCGACAGAGAGCCGGCACGGCCTCGATGGGCCGAATGGCCTCTTTCTGTGCCGTTATGACTCTATGACCCGGGCTGCGCGGGACCGGCAGAGAGCTGCGCGGCCGCGCGGATTGGAGGGAACGTTGCTGTACACCAAGGTAACCAGTAAATAGTTCTGTATAGCTTTTTAAAGTTATTTTCAGTGATTTAAAATCGGGTGGTAGAGCAGACACTCTGATTACAAATGCTGATTTGTGATAAGCCCATTTTCAGCTGTATTAATAAAACTACGCCTGATTCTTAAATATATCAAGGAATATTTTTAATGCAAGAAAATAAGAAACAATTATGTTGTAAAACGCTGCCCGATTGCGTTGGTTCATGGAAGGGTTTACGTTTGTCATTATGCAAATGAGCTTGAGTGGAAACTTGAACCATAGAATCTATTCGGAACGCCGGCGCCATTTTGAGCACAATTTGCGCCCGGGTCGCCGATCGTGCCCAACGTGGAAACTCCACTTCAAAATCTCCGGAAAAAACTGCTTTTTTAAATTTGCTATTAAGTGTTTCAGTTCGTGCGCAATACCCAAAGGGAGCCTGATCTCTCTCAAGTCTCAAAATGGAATAGACACCAACTAACATCAATAAAATAATTGTTAAAGTAAATCCCGCGAGGGGTCTGTTTGGAGAAACAGCAACAGGATGGATATAGCACACCAGAAGGGGGAGTGAGTGAGTGAGAAGCGACGAAACCCATTCACGTTACAGGCTGGTAGATTGACTGACTGACCGCAGCACTGCCGCTTTTAATAACAGTTATGTGTAACATATAAAAATATAGAAATCTCTATGAGAGCTTTGGTCATGAGTATTTTGAGCATTTTGTGCCTGTGATTTGACAGTGTTGAGAGGTGCTTCGTGCTACAGTACGTGTCATGGGTCGATCTCATCAATGGCTAGTTCACAGCACGTGGGATTAATTAAGTCTTAATTAGTTAATGGCATTCATTAATTAAGACTTGAATTTAAAATTCTCATCCTTGTGTTCAAATCCCTCATCTGAATGAGTAGAGATTTTCTCCAATTAGTTATTGGGAAGACCGAAGCCATTGTTTTCGGTCCCCACCACAAACTCCGTTCCCGAGCCACTGACTCCATCCCTCTACCTAACATCTGTCTGAGGCTGAACCACACTGTTCGCAACCTTGGGGTCATATTTGACCCTGAAATGAGCTTCCAACCACATAACTAAGACCACCTATTTCCACCTCCGTAACATCTCCCGTCTCTGCCCCTGCCTCAGCTCATCTGCTGCTGAAATCCTCATCCATGCCTTTGTTACCTCTAGACTTCACTATTCCAACGCACTCCTGGCTGGCCTCCCACATTCTGCCCTACGTAAACTTGAGGTCATCCAAAACTCGGCTGCCCGTGTCCTAACTCGCACCAAGTCCCGTTCACCCATCACCCCCTGTGCTCGCTGACCTTCATTGGCTCCCGGTTAAGTAACGCCTCGATTTCAAAATTCTCATCCTTGTTTTCAAATCCCTCCATGGCCTCGCCCCTCCCTATCTCTATAATCTCCTTCAGCCCCACAACCCCCCGAGATATCTGCGCTCCTCTAATTCTGCCCTCTTGAGCATCCCTGATTATAATCGCTCAACCATTGGAGGCCGTGCCTTCAGTTGCACAAGCCCTAATCTCTGAAATTCCCTGCCTAAACCTCTCTGCCTCTCTTTCCTCCTTTAAGACGCTCCTTAAAACCTACCTGTTCAACCAAGCTTTTGGTCACCTGCCCTAATTTCTCCTTATGTGTCAAATTTTTGTCTGATAATACTCCTGTGAAGCGTCTTGGGACATTTTACTACATTAAAGGCACTATATAAATACAGTTGTTGCTGTTGTTGTTGGTCCGCCAATCCCTATCTCTGTAACCTCCTCCAGCCCTACAACCCCCCGAGATAGCTGCGCTCCTCCAATTCTGCCCTCTTGTGCATCCTGATTTTCTTCGCTCCACCATTGGTGGCCGTGCCTTCAGCTGCCAAGGCCCTGAGCTCTGGAATTCCCTCCCTCAGCCTCTTCACCTCTCTACCTCTCTCTCCTCCTTTCAGTCGCTCCTTAAAACCTCTTTGGCCAAGCTTTTGGTCGCCTGCCCTAATGTCTCCTTATGTGGCTCGGTGTCAAGTTTGGTTTGAGAACGCTCCTGTGAAGCGCCTTGGGACGTTTTACTTAAAGGCGCTATATAAATGCAAGTTGTTGTTGTTGTTGAGGCACATCTGTATCCATTACTCTGAGAAAGTAAATCGAAATACCCGTCGGTTAGCAATACCTTGCTCCTCAGCGAATCTCATAAGTAAGGCCATGGGATCGGCTCCGGCAGAAAGGACAAAGATCAGTGGCGTGAAGTGACTGGAGCCCTTATAGCTGTGCTGAAGATCGAACGTTGGAGGCTCGATATAAGCAGCCCCCATTTTCTCAGTGATGAACTGCTGGATAGCTGGAATCACCTGCAGGGAAAGAAACAGGCAAACAGCTGTCGGAGCGCTGATATCACTTACTGCTGCTGTCAAATCCCAGCAACTCAGCAAATTAAATCCCATAGCGAGCTGGCCAAAATATTCCTGCTTTTAACACAGGGAAAGATTAATTACTGTCAATTAAAGAAACAGGCAGCTCTGTGGTGAGTGCAATGTGTGGTGTGTGGGCTGTGTGTGGTGTGTTTAGTGTGTGATGTGTAGTGTGTGGTGTGGAGTGTGAATGTTGTAGAGTGTTGGAGCTGTGCATTATCTGAACTCACGAGTGTTGGCGCTGTGCATTATTTGAACTCACGAGTGTTGGCGCTGTGCATTATCTGAACTCACGAGTGTTGGCGCTGTGCATTATCTGAACTCACGAGTGTTGGCGCTGTGCATTATCTGAACTCACGAGTGTTGGCGCTGTGCATTATCTGAACTCATGAGTGTTGGCGCTGTGCGTTATCTGAACTCATGAGTGTTGGCGCTGTGCGTTATCTGAACTCATGAGTGTTGGCGCTGTGCGTTATCTGAACTCATGAGTGTTGGCGCTGTGCGTTATCTGAACTCATGAGTGTTGGCGCTGTGCGTTATCTGAACTCACGGGTGTTGGCGCTGTGCGTTATCTTAACTCACGGGTGTTGGCGCTGTGCATTATCTAAACTCACGGGTGTTGGCGCTGTGCGTTATCTAAACTCACGAGTGTTGGCGCTGTGCATTATCTGAACTCACGAGTGTTGGCGCTGTGCATTATCTGAACTCACGGGTGTTGACGCTGTGCGTTATCTGAACTCACGAGTGTTGGCACTGTGCGTTATCTGAACTCACGAGTGTTGGCACTGTGCATTATTTGAACTCACGAGTGTTGGCGCTGTGCGTTATCTGAACTCACGAGTGTTGGCACTGTGCATTATTTGAACTCACGAGTGTTGGCACTATGCATTATCTGAACTCACGAGTGTTGGCACTGTGCATTATCTGAACTCACGAGTGTTGTCGCTGTGCGTTATCTGAACTCACGAGTGTTGGCGCTGTGCGTTATCTGAACTCACGAGTGTTGGCGCTGTGCATTATCTGAACTCACGAGTGTTGGCGCTGTGCGTTATCTGAACTCATGGGTGTTGGCGCTGTGCGTTATCTGAATTCACGAGTGTTGGCCCTGTGCGTTATCTGAACTCACGGGTGTTGGCCCTGTGCATTATCTGAACTCACGGATGTTGGCGCTGTGCGTTATCTGAACTCACGGGTGTTGGCGCTGTGCGTTATCTGAACTCAACAATGTAAAGTGCTTCAATACAGCACATTCACTCTGCAGCCTGCCTGCCACTGACTGGATCAAATTCCCACATTGCAGGCAGAGTGCTGACCAAAATTATACCTCTCACGGCCTGGTGTTGTCACTTCACTACTTCACTAGTTGGAACGTTGTTGTCAGGAAACTCACCATTTAAACTAGACAAAAGGAAAAAGTGAGGAGATGGAAATGGCGTTTAACATGTGAAAATGTAAGGTCATGAGATTGAGAAAGTTAATAATCAGCCTGAATGTAACAGTGACAGGATACAGGGTGCAACAGGATGGGGTTTGGGGGATTGGGGGACAGGTTGTTGGAAGCATTAGCACATTGTGCAGCAATGGTAAAGAAGATGAACGAGACTTTAGGGTAAATGGGCAGAGCGGCACCGGATAAGCCCCAAGTGCTAATAGTCAGATTGCATCAGTCACTGGCTCAGCCCCACCTGGAATGTGTGGGGATCGGGTCACTGGACTACACTGGGGACACCCTGGCTCTAGTAAGGCTACTGAGGCAGGTAGCTACACCGATCCCCTGCACTTATTTCCAGGGCTGCAGCGACAGACAAAGGGAGCTGGGAGGTTTACACTGGGGGAAAGTAGGTTCCAGAGACGGTACCAAAGGTTTCTGGACTCTCGGGGGTGCGGCTAACCTGAGAATAAATCGTTTGACGTAACGGCAGCCTCTGTGTTTAAGACGCACGGACTGAAGCTCCTGAGGGAGATGGCGAGTAGACAGTTTGTGCGCCACTGCTTCAGACGTAGGGGTTGGTGACTGTGTGCGACAGAAAGTGCTGGTGGAGCGAGTCGGCAAATTGAGGCGGGTTTAAAGGGGAACTGGCCACATGAAGCTGTGTTACGGAAGAGTGTCCAGTATTGATTGGGGGCAGCCCGTATGTAACACAGGCAGTGCAGAGAAGGTTCACGAGGTTGATTCCTGAGATGACGGGGTTGACGTATGACGAAAGGTTGAACAGGTTGAGCCTATACTCATTGGAGTTTAGAAGAATGAGAGGTGATCTTATTGAAACATATAAGATTCTGAGGGGGATTGACAGGGTAGATGCAGAGAGGATGTTTCCCCGAGTGGGGGTATCTAGAACTAGGGGGCATAGTTTCAGAATAAGGGGTCGCCCATTTAAGATGGAGGTGAGGAGGAATTTCTTCTCTCAGAGGGTCGTGAATATTTGGAATTCTCTACCCCAGAGAGCTGTGGAGGCGGAGTCACTGAATATATTCAAGGCGGAGATTGACAGACATTTGAACTACAAGTGAGTCAAGGGGTATGGGGAGAGAGCGGGAAAGTGGTGTTGAGGCCAAGATTGGATCAGCCATGATCTTATTGAATGGCGGAGCAGGCTCGAGGGGCCGATTGGCCGACTCCTGCTCCTGTTTCTATGTTCTTATCTGTTCCAGTACAGTACATTCCTGTGTGTAGATTTAATACCTGAACCTGCAATAATGGTCTAATACAATCTGGAAACAGGAGTGAAATAGTATAAGAGAATACAAAACCAGGAAACCCACTGTCAAATGAAGGAATTTTGATTGTGTATCTAAAATATACACAAACTCCGCAGACTTACCTTGTCTGGCCGGATGCAGCGAAGTACAAGAAGGGATTGGAAATTACTCAGAATATCTTCCCAGGGATCAGGTAAAGGCATTTTCTCAGGCTGAGAGGAATCATAGATTTTCTTCCATTCAGAAAGCTAAAGACATTAAACAGAGATCTGTCACCACACATTCACTGAGAACAAGTTATCATTTAACAGTCAAACAAGTGCGAGAGTTCAGGTACATGAACAAAGCTCATCGATTATCTGGATTCGGATGTTTTTATAGTGCAGGTGGGATTGGTACCTGCCCAGAGCAGTGTGGGGGATGGTAACCTGAGCTATATTGCTGGCTCTGTGTCGCCATCTTGCCAGTGAAAATATGGCTGTAAGAATATGTGCAAACACAGAGGCCTGCTCTGTGGCATTAGGGTGGTGTTTAAATATTGAAATAAAAACAGAAAATGCTGGAAATACTCAGCAGGTCAGGCAGCATCTGTGGAGAGAGAAACAGAGTTAATGTTTCAGGTCGATGACCCTTCGTCAGAACTGGAAAAAGCTGGAGATGAAACAGGTTTTTAAGCAAGTGTAGAGGCAGGGAGTGGGGGTGGGGGAGGAAAGAACAAAAGGGAAGGTCTGTGATAGGGTGGAAGGCAGGAGAGATTAAGAGACAAAAGGGA
Organism: Squalus acanthias; assembly: GCA_030390025.1. Lineage (NCBI taxonomy): Eukaryota > Metazoa > Chordata > Chondrichthyes > Squaliformes > Squalidae > Squalus > Squalus acanthias. The sequence continues at coordinate 78,544,995 of CM059434.1, read as the reverse complement.
TGATGGTGTGAGGCAAAAGGAAATGGTAATGGGACAAGTTAAGAAACAAAAGATGGCTCCAGAGGAGGTGTGAATGGCAATGGCAGGATGATCAACAGCTGCCACATGAGAGAGAGAAAAAAAAGGATAGGGGCAGAGGTTATGATCTGAAATTGTTGAACTCAATGTTGAGTCCAGAAGGCTGTAAAGTTCCTAATTGAAAGATGAGGTGCTGTTCCTCGAGCTTACGTTGAGCTTCGTTGGAACAGTGCAAGAGGCCGAGGACGGAGAGGTCAGAGTGGGAGTGGAGCGGAGAATTAAAGTGACAGGCGACCGGAAGCTCAGGGTCACCCTTACGGACTGAACGGAAGTGTTCCGCAAAGCGGTAAATATTGATGTTAGTACGGAGGTCATGCTAGCATTAGAAAGATTCGGGATGCCACAAAGGCAATGACCAGCACACATATCCCCTGAGATCCTCACCCCGTCTGCTAGACCTGTCTCCGGGGTGGTAGATCCAGCTGTGTCACACAGACTGGAACAACTCTCCCTGTTAGCGAAAAGATGGTAAACCCTGACCCTGTCACCACAACAGGTGGGCTGGGCATCGGTGGGGCACACACCAGTCAGAGCACGCAACCTACGGACTGGGAGAATATCAAGCAGCCAATCAGCAGGTCCCTGCTCACAAAACCCCATAACACACTCCCGTAGAGCGAGGGGCAGTGGGTGAATGTCAATGGGAACACACACCACCCCCGATCCCTAACAGCGTAGAAAAACCCACCACGGCAGGCTGTGTGCTAACTCTTCCAGCACTGAGCTGTGGGCTGAGCTGCCTCCCTCTGTGCTAGAAAATTCTACATTAAACTGGAACTCGAATTGAATTTGGGAGTTGGTTCACTGACAAACGCTTCATTTGAAAGAAGATGTATTTTAACACAGCATCCCGAGAAATCCTGCCCCGCACAGGACCTGATACGAACATAAGAAATAGGAGCAGGAGTAGGCCATTCGGCCCCTTGAGCCTGCTCTACCATCCAATAAGATCATGGCTGATCTGATCTTGGCCTCAACTCCACTTTCCCGCCCGCTCTCCATAACCCTCGACTCCCCTGTAGCTCAAATATATGTCTATCTCCGCCTTGAATATATTCAATGACTCCACCTCCACAGCTCTCTGGGGTAGAGAATTCCAAAGATTCACGACCCTCTGAGAGAAGAAATTCCTCCTCATCTCCGTCTTAAATGGGCGACCCCTTATTCTGAAACTATGCCCCCAGTTCTAGATTCCCCCACTAGGGGAAACATCCTCTCAGCATCCACCCTGTCAATCCCCCTCAGAATCTTATATGTTTCAATAAGATCACCTCTCATTCTTCTAAACTCCAATGAGTATAGGCTGAACCTGCTCAACCTTTCTTCATAAGACAACCCCTTCATCTCCGGAATCAACCTCGTGAACCTTCTCTGAACTGCCTCCAATGCAAGTATATCCCTCCTTAAATAAGGAGACCAAAACTGTACGCAGTACTCCAGGTGTGGTCTCACCAACGCCCTGTACAGTTGCAGCAAGACTTCCCTACTTTTATACTCCACCCCCCTTGCAATAAGGGCCAACATTCCATTTGCCTTCCTAATTACTTGCTGTACCTGCATGCTAACTTTTTGTGTTTCATGCACGAGGACCCCCAGATCCCTTTGTACCACAGCATTCTGTAGTTTCTCTCTATTTAAATAATAATTTGCTTTTTTATTCTTCCTACCAAAGTGGATAACCTCACATTTTCCCACATTATACTCCATCTGCCAATTTTTTGCCCACTCACTTAACCTATCTATATCCCTTTACAGACTCTTTGTGTCCTCCTCACAACTTGCTTTCCCACCTATCTTTGTATCATCAGCAAATTTGGCTACAGTACAATGTGTTAATTTACTGAACAACTGTGCAGAATTACGGGCAGGATTCATTTTTTTATTTATCTATCTCATGTTTTATCAAAAATTTTGAGTATGCATTGTTGCACTTTCTGTTCAACTTTCTGTTACCGAGATTCTTGTCCTGTTTTAATGAAACATTTTACCTTGAAACTGCTATTGTAAACACTTAGGTGTAGAAATTTGACATCACCGTGCTCGTTTCTTGGGCGCTAATCGGGCACATAAGTCTCCAATATGGGGGTCAGGGAGCATGCACTCATTATGTGCTGCCCGCCATATTGGTATAGGCCAAAAAACTAGCATCCAGAGCCCATGCCTGAAACAGGCCCTTTACATATGCAAATAAGCAGGCAGGTGCAAACAAATTTCTAGGCTGTAGAATGGAAATCCTGTATGTAAACAGTTTCCTGTAACAATGTAGTTGCAGGCTGTACCAGTAGGTGCTGCTGTGGAGTGTGTTTCTGAAGTGTCTCTCCCAACTCGGTCGCCATCTTGAACAGAAAATCATGACCTCAGGATGTCCCAAAGTGTTTTACAGCCAAGGAATTACTTTTGAAGTCACTGTTGTAATGTAGGAAACGTGACAACCAATTTGTGCACAGCAAGCTCCCACAAACTGTAATGTGATAATGATGATCTGTTATAGTGATGTTGGTCAAGGGATAAATATTGGCCAGGACAGAGAACTCCCCTGCTCTTCTTCGAATAATGCCATGGGATCTTTTACGTCCACCTGAGAGGGCAGGTGGAGCCTTGGTTTAACGTCTCATCCGAAAGACGCCACCTCTGACAGTGCAGCACTCCCTCAGCACTGCACTGGAGTGTCAGCCTAGATTATCGACTCAAGTCTCTCGAGTGGGATTTGAACCCACGATCTTCTGTGTCAGAGGCAAAAGTGCTACCACTGAGCCATGGCTGACACCAGCAATGGAAAGCTATGGCCAGATTCGAGTTGTTTCTTCTACATTTTGAAGGTTCTGATGATTGGTTTGACTCATTCTGGACTACAATCTGCTATAGTCTGCATGCTTGTATGAACAGTCAAGAAGCTCAACACCATCCAGGACAAAGCAGCCCGCTTGATTGGCACCCCATCCACCACCTTAAACATTCACTCCCTCCACCACCGGCATACCGTGGCTGCAGTGTGTACCATCTACAAGATGCACTGCAGCAAATCACCAAGGCTTCTTCAGCAGCACCTCCCAAACCCACCTCTACCACCTAGAAGGACAAGGGCAGCAGACATATGGGAACACCATCACCTCCAAGTTCCCCTCCAAGTCACACACCATCCTGACTTGGAAATATATCGGCAGTTCCTTCATCGCCACTGGGTCAAAATACTGGAGCTCCCTACCTAACAGCACTGTGGGAGTACCTTCACCACACGGCATTTTTTGACTCCCTCTGCATATGCGTGCCTGTTTGGCACTCGATCCGGTCGCACATATGCAGTACAATATATGAGGAAGCCGGAAGTGGGGCCGAACCACATTGCCCAGCCTGGAGCTGCTGCCATTGCTGCCTGCCTTGTCTGCTCCAGCCTGAGCCTGCTACTGGGGCTTGGGTTATCTTTCGAAAATCAATGACTACACTAAAGGAGCCTCCAGGACTATTGCCTGGAGTATCACTGTCATTATCTACATGAACATTTTAGCAGCCTTCATGTCACCTGACAAAGGAGCAGCGCTCTGAAAGCTTGTGATTTCAAATAAAGCTGTTGGACTATAACCTGGTGTTGTGCGACTTCTCACATTCAGAGAGAGGGGAGGGAATTGGAGGGGGGAGAGAGAGAGGGGAGGGGGAGAGAGAGAGGAGGAGGAGAAAGAGAGGATCGGAGGGGGAGAGAGAGGGGATCGGAGGGGAGAGGATCGGAGGGGGAGAGAGAGCGGATCGGAGGGGAGAGGATCGGAGGGGGAGAGAGAGGGGATCGGAGGGGAGAGGATCGGAGGGGGAGAGAGAGCGGATCGGAGCGGGGAGAGAGAGAGGGGATCAGAGGGGGGAGAGAGAGGAGGGGGGAAAGAGGGGGAGGGGAGAGGAAGTCAGGAACTCGGGGGAGGGGGGTAAAGAGCACGGAGGGCACAGTGGGGATGGGGAAGAAAGTGATCCAGATCTAAAGGGAGGGGGGATGAGAGCGAGAGATGGTGAGACGGATCACGTTCTTCCAACCCCACCCCCTTATACACGGACCACGTTCTCCCCCTCCTCCCCCTAGACCTGGTTGATTTCTCGGAAAGCTGTCGCTATTCACTTCATACTTGGGGCAGGGCTCCGGTCTGAAACTTGGGCGGGGGGGGGGGGGGGGAGAAGGTCAGGAACTTGGGCGGGGGGGGGGGGGGAGAAGGTCAGGAACTTGGGCGGGGGGGGGGAGAAGGTCAGGAACTTGGGCGGGGGGGGGAGAAGGTGTGAAACTTGGACGGGGGGGGGGGAGAAGGTCAGGAACTTGGGCGGGGGGGGGGGAGAAGGTCAGGAACTTGGGCGGGGGGGAGAAGGTCAGGAACTTGGGCGGGGGGGGGAGAAGGTCAGGAACTTGGGCGGGGGGGGGGGAGAAGGTCAGGAACTTGGGCGGGGGGGGAGAAGGTGTGAAACTTGGACGGGGGGGGGGGAGAAGGTCAGGAACTTGGGCGGGGGGGGGAGAAGGTCAGGAACTTGGGCGGGGGGGGGGGAGAAGGTGTGAAACTTGGACGGGGGGGCGGAGAAGGTCAGGAACTTGGGCGGGGGGGGAGAAGGTCAGGAACTTGGGCGGGGGGGGGGAGAAGGTCAGGAACTTGGGCGGGGGGGGGAGGTCAGGAACTTGGGCGGGGGGGGGAGAAGGTGTGAAACTTGGACGGTGGGGGGGGAGAAGGTCAGGAACTTGGGCAGGGGGGTGGGAGAAAGTCTTAACCCGTGAGGGTGAGCCCTGCCTGTTCCAAGTGAGCTCTGTTCTGTCTGGGGTAGGCAGTTAGAATGGCTCGAATTACACTTTGCAAAGTAACTGATTACATCGGCAGGGAGGATCTAATTACACATTCCAGCTGGGTGTGTCGTGTCCTCCAAGGGGACCAATCAGCAATCAGGACTTCTCATCCAAGGGCACCCATCAGAACTTTGCTGTTGTGAATAGACACGTCCATAAATGTTGGCCTTGCCAACGACATCCACATCCCAGGAACAAATAATAAAAAAATTGTTCAACGGTGTGTTGTCCTGATGCCCACACCACAGACCAGATTGTCTCATCTCAGCAGACCAGCCTTGGAATTATTGGTGTGAACAGTCCTTTGAATCACAATAATAATAACTCCTTTATATTTACCGTTGAGATGAGCTCCGTATACTTACACATTCCAGCACTTACCTTTGAGCAGAAATGATTCTTTAGCTCGGAGAAAGCGGGAAGAGTGGAGAGGCGGACAATTTCGCCCCAGGACTTGGCCTTCACCCAGGTGGGGGCAGGATTCACAAATGGAATCTCTAACGCCACTCCTCCCGTCAGGAGAAAGCGCCATTCATCATCGTTCACAAGGTTCCGACTCCTCTGAATGCCAACACAAAGCAGGAACGAAAACAGCATCTTGTCTCGCTCGAACAGGGACCGACAGACATTCTGGTAGATACTGGAAAAGGAAACATGGCCATTTGTTACTGAGGTACGTCAGCATTCTCGGATTGTGGGCGTCGCTGCCAAGGCCGGCATTTATTGCCCATCCCTAGCTGACCTGAGAAGGTGGTGGTGGGCCTTTATCTTTGTAGCAGTTTGATACAACTGAGTGTCTCACTGGGCCACTTCAGAGGACAGCTAAGAGTGAACCACTTTGGTGTGGGACTGGAGTCACATATAGGCCCAGACCGGGTAAGGATGACAGGCTTCCTTCCCTAAAGGAGATGGTTAAACAGAGGCATTGCAGATTTCATAAAAGTTCTTTCTGGTGTTTTCCTCCAGTCCCTCACTCTGACCATTGACTGGACATCCCCCTGCCTCCCTTTGTTTAAATATTAAAACTTTGCGCTTACCTCGAGCAATACCAGCAACTGAATTGTTAATGTTAAGAAGCCCCCACCTATCTGAAAATCCTAGTTGTATTTCTTAAACCAATCACAATCAACAAGCCGCCATGTTAAATCAACAGACTGGACAGATGATCAGGAGCTTGACTCATCTCCTACTTCCTCGCTGTAATATTCAGGAGAGAGTTCCTGTCGTAAGAATGAGCCTTACGCGTGGTGAACTTAAAGTAAGCTTTAATCAACTAAAAAAGGTGCTACATACAAAAGAGGTCTTACTCTATGCCTCTCCAGGATCCAACTGATCAGTCCAGTATTTATCCTGGACTAATCACAGGAAGTGATGCAATAAAGTTCGAGTCACAGGAAGCTGTATTGTGTTACCACATTCTCCCCCCCCAAAAGATTAGGAGGCCGGGATGAAGTTCGAGTCACAGGAAGCTGTATTGTGTTACCACATTCTCCCTCCATTTCGTAGCCGCTGGACGAGGGAGAGCCGCACCCGTTTGGGTTCTCGTAGCGGTAGAGGGCCCCTAGCCCGTTTACCCGCCGCGGGCCATGGACCAGAGTCCGAGTGATCCAGCCCGCTCTGTGAGGGGTCAGGACGATCCTGACTGTGTACTGGTGCCCGAACGGGTGTCGGGCAGGGCTGTGGCAGATCCGTTTCCGAGCGTATGGTACGGGGTGGATCGTGGCTGCGCGTGCGAGCCCCGACGGGCTCATAGTCAGTCTGCCCCAGGTCGGCACGCTGGAGTGAGGTACCAGCCGGCGTCAGATCCAGATCGTGATGAGAGGCACCTGGCGAGCCCAGAGATGTGCCTGGTACAATATCATCCCCTGGTGTCCCTCTATGTTTCGGCGGGCAGGGAGCCAGATCCCGCAATGACACGGTAGATTCCCGACCGTCAGGATACCGAATATAGGCGTAGGTAGGGTTGACGTCAGTGAGCTCAACCTCATCTACCAGGGGGTCATTCTTAGACGCCCGAACATATCTTCGGAGTAGCACTGGTCCCGGTGCAGTCAGCCATGACGGGAGCGATATCCCATAGGATGAGCGACGCTGAAATCGGAAGAACCGTTCATGAGGCGTTGTATTTGTGGCGGTCGAAAGGAGGGACCGTGTGGAGTGTAATGCGTCTGGAAGTACTGCTTTCCATTGCTGGTTGGGTAGGCCCCGAGATCTCAATGCCAGACGTACCGCATTCCAGATGATAGCGTTAAAACGCTCGACTTGCCCATTCCCGACCGGATGATAAGGCGTCGTTCTGCTGGCAGCAATACCCCGTTCCGAGAGATAGGCCTTGAGTTCTCCTGACATAAAAGAAGGGCCCCGATCCGAATGAACATAGGATGCCATGCCACAGAAAGCAAATACCTGCTCAAGGCAGCTGATAACCGTGGTCGTCAGCATATTGGGGCAGGGAAAGGCAAATGGAAAACGGGAATACTCATCGACCATGGTCAATAGATAAGTGTTGCGAGTTGAAGAGGGCAACGGCCCCTTAAAATCGATGCTAAGCCGTTGCATTGGCTGGGTCGCATGTATGAGTATACCACCCGAGGGGCGGAAAAACTGAGGTTTCAATTCCGCACAGACTCTGCAGTCCGAGCACATCTTCTTTACATCCCCGGTAGAGAATGGGAGATTTCGGGACCGCACGAAGTGTAGCATGCGAGTAACGCCCGGATGACACAACCCATCATGGATGTCTACGAGCGTAGAGGGTGCCATGGCGGAGCAGAATGCTCGTGTGAGGGTATCCGGAGCCACATTCTCCTTGCCAGGTCGATAGTGGATGGTGTAACCAAAAGAGGCCAATTCCAGCCGCCAAAGCTGGATTTTATTATTTTTAATTTTGGTCCGTTTTTGATTATCGAGCATGAAGGCGACCGATCGCTGGTCCGTGATTAAGGTAAAGTGCTGGCGAGCTAGGAGGTGACTCCACTTCCGTACTGCCTCTATGATGGCTGTAGCTTCTTTCTCGACTGGAGGATAATGTAGCTCAGCCCCTTGAAAAGTCCTGGACAAAAATGCCACCGGACGACCTTCCTGATTCAGAGTGGCCGAGATCGCCACCTCCGAGGCATCACACTCAACGACAAAAGGAAGACTCTCATCGATGGAGTGAAGAGTCGCTTTCTCCAACTGTTTTTTCAGGAGGTTAAAGGCTGCAACAGCCGCTGTCTAGTGGGAATGTGCTGGCCTTCAGTAGAGGTTGGATTCGGTCCGAGAAGTTAGGAATCCATTTAGCATAGTATGCAAACAGGCCGAGGGCCCGGCGCAAGGAGGCTGGATTCTTAGGTGGCGGGAGTTCTTGGAGTGGGCGAAGCCTTTCAGGGTCAGGTTTAATGATGCCATTGCCCACACAATAGCCAAGGATGTTGATGGTTGGTTGTGACTCAATGGATTTAGCCGCATTTAATGTCAAATTACGGTGCTGGAGTGCATCCCAAAATCATTGGAGATTGGCGTCATGTTCCCGCTGATTGCGACCTGCGACAGTAATATTGTCCAGATAAGGAAACGTATCCTTCAAGTCTTCTTGTTTGACCAGGTCATCCATTGCTCGCTGGAAGACAGCCACTCCATTAGTGACCCCAAAGGGGAGGCGACGAAATTGATACAGCCGTCCATTGGCTTCAAAGGCCGTATACTGCTTGTCTGAGACCTTCAAGGGTACCTGATGATAGGCACTTTTTAGATCATATGTTGAGAACACCGTGTACTCAGCCAATTTATTAACCATATCATCGATGCGCGGCAATGGGTATGCGTCCAAGTCCGTATATTGATTGATGGTCTGTGAATAGTCAATGCACAGCCGTTTCTTGTGAGGTTGTAGAGGGTTCTTAACAATAACGACCTGGGCGCGCCATGGCGACGAACAAGGCTCGATGATATCCTCTGCTAAAAGCCGAGAAATCTCAGCCGCAATAAAAGACTGGTCTTCCTGACTGAAACGTCGTGACTTTGTTATAATCGGTTTGCATCGAGGAGGGATACTGGAAAACAGTGAGGGTTCATCCAGTGAAGCTGCTGACAATGCACAGAACGGTAATCGAGGTAGTATATTAGAAATAGTGAGTTCAGGTTTAGATCCGCCGAACTCAATGGTGAGCTTCTTATGCTGCTTTTGAAAATCCAGCCCTAAGATAAGATCACTACATAAGTGCTTGAGCACCAAAAGCCGGGTGGAGGGATACCTGTGACCATTAAGTATTATTTCAACCCTACAAAAGCCAGAAATTCTGGTATTAAGTGATGACTGAGCCATCGCAACTGCCTGGTCCGATGGGAAAACATGTAGCTTTAACTCTGCAACAATCTGTTCCCTAATGAAACTATCAGTGCTACCTGAGTCAATTAAGGCATCTAAAGTATGTCCATTAATTGATGCTTTTGTAGCTGCATGGAATAGGTTCTGAGGACAAGCAGCTGTAATTGGTGTCGTTGCACAAAGAGTGGCTGAAACTCTAGGTGTGTTTCTTCGAGAGGAAGCACGATAGATTTTAGCCGGAACATCTTGATAGGCCCTTACTGGGGCAGTTCGGTAGGACTTAGCTTGATAAGCCCTCGTAGAGGCTCTTGATAGGCAAACCTTTGCAAAATGACCCTTTTTGTTGCAATGACTGCAAAACGCATTGCGAGCAGGGCAGAATTTCCGAGGGTGGAACTCATCACCACAAAAGAAGCATTTCTTAGATTGCCAAGAGGCTGCCACAGTGGGGTCATCATCCTCTTCATCAGTGAAGTCATCAGATTGATCGTCAGGGATAAAGACCTCCCTAATAGAGTTCACCTGTGGCCTCTTAAATTGCCTGACTGTAGTTAAGGCAGTAGACCGAGGTCTGGGCACTGTATAAAGGTCTGCATTTCTTTTTGCCAGATCTAGAGAGCAAGCCATGTCATAAGCTCTCTGAAGCTCAAGTGTCTTACTTTCCAGTAAACGCTGGCGTATAAATGGGGAGGCAAGCCCGCAGATGAAAGCATCACGGATCATTTCTTCACGGTACAGCTCAGCTGAGGCCGCCCGAAAGTTACAGTCCATACTAAGTCTGCGAAGCTCTTGGAGGAATTTATCAATGGATTCCTCCGGCCCTTGTTGGGCTGTAGCAAGTAGATGTCTGGCATAGACCTCATTCGGTGTCTTAGTATATAGTCTCTTAAGCTTCCGAATTGCCTCCTCGTAACTGTCCCATTCCTCCACATACTGAAATACATTCGGGGTGACACAGTTGATGAGTATCCGCAACTTTGAGTCATCATCAGCCTTTCAATATTCCAGAAAATTGTCAAACGTGCGATACCAGTGTTTCCACACCTTACCGGCTGCTGGGGTGTTTGGGTCCAAGTCAAGACGCGATGGTTTAAGGATGTTTTCCATGATGGGTGATTCCCTGGATCCTTAGTTCCGAGTTCGTCCAAAAAGTTTGAGTGCGAAGTTTTCCAAAGTTGATTAAATTGTCGTAAGAATGAGCCTTACGCGTGGTGAACTTAAAGTAAGCTTTAATCAACTAAAAAAGGTGCTACATACAAAAGAGGTCTTACTCTATGCCTCTCCAGGATCCAACTGATCAGTCCAGTATTTATCCTGGACTAATCACAGGAAGTGATGCAATAAAGTTCGAGTCACAGGAAGCTGTATTGTGTTACCACAGTTCCCATTTTTCGTACTTTGGCTGAGATGGTCGCAGTATTGTGATGTCTGGGTTTTTGTTGTGATTTCACATAGCTGACCCAACAATGGCAATATTCTCAGTTCAATAACAGACATTCATTCTCACTTACAGTAGCAATGAACTGGGGAACCAACTTAAACTAATTTTGTTTTTTCCCTTGAATACTTGGATTTAGAAGCTAAGTAAAATGTGGAGGTTTCTGGCGACATTACAAGAGCTTCCAGCCAGTGATTCACATTCTATGTGGTACAAACCACCTCCGCTCAGGCCACGGGCCTATTTCCCTGCAGTCCCCTTGTCTGGATGGTGTAGAGGTGGGGCACACCGGAAGTACGTGCCACAAGGCCTCTGTGCGCCCGAATTGTTGGTCAAGTCATTATATAGGATTACATGGAATATACAGCACAGAAACAGGCCATTTGGTCCAACCAGTCCATGCCGGCGTTTATGCTCCACTTGAGCCTCCTCCCGTCTTTCCTCATCTAACTCTATCAGCATAACCTTCTATTCCCTTCTCCCTCATATGCTTATCCAGCTTCCCCTTAAATGCATCTGTACTATTCGCTTCAACCACTCCTGTGGGAGCGAGTTCCACATTCTCACCACTCTCTGGTAAAGAGGTTTCTCCTGATTTCCCGATTTGATTTCTTGGTGACTATCTCTTTTTAGTTTTGCCCTTCCCCGCAAGTGGAAACACTCTCTCTGTGTCTACCCTTTCAAAACCTTTCATAATTTTGAAGGCCTCTATTAGGGCACCCCTCAGCCTTCTCCTTTCAAGAGAAGAGAGACCCCGCCTGTTCATCCTATGTTGATAACATTAATGTGGCAAGACCCACTGCCAGGGTCTTCAGGTACCCCTGCATGCGGGCACCCTTCCCAGGCAACAACAGGAAATTGAGAAGGGAGGGCCTGACACACCCTTTCCTGCCCCGTTTCTATGACAACACTTGGTGTGCGCCTATTGTAGGTCCAGGCCCTGCTCCATCCCTCAAACGAAGCCTCAGGAATCCCAGGCAACCTAAAGGGGGCGGAGCCTAGAGTAACAAGTCCCCTTTTTCCTGACCTTTGCACCTAGTGATTAAGCGACACCCTAGCACTGAACCCAGGAAGATCGCCGCCCCCCCCCCACTCTTATTTTTCATCTAACATTGAATGTTATTTTCCCTAACGATGGCCCCTCCCGCGGCCTTTGCTGCAGGGGTTGACTCTCGCTGGGGTACGGGTCTATGGGCACCGGCAGCTCGCCACGACCTCACACTCCTGGCCTTGCTTCATACATTAGCCAAGGGATGAGTGTTGCTAGGAGGTTCCATTATGGAGGGCAGCAACACCAGGTCTGATCCTGTCATCGCCTAATCTCCACACTCACATACTGTCCGCCAGGTGTGACTGCCGAAGAACCAGGAGTGGGACCCTGGCTGCTCATTTCCCTCTTGCTGCCCCATGGAGGCTGATTGCAGCTCTCCATTTACTGCCCCTGTCGAGGCCAATCACCGCAGCACAGGTGACCAAGCGAGCCAGCGAGCTGTAGTCTTGGTGGAACATAGCACGATGTGTAAACAGACCGGGCCACCCGGGAAATATAAATCCCACTTCAATGACAAACTCCAATAATTACCTGTAGGTAAAGTGATCATTCAGATTGCTTATCCTTTCGTGGAGCAGGCTGGTGGGAGTGCTTTTGTCAATTGAGTTGGTATAAAGATTTAGAAACCAGGCGAGGGAATATTGGTACATGGGATCGATGTAAGCCAGATTAGAGATGACAAAAAACAGCACACTGGAGTGAGTAGCTACCTGGTAAAGAACACAAAGAAAGCATTGTTGCACCAGGTTTGTTAAACTCTGCTGACCAGACTCAAACAGTGGGGAGGGGTAGTGGCTCTGTAACGACCTCTGATAGAATGATTTGTTCATTAAGTTAATGGCTACAGCGTCGATGTGAGTTCAGTAAGATGCTTCTCCAGTATTTAATTTAATAGGTTAGTTCATTAAACCATGGAACCTCTTCCCAGTGGAAACCGTTTACAGCAATGGATAACTCGGGCAGGAGATCGGTTAAAATGTTTCATTGTGCAGGGGCTGCAGCACCCTGAGATCAGTGACTGAGCACAGAGTAAGGACACGTGCCTGCACAATTCATTATCAAAGACAGATTAGTGAAGACAAATATGGTCCCTTACAGTAAGAAATGGGAGAATTTATAATGGGGAACAAGGAAATGGCAGAGCAATTAAACAAATACTTTGGTTCTGTCTTCACGGAAGAGGACACAAATAACTTCCCAGAAATGCTAGGGAACCAAGGGTCTAGTGAGAAGGAGGTATTAAAGGAAATTAGTATTAATAAAAAAATAGTGCTGGAGAGATTAATGGGACTGAAAGCCAATAAATCCCCAGGGCCTGATAATCTGCATCCCAGAATACTAAAAGAGGTGGCCATGGAAATAGTGGATGCATTGGTTGTCATCTTCCAAAATTCTATAGATTATGGAACAGTTCCTGCAGATTGAAGGGTGGCAAATGTAATTCCACTATTTAAAAAAGGAGGGAGAGAGAAAGCAGGGAACTACAGACCGGTTAGCCTAACATCAGTAGTAGGGAAAATGCTAGAGTCTATTATAAAGGATGTGATAACAGGACACTTAGAAAATATCAACAGGATTAGACAAAGTCAACATGGATTTATGAAAGGGAAATCGTGTTTGACAAACCTACTGGAGTTTTTTGAGGATGTAACTGGTAGACTAGATAAGGGAGAACCAGTGGATGTGGTGTATTTGGATTTTCAGAAGGCCTTTGATAAAGTGCCACATAAGAGGTTAGTGTGCAAAATTAAAGCACATGGGATTGGAGGTAATATGCTGGCATGGATTGAAAATTGGTTAACAGACAGGAAACAGAGAGTAGCAACAAATGGGTCCTTTTCGGGGTGGCAGGCGGTGACTAGTGGGATGCCGCAGGGATCAGTGCTTGGGCCCCAGCTATTCACAATATATATCAATGATTTGGATGAGGGAACCAAATGTAATATTTCTAAGTTTGCTGACGACACGAAACTAGGTGGGATTGTGAGTTGTGAGGAGGATGCAAAGAGGCTTCAAGGCAATTTAGACAAGTTGAGTGAGTGGGCAAATACATGGCAGATGCAGTATAACGTGGATAAATGTGAAGTTATCCACTTCGATAGGAAAAACAGGAAGGTAGAGTATTATTTAAATGGTGATAGATCGGGAAATGTTGATGCACAGAGGGACCTGGGTGTCCTTGTACACCAGTCACTGAAAGCAAACATGCAGGTGCAGCAAGCAGTTAGGAAGGCAAATGGTATGTTGGCCTTCATTGCAAGAGGATTTGAGTACAGGAGCAAGGATGTCTTACTACAGTTATACAGGGCCTTGGTGAGACCACACCTGGAGTACTGTGTGCAGTTTTGGTCTCCTTACCTAAGAAAGGATATACTTGCCATAGAGGGAGTGCAGCGAAGATTCACCAGACTGATTCCTGGGATGGCAGGACTGTCGTATGAGGAGAGATTGGGTTGACTAGGCCTGTATTCACGAGAGTTTAGAAGAATGAGAGGGGATCTCATTGAAACGTATAAAATTCTGACAGGGCTAGACAGACTGGATGCAGGGAGGATGTTTCCCCTGGCTGGGGGATCCAGAACGAGGGGTCACAGTCTCAGGATACAGGGGAGGACATTTAGGACTGAGATGAGGAGAAATTTCTTCACTCAGAGGGTGGTGAACCTGTGGAATTCTCTACCACAGAAGACTGTGGAGGCCAAGTCACTGAATATATTTAAGAAGGAGATAGATAGATTTCTAGACACAAAAGGCATCAAGGGGTACGGGGAGAGAGCGGGAATATGGTATTGAGATAGAGGATCAGCCATGATCATATTCAATGGCGGAGCAGGCTCGAAGGGCCGAATGGCCGACTCCTGCTCCTATTTTTCTATGTTTCTATGCTTCTATGTTTTTATCAGTGGACCAAGGCAATCCAGGCAAAGGTAACGGAGCAGTCGGGGGGAGTGGGGCAGTGGGGGAGAGTAGAAGAGTCAGGGGGAGAGTGGGGGAGTCAGGGGGAGAGTGGAGGAGTCGGGGAGAGTGGGGGAGTGGGGGGGAGAGTGGGGGAGTCAGGGGGAGAGTGGGGGAGTCAGGGGGAGAGTGAAGGAGAGTGGGGGAGTTGGGGGGAGAGTGGGGGAGTCGCGGGAGAGTGGGGGAGTCGGGGGAGAGTGGGGGAGACGGGGGAGAGTGGGGGAGTCGGGGAGAGTGGGGGAGTCGGGGGGGAGTGGGGGAGAGTGGGGGAGAGTGGGGGAGAGTGGGGGAGTCGGGGG